>CATQJL010000001.1:11244772-11844772 GCA_958299035.1 Cylicocyclus nassatus | reverse complement strand
GCTGCACGGACAGACACTCGTTTGCACTGTCAAACAATACGCTGCCAGTTCATGCAGTTATGTCAACAGAGTTTTATGAACACTTGAGATATGACGGATTCGATGACATTTTTCTCTAATGCACAATGTTGAGTTGACTAATACAGTGTCTGGTAGTTTTGTAAGCAAATTAGCATTTTGCTCTTTGCATAGCTTGATTTTTCGATGTAGATTTGAAAGTTCAAGCCAAAAGTGACAAAATAGGATGAAAATACGACTGAGCGACTTCTCAAACTCAACAGCTGCATGAGACCTTTTCAAGAAAAACGGTGCAAGATTTGCCGATGTCGCACCCTATGCCCCTCTGCTCTCTATCTTCCTCTAAAGTGATTTGAGAACTTTGCCAGAAATTATAGAAGATGAGACAACGATGTTACTGTTGAAGCACAAGAAGAGTTCAAGCAAAAGAATTTCAATCTCAAAGGCAGTGTCTCGGTAGAAATTCGTTATCCAGTGTTTCACCTTTTCGGAGACTTCTCGCGATGAGGTAGCCATATCTGGGCTGCTCAGCGCATAAAAATGGCAAAAATGGGCTTTTTCCGAAGAAAAAAACCAGGTCCGCATTCGGTTTAGATGCGTGGAAAATCTTTTGCACCCCGCTTCCGTCATTCCGAGCCCCGCCGTATTCTTCACTGAATGCGCACGTGGAAAGCTTCGAAAAGAGCCCAATTTCGCCATTTGCACGCGCTGAAAAGCCCAGATATGGGTTCCTTATGGCGAAAGAGCTACGAAAAGGTGGAAATCTGGAGAACGAAATTCTGCCGAGACACTGTCTTTAACTCCAACCCAAACCAAACTTTTAGGCGAACCAATCAGCGTCTTATTACAGTAAAAAGCATGTACGATTGGATCGGAGTTCCACAAATGGATTATATGGCCTGCTGCTCAGGCAGCGCGGACCGAACGGTAGTCCCCCCCTCCCCCCCTCTAAGGGCCGCATGCACTAACCTCCCGCTGGGGAGGGGATCGCAGCTTAAAAGAAAGCTTCATATTCCGAAGCTCCAGATATCTAGATTTCACGTTGTGTACCTATCCGTAAGTATTCCTACTACCCTTCACTATGAACATGTTGAACAGGAGCGAGAAGCTGTACAAACCGCATTTTCCAGCTTTAGTATGATCCCTGATGATCCCCGGCGCTTTTCTTTGAAGTCACTTTTCTTTCTCCAAAGTTAACGAAAACCTTCCAAAGTTGTACTGAACATCTAACACAAAAGTGCTAAGCATGTTGCTGATGAGAACAAATGAGTTTTTGTAAAGTCGAATTTTTCGGTAAACCTCAAATTTCGACCTGTGGATCATCGAAAATTTCATGACTTCAAAACATCATTTGTTCTTATCAGCAACATGCTTAGCACTGTCGGTTTAGATGATCTGCACAACTTTGGAGGTTTTTCTTCAACTTCGGAGAAAGAAAAATGACTTCAAAGAAAAGCGCCGGGGATCATCAGGGATTATACAAAAGCTGGAAAATGCGGTTCGTACAGCTTCTCGCTCCTGTTCAACATGTTCATAGTGAAGGATAGTAGGAATACTTACGGATAGGTACACAATGTGAAATCCAGGTATCTGAAGTTTCGAAATATAAAGCTTTCTTTTAAGCTGCGATCCGCTCCCCGCGGGGATGTTAGTGCATGCGGCCCTAAAAAGGATCGCGAAGATTTAAAATCTACATAGTTTTAAAAATGGGCAAGCTTGTTTACTTGTTAATAACCAAAATGATTTTTGAAAACCTATGAAATGGCGAACGTCTCCTTTTTGAATTTCGGGTTATAGGTTCACAGATTTGAGAGCACATCGAAAATCCATTTAAAGATTGTGGTTAATGCCACTCACTGAAAAAAGTTTTTGTCGCCACCCACCCCTTTACCCCTTAAAGAAACTTCTCCATACAGGTAATTGTTTTTATGGTTCTCATGAAAAGAGTCATACATGAAAAATCTTTTGAATTAGACGCACGGGTAGCTATCCCTACGGAGTAGCAAGTTATGGGTACTCTGGATTCGAATAAAATGTCTAATTACGAAAGAAGTCATTTTGAAAGGGCAAAGTGCATAATCCAGACATGAATTACCATTTTTATGTCGTTCTGCAAAGCAAATGCGTCTCGCACGCCAACGCAACCATATTAAAAAAGCCCTTACTTAGGCCTATTTTGGGACAGCTTTTCAAATTGTTGTTTTTAGTTTCAGTGACCGTCTAGCTTGCACGATACAGCCATATTCAACAATAGCTTTCCGCTATGGAAAAAGAAAAGAAGAGTCTTGTCGTATTTACTCAGTGAGTGCGCGCATCGTTGAGTTGACATCGACGACAATGTGGCGTTTTGTGACAGTTCGTGAAAACACTATGAAACAATGAGAGACGTCACGAACAGATTACTTTTTCCATGAGCGGAGGTCAAGGTTTTCCGTTGGAGAGCAGCGCGATCAAAATGAGCGAATTTGATTCACTTACACGAATTTGAGAAAGAAACGAAACGCTAACGCCATAAACCCTGTTCAATCCGATATTCCAAAATGAGGAGAAACTGGAACGAGAAAACTGAGAATGGTTTCAGCAATTTCAGAATTATGTAGATGGAATGAAAGCAGTGGAACTGATAAGGCTAAAACTGTCGCAAAAACGAACAGATTTTATCTTTAACTTTACGATAAACTCAGCCCTCGGAAGGCCGACTTACAGAGAATGATACGATTAAAGCGTTAAAGAAACGTCTTTACTGTGTTTAAAAAGATTTTCGTTATTACAGGCCACGCAAGGGCTTATTAGCCATTCTATCATTTTGAAGTACTTATACAAAGTGTAAGAAAATGTGATATCTGAAGAGCTTCTAGACATTTTACGATTTAGTCTTTGACTAATAATCAGCAGTGGCTTACCGGGGGGAGGGGGCTTTGAAAGTTACTAATATGAGTTATAAAAATGTGCAAGCGACTTGTTTATACTTGTAAATAATCAATGTAATTTTCAAAAATTTTTGAAAATTCAAACTAGCCTTACAAAAATTTTTTTCGGAGATGTGGAGATGGCCCGCAAAAATTTCAGGAAACATACCAAAAAAAGTTGTTGGAGTGCGTGGCTGCAGCAACGAAGTTTTATCAGAAAATTTTTTCCGTCGCATACCCCCCCCCACCCCAAACGGAAATCCTGGTATGCCAATGCTAACGAAGCATTGAGATGGCGTGATCAACGTTTCCGGTTTCATCTGGTAGTTACTAGTAGGCCTACCGTAACAGGGAAGTAGATCTGTCAAAACTGATTATAAAAGCTTCACTAGATCATCCATCAGGACGAATGAGATTTTATTCTTGAAAAAAATCTAGAAGAGTTATGGATGAGCTGCTACTGGTCAAACTTCCTTTTGGTTTCAAATTTTAGTTTCAAATTCGTAACAAAAGAGTTGAAAGAACTGCAAGACTTTTCTAGAAGACCCCCACATTTCATCCAGCCTATCAGCTCTTGCTAATTCACATGTACGATAGTTGCCGAAAATCTTAGTATCATTCGATGTCGGCTACATCAAAGCTTTACGCCAAAACGAAATGAGTGGCGAATTAGCACCTTTTTGCGTGTTTTTTCTCTTTTCATACGTGGGATTCACATCGTCAAGCTGTCATTTATGGTTGAACTGATAAGGTCGAACACATTGGTGAAAGAAGTTGTAGTGCTTTTTTCATCAAGGATGGATGTACTAATGAATTCTCGCCTTGCTAAATTTATCAAACCAGTTTCTTAGTTCTTCTGTGGAGACTTTGTCATCAGCATACAAGATTAAGCCATAAATGATAGGTCAAAAAGTGCAAATTCAAATAAGTGGATGTCTAATAACAATCCAAGATAATGGCGATCACCGAAAGGATTCTCATTTGAAAGGACGAAGTGAGGAAAACGACTGAATTAGAGTTATGCTAAAAGCTCGCATATGTATACAACATAGAGTCAGCCTAAAGCATTACAGCTTGAGGTCTATCCCATAATCTTTTTTGTAGAGCAAGAGGGAAGATACGAGAAAACTGCTATAATACTAACAAAAATAAAACCAACACAAACTCATATTTAAGAAAATATGGAAAATAATTGGATATATATTATGATTCGTAGATTACAGATGACCAACTGGCGTTGGTAGAAAACCAAACAAAAAATCATATCACATCGTTGAAGATATGAGCTGATTTGATCGGCAAATCTGATGCATCAACATAAATTACCAAATTCATCAACTCCTTCGTGCCTTACAATCAAATAGTTGCGATCGACTAGCGCTCCAAAATGATCTTTTTTTAACCAACTTTTTTCTTCGTCGCCTACAGAGATTCGCTGCTAATTAAATTTAGATTATTCGTGAATTCTAATGTTTTGATACGGCCAGCAACGGATGCAAAAAACAGGATCCGTCTGCGTTTCTCGAACTTGTAGAATGCATAAGACTTTTCTGATATAGCTAACTACGACCAAATTCGTATATTTATGCGAACTTTTCTCATCGATACTAATACTTCAGGGTTTCTCCACCTCAACCCCTTCACGTCATCCGCTTCCTCCTCGCCCAAACTAGGACCACATCGCGCTGACGTTTCGCTAAGCTCACAGAGGCTTGGCGCCTCTCGAGATCATCTGCGCCGCAGAGCCAACAAGCCGCCGACCACTCGCTACTCTCTTCCTGTTGCTTAGCGTATACTTCAACATATTAGCAAACATTCGCTGTCACACCTCTATCGAGCAGATACTACTATAGTAATCTCTCACAGGAGCAGGAAGTATCAATTACTTCAAGATATATCAAAAGCGCTGGACTTACATTAATTAAAGGCCGTCCACCCAAACTGGGGCGTTAAAATCTGAGGTGATCAGATTTTGGTACGATATAATAACGGGGCACCTAATAAGGCGTCTCATAATTTTTTACCGTCAAACATCAACATTTCTCGAGAACTGGGATACTTACAGGGTACAAGTACATGATCGTACTTCTGTATGTCTGAGCTATATGATCAAGCAAGTGGAAGAAGCTCAGGACCTTTAGGGGCAAAGTTTGCCACTTTACTCCATCCACTATTTTGTTTATTTCTAGCCATAGAAAACGGGAAGCGTAGAATTGAATGTTCGATGCGTCAACCATATATTAGGATAAATGGGGAGTTTTTGAAAAAATTGATGGGGCGCAGAACGATTTTTGACAATAAAGTTTGTTTTCGACTGCTATTAGATTTCAGCTTAAAACTTCAGGTGGAGTATGCTTTGGACGGACTTTTCATAACCATCTTGTAGAGCTTGCTTTGCCCTCGAATGATTACCCAAACCACATTGAAGAAAAGATACAAAGAGACGACGGTTGTAGTTAAACGGTTAAAAAAACTATGAGACACTTTAATAATTAAGGGAAAGCCCAAGTCCCGCTGCAAAAAATGAATTCCGAAGCGATAAAATCTCCAGAAAGTGGAAGCGGAATTGGTCGCTCCGCCCATCACCCTGAGTGGTCTGAAGTGGACTTATTATTGACTTCAAATTTAATCAAAGACTTCGCCCTAAACTGTTGAAAAATTCGTAGCCTTCATTCCAACGGATTCGATCTTGAGTTACCTCGAGCACACAATTTGTGGTCACTCTATATTTTTTAAAACGAGATTAAAGATGGCATACTGCAATTCAAGCTGATGATGGAATTTTACATTAAATGTGTAGCAAAAATTGCCAAAAACCTATTAAATGACCTTGTCAGCAATAGAAGCAAAAGAAGTGGAGCATAATACCTAAATTGGCGCTCGGGATTCCTTTGCAATCTTCTCATAATATTTGTCTTTTTTGCAAACTTGTAGTAGCGGAAATTGAGTGTGTATTGACTGACCAACTTCCACAATACATCTCTACTAAATTCTACAGATTTCTCCCTTCAAGAGCAATCGAAAATAAATTTATCAGGAATGGACAGTTACTAGATTTTGAGGTAGAGGCAGGGCTCGGCACAGGTGTCGTATAAGCAAACTGGATATCGTTTTTGGGACAGAAAGCGAAGGGATATCGTTTTTGCGGTCTGAAAAAACACAATAGGTGAGGTTTTTTTAGTCGACGTTTCCGATTTGGGATCAAAGGCGACTTCGTAAAATTTTGCGTAAGAGGTCGTTTTTTTTTGCATAATGAAGCCACCTCGTGCCAAGCCTTGGAGGGGCGAAATCTCGGTCTGACAGCCTATTAGAAATTCCATAAAGAAGCGTAAGACATGAGAGTATTAGTCGTACAGTGAGCGGCGCGAAATGCTTGCGCTGCGCCATTTCTTGAGAAAAATATTTTCTTGGCAATCCCCCAAGTGCTACTTGCGCCTTTGAAACCTAAACATATACGCGCGATGCTGCGTACGATATGCGATAGTCTTGACCGATACGGACACACACCGTAAACGCTTTCATGTAACAAACGACCTCGCACACGCCAACCGCATCCATCATCTTTCATTGCCAAGACTACTTTGAGAACTGAGAAATGAGAACAGGTGAAAGGTGCCGAATTTTCGCAAGACTGCAATCAGGATCACCTAAGAATTCCACTTGAAAAATAGACAAGCTTTTTCATAACAAGCAGGCGAAACCAGTAACATTCAAATTCGCTCTCAACACATCTTTTTAGCCCAACGAAACAATATAAGCTTAGATACATCTTTCATTGATTATAAGCTGTCATAGCGTCAAGGAAACGCTTGATATCACATTTCGACGAATTTGGTTGCCGGTATGAAACAGATATATCAGGTTGATGCAAAAGTTATGTAGCATCATTTTTGAAAAATCATAACTTCTTGCTCTCTCAATTTGCAGAAATTTAACTTTGATAAATAAAAACACTCTTTTGTTCGTGATAGTGTCTTTGCTGCTCCCTAATAAAGGGTAGCTTTTGATACGGAAGCAGGAGAATAAACTCGACTATAGTCATTTTGAGTTCTCCTTATAATCAGAAACTTGCGATAAATTCCGAGCAAGCAGTATTGTAAGTTTTTTGATCCATCCTCTCCATCTGAGCAAATTTCGTGGTAAAAGAGCATCTCTAAGAAGATTTATGATCTCCGGTAAGCAATACAAAACAGCAAATTTGATTTTTGGCACTTTTTTCAAAAATCATAACTCTTCACAGAAATGCTCATTTGACACAATCTCTGCACTGTTGGAAAATGTGGATCAAAAAACATACAGTACTGCTTGCTCAGAGTTTCATCGCAAGTTCCAGATTTTGAGCAGCTTAAGTCAAGATGGCTGATGTTGAGTCATTTTAGTCTTTTCTATCTCAAAAGCTACCCCTTTTTATAGAGTAGAAAAGGCACTACCACAAAAGAAAGGGTTTCCTCTGTCTAGCAAAATCAAACTTGTGCAAATCCGTTTATAGAGCAAAAGTTATGGTTTTTCAAAAATAATGCAACAGAACTTTTCCATCACCCTAACAATTTCGAAGGCTTCTAGAAAGAGTTTTTCTACTCATTCACATTGATTTCTAACGAAACTGATTCCTTTTTAATCAATTTGGGCCTATGATTAGAGAAAGAAGTACCGTATAAGCTTCGTAGAAGTATTACAAGTTTATATTGGAGATGATATTAAGAAATAAGACAAAGGCTTTGATGATACATATTATTTGTTTTTGTCTGCCTGTGATAAAATGAAGTTCCTTCATCAAACGGAAATCTAAGGTGACAAGTCGCTGCTTCCTAAACCACTATTCTCAAAACCCCATCTAACGTATCATAGAGGATCAGATAGTTTTGAATTACTAAGAAAAAATATCTCCCTTCAGCAAAAAGATTCGTTGGATTAGTCCCTAAGTAATAAATCGCCGAGATTATCCTATCAGAAATGATTTGGAGCTATTGAGGGCATGCATTTCACTTTCCCGACATTCATCATCGTCTTCGATGTCTATCCATGGATGTTATAGATCGGCATAGCAATTCGATTATCATAGCAATCCGATCACGATCGGATTGTAATCCAACACAGGATCAAGTTCATTTACTTGCTTATAATGTTGTCTAGTGTCTTCTCACGATTATTTTGGCACGAAAGAAACCAAGATGTCATGAAAAACTGCTTTCAATTAGGATCATGAATGATGCTGCGAAAAAGAAGAAAGAATACTTAGAGTGTCATTTAAAAAATTCGCTCTGCACTGTAACTCCCTCTTCGAAATAGCTTCAATGTGAAACTTAGCGTCTACTGAACCATGCCGCTCACATGATTTAACGACCCTCAAGGTCATTGGTATCCTTGAACCGGAGAGGAAAGCTTGATTTGGGCAATTCAGAAATTAATCGGTTTGGCAGCAGCGACATAACAATTTTGTCATCAGGGACCAGGACACCCAGCTTCAAACCAACAGACCTCTAGCTATAGCATGTAAAGATATGTAAAATTGGTCAGGTTAAAAAATGTTGCAGGTAGAGTATTAAAGTAAAAGGCAAAAATTGATAAGAAAACAAAGAAAATTTCAGATAAAAGTTGGTAGTGTTGTACGTAACTGGCTTTTGAGTGGAAACAATCGACAGCACTCGAATAAAGGATATTTGCTACATTTCGCAGAAAATCATACCTAATCTCCCTTCCACTTTGCCATAAATAATAGAGCTACCATGTTCCTGACAAAGTCAAGGTATTATTTCAAAAAACTGCTGCAGCTTTCGCTCAAACACTGTTGGTCCCTTATCTTCACGACACAGAATGTTATTTCTATTAACACACCACTCCCTCCACTCCACAGTAAGGGCAATTTTTTTCTAGCCCCAACCTTCATCGAGCTTTCAGCTTGCTCTCCACATGCTGGCTCTTTCCCGTGTGGGTCAAATTTCACTCGGAGCAGAGAAGAAAAAGGCCGAGCGTTACCGATGGAATGAAATAGGACCTCGATGTTCAAATAATTCATGCGCACGCCTAAGGATAGTGGACACTTTGCATTACTCAGCATCTCTCGACTACCGTAATTGTAGCTAGTGCAGCCGTAAAACCATGCAAAGCAATGCGAATTGGCAGGAGGAAATAGGAATGCAGACGAAGCTTGACAGGCTGCCCTTTTACGGCCGCACAAATGTCACTACTGTAAACGCAAGCCTAATTTTAGAAGCTCGAAAGATAGAAACCATAATGGCCAAAAAAGGAGAACTTCTGGAAAGCAATGAGAAAGAAAATGAGCTTGTATTAGAAAAAAGTGAAGCAATATGAAGTATCAGTAATGCCAGAAAAATATGAGTTTGTAACATTGATTGAAAGAGTAAGCCAATAAAGCCTGTTGCTGCCTCATAAAGATAGTGAGATATCAATAAATAACTTATTCAAATATTGTTTTACTTGTATCAAACACATCTTCAAGCAGGCGAGAATAACGATGACTTACCAAACGTAACTGAGTAGCAGACTATCAATGTAATTGAGCCATCTATTTGTCGGTTCTCGAAAAAACATCGATCCATTTCTGAGCTTCAGCTTAATTCCCTCATTTTGCATAATAATAGTGCATCAGATATTTCTCTACATTTTTGAGTTCGAATAATTTCTAATAGCAATTAAGATGACTATAAAGCGTAAAATTCCACTCAGGAAACATTAAATGTACCATTCCATGTAAATTTCGAGAGGTATCACCAAAATTTGAAAAGGGAACGGTTTTCCCAGGAATTGAAATAGATTTTTCTATTATATAGATATATAGATAGCTTGTTATCCACCAGTTGCGTTCGGTCAGCTCTTTAGCTCTCGCATCTCTAAGATACGCTTTGAGCGAATATTTTACTGCACAACTTCACTCTTTCAGCCTTGATTTCAACACAGTTCTGCCCTTTTCCCCCCAATGAAGACTGGCGGTGCGCTAAAGTGCCGCACAAAAGTGACTCCAACGTCTGAGCGCTCACAAAATTTATGATGCGCATTTTTTATGCAAAGAATTTCCAACGGATGCATATAAAAACAAGGCAATGTGCCTGTGGATGCATAAGGTGACGAAGCCAAGGAAAATAGGGGGTGAAAAAAGAAAGATGAAAAAAGCAAGATTGTTACTGAAATGGAAGAAGAGTGTTTTGTGAAATTTAAAAGCTTCATAGATACTTTTTTTGGGGAAAAAAAAACAGAGACATAAATTTTGCCCACCTGTACAGATACCGTGTTCATTCTCATCATTTTGTTGTGTACATCGTAGATGTGCAGCACAGACGCCCGCATCTGCGCCACATATATCGCCTTCTTGTCGAACGCATACCTGAGAAAATTATGTACTTTTTACATGAAATATAGTAAAATTACATCACAGCTTATGCTCATTTGATGCTGGCGATATTTGTGTACTTGAAATGAGTTAATGGGAACTTTTCAATGGTTCTGTGAATATAGAAGTAAGACTCATTCCTGTCTTACCATTGTCTATTACTGCAAAGTATAAAAAAATAAATGTAAAAAAAAAATCCGTTCAGTTTCTTCCCTTGAACAGAGTTTCAATTTCTAGACTATCGGGATCCCCCATGGAGAGAGAGATGACCCAAACCAATTTACAGAATTACAAAATTAGTAGAGTAGTGCTATTGTAGATTTTCTAGAATTTTCTACAAGCAGCTAGTACAGCTCCACGCATTTTACAAAAAAAACTACCATTTTTACAAAAAACGCAATTTGAACTCTTTTCGATATCGCTTTGTTTGAGCTTCTTTCAGAATAGATCTTGACAAAAAAGATTGAATCAGCACGAATCTTCGGCTCTATAGTGTAAATCAAGCTTCTGCTTTCCCTCGTAAAAGACGAGTAAGCAGCAAAAAAAAACTTCTCGCAGAAGGCACACGTTTTTAAACGGTTTTTTATTATATTTCGAAGCAAATTCAAAGATTGTTCCTATGCTTCTTGTCTTGCTTGTACTATAATCTGCAAATTCCTTCGCAGAAATTGCCATAACTACGAAGCCACGAACAATTATTACTAAGTGCAAATTCGTATAAAGGTACATATTCGTAGCAGATGATCAAATAAAGTCGCAGAATATAGAGGGGTGCTTGCACTCTGTTTGCAAAAGAAGCTCTAAATAAAGCTAGTGGAAAGCCCTTCAAGCAGCCAGTCATAGAGCTGATCATCTTTTCATTCAATAGATCCTGACAAAAGAAGATCTTCGACTATCGAGCAGAATCAACGAAAACAAAGATGTCATATTCGATATGATCAGCAGCATTTTAAAAGAAAAGTTGCAGAGGTTCGATGCATGAACTATCAAATTCAGAGCATTCCCATATAGTTCATAAGTACACACAGTCAAAAGAAAGAGTATACTTTTGGGGTAAGCTGCAGGAGACTAAATGACCTTGGTGTGATCATAAGACGTGATGTAAAAATAGGTGTTATAACCCACTGTACAGTCCTTCATCTTCTCATGCCTCAATATCGTTACAAAAATACTGCAAAAGCTTCGGTAAAGCCTGACTCATGTCTTGTCCTTCCCACTCTCCTTCAAAATCCCCCCTACCAAGACGTATGTAAGCATTAATCAAGTGATGACTGCAGAGTGATGCTTCATCAAAACTTTCGCCAAATTGTTTACATTCGTCAGTGACAACATTCCACTACTGGAATGTCAAAGATGAAGCAGTTCAAGTCATTCCAGTGGAAGCAATCACTTTGTCAGCTGTGTACGGTTCATCGAGGAAACGAATCATGAGAACTCAAGGAAATTGATGTGAAACAAAAACAAGTCGACATTACTCCATAAGTTCACATTGAAAGTATGCAAGCACAGCATGCTGAACTATAATTCAAAAAATAGCGAAGCGCCTAAAAATTTATGTTGATGGCATGAGATTTATAATTTTTTCTACGTTACAGCTCCTTACGAATTTGGTTCTCGCCAGTTAGCAGCGATTTGATTCTGCAGACTTCCTAAGTGACATTTTACTCCAAACTTTCAGCCGCTGCTTGATTCGAAAGAGCTCTTTATTGAAAAGTTCATGGGTACTGAAAATCTCCCATCGCATGCATTTCTAATAGACGCATTGCGAAATCTTGGAGCTTCATTGCCTGAATGAAGTTTGGCTTAATAATCAAAAAGAAATCTTAAGAAAACAATGGTTGCAACTTTACATGATCAGATTTCACATCTTTAATATTGCCATCAAATAGCAAAGTCAGCACAAAAAGCAAAAATTGAAGAACTGTCTCTATAATTAAACATCCAGAAGAGCCAATTTTCGACTTCTCAGAGATTTGAGACGCCAAATGAATCCAAAGAGATCTAATATTTTATCCTGGAATTCATCATATCTCATCCCCACGTGATTTCCTGACATTGATGTTCTTTGAGCTGCAAAATATTCTACATCCTCTGAATGCAACCACTTCACATTATGCATTCCCCATCCCATTCATTCCTGAGTTCAAAGACTGGGGACAAGGAGATCGAGAGCACTGAGAATATTGCAACTTTCTAAGCGAAGCTGAACCTTTAGAGATTGAGTCGAATCAATCTATCCAAGAATTTTTATAAGTTGCGGCGTGTGCTAAAATGAGAACGAGAACTGGTCCCCATACTGTGACTCCTAAAAATTCTGGCATATATGTACAGTGGAAAATATTACATTTTACATTGTATCAAAGCCCATAAACAGAAAATTATCTGAGGTAAGATTTAATTTGCGCAATTTGCTGATCGTGGCGCGAATTTGGAAAGATATGTACCTTTTTGATGGATTAAAGCCATTTTTGATGGATCGAAAACCACACCACAACCCCTCAGGCCACTTTTAGCAAACTTCTACGTTCTGCTCTAAATTTCACCAGCCCCTCAAATTTTACCACTTAATCCCAAGCCATCAGCACTCTCTAGCTTCATCCGAGAGCTGCTCCACCTCCATCGGCGCCAACCAGTCGATTCTCCCTCTCTCTCTACTGTGTGGTGGCTTGAACAAATAATGCACTACGCACTAGCTGCAGAGCAACACAACGATCCCTTCTCTTTTTCGTTTTTCTAGGTAAATTTGCTTGCACACGAAGGGAAGGGGAAGAGAGAGAAGAAAGTGGAAAAAGACTTTTTGCACGCTGCAGACAGCACTTCATTGGAGCTTACCCAGTCCGTCATCCCTAAAACCGTTGTCTTCTTAACAAATCAGTTTATGAGTAACCGTTAGGTTCATAAAGACCACGAAAAAGTACCAAAATTCCTCAACAATTATCCTGAAGAAGCTCAAAACGTTCTTCTGGATTTCTAGCTCTCTCAGAGTTCGTGTTTACTCAGACAAACGTAAGAAAAAACAACGCTTCACACAAAAAGACACTCGAGCAATTTGCGTACTTTCCCGTTTATTCCCGGAACGAGAAGTGCTTACCCAGAGCGGCCTGAGAAATCGCAAATGTATCCGATAGGCCGTTCGCTTCAATCACCTTAGATTTCAAAAAATTCTGATAAATCGCCTGTTCGTAGGTGTTAAGAGCAGGTTGAAATTAGCTTCGAAAACAGACATGATGCTAAATTACTCGATCTGTTCATGGAGCTGGCGGTTCACCTCCTTCAAATATGATTTCGAACTAGAAATGTTCATTCGGTCACCGGAAATAGCTTGACCGTACTGCATCAAAAGACACCCAAGCTTGAAATGTTAGAGAGATGAAAGAGGTACAGTAAGGGAGGATTCATACCTGAGATGAAAAATAGAAGATTAATCTTAACCTTCAGCCAATTCAATGTAACCTCCTTCTACCATTTTTCTACTGACAAGATCTCAAACTTTAGTATGCAATGCATAAAACGCGTAAACCAAATTTGCAATGTTCGAGCTGGCTCGTGGATTTTTCGAGCATAGTGAGAGAAAAAAACGTTTGTCATTATTGTACGAAACTACGACAAGTCTCTTCAATGACGATGTTCACTTCAGAAACTAAATCCACCGTCTTCGATACCACAGAAACCAGTTCACTTCATCCTCCGAAGTTACTACCTTGTTCAAAGTTGCGCAGGTGACCGGTTAATCCGGAAGACAGTGAGAGACTACGATCAAAACATTGTTAGCTTAAACGCTAACATTCACTTCATTCTTTATTTTTTCTATCATTACATTGTTTTCTAGCTCTCTTGGATGGTCAAAAGCGGAATTTCTTCGTCATGAAAAAATGCAGAGCTTCACTTGCAGGGAAAAAAAGATGAAAATCTCTCTCCAAACAATAAAATTTCAAAGTTGAGCCCTAGTATCTTATACATCACGATCCCAAAACGCTGATCTAATCATCCAACACAGGTCGCCCAAAGATCATCAACTCGATGATGCACTCGTCGACCTTGAGTGGCTGGAGCAAATCTCCAAAATATCTCAAGATGCTAAACTATTCCTTTTATTTAGTCAGGTTTACATGTTTTCAAGGCCGACTCGAAAACCAAAAGAAAAGTCTTAGCCGAGGAGAGCCTTGAAGTCACGAGTTTCAGCCGACTAAGCAGTTTCTTTCGGTTCAAAGTTAGAAACACAAGAAAATCAAACATAAAGACATTGTTCTGTAGTTTTAGCTTGTAAAACTTCAAATAACCCAAAGCAGCGCCGATCTGCAGTCATCCTAAAATTGCAGCTTCTCCCAAAACGATTTAAAAGACCGTACACTTGCAGAAAACTAAAGGCCTACGGTTCGCAGAAACCAAGAGAGCGGTAATCAGGATAGACCTAATTACTGTGATCAAGTGATAATGGACCATATTTATCCTAAAATTATTTCCGTAATGACAGGTGAATTGCCCGATAGTCTTTCACCACAACGTAACATCCTATTTAGATCTCACGTTGCTAGGACAATAGTTCATGATCTTTTGAGTCTTTATGAATCTAGCAATAAAACTTTAGATGTGGGGCTGAATATGAAGTTGCCAAGCCATTGGTCAGGGATACAAGAATAGAGGAGAAAAGTTGTACTCAAAGAAAAGATGTACCACCGAAAAAATAAAGAGGACTTGTACTTTTAAACTCGCTAAATTACAGAAGCTGATCAAACATACCAAAATGATTAATGAACAGAAAGTCAGTATAAAGCTGTTTGAATCAAGCAAATTCGTTTGAATTCGATGCTTTCTTCTTCTTGAGAGTATGCATACACCTTCTCCGCTTTATATGAGGTAATCATGCAGATTTTTGCAGTAAGAAATCTGTTGTGCTCCTATGGAATGTCTAATCAGAGGCCAGAATAACATATAATCTCAACTTTTGATGATTTTGTGAATAAGGCAAAACAGTGTAGCAAAACCCTGGAGCTTCCGGTCGCTTAGGTATAATAATTTTACTATTCATATTTAAGTGAAAACTCAGCTAATGACCAAGTGTTATGGTTAGAAAAAGTCGTAAAATTTGCGCAAAATTTACTGCAGCTTTCACTGCTGACCCTAGCTTTCACTCGAACAACTCGTATATTTCTAACACAAAACTTTCAATCTCAAAAGTCCAGCTGTTTTGCACAAGTACAGTGCGCCAGCCACCTCACAGTAAGCCTTATAAAAACTCCTTTTTTTTCGATCGCAGCCTACAGTAAACACTCTGCGTCAACGTAGAGTCAATTTATTCAAATGTGAGTCCTCGCCAACGAAAGAAAACCTCGCGCATGTCTTGAATAATTGCTGCGATATTTTCATCTTCAAGCCGCGGGCAGAGTTCACGCGATTCATCGTCGCGATTCATCGCGACAAGACAATTGTAACAATACCAGTACTGTACTATGATACTGTAACAACAATACTGTAATATTGCATGCCGATCTTCTTGCATTTCAGTCGTGCTACTTTCCAGCAAGATCAATTTTGACTAACTATCACAAAGGTACAAAAAGATCGGCATACAATGAACTCGTAACACTTGCCTAATCGCGATGAATCGCGACGATGTAATCGCGTGGACTCTGCCCGAGGGCATATAAAAATTCACTCAAATGTGCGCTCACTCCAACGCAATTAGGGTTACCATGAAACAAGTCAATGGCAAAGGTTCTAGTAATTGAAAAGTTGCATTGCAATTTGTCCATTTAACCGCAAATGTCTGTTCCCTTTGTTTTTGTCCTAATTTTTATTGGGTCGCCACTTAATTGATCACGAGTTTCGCTAAACCTTGACGACACTACATTTGATAGGTCTCCTCGTTGAGGTTTCTTCCTCTGAAGGTTCAAAAGTCAGAATATCGTAGGGATAAGCCGGTTCGCCTGCAAATTCCACGAAAAAGTGTCATTGTTCCATTTGAAGCCTAGCACGCTAACAACCTTCATCCCAACACTTCTTCTTACCCCGACTAGAACTGACCAAAAATAAATCTTTGTCTCCGACTTCACGTGCTGAAGTCTCAAATCCCTAATTTCTCTCCACTTCTTTTCAACCCGGCAAAAATTGATCAAAAATGAATCTTTGTCTCAGAATACACGTGGGAGTCTCAAATCCAAGAGTGTCGCAAGATCGAGAGCGACGCAATCATCACGAAATGCGCAAACAAAAGGCGCCTCGAAGCCGGCGAGCGAGCTGTGTGTTGGCCGGTCGCGGGCTTCTATTTGACTCTTCACGATTTGCGAACGTTTCGACATGTTTCTCAAGCAGTCGTGCACTCACTTTCTTTTGTTATCGATTGACATTAGAATCAAAAATTTTCAAAAGCACTTTATCACGATTGAAATCCCTGAGAATAGGCGGGAATTTTTAATGGAGAAGATGGGGGGCGCATCAAGGAACAAGGACCAAGCAGAACGAAATGTATCTGAAGACATACGAGGAGATAAGAATGAGAAACTAGAAATTTGTTGACAAAATGAAGGGCTTATCCAAGAACCCCATCTGGCTTCGTGACACAATTTATTTACTACTATTTGTTGAAATCTGAAAAAAGCTGGAGCAGCAGTCCACTCAGATTGTGCCTCCAACTAGTGCTCCTTCATTGTAATTTTTGACAAAGTTTCGAATATTTTTACCATAACAGAAATAAAAGATTGAAGAGAACATTCAGCGTGTAATAGGGGCAATACTAGGACAAGTAGCACAAACGATACTATAAACTTGCGGCATTGACCGTAGCTCCTGTTATCCAAGACGGTCTACTTCAACAGGAGAAACGAATTTTTTCCAAGTCTTACTATCTACAAATGTAACAGCATTCGGATTAGCATTTTCGGGAGAAGACTTCAAAAAACATACGTTTCATTACGCCACAGCTTTGTGCAATCGCACACATTATTACTCTAGCGACTTAACTATAGATCATGGCGTGATAAATAACAGTGATAGCAAATTCACATTAAGTCCAGACTTTTTTGTAGCCTAAGAGTGAGATCTTCACAAGCAAGCTTCCTTCTCACTCCATTCTTCAACTGACCACAGTGACACAAATTTTCGACACCATGCTTGGTGATCGAGTATTAATTGAAGTGATGTGACCAGATCGTTTAGGAACCAAAGAAAAGGGAACGAAAGTAGATGGACTATAATCTTTGACATACTGGGTGCCTAAGGACCAAGAGGATGTTCAGAATTCAAAGGTGGCAGAGGTGAAAATTTCAAGCAAAGAAAACTTACACGAAATAAGTTAAACTTAAAAATGTTTCCAAAATAGAAGTAGTTCTGATTTTTATTATCAATTTTGAAAAATTTAGCATCGAAAAACTCACCGGACAACACCCGCATTGGTCGAGTACAGTATGTTCGCACAGCGGTTCTTTACATACAGGACATCGCTCGGGGCAATCCTCTTGTTGCAGAACGTGTTGCTGTAGTAGCTGCGAATCGACGATCGGCGGCGATACGGCAAAGTGTTGCGCGAGTAGCGCCACACATGTCGCAGCCGCTGTCAGCCAGCACAGCCAGCGTCGCATTTAGAGTCGCCTCGCTAGAGTCGTGCGCCGCGACGAGCAGCAGCCGGCATTCGCGCGCTCTTGCCGCCACCCGGCTCAGCCCACTCTGCGTCTCTGACCACGGCTCCGATGCTGTCTGCGTCTAGCGTGCTCTACACTTCGGACGCACGCTCTCTACACTCTCGCACGGTCACGCCCCGCTGGACACGCCCACTTTTGCCGGAACGAAGTGAGGAGCAGCAGAGAGGCGCAGAGTAAATACGGACGTTGACACGGTAGTCAGCTGAAAATAACTTTTTTCTTTTCTGTGGATGAAGGACTGTCCCGAATGAATAAGCGTACGATACGGTCGTGACGATAAATGCGCATTACAAATGACAAATGGTAAAGCAAAATTGCTGCATAAAGAGGGATTCATAGAGACGAAGCAACTTTTGCAAAACTCAGGCAGTCTAGCAAATAAAATCTGGATTTATGACAATAGTGACGTTAGCCGCCACATGCACTGATGAACCCTCTGATTTATGGATGAATGCTGTAGATAAGCGCGATAAAAATCTGAAGCTGAGACATGTGCTAGCTAAGAAATCAGCCAAATTGGATAACAACGTGTTTGAGAAAACCTCATTTCAACTTTCAAACGATATCTAGAGCAATTTGGAACTTTAATATTTATGATGTTTAAGTACAAGATTGTAAATCTCGGCACACTTCAAAGTTTAGTCTATAGAGAACTGGATGATACTCAGCACGGTTAAACAAAATTGGATTGTAGACTAAACAATGCATAAGGGGAAATAATGAAGAAACTGATAGCACACAGATGTTTATGCACAACGGTCTGAAATGAATTCAGATATACTAAAAAAGGGTCGCGTAAGCCCTTGACAGATGGTAAGTCGTTGAGGTGATAATATTTGTTTATCTGAAATTAGAATTGGACCGAGAGGGTAAATTCCGTTTAGGGAAAGGGACGAAACGGAATAAAACAAGACTTGTTTTTGTTTTTACCAGCTGATTAGATTTTGAACCACGATCAAAATTGGTGAAATCTAGATGCATTGAGGATATGATCATATTATGAGGTTGGCTAAAAAATTGTGTCTACAGCATTTGTAAGAAAAAGCGACCGAACCATTTATTAGCCACCTTAATATTTTTACATTTAGATAGTGTCTTCACATTTATTGCTCCATTTAGGAAACTATTCATAAGATTAGTTTAAGTTGATTCAAATAATTGCAAAATAAATCGACTACGAAATTCGGTACTATCCAGCTCCATCAAAGAGTAAAACTACTCTAATGTACAACATTTGGGTCAATTGATTACGGTAGCGCAACTGAAAAAAAGCGATAGAATGGCCGGCCTTTGGAGGCTTTTTTGTGCTACGTCTAACAAATCACAATCGTCTCCTACTTCCTACATTTGTCTACTTTGCGTGTGAATGAAAATCACAAAGAACTTTTAAGTACGGTTGGTACTACTATACAAAGAATTTTCTCTCTAAACATTTCCACGGTTCTACATGCTTGAGCAGCACAAATGTGCCATCATGCCTTGATTTCTCGCGTTGCATCGAAGCGAGGAAAGACGGTGACAGTCAGCCTATGAGTCATCGAGAACACTAAAAACTAGATACTGTAGCTATGGAGCACATGTTAGAGCGACGTAGATAATCGTAAAAATGGGAAATTAGTGCAGAATCGCGTGCTAATCAGCCTCCTTCGACGCTCTCTGGACTCAAAACAACGGGAGTGGGTTGGAATGAGTGTGATGAAGAGGAGGGGGGGGGGAGGGGGGAGAGGTCGGAACAACATATGAGGGACGATGCTATGATTTGCAAATGCACAGCGCAACTTGCATTACTAAGCGCTCCTGTGTGTTTACCCGGTTTCTCAAACATCCGAAAAATCTGTGACACATAAGAATTGCAAACGCATTCCAAAGAAAAACGCAGAACTTACATATACTGTATGCTAACTACAGTAATCCTCAGTATGGCGCCACTGTACCACTCAAGAAGATTAAGCCGGTTGCTCGACATTATCTGGGTTTTTGCTTACATGCTGTGCCAAAGAAACGCTTATAGACAAAAGAAAATTGACAAAATCACCTCATTGCAGGAGTACACTCTTACTTTGAAATCAGAACGCTACCTTTCAGGTAATATGTATGGCTAGACGAGCCACTTTAAACGGTCTCCATTTTAAGATTTGTTTTGTTTTCAAAGATATATCTGCTTTTAGTCAAAAGAACACGCCCCTCAAAATTGCAACAGAATAGATGGAATATACTCGTTATAAAAAGAAAATAGCTTTTCTGAAAATAATTTAGATTTGATCATTCTGACGTTGGAAAAAGTCTGTCTCTCACATAGATTGAACACTTCATTTAGATAAATTGCAATAGTCACACATCAGCTGTGATTTAGAAGTATCCGATAATTGCCATTGAGGTTGGGTGTAATAAAAATTTTAGTGAAAACGCTTTTTTTGAAGTTTTGGGCGTACGGACTTATGAAGGACCTACAGTCACAAAAACACTAGAAAATGGGCAAATCTAGATCACATCCTGACAATCTTTCGTGCCAAATGAAAACAAATACAGTAAGTGAAAACGGAAACAACTAGAAGCCCCTTTATTCCCTCTATTATTTCATATCACTATTTATCCTGCTCAGACAAAATTCCAAGCACTTGCAGTAAGAAGTCCGAATAACTTGGATCATTGTTCAAATTGGGATTCCACAGTCCCCATGCTCACAACAGAAATTTCCATAATATGCCCTTTGCTTTAGTATACTAACGTGATAAAAACTCTTAGCTTATGTTACCGATCTTACGCATTTTGTATCGATCAACCCCAGAATTATGGACCTGCATTTTCGAACTAAAAAGTTTAAAGATTTACTAAGGCAATCAAATTTAAAAAAGCCAATTCATTAAAGATTCACTAGGGCAATCAACTCTAAAAAAGCCAATTCATAACGAGATGTGCACCTACGAAAAGCTAGGATTGCGTGAGAAGCGAAAAGCTTAGGCACTATTTTTCGATCCCATAGTCACAAAGACTACTCAAGCTTCATTGCATGATATGTGGCATTAATCAAGCAATACAATTATACTTGTAGAATCTAACCCTTCTTACCTCTAGCGCGGATGTTTTTGTAATGACAATAATATTAGGTTGTTGTAAAAGTGCTTTCGTAATTCAAAATAAATATTAGGTCATTTCAAAAGTTCGTTCGCATTGTTCTCCAAAAAATCGTAACTCTCTGCTATCTGCCTGGATTTGCCTGGGATAATTTTTACTGGATTGAAGAGATCATGTAATTTCTGGCTATGGCTTAAAGGCACCGTCCACCCAAATTCTCGACTTCCATGTTTTTGTCGCTTCCGGGCCTTCTGAAGGCCCTGATTTCGAATATGAAGTCGAGAATCCCAAAAACCCCTATTTTGGAGAAAGCGGGACGGGTGGAAGCGCAGTTTGCAGGGCTGCGGCGCGGTTATCGCCCGGCGTATATCAGCGCCGCAGCCCCCAAAGCTGCAAAATGGGCGGAGTGACCACCTCTGGATCACGTATCACGTAACTTCCAGAGCGGATTTCTCGCTCCGGAAACAATCTTTTGCGGGGAAACTTGGGGGTTGGCCTAGTGTGGGGGCCCACATTAGCATGCCATTGAATCTCGTGAACCCTCACTTTGGGTGGACGGTGCCTTCAAATTCGTTCTATCAAGCAAAAGTCGCAGAGTTAAAAATGCAAAAAGAAAACCACTCAAATTTTGGTAATTTCAAAAAAGCTCTCCAAAAATCTTGAAACCTTACAAAAAATACCGAAACAAACACAGATATATGTTTTACGTTCTCGTCTTTCTAGCTAGGTAAACTCCTTGTTGAACGACTGTTCTTATGAGAAGTAATGATTTTTTAGGAATTTGCTACACGTTTCCATGAAAATCAAAATTGCTCTCCCTTGACACGAAAATCCCTTAGCTAGAAAGAGAAGGCTACAAAACCCTTGTTCTTGGCTTTCCCGCCTTTTTTGTGACGTTTATGGGCTTTTTTGGGCATAGTCAAAAATTGCAAAATTGAAGTAATTTTCTTTATCTGCTTGTAGCTTTCGATCTTTTTCGTTTTAATTCGTGGAAAAGGCACTATAGTAAAGAGCATAATTTTCTCTATCAAATAATTACACTTTCGGAATTTTTCGTGACCCAGCTTAAAAAATGCCAATCTTGAGTAAATTTATTCAATTGCTTCTAGCTCTTGAACTTTCTCACGCCATTTCATGGCAAAGACACTATTGTAAAGAGGAAGGATTCTTCTTTCAAACAAAAATTAAAACGAGAAATTCCGCCAAGAAGGAAGGAAGTTATGATATTTTGAAAAACTGGCGAACGAACTTTTGAAATGACCTAATACAATAACCTCTCAAATCCTAAGCCTCGTTTCGTGGCTTTGCGTTCAAAAACTATTAGGTTGTCCCAAAAGTCTTTTCATTTTTTGAGTTTTCGCTATAATAAGTCTCACACAGTTCTTATTCTAAATAGATATGAGGATATCAATTCGACAGAGCAAAGCAAGCTCTATATGATGGCGTTTATGCTTTTGCCCAAGCTTCGGTCCATCTCGAGTTTAAACCAAAATCTAATAATTTTCGGATGCCCAGAAAACCGAAAATTGTTTATATGTTCGTAAAAAAAATTCTACAGATTCCTAACTCGCTCACGCATATACATTCCACATCAGACATTCATATGTGCTGTTGATGTATTTTTTTATCAGCTAGAAATCAAGAAACCGAAAATTTCTATGTTTTTAACAAAGTGATGCTGTGCTGTTCTTACACTAACAGTTGTATACTAGAAGCCCTTAGAAGTACTACCGCAGATTTTTGGCTTTTATATGCTCTGGTTCACGAGAAATATCAAATTTAGCTTTCTTCACTCGGGTTCTTCACGCTTGAATCAACATTTTTCGGAAACCGGAGCTTATAGAGAGCTAAAAATTGTACTTGCAAGGGCTTATAGTATACAACTGTTATTGTAAAAACAGCACAGCATCACTTTGGTAAAAGCATGGAAATTTTCGGTTTCTTGATTTCTAGCTAACAAAAAAGTACGGCCATAGCACGTATGAGTGTATGATGGGAGCGTATATGCGTAGCGAGTGAGAGATCTGTAGGACTTTTCTGAACGAAGATATAAAAAACTTTCAACTTTCTAGGCATCAGAAAATTTTTAGATTTTGGTTTAAAACTCGAGATGGACAGAAGCTTGTGCAAAAGCATAAACGCCATCTTATAGTGCTTGATTTGCTTTATCGAACGGTGTCCTGGTGTCTATTTAGAATAGAAAGTGTGTGACTTATTATAGCGAAAATTCAGAAATGAAAAAGCTTCTGGGACAACCTAATAGAAGAAGGTTTGTGCTTTTTAACTATCACCTAAACCCTTTATTAGATTGTCTGGAAAAACATGCTCCAAACATAGGCACTTCCGATTTCATAATTTTGAGCTTGGTCATAAAAAATACCACACTGCCGTTAGCTATTCCCAAAAGATTTGTGAAATATTTTTTCCATAGCAGTAGGCCGTCCATCGTGGCAGACCATGATCTCGCATGAAAATCAAATAAAAACATAGCTCGAGACTAGAATTGACCTATACTTACCTAAAGTACTGGACGTTTTCTGAGCGTCAATACGGTTTCATTTTTGATAAAGCGCTGTATTACATAAAATTTTTCCGCAAAATGCCATTTTTTGCGGACTTTCGTCCACTTTCATGCGAGATCATAGCCTGCCAAAGTAATGTATGAACTAGAACTACTGTCATATAAGAAAATTTTACAGATTCCCAGGCAAGTAGGCGCACTCTAGCACTATTTATAAACAAACCGAAAACAACGAAATTTAAAGGGCAGTTTTCGGAAATTTGCTTCTCCAGGCCAAGCCATTGAGGAAGTTCCGTTTGGATAACTATGAAGCGCCAATCTTCTTCTAGTCTGCGAATTCAGTCATGAATTCAGTTGTAGGATCTGATAGGCTATCGGATTTCTTTTGAATCACGCGAAAACTTTTCTAAGAACAAAATAAACTCAAATATTCTGCAATGACGTCAAGCGGAGTCGGTGCTCCACATAATGTAAATGTAAAGATTGCAAAGAATAGGCACTGGTGTACATGATCTGAACATAATGACCATTCTAATAGAAGTTTCAGAACACAAAAAAGAAAAACTTATAAATCCAAATAATAATTCCACCTGCACAATAATGCACAAATGGAAGGAAATAGCAATGACTCCACAAGATCTCATAGTTAGAAAAACATGATTTATGTTCGGTTTGAAGAGAAAGACACAGGAAACCGAAAGAAACTGATAGAGAAAAACTGAATTACGCAAGACCCCTGACAAATATCGAACAACACTTTAGCACTCAACTTTAGCATCAACTATTCTCAACCATCACCCAAGGTTTGTATGAGTGAGCGACAGCATTTCACTAGTTCTCACCTTCTGATATTTTTGAATAAGATAGACATGTGATTTTCTTAGCTTATACAATTACATCGGGCACAGATATGTTTCAGGTATGTTATTAAGAACTGTGTTTTCTGCGGCGATCCATATCTCACCAAGAATTGTGATAGATCTTGAAGATCGACGAAATTTTCAAGATTTACGTAAGCTTACTTTTTTTTACAAAGTTAACTTATGCTTTAACATTTTTATAGGCATAACTTATGCTCCAACACCTGGTCGGCTGCGTGAACGAAACTTTTACAGCTCAGTGAAAAAAGTTATGCCTTGAACTTACTGTGCAGCTTAATGTTAGTCTGAATATTTCTACACATAACAAAGAGTGATGATTGTAAGTTGAGCATTCTTGAAGAATTCTAGAAAATTTTACAACGTAGGCTTTTTTGATCAAACAATTTTACGAAGCAACACAACCTATGAAGATAATTCAAAAGGACTAGATACGAACACTTAACTGGAAAAACTATTTGAAGAACGTTTCTGCAAGAATTGCGAAGGAGTACTCATCAGCTTGAGCACGTACTTGATGCAACAAAATCATTGACTGAGGTAAAAAAAAACAAGGCCAAGAATTTTTTTCTCAATTCGTCAACAATGGTGGGAAGTTCTGTCTAGAAATGAAGCCACTTTTCAATTTTCAAGCACCGACGTGAATTTTGAGACAAATTTGCGCACGAGTCATAAGGTAACCACAAACTGAGCGTTGTGACAGCAAAGCTGCGAGATTTGCCTATAGAAAATCCTCATTCGCGTTTTGGAAGAAAAATATGGGAAGAATTTTGAAACAGCCTAAAGTATGATAGTGAAAAATGCCATCACATGCAAGACAAAAAAAATTCTAATGACTGATAATTTTCACATGATAATCATAAACGAAATTAGAATACAAAAAATCGACAATAAAGCTGTAAAATTGCTAATATCGAAATCAGAGATAAGCGCATTCTTAGAAAACTGCTCGTGTGAGTGCCAATAGATTCGCAAGAGAGTTGCTGGACAGGGCAGAGCATAAAAATGCTTTACACATCTCTATTTAAAACCGGAAAAGCGTAGAAAAAGCCATCATCGGTTGGGTCAATGGATAGTTGCAAGTTGGGAGTACCAGAAAGAAAAAGGTATTATTCCTTGAACATCACACGCAAACAATGGGGCCGAAGTAAAGAGTAGTGATGAAACAGTTGCGTAAAAAAATCAGACATTTGTTCGTTTTTCTTCTAGTCGTGTCTCAGCAGGCAGCCAGAAGTCAAGCGATAAAGAAAGAGACGAATCTCAATCGCGTTCCAAGTGCAAAGTGATTAGCACCACGATAATCACCTCGGTGGTCCTTATAAAGGCGTCATTTATGGGAGATTCTTATTGGGGGATGCAGTGCGCGTCTCTTGGGATGCACTTTCAAGCCTTCAAGACCCCCTCCAGTTCTATGTATAATAGCTACTATATATCTTATGTTATTGCAAGCAAGACACTTCACTGCGATGGCCCTCTCTGGCGCCAAATCCAATAAAAACTCAAGTTTATCCTGTAGTTCTCAGATACGATGTCGTCTTATACAAATACTAGACTAGCTCTACGTCCGGCTTTGAAGCAATGAACAATAACTGCATCACAACAAAAACAAGCAGATAGTAGCTGTCAAGTATGTATGTGAGAGCAAATGGCGCCGCGTCAAGTTTCTGGCTAACCAAATACTACAGTCGTAAGAGAGAGAAATGAACTAAAGATGTGGTTCCCAAGTGGGGTTGAAAAACTTTTGAGTGCACAAAGTTGTGTTTTTCTTAAGAAAAATCTCCTCATCCTGCCGCACATTATTTTTATGTTGAAAAGGGATGCTCATTCAGCTATGCACTGGAGGATGAATGGTTAAAGATATCCATAAGAGATGCGCATGGGCAAAGTCATGGCAACAACAGCTGAGCTCAATTCTGCGATGGATCTCAAAAATA
This sequence comes from Cylicocyclus nassatus, assembly GCA_958299035.1. Taxonomy (NCBI): domain Eukaryota; kingdom Metazoa; phylum Nematoda; class Chromadorea; order Rhabditida; family Strongylidae; genus Cylicocyclus; species Cylicocyclus nassatus. The sequence continues at coordinate 11,818,452 of CATQJL010000001.1, read as the reverse complement.
GTGGTCACTACTGACAAGGTTTGGAAAATAAAAAAAGAATTTTGGAATTTTGACTCGCTTTCAAAAACCACAACGTAATAAATATAATAAAACTCCATGGAACATTGTCTTTACTGTTAGGGTGATCACTAAAAAATGGGACACCTAGAGAATAAATGTAGATTTCTCAAAAAAGAAAAATGATTAAACTTCCCAATTTTGATAGATGTTAGAATAGATTATTCTCTTCCAGAAAATACCTATATAAGCTCATTTACATAACTAATAATTTTTATAGTGGCTGAAATGCAAAGTTAGTCACTTTGACTAATTATAAACTTTGAGCAGTATCTGCGCAGTGAAACATGCGAAACCATCCAAAGTACTATTGCTGCAATGCGTGAAGGTACAGTCACCAGACCCACGATGGGTTGCTGGTGTAAACTTTCAAATTCAGGAGATATGGCCATTAGCAGCTTTGAGAACAAAGATACGTGCTACTCAATTGTTTGCAGGTAAACGCATGTTTTATAGGTACCATCTGAAAGAGCTTTTTACGCTCTATCCAACCATATGCAGTTTTACCTCACATTTTATCTATCTTCGGAAAATACAGACTGAAACTTGATTTACTGATTTTTGTTGCGCCAAAAAATCGCGATTTTCCAGGTATTTCGCTTTTTTTTACCCAGAAATAGAAAGAAATTCTGTATGTTACATATACTACTTGAAAGAGCATGAAGAGCTCTTTCGAATGGTATATCAAATACTCTTTGACTTTACGGTTTGGCAGCGTAGAATGAGCGAGGTTCAAAAAACCCTGTTCGAGTTCTTCAGGGCGCAACGCGTAGGGTTGTGAGAGAGGAGAGTTGACGTTTTGCCAGAATAATAGGCGAAGGTCGCTTATATAAGCGACGTTTACGTTGCAGCCTGCTTGTTGCTGATCGAAACAAAAATCTCAAAATTTGACAAAAATCAAACTGTCCCATTTTTTAGTGATCACCCTAACATTAAGGAAAGGAAGATTATTTCGAAATCAATATGGGATGAACACTGACTTGAAGGGTGTGAAACACTGATTTCCTTTCTACCTTTCTTATTTGCAGCGCGTTTCTTTCTGAGCAAAAAGTTATGAAACTTTTCATAGGCAAAAATCTCGATGCATGAGCTGTGTAAAATCAGCGGTTGACTTTTCCTAGCTTTTCAATGAGGCAGAGTGAATAAGTTCCAATAAAGAACATTCATTGCACAAAGTAATCCGAAAGTCATTCCAGCCGTAAGAAAATTGTCACGCTGATTTTATTCTGGCTGCACATTTAGACCTCAAGGCGGTGTTTATCCCACAACTATCCTTCCTTTCCTTGTAAGTAGAACACCTTCAGAACAGAAACTATCCCTAAAACACGGGACACAACAATTTTTGCGCTTATCACCAGCAAAAAGTAGAGCTCACAAGAAAAAGGGAGCGACAATCAATTGAAGAAAAACAAAGCCTTCAAGTAGACTACAGTTGCTTGATTATGGGAGTTTTTTCGTAAATGTTGGAGTAAGGGTGATGTGCAAAACGACAAAAATGAGATTTTGACCATGGTGCATAGAGAAAAATGGGTTGGTTGATAAGAACAAACCCTGGAAAAAATGCTTGAATAAAAGCCGATAAGATTAGAGCTAAGAACTGTAAAAAGGAAAGAAATTGGCTAAGTAGTATACATCTGTCAAAGGCAAGAGATGAGTAGAGAAACTAGAGGGGAGAGGCCTAGATATGACAGTTCCGGTACGAGTTTGTAAAAGCATATAGCTAGCCTACACCCAATATTATTTCATAGGCAAGAGAGCTTTGAAGATTTCAATAAATAAAACTACTCCTGCACATCTCAAAGATCGTACGCACAAATAAACTTCTGGTAATGCTCAAAATGCTCTGAGTAAAGAAACAAAAACTCAATAAGAACGTTGCATATGAAGTCATTCACATAAATCCATTCCTTCTACTCGTTCCAAACAGGCAACACAAGCCAAAACACATTAAGGTCAATAAGAAGAAACACGCGCATCACATCAAGAGATAGGACTGATTTGCGTTGATACGTTCGGTGAATCGGTAAAGAGACACTGACATTCTGCAGCAGACCCGGACATGACAATTCGTACAGTTATTAGCTTGCCCCATAGTCTTTTCAGATTGGAACGGTCAAAGTATATTTCTAAGAACTGGGGTACATACAGGGGTGCAAATTGATGGTAGTAATTCTGAGTGAACAAATATAGCCGCCAGTTGCGGTCCCAGGACTTCCGTCCTGGGGGGGGGGGGGGGAAGCGGCAAAATTTTTTTCCAGTGAAGGTGCGTGGCGTTAGCCACGCACTCCAAAAATTTTTTTGGGTGCTTCTGATATTGCGGGTCCGCAACCCCTGTGGCCGTATTCATCAACGTTCCGAAACCCACTGAGTTCGTTGATGAATACGGCCACTGGAGTCCCGGAAAAAATTTTTTTTACAAAGTTAATTTGATTTAAAGATTTTGGAAATTATTCTAATTGTTTACAAGAATAAAAAAGTAACCGCATTTTTACAACCCATATAAGTGATTTTCAAAAATTTCGCGACCCATTCCCGAGGGGGGCGCCCCCCCCCCCCTTCCCCCTCGGTCCGCCACTGATAACCGCTGTATGCGAAACTTGACAATCTGAACCCATGATTTTTTCGTGACATCTAGCCATCGAAGATTTTTGAACTGAGTTACGGTTCTTCTTGTTTTTCGGGTATATTTTGGCTTGACTGCTTGGTATGAACTTTCAAACATCATCTTTTGGAGCTTGCTTTGCCCCATCGCAAAATATCCCGAATCTCATTGACAGTACAAGAAGAAATGATTTATTTGAATCTGAAAAGGCTTATGACACCAGATACGTAACTCGGTCAACAACGAATAATGAAAACTTTTCAAGAACGAGACTTTGATGTAGAAATACTGGTCCACATATGTGTTAACATCAAAAGGTGGTTTATCTCATTGAAGGGTTTTAATTACGTTGAAAAGAAATTGCTTGGTATCGCTTCATCACTTTTAAGCAGGCTAACAATCTCTGTTTTGAAAAGTTCCTCTTTGTTCCAAAAATTTTGAGCACTATTCGCTGTCAAAAAAATAGCCATAATTAAGCCTTTATGAACATGCGTTGAAACCTTAAAAAAACTCAAAATAACATAAGTACTGCTTCTTATGATATCTTATGCAGAGAATAAGCTCTAAACACCATTCTGCTTTCGAAGTCTAAGTAGTATCCACGAATTAAGGCTTTTGCCTGCTGAAACTCTACTTGTTTTGATCGACGTACTGTACAATATTTCAAAAGCAGATAGACACAAAGGCTTCAAAGAGACAGTAGAATCTTGTGCAAGCGTTTCGTCGTACCAAAACACATGATGGTCGAAATATATCACCAAAAATTGAGCTAAAACATGGGAGCAACTGACGCTAATCAAATGAAAAAGAGGATGAAACAAAGTCGATGCGTTGGAGAAAATATGGGACTTACAAAGCCTCACTTACACAAAAATCTCATCGTCTTCAATCGTTTGGGCTTTTTCTGGACGCCTCACCTCCTCTGATGCCCATAAATTTAACCTTCTTTCGCAGAAAGATTGTACATTTGATAGATGAGACTTCATGGAAGAGAAAATACGATATGGCCAGAGAACAAATGCAAAGTCCGACTGCATTAATCAACATTGCATGAAAATACAGTACCAACACTGCCGCCTTGAAATAATGCGATATAAACGCGTTGTCGCGCCGAAAATGTCGCATTGCGATAGCTCGCTTAATCCTCAACCAATTGAACTCTAGTTTAGATATTTGAAACCAGCGCCTTCTGGACAATCTAAGAGTGTTTTCAAAAGTTCCAAAATCTCCTTCACAAAGATCTTTTTTTAGGACCATCGGCGGTATAAACGCATTGCCGCGTTGGTACCGCCGCGCCCCCATAACTTTCTTCAACCCAAACATATGAAATTCTAGTTCGAATATTTGGAACCAGCATCTCCTAAACTACCTAAGAACGTTTTCGAAAATTCCAGAATCTTGCTTACAAGTTTTTTTGGCTCCATGCCAGCGGCGATCTAAACGCAATGTCGCGCTGGAAGCGCCGCATTACTGTAACTCGGCTCAAAATCCTTCAGCTAAAATTTCGCTCAAATATTTGAAATCAGCGTGTTTTTATCTACTTAAGGATCTGCTCAAACTTTGCAAATTCTTTTGTCTTGGTACGATTCTACACTATTGAGCAAAATGTACGACGATATGAACGCCATGTAGCGCCGGAAAAGCCGGATTGGTGTAACTTTCTTTACATTTTCCCCAGCGAGTTCTAATATTGATATTCGGAACATGCGAGTTCCAAGCTGTCTGAGGATATGCTCAAAGTCTGTAAAATCCCAAATTTTTTTCCAGGTTTTTTTGGTCCCTCATAGCGCTCTAATTAATCAGGCTGGCTCTGGCCATAGCCGTAGTGACCTCACTTTATCGATTTATTATCGAAGTTATCAGTATGACGCATGATGTTGTTGTTGAAACATAGAATTTGTAGCCTGGCTCATAATTCTAGAATCATTTACGGCTTCTATGAATTTTTCGATTTGAAAAATCAAATTCAGTTTTTTGGAAAAAGAACGGGTAATTCGAAAAGTTGACTTCGTAACATAAATAAAATAAGCATTGAAATGCTTTGTCAATGAATTCCTCTATTAACCATCATATAGGTTGATTTGGATGTTCGTGGATAGATCGTCTCGCAGATGCGAAGTGCGGATTTCAATGACTTACATTTTTTGATACCACATGCCTAAAGCAAAATGGTTTGGAATTGGTATAGCCCAAGTAATACTCTAAACGATTGAACTGAACTGAGAGTATCATATGTAAATTTCCTTAAGATACATGCACTTGAAATGAGGTGCGCATGTTCCATTGACAATGTGGTGCCTCATTTCCAAGACCGTAATACAAAAGATAGATTGATTGAAAAGTCAAAACTTCGGCTTTGTTCCGAGTGGTACCTGCTGTTCAATTTTTTCATCTTGGAATCTCCGATTCTGAGAAAAGGAGCGTCTGGTGATCGGTTGAATTGTGCAAAAAAAAGACGAAATTTCCGCAAATTTCGACCAAATCTGGTGTTGTCTGAAAGCTGCCAACTTTCACATATTCTGAACCTCCGTGAAAAATACTACTCGAAAATGTATGAATTGAATATCTTAGCATCACCTAAATATCCCTCATTTTTGCTTCTATCTTAATTACGGCTGCCATACCCCTAATTGGGTGCTCCTGCACCCAGATCTCTGTACAATTGGATTCGCACCTAGAGGCATGCGTTCGCGGCTTAGCTAATTAGGAAACAGAGAACTCGAATCAATCCGTTCGAGACTTTGCTTTTGTTTGAAGTGCTCCTGGAAGAACCGTTTGGCCCGTTTCATTTCATTTTTCAAACGATCAACAGAAACTGATGGCCATTAACATTTTGTCATATCTTCAGTATTTTTGTACTAGATTGATGAGTGAGACTTCCAAAAATCAGAAATTATGATTTTTGCCATCGAACTGATCCAGTAGCCGAAAAAATCGATCAAATTCAGCCAGATTTTGAGTGAGACTTCACAAAAATCAGAAATTATGATTTTTGCCATCAAACTGATCCAGTAGCCGAAAAAATCGATCAAATTCAGCCAGATTTTAAGTGATACTTCACAAAAAATCAGAAATTATGATTTTTGCCATCGAATCGGTCCAGTAGCCGAAAAATCGATCAAATTCAGCCAGATTTTGAGTGAGACTTCCCAAAAATCAGAATTTATGATGTGTTAAATTCTGTGAAGTTCACATTCGATTTCTCAATATTTCAAATATACAACCTTTCTTAACTTCATTTTTTGTTTGGACGATGAAACTTTTGCCAAAAGCCATAATTGTAATTTTGAAAATTTTTGAATTTTTTTCTAAATTTTAAATATGCACAATTTCCATATTTTCTGAGACTGTGTGATTCGAATAGGTTAGCCGAGATCGTTCATTATTTCGTTGTCCATCCTGCTGAATCGAGATAGCCTAGAGCATACGCAGCCAGACACAGCCTAAAGGTGCGAATTCATCATCGAATGTCACCCAGATATTGATTAATAACTAGGAGAATATGTTGTTTCTTAACAATGGCAGAAATTGTCTAAATTGAGCTCAGGATAAAAAGACTTCAATGAATTAATGTTGCTCATGTAAAAAAGAATAATTGTGGATCTTCGAAATATTGAAAAATCCAATTTCAAAAAAATTTCAAAATTTCAAATTCAGAATTTCAAAAAACTTAATATAGATATTCTCTAAATTCGATCGAATTATTCCAGTTTCTAAATTCTTCTTCAATCAAGAAAGCTCCGAACTTTAGTGCCGAATTTGATCGCTCAGAGCAAAGGGGCACATGACCCATTAAAATTTCTGGAAATTATGCTGATGGCTTATCTGCCCCGCTTCGTTTCCACTGACATTTTCACAGCAAACGAAGGGCAATGCGTCTTGCAGGATAATGGATAAGTTTTCGAGAAATAAGTCAAAATCTTAATTAAATCGGTCAATTGGCTGAGTTTGGAATTTTCTGCTCTTGAATTTTTCAAAATTTCTAAAAAAAATTTTTTCGTAATTCAAACAAATTTTATGATCTGAGCAACATTATTATTTCATGAAATCACGTTCCTCGTAAATCCACTACAAATTTGAAGGAAAATAGAAAGAAATTTACATATGATACTCTCAGTTCAATTCAATCGGCTATGGCCAAAGCCAGCCTGATTAATTAGAGCGCTATGAGGGACCAAAAAAACCTGGAAAAAAATTTGGGATTTTACAGACTTTGAGCATATCCTCAGGCAGCTTGGAACTCGCATGTTCCGAATATCAATATTAGAACTCGCTGGGGAAAATGTAAAGAAAGTTACACCAATCCGGCTTTTCCGGCGCTACATGGCGTTCATATCGTCGTACATTTTGCTCAATAATGTAGAATCGTACCAAGACAAAAGAATTTGCAAAGTTTGAGCAGATCCTTAAGTAGATAAAAACACGCTGATTCCAAATATTTGAGCGAAATTTCAGCTGAAGGATTTTGAGCCGAGTTACAGTAATGCGGCGCTTCCAGCGCGACATTGCGTTTAGATCGCCGCTGGCATGGAGCCAAAAAAACATGTAAGCAAGATTCTGGAATTTTCGAAAACGTTCTTAAGTAGTTTAGGAGATGCTGGTTCCAAATATTCGAACTAGAATTTCATATGTTTGGGTTGAAGAAAGTTATGGGGGCGCGGCGGTACCAACGCGGCAATGCGTTTATACCGCCGATGGTCCTAAAAAAAGATCTTTGTGAAGGAGATTTTGGAACTTTTGAAAACACTCTTAGATTGTCCAGAAGGCGCTGGTTTCAAATATCTAAACTAGAGTTCAATTGGTTGAGGATTAAGCGAGCTATCGCAATGCGACGTTTTCGGCGCGACAACGCGTTTATATCGCATTATTTCAAGGCGGCAGTGTTGGTACTGTAGGAACGGGGTCTCTGACAGTTTTATGCGATTTCTTTCAGACACTCATCTGGGGTTATCGCACTAGATTATATTTGAATAGCCCCGTTAAATACTTCGCATGTGGTGGCAGCAAAACTAGAATAGGGAGAGCGAGAAAAATGACTCAGTAGGGCATATTGCTCAAAAAAAACTTCAAAACTTCATCAAATATACGAAATAGTAACAGTTTTTCTGTCGATCAAATCAAAGACAGCCTAATTGATGAAAAATATTGATGTTTTTTCACTAATCCCCAGCGTTTGGCACTTCAAGTGATAGAAAAAAAAGGTGATAAAACGAGTATAAAACAAGGATAAAACGGCTTTGCAATCATTCACGAGTGAAAGAAAAAATAGACTAAGATAATGCTGGTGTTGGCAAATTGATAAGTAAGTATTTTGCAAAGTAGGAAAGGGCTAATATTAGAAGAATTTTTGCAAACTACAAATTAAAATTCTGCTAGATTCGCACCCTTTTACGAAATGTGCGTCAAATAAATCAAAATTATTGACTTGACCTTACCATTTATTACTCTAATTCGCACTCTGAATTTCGGACACACTCAACTATGAAGCAGGCTAATTTAGGAAAAAATACTACGTAAATTCACGTCTGTATTGAAGAGAGATTTTTTCATTCTTGATTTGCTACTATCCCTTCAATCACTGCTTACAGTTATAAGAAGACACACAAGGGGTAGAAGCATCCTGAAAATTTGCAAAGACTTATCCGTCAAAACTTCTGCATTTGTAGTGACACTATGAACAAGTTGTCCTACTAATCCGCAAGAATATGGAGCTGCAAAATATTATGTTGAAAACTCAGAGACGGAGAAGCTAAATTTGAAAAATGTCAAAAGCGTTGAAACAGCCATGTCTAACAGAGTCTTCTCAAATCGACTGCTGATTTTGCTAGGTTACTTACCTATGGCTATCAGTTTCAACAAAGCCGCGAAAGATTAAAGACTAGGCAGTAATTTGAGACAAAATTGCGCCGAGAATGCCCGAACCTACGCAGCAGCGGTTAAGCAGATCCGAAAACAAAATGCCGTGAATACCAAAAGACAGCTGCCCCATAAAGTTTTTTGCTCGTTTTCTGAACAAGCAACCTATCAGCTGATCTAGCTTGACTAGACAGATGGCCGGCCTGTTTTAGCACGTATGAGAAAACTGTAGCATTTGGCTGTTTTCGAAGAATGGGAAGGGAAGGGAAGCTTTATCAAATCAAACAGAATAAAGAGATCAAATGTAGTACTACGAACTGAGAAGTTTGAGACAAAAGATCCTACATAATTCAACTTTGTTCTTTACTTCACCATAGGTTTGTTCAAACCATAGTGCAGAAATATACAGCAAGCTGGAAGCAAAAATTTGCAAAGACAAGATGTGCATAAAGAAAGCAACAGCTGCATGCTTACATGCCGTCAACACTTTGTTAAAATGACATTGCTGTACAAATAATGTGACTGTGAACAATCGAGATCAACGGGAAAGGAGCTGTACTAGGAATATCTTACTTACATATTTCAAGTTAGTTTGCAGATTCACCTTCAGCAAATACGGATTTGAATGGGAAATCTGAAGATGCAAAGGGTGAATAAATATTCTTATCTAAAAGATGTGTAGCATTTTCTTTAGTACGGTGATTATAAAAACTTCCTACCCAGATATGAATTTTTTGGGCATCACATGTTCGCGCTGACATTACAGTAGCAATCAACGTTTTTTCAATTTTTCGATAAAACCTATGATAAAGTTCTCAAGGAATAATCGGTGGTGCCAAGCAGTGCTTTCAGTCTCTGGGTTTTGTTTTTTTTTTTTGAATTCATGTAGGAATAGGCAACATTTTAGTCGACTATCGCTTGGAAAAAGGAAAAATGTTCAACTTGAGCTGCGAGCTGAACATTGCATGGGGCAATGATCCACCCAACTGTATCGCTTCCCAATTCCTTCTACCTTCTTACCCCATCCCCCCTCCGCCCTCCCCCCATTCCGAGTTTCGCGGAGTTTTCTTGTTCCGCCCAAATCTGAAGAAAGCGATAACATTGATGCGTCTCCTAAAAACTAATTCAAAAGAAAACGTGTCATTAGAGCAAATGCATTAGGCATACATGGGCATGAGCGCGCCGCTATGATTCATAAATCAGCTGATCAATCATAAATTTCACATAAATGGAAATTAGCTGCGACAGAAACTAGAAGCGATTAATTGGGCTCGGCTATTCGCATAAAAATCCAAAATAATCTCTAGATTTTTGCTCATAAATCGAGAAAAAAAGGCTGGGCAGTAAACGAAGAAGTGATGAACGTGCAAACGACGATTTGCACATATTGTCGACGTCAGTCAGTGGATGTGTCAGCGTCGACATCGTCGGTCCCGATGGCGACACAACACATACGGATGCACAAAAGCAACATTGTGTCCAGTACACTTTGTGCGCATCTTGACTATACGGCTCATGCTCGTCCATCTTTCCCGCAACGCGCAGCGATGGGAACGCGGGTGACTTGCATGGGAAATATGGGACGAGTTTTTAGCGGAAATGCCTAAGATACCAAGAGTTCCCAGCGCCAAGCATGCTGAATATTCAATGCATTTGAAGAAGTCGGCACTGTGTGCGGAAATGCTTGATCGCATCTGCGATGATTCTGCAAAGTCAAACGGCGGCGGGAATTTTGCAGCGAAAATTCCCAACACGATCAGCTGATCGCCGATTAGCTCTTTGACTTCACAGATGTGTGTGTGACGTGAGCAGAAAGGAAACACGTGTTGTGAGAAGTATAGAATAGATTAGAATGTGAAGAGATTTGAAAGGCTAACGGCCGAGTGCCGTGGGCGTAAACTGACGCACGCGGCGAGAACAGTCAATGAGAGAAAAAACTGTCTCAAACACATAAACTTTCGAAGATAGATTGAAACAGTGAATAAACCGCAACTGACGGCGAGTAAGGGAATTTATCCTTGCAAAATGGCGCACCCATTTGTCTGAGTTGACTTTTCTTTTGAGATTGGGCTAGACTCCCCACGAAATATGAAACATTTCTGAACCAGTTTCGGTAAGGAACTGTGCAATGTTTCCATGCAAATGGTGGAGTCATACAAAACCTTATACGGATCGTTTCGCTTATAGAGAACGGCAAACATAGTACTGAAAAAAGAGTGAAAGATGTGAACAATCAAACAAACATACAGGTGAAGGTGAATACCGATGACAAATCATTGTAAACGCCAAATACAGCAACATGCACGCATCTATGCCATGTCTGCTCTCTAGCGACCTCACTTTTCTACAGTAAACTCCTCACCAGACACCTCTTATTATTATTTCGATTGAATGATTGCTAAAATTGACTGATTTGTAGTTGGGAATCCCTTGTCAATTACGCAGTTTTTATGATTTGCGACAAATCAGGAACTGCAGAAGTTCCGACCTGGGTTGTCACAAATCATCGCAAGAATTTTGGAAACCGAACCAATGCTGCTAATCTAGCATCCAAAGCTTCAGTAAAAATCTCGTGCTCACGTTGGAAGACAACTATTACAAGTGCGAACTTTCCAGCTGAGCGAAACAATTCAATTTTGCTTGAAAAAAATCAGAAAAGACTATAACACTTCTTTTTTCGCAAAAATTGCAAATTTACGGATGACATTTACGAAAAAGCTCGCTGTGAGTTTTTTTGTAGACCACGTATTTGTGTGGATGTTATTTGTCAAACTCGGATTTCATGACAACCATAAACTTAAAGAAAAAACCCAAAGCCCGGAGTTTACTCGGTCTAAGGGCAGGAACGAAACGGAGCTAGAATAATTCACTTGCAAAATTGATTTTCATACTAGAGAAGGATGTAGTAGAACACTTTGTGTATAACTATCTCTATTTCTAATTCTACTACATGAAAATGTTATTTCTTGAATATATACAGATACTAAAAATACATGATTTTTGTAAAGATGCCATTTCTGCACAGAAATTTCGCACTCACTTCCTCTGCTCTCTTCGAACCCTCTAAAATGAGCAAACTAACCTTCGAAATCTGCAGAATTCCTTGTTGACAAGGAAATAGTTGCATTTTCATTTAGTTTGAACTCATGAATAACAAAAGATCTAGGTTGCAAAGCGGATTCGAATATTCATGGCTTCATTTTCAACATAATAGGATGTATTTCATCTGCAACTTTTAACGGCCTCGCGCTGCTGTTAGCAAGCTTTTGCAGCACAAAGTGCAACGAAGCCCAACGATATTGCATTTTCAAAAGCAGAAAAAAATTGTGAAGCAGAGAACAATCAAAAATCAGAACGCTCAGGAAAACCATGTTATCTGGCAGATTTAGGTAAGAAAACTGTTTCTTTACTGAATCAATCGACATAGGTTACCAACTCCCATAGAGATTAAAAAAACTGTGCGTTGGCCGGATCCAAATATGTACTACCTTGGTTTTTCAGAGCGACACTTGTTGAGTAAGTAATTGACTCCGTCTACTTACCATCTGGTGTTAATAGAGTTACTATCAGAAAAAAAATGCAGAGCGAAAGCTAACAAGCAAGTTTTATGTACTTTTTGTTCTAGAACTGTAATGATATCAAGGATAGAGCAGCGCATGAACATGAAAAAGTATCAAACACAGATAAATTAGTTCTTAGTGTCCCCCCTCCCCTCCCCCACCCTCCACGACAATGGGTCGCGAGAATTTACAATGCGCAAACGATTTGTTTCCACTTGTAACTCGAAAGATATATAAGAAAATTTTCACAAGCTTGCCCACGCCCCTTACCAAATTTTGAATTATAAGCTAACAAAACTGTGGAAGGCGTCGAATGTGCAAGTGACTTAATCATATTTGTGAGCAATATGTTTGAAATTTTTCCGAGAATACAATTATTGTGAAAAAAATTTCCCGGTTTAACTACCCATTCCAGAATTTTAAGACTGCGTTGCTAACGTCATGAGTAACCTCACATAGCTTTATTCTTTCTAGTTTCCTTTAAAGCATGCAGATATTCAGGTGGTTCTCAATACGAATTTTTCACAGTCTGCAATTTCCTATTCTCAGAAAGAACCGGTGATTGAAGAAGCATGAGAATCTCAACACCCTGAACTCGTCTCATTCTTTGTCACATCAGTAAGCCCAAACTAAAAAAACAGGATGAGTAGGCTGATATCTAATCATCACATCATTATCACATCATTCAACGCATCCAGCAACAAGCTGTCACTCCATTCCATTAATCGGCATGACAAAACTCTGTTTTGACGTCAAAGATGTCTGTTCTCAGGGAATCTCATTCGCTGAATCATGACCATATGTTTTGTGTTATATTTGCGGCGCTTTAATGTCTTATCTCTCGAATTTTGATGAGCAGGAGACACAATGGCGTGGTCCTTGTGGGAGTTTGCTCGAACTCTTTGATTGACAGCTGGGTTAACGAAATCATTATAGGATAAAAGATGCTACGCTAAATATGGGTGTTTTCGATCAAAGCGAAAGGTCACTAAAGCTTTTGCAAAAGTGCCTGAATGAAAAAATAATAGTGATTATAGTGCACCTAAAAAATAATGAAAGGCGAGATTGTAAAAGCACATTTTTCATACTAATTGATTAGTAAATCAAAATGACGGCCAAGCACGCCGCCGATGGTGATTGCTTAGACACTTCCATTTACCGAATGATTTATTGAGCTAAACTTCTTTACAATCCTCACAATAAGCTTCTGCAAAAACAGCCCATTTGAATATTCTATAAAGAGATCTGAACACTCCGCGGGAACGGATGCTGAGCTTGATGGGAGTGGGGTCTGGTAAGGATTGGCTTTGTAATACAAAGCCAAATCCCCCTTGCAACTACATTCTGTTTGTTACTGGATCAAGCCTCTACAAGAATGTTCGGGTCAAGTAACTGCCGCAGGGCAGAGAACTAGGAGTAGCTTCAAAAGTGAAAGAAAATGCATACGTCATTATTTTTCACTATGACTTTCTCCAAACTTACAACGCTTGAAAGCTCTCGTTTTCTGGAGAAAAGAAATAAATGCAGCCGTGAACTCATGAACGAAATGTATTGTATCTTCTTGTTAATGCTGAGTCATAGTTTTCTCTTGTTAGCTATCTTTGTTATTTTTGATGCTAGTGAATACGATGAGTAAGTGCGATTGCGTAATTTTCCACTCGTTCATTGTCAAGAGTTTCAAGAGGGATCGATCACTAATGAAGAAGTATAGATTAAAAATGAAGAAATGCTTTAAGATCCACAACTTTGGACAGAGTTAGTTTTACGAAGACGGAAGGATGAATGGTCCGAAATCTAGTCACGCAAGTGTTACTTTATCTAACAAGGGATGAATACTTGGTCGAAGTGGCGTTTCCATACGAAATGTGTAATGTCTTATAGAGCATGGAACGCTGAGTTCAGGTCCACTTTCGATATCTGCAGAGCGCTTCTGAGAGGGGAGTTATGGAATTTTTTTGATGTAAAAATTTGAAAGCGCCGCTACAAGAAAGTCATTCAGAATCTTAGTTCGTGATCTCAAATGGCGCCATGATTACTATTAAAACGCAATAAGGACCTTCAATCTAATATACTCATTTTAATATTACTCTCTTCAGGCGTCGGAAAGACCTCAACATTTATCTTTGTCTTAGCCAAATCACTGAATTCTTATCAAAAAAAAAATTCCCAGAACTCCCTTCCAGAAAGCTTTGCAGATACCGAAAGCAGATTTGGAATCAGCGTTCCACGCTCTATGAGATGGTGTACGTCTCATATGCAAACGCCACTTCGACCCAGTATCATTCTGTTTGGTGTGCTGTAGGCGGGTCTCAACACGATTACCAGGTCGTGAACTCCTGTAAGTGAAATATGATCTATATCACACTTTAATATTTTTTATGAGTGAAAATCATAGAAATAACAACCGTAGCGAACACCTGAAGAGTGATCAAAAGTTCAACAAATGCTTGGTTTGTGAGAAGATGGACGTTTTGGAAAAGGTCAAAATCACTGAAGTATGCCCTTTTTTCTCCACCCGGAGATGAATACATCATTTGCTAAGTTACAGTTGAAACACGTTCACATACATCAGTATATAGAGGATTTTTCCCCATCACAAGTCCATTTTTTATGATATCTGTTATACGTAGATGGTTACATAACTGACTTTTTTCGACCTTAGTTTGAGAGTAGCAATGCAGGAAAAGACGAAATGAGCTTCTGGGTTACACTGTGCCTCGAAGTGAGCTCTAAGATCTTGAGATGCCGCAGCTGCTTTCTAACATTATTCACAAGTTTGAAGCTGGCTAAAGCTATGAGGAGGAAAGTTCTACTGCTTCGAGCTGCCTTTCGCAGCAGAAGCTTTTGGGTAATATCCATCAAAAAACCTTTAATTTGGGTCGCAAACGTAATGTGTTTTTCCCAGAAGACATGCACAGTTGCATGCAAATGTTCATCATTTGATAGTCTACCAGTACTAACCCACTTTCACAACAATTTCTCACTTTCTCAACTTCTTTCTCACCACACTCCGCTATCAAATTTTGGCTCTAAAACATAATTTCACGCAAACAAATCCAAGGGATTTCATGCTTATTCATTTTTGTTCCATTCCGTCTCTAAAATGTTTATCAAGAAAACTTCATTGTTCAACAGTTTTTTTATTTGGCGCTTTCCTGCAAATTCTGCGTTTACTTCGCAAATCCGAGGGTTGATCAGGGTGGGGAAGCAAGGGAATATGAGAATCTCTCAGCACTGAGATGCGCGGATCGCAAGAAGTATGTACTCTAACATAGTTCATGAAGTTCAGATCTTAGCACGCTCTGGAAAAACGGAGGAAAGTGGCCATTACAAAATGTTATCACAATCATTCATCTCGTCCTACGCATTAATAGGACCGGTAGTCATGAAAGTTCTATGTGATAATGCTTCGCCTGCTGCGCACTATACACATCGGGAAAAAAGTCGCGAAGTGGGTGTGGCAAAGAACGTGTTCTAAAAAGAGAATTCCTCGTAAATTCGCTGTCTAAAAGGACACTTAGGGCGATAATCGACTGGGTAGACATCGCGGAATCACTACACGTTCTTTCGTATCAGCGGGGGGTAGCAAGAATGCATTTGACGACATGTGAAGGCAAATTGGCGATAGAAAAGGCTTAGTAGTTGTTGAATGCGGAAAAAAGTGGGAAGAAATTTTTTGTAGATTTATGTCCAGTTTGAAAAAGTGGAAGGATGCAAGAGGATGAATTGCTACAAACAATTGCTCTGCAGAACAAAGTTGGAGATAAGCGGCGCGCAGGTACACAAGCTATTCTTGCTCAAAGACCTTTGGATCGAATGCTGAATGAAGTTTCTTATCCTTCTAAAGATCATTACTAACCAGACACCCCGCTTTATTGCATGATACTGATTACATTCGAAGCCAAAACTTCTGCAGGCATCGTGAAATTTTGAGAGAAGGGGCTACTACGGCACCCAAGCTTTCGAAAAAAAAATTTCATACACAGCTGAATTGAATTCTCTGAAATTATCAAAAATCAATCCAATCACTTATTGAAACAAGTCACTTACGCAGTCTTGTACTTCATGTGGGAATGTGTATTTCTATTTATTTCTATGGCTATTTATTCGCGACCCAATATCAAGGGGCGGGGCGCGCCAGAACCCTAAGTTGGTTTAGGATCGGCAGTCTACAGTAATACTTTGGATAAAGGTAGGTTCAATTCGAATGCATGTTGATTGAACACTATTGTCGTCACTATCAAAGCAAAAGAAATATGAGGTAATGCTTGGAAATTCATTCAGGAAGGGACGTTCAAAAGTGCGTGAAAATTCTCGTCTGTGTCAGATTTAGTTAGCAGAACGTTATTTATTTTTATGCAAGACATCCAATCGCGACTCTAAAGCAATTATACAATGCAATGCTTACGGGGTACCTTTCCAGAACTCATTTCCCGAGCATCCTGCCATATGTAAAAAGGCACCCTAAGACTGGCTAGAAAGTTTGGGAAATAGCTGTACATGCGGTATTTGCAAAATTTTAAATAGAACGAAAGGTCCAGAAACTTTACACTCTTTCCCGTTTGAAAGTATGTTTGACATTTTTTTAAAAAGCGCGTCCAATTATTTTGCCAAATGTTAGGACATAGAAATACCAGAGCGAATGAGTCTATAAATGGGGTAGTTAACCACAACACATGCTCGTTCGCAATGACAGCAGGCATAGTTACGTGAGTCTCACGCTTATAGAATAACACAACTCATAAAAAAAACCTCCACACTTGCAAGACATTGGACTTGGCGTCATGGTACGAATTTTTGCAAATGGTACCCTTCAAACACTTTCACTGCTTAGGGAATATGTAGCACAAAGAAGTGTTCTGGAATTTCATTAACTCGTAGTAATAAGCGTCCGGATCAAACGATGGCATGCATATTGAGGCAGGAGTGAGTGCTTCAAAGTTTGAAGTAGCCTCTCCTATTGGGACAGAAGCACTCATTAGTATGGCCTACAAGCACGACTGTCAGTTTGTATTCAAAGGTAGCGTCCAAGCAGATTTGGACAAATGGAAATCACAGTGGAAGCTGATTTTGAGAGCCTATTCAAGAAACTATGCAAGGGCAGATGGTGCACTCGTGGCTAACAAGGGAATGCATAGCACTAGATGCAGCTTAGAGCGCTGATTTTAAATCCGTCTTCTTTGTCTGCTGAAACTCTTGTGGATGAAGTTATAAACCATTAATGGCCATTATTTGCTAAAAAAAAATCGTGCGTGGAGCCAAACATGGCTCTGTACGGCGAAAATTGTTCTAGAGAACCAAGCCCTGTAGGGCAAATTTAGCCGTACAGGGCCATGTTTGGATTAATACCGGACCATGACCAGCTGATTACTTCGTATGAGCCATTCTTAAGGTGAGTAAAAGGGCTATAAATTAATAATTTCACAATTTTTATGTGTGACTTTTGTAGAACTGTTCATGACTCTGCTTAAAAATGCTCTCAGCAGATACGAAAGACAGATCTGCGGAGCAATTCACGGTGCATCGAATGATATGCAGTTTGTTTAGATTGGTCGCTTCGACTTCTGGACATTCCCTTGTAAAATATTCGTCCCTAATTCCAAACTCTGCCACTGTACTTGATGGACGAATTGTACCGGGTTGCAAGCAGTTACGGGGCTCTAAGCAGATAATATGGAAGTTTACTTACAGAACTTTACAAGAAGTATCAAGTCTCCAATGTTGCCTTTTCTATGGTAATGCACTGAGTTGCAACAGCGACAATCACAAAGGATTTACCGTTCAAATCCGTTAAGGTTCAATGTAAATGAAAGCCCTTGTATGGTTGAACAAACATGTTTGTATGGGCATGCATGGGTTTTTCCTCAGTGGAAGTGTTCCTACAATCATGCGCGAGTATTCGAGCATTTACTGATTCACAGGTCGTGCTATATGTACATATGTTGAGCGTTCGAAAGCCGCGGACGGACATTCCACTGCCCAACAATTAAGGACCCTCAAGTGATTGCCAAGTGTTCTGCTAAGTGAATTGAAGCAGAAAATTGATTCGAAAAACTGAGGCGATCTGTCGTTCCACTGTTCCACTTATCAACGTGGGTGGCGTGGAGCCAGTGAATCCGAAACTGTGCTACAAAAACTCCAAATTCCCAAACGTCCTATCCTCATGGACAGATATATTTTTAGGTATTCCGAAGGCCAGTACTGAAGCTGACCAGCTGAGGGGGGGGGGAGCTGCTCCAAAATTCATGTTTTATAGAGGAACTCGAGGCTAATTGATTATGGACAGCTCACAAACTCGCTACCATTCGCTCACATGATTTATTCACAGTTTTCCGTAACATTCCTATCAAGTGTTCTGCCTACACATCAGAATGCCAAAGGATAGTCTCGAATAGAGTCAACTACTTCACTTTCATTGATTTCTCGCAGTATGTTCCCATTACCTTTCTTGGAACCGTATTTACACGATTATTCCGAGGTCCTGGGAAACATCTCACGTTTTCTTCCTACAGTGTCTTATCGAACGATGTCTACTTGACATTTGTCACTCTCTTTCCCGACCCTGTCAACAATATACCGAAATAAGTAAGCTTGCGAGCTCAATTTGAAGTGTCATATGATGGAGGTTCTACGTGTAACAAACGAAACGAGATAGCAAGTGGTGCAGAAAGAACTAGAGACTTGTCAACAATAGATAATATGGTTGTAAAGAAAGTTCCCGGGCACTTTTGGAAATTTCATTTTCAAACGCATTTTTTTGGCGCTCGGTCGCACTTGGGCACTGAGTCTTGTATAGTGTTCCGTAGAACGAAGCATAAACTTTTCAATACCGCTTCTGATTTCTATCGATGCCAAGACGTGTTGGACCTGCACATCAAAAAAGGAAATCTTTCCAACCACAAAAATTTCGCATTTTTTCTTCCTGCGCCCATTTTTCTGTGCAGTTCAAAGAAGTTCGTCCAAATCATGAATGATCTGACTGAGGAACCTGCTAACTTCTAACCAGCAGCTGCACTCGAGCCCTGCGATTTGCGCTCAGAAATTACAAGCTGTCAAACTTGCCTCTGACTGCAATCCTTTTCGTAGGTCGCGTCGCTTCTGCGGGGATCGCCGCGCCTCGGTGATGGGTCCAAAAGATGTGTAAGACATTACCCCGACAATGTTCGCAGTAATCAAAGATTTGGTCCGCCCTGTGCAGGACGAGAAGACTTCGAAGGCACTTGCGCGGAAAATGGTGCATTTTTGGGAGGCAAAAAATGGTCGATTTTTCAAACTTTCTGGAAAAATTTTTTTTGCAGATGGCCCCTTGAAGACATGAATGGTCCTCATAACAGCTCCAGCAGACTTCTATGTAACTACAGCATCTGGGGTCTTCAGCTGTTATCCCGCCTGAGATAATCCTGCACAAATAGGCCACTTTCCGCGTCGACCTTTCTTCCTTCTGCGCATGCTAGTGGACCGCTATGACGTGCTGAAAAAGCCAGCACGACAAACATATAATGTGGACAAAATTATCTTTGCAATGAAGTTTGTAGCTTCAAAAAAGAATCAATCTGCTCGAAGTTACAGCGATTTGAAAAAAAATTTTCGCAAGTGCCCGAGAACTTTCTTCACAACCTAATAGTTAGCTTTGTATTCGAATATAGTGCGTTGGGATGTATAGGGCATTCGAAAAATCGTGACGATGGCGGGACCGCGCGCGACACGCACGCACCTTCCGGCAACCGCATTTTCTTGGTATTAATCTATACTCGAGTGTTATTCTGTTTAGGTATGATAGTACTTGGACACTGGAAGTGACTGAACTGAGCGCTGAGGTGATGCCTTTTTCTATGAGGTGCTCCTCTGGGCGCAAAGGCCGCAGTCGAATCCGTCGTCACGATTTTATAAACGAACCTTACATATATTAGCCACTTAGTATTATCACAGTCCATCAGCGCGTATTTAAGACGAAATTCGCGAACGATCAGCGATATGTGAAACTGCTGTTTGCCACATATTCATGGTAACTTTTCAGATGCTTCGCAATCAGGGCTCGGCACAGGTGGCTTACGGGGCAAGCTGGATATCGTTTTGGAATAAGCAAGGAGGATTCCGTTGAAGCGGAAACCCCAACCCTACCCCCCCCCCAACACACACCTTCTGCCTTTATGTCACCCATCTTCTAGAGAAGACACAAATTGTCATTTATGCCTTCTCGATATACAAAAACCAAAAATTTCCTGTTTCAACATGCTCGCCGGTTGAACGCGCGAATTCAAACCTGCTCGAAATGAACAAATGACAGCGAAAAGGAAATGAAATGACTCCAAAATTGGTGTGTCGATGGGCAATAGGGAGTTAGGATTATGTGCAAAAAATATGAAAAAATTATATGAATTGAAGGAGTGGCAAACTTTTTTAGCAGTAGGCTGGACAGCCACCTGAGGTAGCTGTGAAAAGAAAAAGTCATATATTTCCCTTCCTTCACATTATTTTCTCACATTTCTAACATAGCCTTGTTCTACATCAAAAACTCTTCAACTGCGTCTTTGAAGCTCTCTAAACCTCTTCTTCCTCGTCTGGTTACAGGCCTCTAAATATTTTGTAGGGCGTCAGCAAGCCTGCTCCAAGCGCGCAAGGGTGCGCGCCGGACACAGCATGCCGCCAATTCGGAGGTTACAAACATTTTTAGATTCTTTTTCGTCTGTTTGATGTTGCTTTTATGTTTTGTTCCATTATTTTCAGTTATTCGTTTTGATCTACTCATGATTGCGTCATAGGTGATGTCGTATTTTTGTGCCAAAGTCTGCAGGGACTTCGTTTTTCAAAAATTGAAAAAGCCACTTCATGCCGAGCCCTGTTCGCAATATTCAACTTCATTACAAGCGCTGAGAGTGACTTTTATTCAAAGCATCACCAGTGCCTGAGTTGCAGAGAAGAGAAAGGAGGATAAGTTGGTAATATTATATGGGACATGCTACGATAGCGGGATAAGTCGTACTTGAGCTAGACGATTCGTATAAAGCTGAGATCTATGCCCGAACAGGGACCAAAAATTATCTGCTATTCGAAAGCGGTGTCGCGCAAATCGTCGACCTCCGATTGCCTCTCCTGGGCATTATCGTCGCGTTGAAAACAAATGTGGGCTTCAAAAGCTCGTAAAAAGCTTGAATCAGAGCATTCAAACACTGCAGAAGATTTCAAGTTCAGTGGGAACGCTCGGTATATTCACGAAACGAAAGCGTGCCTTTATATGCTCATCGAGATTTGACGCATGTTTAGATGCTTTTTTAGCTTCTCCACCAGGCCTTCCACGCTAACCCGAGATACCTTGCATTAAACACAAATAAATGATTGTTCAGCAGTCATATTCATATAAATTGTAAGAGTGGCATCACAAGACACAGAGCAATGAAGAGAGCGAATGTAGTAATACATGGATCAGGAGTATTTGACTAAACAAAAATAAATGCTATAAAAAACCAAAAGGCTCTCAAATCGCAAAAATTTCTCATTGTCGCTGTGCTCTTCAGAATATTAGGCTTCATACATGCAGACATAAAGGGATGCGACCACAAGACAGATGTCCTAGGCGGCACTAAAGCAGACGAAGGCAAAGAAGATAGGCCAAAGGTGGTAATATCCTATCTATATGCAAAGAGTTGTACGTATTACATTTTCCGAGGAAAAAATTGCTTGACGAAACAGACAGAATCATGGGAACTTCAATGATCGTTGTCAAGGATGCGATAGCGTCATGGGAAAAATCAGGAAAATTTTAGGATAAATCTTTTCGATAAATTTGGAGTAAATATCATTTTTAACCAAAAGTGATCCGCTATTTATTGGGCGCCCAAGTTAGAAATGATCTTCGCACTGATTAGCAGTGTAATCGACGATTACTGTCAAGGGTATACCGAATGGTGATTTCAGTTTTTTGGGTACCGATGTGAAGCGAATTGCTCAGAGCGTAACTATCAAACGGACATGCTGTTATGACACTGTCAGCTGAACATACAACGATATTGTATGAGCAGGGAAAACATCTATCAAGCTTAAAAATCTAAAACATATGCAATTGAGGTAAAAAAGTATAATTAGAGATGGACTCAGACTGTTATAAGATTATAAAAGACAAAACAGGCAAGACGATCGTGCGCGTGGGAATCCACTTTTGTCATGTTTACAAAAATTATTAAAAACAGTTTCATGGATCATTAATGGCAAGTTTTTCTCCCATCTGGACTGAGTTGATGGTTTTGAATTTAGCATCATGGAGTTGCACTGAGAAAAAGCCGGCTGGTGAAAACCACGAAAGCACTTCTATAAATCTATCTAGAATTATCACATTTTTCAACAGCTGCGTTATGATTACCTACCATCTGCTAGAAATAATTATAAATTATATTAGAAATAATTCCATCGAAAAATAACTCGGTTAGAAGCAGCTTGGGACTTGATTACCAGAGTTGCAAGAAGGGGTGTAACACAGGGTGTCCAAAAGAAATGCTCAACTTTTGATTACAGATAACTCTCTTGGAACAGCTTCTGGAACATTTAAGTAGCTTGATGTAGGGCTGCTTCAGCTTAGATATTCCGTACAACCTGAATTACCTATCGCTCTTCCTTTGTGTAGGATTACGGTAAAACTTTAGCGCGAAGTCATTATTCTGAATCAACAATAGTTCAGAAAACCCAGACCCCTGAAATATCTTGTTTCTGAACCTGCTGGTTCTAGTAAATAGCCGATTTATGTAGAGCAAATTGGTATGACGGTGTATTTGGTAAGTATCAGGAAAGCTGCTCTCACTGTATATCTGGCGTAATTTTAAAAATTTTGGTGAAGGGAAAAGCACATATAGATCAGCAATGCTGAATCACAAGATGGTAAATTCCAGCTTCCTCGGACAATTTTTTGAAACAATACATGCTCTTCTTGCAAAACTTTATCAAAAGCCCTTACCGTAATCCTACAGTAATCGGTGATCCGCTTACTCAGACAATCGCATCGGGAAGTTCGCGGGTGCTTGCTCAGGACCAAATCCAAGAAGCGATACCCAGCCTCATAAACACTTAGGGTAGCCCCATCGCTGCGACGTACCTCACGAGGATTGCGCCTTAAACTACAGCGTGTAAGAATTGCGGCCTTTAATAGGGCCCGCGGCCCGCCGAGTGAGGTGGGTGGGCCGCGACCTTCCCGGTAATCTCTTCCCGATTTCAACTTTGGCCGCGGCGTTCCCGGTAAAATATACATGGGCCGCGGCGTGTGCGGCTGAAATTTTAAGGGCCGCGGCGCACCGTGTAACACGCTTTGAGCCCGCGAACTTTCCGATGCAATTGTCTGAGTACTATCGAAATTTAGACCAACTCTATGGTATAAAGATTCATGAAAGCTGTTTTGACAAGAAAATTATTCCAATCATCAATTCGATAGTTTTTATGAAACCCTGTTCATAATATTGCAATATGAATGCCTAATCTAGCTAGTAAAAGAAGACGACATATAGACCATTGAAGGTTAGTAATAATGGATGTTAAGTGTCTATTAATAATTACGGCACATACATAATTGCATTTTTATGAAAATCCTCAACGGTTTATTAGCGAGGAGCCTAACCTTATGGATGAAAGGACCTATGCCTATAGAAAGTGAGTTCTATGACCTTGCCATCCAAGGAAATCGAAGGCCTACCGCCTCTCAAAAGATCTATAGAATCTCAGCCGTCCGCCCATGCGTCTTTGTCGACGGCACCTTTATGACCATGAAGTCGGTGCGACAAAAACACACACAAGTCATTCGGAATGGCTCTTTCACATTGAATTTCGCTTTTCGCATGAAAAACGCGTCTTGATGGCTGTTGTCGCTTTCTGTGGTCGGTTCGTTCGGAGTAAAAAAGGAACGGCAGATGGGCATGGCTAAGGCAAAGCCAAAGTCTAGCTGAATGACGTGAAAATGCTGAGACCATGGGCTTAACTCCCGGCAACTCTGCAAGTGATGGGATGCAAGGAAGTGATAAGAATGTCATTAGAAAAAATTGTGACTGGCAAGACAGCACACTCTGAGCACCTTTGAACAGACAGTCGTCAGTAAGGAGCGCTAAGGCACTGACTCATGATGCGGAGTCATTATGCATCTTCGCCTGAGTCAGGACCGACATCGAACTTCTTCTATACTCTCATAACAGCTCGGCTGCCCTTAAAAGTATTATATTACCCTAGATCTGTGAATTTTCACAATTGTCGGAGATACACCCGTCAGCTGATGTGGCGGCAATGATTTACGAGGTCAAGTAGTTCCACTTCATAAATGACAGAATTAGCAATAGCAAAAAGGAAAACAGAACGATGGGGAGAGCGATTGATTTGTCACTTGCAATAAATACGGATAATTCATTGAAACCACGCGGTAGGTAATACGGTCACAGTGGTTATACTCAGCATACAATCAACTTGAAAATTCTATAACGCTGAGGTGGACGCTAGCCGAGCGGAAACCCGTCACGACTCAGTTGAGTCGGAAACGATGGGAAAGGTGTGAGATGGTCATATCTGCGTCGTAGAACAAACACAGTTGTGTAGACAATGTGATGACACACAGAGTTCGTTTTGAGAAACTTAAACACTACTCTAACCTGTGCGCACTTCTCAAAGGCACCGTCCTCAAATCCGAGGTTGATGGGACTTTGACGCAGTACAATAGCTACCCTAACTATGCACATAACTACCCAAGTCCCTCTGCAAAAAGTTTACTTCGAAGCAAGAAAACCGCTCCAGAAGGTGCATGCGGCTGGGGTGGTCACGCCCATCAACGAGATGGCCTAAGGGTAATGATCCCGGAACTAGCTCACTGGTAACTAGCGATGTCGAAAATTGGCTTTTCCCTCATGAAAGGCAGAATTCAACACTTCTGAATATCTCGAAGTCCAGCTTCAGGCTCGTTATACTAGACCACATCAAAGTTGTGGCGTCCCCACCAGCAGCCACATTCCGGAGAGTTTTTTTTCCTCAGAATACAGTATAACACATCTCGTGCAGCTGGAGTAAGGTATTAACTTAGTTAGGGGCCCCGTCACTGTACTGCATCAGAATCCCATCTCCGAATTGGGTGGACGGTACCTTAAAAAAATTCTACAAAGAAGGAAGTAGTTACTATTGATTTGTATGAGCACATCGTCGCATACACAAAATGAAATAAATCTCTACACAGTTTTGAACCAAACCACAGTAGCTCAAGTCGAATTAGTGTCAACGGTTCATGATCCGATTTGTCCAGTAAAAAGTGCACATAATACTTAAAAACGTCAAGAGTTTCTAATTCGATAGAATATGTCTCGAAAGAACCGCACAGAAGACATGAGAATATCTTCAGAACTATTCTACTTTCTGAGAACAAAACTGGAATAATCCTAGTAATTCAATATCTCGAGACGCTCACATTGAAAGAACAGCAAGGCCTACATTTTATACAAGCGTTAGTTTTCAGCCTTGATTCATTTGTAATGGACAAGCATGTTAAATTAAAATTTAAAAAATTCAGATTAATCTAAAAATTAAGTGAATTAATTAGTAATAATTGATAGTTAATCACTTAAATGAATCAAATGAATTGAAATAAGAATAATAATAATAATTAAAAATTATAAAATAGTAAAAATAAAAATAAATATTAATCAAATTAAAGCATTCAAATGGATTGACTGATAATAATTGATAAATAATTGATTGCGAATTTTACACAAATCCTTCAAGAGACTTCGCAAAACGTGAAACCGCTGCATCTTGCTTGCCGGAGGTGTATTCTCAAAGAAAGAAACGTCAATGTCAGCCAAGACACGATTTTTACTCAAAGTATCATAGTAGAAGCAAGAATAGCTGCAACACTATTTCCTTGAAAATCTTAGCTGCTCGCTAAAATTCTCAAGGAATTTTTGAAGAGAATGAACCTGTTCCAAAGATAAACAACCATCATTCAACACAAATCGCTGCGCTTGTCTGCACATGGAAGGGTTTATAGATTAGTTCACGTGAATAGCGCATTTGAAATTCACATGGATATCTAGATTTTTGGAATATAAAAACACTGATGTTCTCGAAAATTTTGAGTGATGGGGTGTATTTATAGTCTCCGTATAGGGTAACGAAAACACGAAAATCAAGACAAGGGAAAACTTCAGAACGAAAATAAACGGACAAGAGCCGTTGCGATACTTACGTGCACTTGTTACCGTCTTCTTCAAAGTCCGAATCGGGCAACTTGCACTTTAGTGTGTGTATTTGCAAAGATCGGCGAACTACTTGAAATAAAGGCTAGAGGTCATCAGCATTCAAAGAGCTGCGCTCATATTTATGGCTATTTACAGAGTAAGAATTCTTACCCTCAAACGCACTCGATCGTGCACGATACGACGACATCGAAAGAATGGAATTTGCAAAAATTCTCTAGTGAGTAAATGAGGAAGAGAAAACAATTGTAAAAAATGCACTAAGATGAAAATTTCAACACTTGCGAAGAAAAACCTATTCTGGTTCGAATCCACGACTCTCGACTGAGGTGACAAGATAGTCACAGAAGTCAAAATAGATGTGGAGATTTTTATATGGCTAAAAAGGTAAAACTAATGATTTACGGCCTCCGAAATTGCTTGAAAGGTACGCGCAAAGGTTCATTAGCTTCTCCTCGGTAATGAAATTTGGAAAAACTGCGGCAAGAGGTGGAGTCAGCAAGTCAAATAACCGGAATTATCAGCTTTACGCCGGTCTACGCCCAGTTTCTTTACCGAAGAAAATACTTGCGAATCCATTAGAGAAGTCACTTTAACAAAAACATTTAGGTACTTTATCATAGCTTCATCTAATAGATAAAATCGACGTAAGGCAAGAAAATTTTCGTTAAAGACTTGTTCACTGCCATTCAATAGATTTCTTTTCCTCTACCGGGTTTATAGACTTGAAGCATGTTACTTCACACTTTTCGCTTCACATTATATTTCTTCCACGCTCGTATCTTTTCCACAAAAAAAAATATTTTAGTTGGCGTCCCATCGCTTAAATGTCCGGGCAAAGACTCGATTTTGATTGTCCGGGCAAAAACTTTAAATTTTGTGCTTATCCGGGCCTATTCGTTACGCTGAATCCGAAAATGCACATTGGAGAGCGCGAA
Source organism: Cylicocyclus nassatus (assembly GCA_958299035.1). Classification (NCBI taxonomy): domain Eukaryota; kingdom Metazoa; phylum Nematoda; class Chromadorea; order Rhabditida; family Strongylidae; genus Cylicocyclus; species Cylicocyclus nassatus. The sequence goes on along the minus strand of CATQJL010000001.1, from coordinate 11,791,235 downwards.
AACGGCGAATAATGGCTCTAACACAGGAAAATCAGCAGGTGGGCGGGGTCCTCTCCACTGTGAATCGACGCTCCCAGCTTCCGGAGCGATCTTCTCGCTTCCGGTTTCAAGTCAGTCATTCGCACTTGGCCGGTAGTGATGTTAGGATGGCTAGCGGAATCGAGAAGACCGCTCCGGAAGCTGAGAGGGTGAATTCACAGTAGGGAGGACCCCGCCTTGCTGTTTCCCTCCTGTGCTAGAGCCCTTTTTTGCCGTTTTCGCGCTTTCCATTGTGGATTTTCGGATTCAGCATGACGAATAGGCCCATATAAGCACAAAATCTCAAGATCGAGTTTCTGACCGGACACTGCCTTCAAAAGATGGGGATTTTCTACAAAACGCGCTGCGATTATCTGCGATCATCACCTCGAGAAAAACCGGCGGGCAATAAAATTTCGGAAAAAGCTCCCTAGCAACAGAGAGCATTAGAGAGAAAAACTCTGGGGTTTTTGCTGGAGATAAGTTACGCACTCCTTCGGTGTCGTTATAGCAGTGAAAATGTTAATTAATTTCTGTAACGACTTCGTTGAGGCTGCAAACAAGTCTGACCTTGGAACGAGGTGTGTGTTGCGTTGATTTATATTCTTTCTGCAAATCTAAAAATCGCAACTCGATCAAAATAGAACGTGTACTTTGCAAATTTGCAAGAGCTAAGTAGAGGTAAACGTGTTCGTTATTGGATACCATTAAAAAAGGGTATCATCATTTGGAATAGGCAGAATGGAGACGAGGTAGTTCTCTGATTTTTTTGTAAACCCAAATGTAAAGAGATGCGAAATCTAGAATTCCAATAATTTGTTCTTTTTTGTGCTAGCAAGTAAAATTTGGCGCAGAAAGTGAGTTTTTAGGATTATGCTAGAAAAATAATAACCAACATTCGAGCTGGCAACTAATCACCTTATCATCCCAATACGATAAAAAAAACCTAAATAAGTCTGAAAATGAAATGAGATCCCACTTCCTTTTGATATGAAAGTGGTCAAGTAGCCGTAAGCGGCTGTCGACGCCAATGGAAAAGTGTCAGCTATCCAACAATGGAACAAAGCAAGTGCGTCATCTTGGTTATGGTGAAAACCTTGTCCAGTGGCCGTAAGCAATGCTTCCGACATTTCTGGACTGCAACACGTAGAGACGTATGTGATGATTTTCTATGAGAAATGAGGGAAGAGAAGCAGAGATAAATTTTGTTCTTTTTTCTTCAAAAGAACTAAAGGTGTCAGAAAATAGCAATTTTATTTCTGCCATCATGAGTAGTTAGAGGAGCAGGGGAGGCTTTACAGGTAAAATATGTTCACAATCATTCGATATTAGGGTAGTCCCAAAATCCTTTTCCGGGAAAGGTGAAGGGCAAAAGGGAGTAGTGTCAGCCTTTCTGAAGTTCACGTTTCAACAATTTTCTGGGATGTTTTTTGATTTTTCAGTGAGCTCATGAGCCTGAATTCCAAGGCAAAGCGACAGGGAGCCAGGCTTCAAACAAATTTACAAAACTAAAAGACCAAGATTTATTTTCTCACTGTCTGCGATTACAGATAAGGAAAACGCACATTTTCGTAGCTTATTTCGACTCAGGAAGTCCCCCCCCCACAGTTTCCGTCATACATTGATATTACCGATCGCGCATACATATAAAGAAAATGGTGTTTCTGATGCGAGACTCGTCTATGACCTGACTATGCGTTGAGAAAGTAAATAAGTAGATAATTACACGATGTCAACAGAAAGCACTATAGCACTCACGAAGCAATAGTATGTACGCGAAAAAATAGGTGACCGTGCCAGTCACCTGCAATAATTTGTACGGAATGAAGATTAACTACATCAACGTAGGTGTCAAACAATGGCTTTGCTCTTCGAAAACTAGCACTTTTATAGGCGATAACGCGATTTGTGGCTTTCATGACCGCAGACGTGATAATATGTTCAACAAACAAGAGTTTTTGCTACATTTTTGGCCGTAATGATAAGATCTCTGACACTTTGACAAATTTGATTAGCAGGCAAAGCTAAAACTGTCTTAGAAAGATGGGGAAATGTCCAAGGATTTTGCACATTTGATTCATGAAACAGCAGAAATGGCAGTGATCTACTGCTCAAATTTTCCTGAGTGATGTAGTCGTAAAGGGAGGAAACGTTTGAGCCCCATGGTTTCCTCTCGCTATAACGGCGAGATCTCTTCCGAGCACCTTCCACCCAAACGCGAGATTGATGAATTTGGATGCAATAATAGCGAGGCTATAAATGCTATAATAGCTAGGCTCTTAACTAAGTAACCGCCCAAGCCCATCTACAAAAGGTGTAAAGACGAGCGTAATGGTATATAACTTTCTTCAATCACCAAATTGAGTTGGTATCCTTCCCTTTTTTTAAACTCCAAAGCTCATGGGCGTAGCGACCCCGGCTGCACTCACCTTCTTGGAGCAATTGTTGCTTTGGAATGCAACTTTTCCAGCGGGACTTGGGCAATTATTTACTTAGGAACTTCGCCATGGTACTGTGTCTCTCATAAGATCAGGTTTCGATGAATGGTGACTTCAAAGAAGTCCCGGTACTCCTGTAGCGCATACCCTTATTCAGCCTCTGACAATTCCTATCACATTTTACTTTGATGAAATTAAGATCAAACTTCATAGATGGTTGCGTTTGGAGCTGCATAATAGAGCTTCTTCAGATCTCAACAAGAGACAAATGTGGAGATGTTCAGAAATTGGCACCATTTCGTCTATGACCGCTGTCTATCCACAAGTACCTGCTGATAACCTTGGCAAGTACCGCTTCTACTCTGACAGATGCATGCCCAAAATTCCTAAAATTGCTTCACCGCCCACGTTTTACGCCATAAAAGCGGTCGGAAAAAAACGGAATTTGACATTTGGACGCGTCAACAATGTTTCAGCAAAAGAACTAGCATTGGCATTCGAAATATGCGATAAGGCAAGCAATGAAGGAAGAGGAATAGATGAAAACGATTTGGGCAGCGCCTGATGCAGCTGCGATTGGCGGAAGAAGTAAATGACCCATGGCAATTAGGAAAAACTTGCAACCATCTGACATAGCATTGAAGATTGAGTGCATAGAATTGATCCCACTACCATGATTTTTTGCTGCTTATAAGAGTCATAACGCCCCCAAAATAATGGAATTTCAACGCTTTTAATTATAGGGTTGCACCGACAGTGCTTCGCACAATTTTCGAAAAAAGTAACTACTTCGTGGCACGATAGTCTTGCATGGCAATGATATTATTGAGTAAATCATGTACTTTCTAATGACACTTTGATTCTCTCTAATGAGCTTGGTTTGCAAGATATGGAAAATAGGAAATCTTTTGAGATTTGATGATTTTAAAAGGCCGTTAAAGATCTTGAAACTGTGCAAGAAAATTCAAAACCATCACTTTCATAAATTTTATTCTGATTTCCTGGAGCAAAGCTAGCGCTGAACGATCTATTCTATGGATTTATGAAATTATGATTCTTGGGGAAAAAAATTAAAAAATCTGTATTTGGTTTTCCGCTTTTTTCGAAAATCATTACTTTCAGAGCTCGCTCAGCACCAACTTTCCTTAGTTAGCTCAAAAAACTCATGTTCTGATCGTTTTGGATTTTATTGCATACTTTTTTGGAGCTCAAAAGGGCTTGCTCAAAATTACCACAACTCAAAAAAACCCCTTTTATACACTTCTACCTCTGCAATCAGAACTCGTTAGAGAATTAAACAAGATGCCATTAGAATGTACATGATTTACGTTCTTCATAATATTAGTGCCATGTAAGATGGTGTTAAAAAAGTTACGATTTTTAATCATGCTACAAAACTTTCGGTTTAATCTAACGACATGTTGTCTACATTGGCGGCTTTTCAAAACTGGGAATAGCATAGATGGAGAATTTGGGGCTTAAGCAGTGCTTGTGACCCCGCGCCAGCTCCCTCGATAGCACTTCCGTGGGAGTGTTTTCCTAACAAAATCACGCGCAGTCTTCCAGATCGTCGAAACGGAAGAAGTTCAATAATCATTATAGACACGACAACAGCAAGCTCAACCTCTTAGATTTTCGGTCTTGATATTCGAAGAAATGAACACTCTAATTTGCCTTGATGAACTGGTGAAGATTCATACATAAATTAGCCGATAATGGGCAATTTCTAATTGAAAAAAAAAGCAATGCGGTGAAACTGCTGAAGCACCATCGCAGCAGGTTTGACCAGTCTGCAATCGGTGGGTGTGTGTGGCAAATGATAGCGGTTGGAAATTGATGACCACCATTCTAAAGGCGACAAGAAATTTTCTGGAGATAATATATGATTTTAGGCAATTCCTACAATAAACTGTAGTTACAAAAATGCAAAGTCGTGCCAAATCGACACTGTACTGCAACATAAAAATGGCGCAAACAATGTTTACTGAGTCAATGCTGGAGTTCCTATCTATTCACAGAAAGCGGAAATTGAAAACAAGAAGGTGCCTTCGAAGGTATTTTGCGAGTCAGAGTGAGTAGACTTTACTCAAACCACTGAGCAAAAGCTCACATAATTCAATCTGGCAGAGAATTTGCACTCTAAACTCTCGACCGTACCGTACTCTCTTCAAGCAGAGCAACTGGCATCCTCAAACACGGTCTTATATAAGAAAAGCAAGTGTTGAGCTTCTTCCACGAATAAACCAATGAGCTGCTGCTTGGGCAGTGATTTTACCAGTCATTTTTTTATCAATTTGTAAAACGCAGGTACACAGCTTAGCCCGGTATCATTTACACTCCTTAATTAGCAATCTACCCAATGATCTAACGAATAAGTAGACGTTTAGAGAGATATATCTGCTGTAGCTAGCTCATAAACGATCAAAGGTGGCATAGGTGAAGCAACCGATCTGAAAGTATTCTATCTTCCGACACCCCCCCCCCTTTCTTCTTGCTTCATTTATGGCATGTGCTGCCCCGTTAACTTTCGTTCACCTTACAGAATGAAGTGATATGAGGCTTAAATTATCTGTAGGTTAGACTGTGGAGGTACAAAAGTGCCTACAGATACACATGCGCTGAACAGATGGCGGATTGCTAAGCAACGAATTCATCGCGATTCGGTAACCTGTATTTATCAAAAAAAGCAGAATCGCTTGCAATGAGATCACATCTGGTTCAAGCCGTGACGTCTACAACAAAAGGAACCCTACCGAGACGACTGTGCCTATGATCTCTGTTAAGAGTCATTCGAGTAATCATCAAATACAAGAGCACAAAAATGCCATCACTGCTTTTTAATAGCTCAAAAAGATTTAGGCAAAATTGCTGACGTAGCATTTTTCACTCCATAACGCATTTCCATGAATCTGCTTAGTGAACACTGATAACAAAATGGATTGTCAGATTTTAGAGCAGGTTTAATCACGCAACTGATAAAAAACTGAACTGATAAAAATATCTATTGGATTAAAGCAAAAACAATGTCTAATGAACTTACGTTGGTACAAAAGCTGTCGTAGCTGTTTTTAAAACACCCTATTGTACACGGTGAATTCAAATCTGAGAAGCATAGTTTGAGGACCAACTGAATTCACATGGATTGAATACAATTGCTCTACGGTAAGGTTTTATTTCTGTAAACAGTAAGTCATATCAAAAGCTTGACGAGCCTATGTCGACAATCTGATCTAGAGAGACACAGAAGTACGAAAATAGACTTTAAAGTAATAAGAAGTAAATACAAAATTTCTTAGACGGGATCTGACCATTAGACTTCCTTTCTTGCATTTTGTTACTGGTGAAATTTGTTGGAAAATTATTCGAACAATGACCAAGGTTTCATTTGCGAACTTTGCCAGAACGAATTTACGTTCACCATATGTAAACTTACATATTTGGGATCAAAAAGAAGCTGTTTTACTCTCCATTCTTATTGCCCTTGTTAAAATCATTCGATTTATTGTTCCGTAAATCACCTACAGAGAGAAAAGAATGACATAGCACTAGAACTACTTCGTAGTCAAGCGTTCAATAACTATTTCTAGCAGAGCAGACCACATCACCATTAGCCCAGCCCTTAACCATAGAGACTAGAGCGAGAGAAAAAAATGAACTACTGCTGTTCGGCAACATCAAGACACTGAAGCTTCTTACACCACTATGACGTCGAAATCCGATGACCTCCGAAAAGTGGGCGTGCAGAACAATTTATGTAAATTATCTGTGTCACTATTTGCAATGGGTGGCCATCGTGTACAATACGGACTAAAGTCAGATGTCGTGTTCAATGAGGCCGAATGGCTCGCAAACAAAAACACCGTCGTGCGGGTGTGTGTTCTCATACAGAATAAAAGTTTGGATGTGTGGACGATACCGGAAGATAATTCGGTTATAAATCGCGGTAGCTTCCGTATAAGTTTTTCTCTTGATTTCATTTGCATGTAACGTGAAAATCGTTAATTTAGATAGTCCAGAATAACATTTCCAGCCTTTACGGGTCAAAAACTGCAAAGAGGAATTTTCCTAGAATGATACAATTTTCAAGAAAAGATCCAGCAGATTGGAGGCAAACGTAATCGAGTTTTCGTCTCAGAAATAATTACAGATGATTAAAAGGCTGAAAAATGGCGCGGTTCCGTAATTACGGAAGCAGGTGAAGCAGGCGTATGATGGATGCGAGCAGGTCGACATTATTACCATCACCATTACAGTGGCGTGTAACGCGCAAGATAAAATCCTATAGTTTTAAAGGCTTATTCTGGCGCAACTACCCTAGGAAGTTATAGTCTTTCACCCACTAACTTTTTAGATTTTCACTTACGGTTACAGACTGAGTAAGTTGCTTTCTGTCGTAAGCACGGTATGCCAATTATGAAGGTTTGTAAAAAATGACGCTACCATAAGCCTACCGTACTCAAGCAAGCACTTTTATACGGGGTGTCCCAAAATGTACCTTGCGTTATCGCTAATGATTCTCTTGCACAATTACTTTTCGCGGATCTTTACGTATACATTTAGGCATAGCCTCAACTCAGTTTACGGCAGAAAACGGATTACCGCTCCTCTTCATTACTGTAGGATTACGGTAAAAACTTTTGAGAGGAGCATATAAAGTCCCAAGAAATTGTCCAGTTCCCTCGTTGTGACTGATCACATGGAGGCTTTAAAATAGGTTGGTGATGAGATTCAAGGTAGTGGATTATTTTAAGGTGAATGAGATAGTATAATTAGTTTATATGCTGTTACGTAAGAGTGTTAAAACCAGATTTACAAGTGGAATTCAAGTTAATGACGATATTTTAGCACAACCTGCTTCACTTCTTGAATCGTTTCTCTAGGTAAGAATCTCAGCATTTCCAGATTGAGCAGCCGCTTTAGCAGCCCTACGTTGCAAGAAAGCGGAACTAGATTGATGACTAGGATGTCGAAGAAATGCATCAAATCTCTTGAAAACTTATTCTTTTCGCTCACAACCAGCGGATCACCCCTAATGCCTATTTATCAAGACATTCTCGTTTTTTTCCACGACTTACAGGCGAGGGGGGGAAGCGAGGGGGGGGGGGGGAGAGGTTGACGAAAGAAGAAATCAGACAGACGTAGCTCAACGCGCAGCTGTAGAAGCATCATCAGAAGCAAAATTTTGTAGAATTAAATACGCCACAGCGAGAGGTAGTTTTTACTGTTCAAAACATGCAGCTGTAAGAACAAAAAAGTATGAGTCTTTGTAAAGACAACTTCATGCATTTGAGAAATGAAACTTAGAAAACATAGCATTAGCGCCAATCTTGTTCCGACTCTGCTTTTTCTCAACTATAATTATGTGTAATTAAGCTACTTAAGTACTCATTTTCCTATCATAACCATGAATGTTTCAAAAATTTGAGAACTTCTAGGGCTCCCCACTTTCGGAAACTTGAGTATCGGCGATTCGAAATGGAGAACGAGGAGGGGGGGGGGGGGAACTTAAGGGTGCTCTCAAACGTCAATCTTGCCCCTAAGCACGAGAACAAAAAGATCAAGCGTAATTTGATAGTTATTGGAACTGTTTGTTGACAAGAAGTCATTTGGCCCATTTTGAGGGATGAGGGTTGAACAAGACAGAAGATGACGTTGTGCTTTAATACCTACAGCTTACACCACGTCAGACCAGCTTGTATCCAGAATGCTTATGAAGCTCGTTTACCTACATAGAACTAGTAGTAGAGACGGAACATCTACAACCGAACACACTGAACGATTCTTACCAGACTAGCCTATGCTCGATCATAAAGTCATTTTTTCGGCCTTGGCCATACTTTACCCGTGTTACCCGTTACTCACCTGTCAGTGACATTGTGTTTTGAAATGAGACTGTATTGTGATTATTTCATTATCCAACAGCAATAAAAGCGGTAACACTAGCAACACTAGTAACACCATAACACGGGTAACACGGGTAACATTAGTAAGACGAGTAATACGAGTAACACTGGTAACACGAATAACACGGGTAACACTGGTAAAGTATGGCCAAAGTCTTCGACAGTACACAGAACAGGCTGCGACATAGTTTCCGTCTGCGAAATAGATGATGGATGTCAATTGAGTGATGCTATCCATTAACATTTATGCGCTGCAATCTCTCATCTCTTTCGGAGATTTTTGAGCGAGATCACGCTTTTCTCAAAGTTACTTCGTAATGAGAGCATGTTTTGCTGAAAAATCAGGGACCATCAACAAAACGTACCATTCGGAGGTCAAACGCCCACGAAAGAATTCAACATAAGCGGTGACCACATTGCATCTCATTTTCAGCTTTGCTTCAGAATCTTGCTTCTCCCCTACTTTTCGCTTAACTAGTGAAGGCGTTGCGCCCGTTAGGAGAATGGAATGTTCACCAGAATCTTTGGTTTGAGTTTTCAATTGTTCCAGCAACCTACGGCGAGAAAAGGCCGCTAGTTACTCCACCCCATAACTAGGGGCCCAAATCATTGTCTCGCACAATTTACACATCAGATATGCAGAATTAGGATTTCCGTTCGGAGGGGGGGGGGGGACAAGAAATTTTTTCGAATGTAGTTAGTTGCATGGTGTTTGCCAGGCACTCCGAAAGATTTTTTGAGATGCTTCCCAAAATCTTTGAGAGCCCATAACCCCCAAAAAAGCAGAAAAACGCCCAAAAACACTTCTTTGTTAAGCTGATTTTTTGGAGAGTATCAGAAATATTTCGATTATTAACTATACCCCCCTGCGGTCTGCATAGGTATATGTCCTAAGCATCCAAAAACCGGAGCTGAAAAGTGACGGAGTCTGGAGACTGACTACCAAATGGATAATATTGTATCGAGTCATCGAATAATGTTTAATAAATCCAATTATTGCAGGTGCCCTTGAATCTCAGGAAAAATTCGAGGTTCTCATCAGAAAAAAAAATATGAGACAATCGAAATATCGAGTTGCAAAATTTTCGCTGAATTCAACAATGATTTGATAATGGTGCTATCATGAAGACATATAGCAGCAATAAGTAGCAGCGTGATCCATGCAGGAAAAGTTCGAAGTTTTGGTGAGAATGTGTAGCAGATTCAAAGTATTTCGATTTTTACCATAATATGCAGATCTCCATGCGCGCAAACTTTTCTGAAGAATAACGTAGCCTGTGACAGTCGTATCATAGAAGAATGCTGTAATGAAAATGATATTTGGCCTTGCTTTGACGAGATCGGAGAATCGTCGTTGTGTGATTTTGCTACGCTGTGCACACCCCATCGCGCTCCACGCCCTATCCGCACTTCGCGCATGGGAACGATTTATGACCGCAAAAGTTGCGCAAGAATACATATTGGTCATAGTTATTGTTGAAAATATCATATTCAAGTAGACAAAATAATATGTGGAATCGATCAGAAACTTCAAATGAAGCGGTGAGTCGTGTTGCAACTTCAGGGAAGTAGAGACTGTTTTATTTATATTGAAGATTTTAGTCGCAGCTTGTCCCACCAACGTAGCGAGTGAATTACAAATGATAGGCTTGACCTAATCCCAAGGAAAGTCTGTGTCAAAACGTTCTGGATACGCAAAAGTAAATGACAGGATTTGCTGAATGAAATATTAGCCCCCCTCAAATTCTTGAAACCATTTCAAAAAAAAAAATTCCAAAGTAGACTTCTAAAGTCTGGCGCTTAACAACCATGGCCGAAAGTCCTTCTCCTCAACCACTTTACTCTGGCCCTTTTGCATTTGCTTATAAAAAGGATAAAGGATAAGGATTTCGCGTCTTCAATACTGCAGGCATGCGCCGACAATTGACTTGATAATAGAAGAGCCTACTGGATGCATAGGGCCTGTACAATGATTTGCGTGAGTCAGGCGGTTACAAGTCAAGTTTTATACTCCTGGTACAAATTAACGTCACCGGAACGTGAAGGGCTTGATGGGCCCAGCGGCGGGATCGGACCTTGGTTCTCTGACCATAGCGAAGTACTCTACGCTTCTCGTATTCATCCGTTTACAGGATCCAAGACATTACAGACCTCTGAATGGTCAGTATTCAGTGCGTAAATGCGATATTATCAAACTCTTCAAAAATCTACCTTGAAGCATTGTCCAGGTCAATTGGGGGTAGTGGGATTTTGATGCGGTGCGGGAGCACGGCTCCTGACTAATGCAACGGTTTGTGATTTCTGAAGCGAGAAAATCGCTTCGGAAAGTAGCGGAAAAAGGGGCGGTACGCCAATCCAGCCTCCTTGACAAGTTCTGGTCTATACATTAGATCTACAGCGTTCGCCACGTCAAAACTTGTCAAGGAGGCGGGATTGGCGTACCGCCCCTTTTCCGCTATTTTCTAAAGGATTTTCTCATTTCAGAAATCACCTTTTCTCGATCGGACTTGAACCGTTGCATTACTGAGGAACCGTGCTCCCTCACTGCGTCAAAATCCCACCACCCCCCAATTGACCTGGACAATGCCTTCAAGCCTAAAATAATCTTGGTAAGTAGCTTCTGGATGTTAAATTTATTCAGACTTTTGCTTTTTGAAGGTTGCAGAGAGGGGCTTTCCGAAGTTTCGAGACTTCATGAGAAGTTTCTCATCTCCTCTGCCACGTCTCTAGCCCTTTTCGTGAAATGAGGTTTGTGCTTTGCAACTTAAAGAATATTTGGAAGAGCTTCTAAGAGCTTTCCATTCATCCACATCTTTGAGTTCTTCTAGTTTTTTGGAAACCATATATTGGACAAAAATTCAAGTATTGGGGGATTTGAATGTAGGAAGTTGTTTATAAGATTTCAGGGGCAATACCACGCAATGACTGAATGTTGAATGAGGGAAAGACTGTGGTAGTGGTACGAGACACCGATATAACCGGTGGGAAGCGTTTGATCGCCTCCCTAAGGCCCCGGGCAGACTTCACGCGATTTGATCGTCGCGACTGAATCGCGACGAGACAACTGTTACAACATCATTCCATGCCGATCAACTTGCATTTCGGTTGTGATACTTTTCCAGCCGGAAATTTTTGAATGTGAAATGAAAATGAATGGAAATGTCGGCGATTGAGTCGCGACGATCAAATCGCGTGAAGTCTGTCCGGGGCCTAAGTCAGAATCATTATCTTTCGAGGACGTTCATAGTCACAAAACGCTGACCGATTTCAGCTCATTTCACAAAGGATTGTAAATGACGGAAGGCTTTTGGAAAACTTTCCGATTTTGAACTAGATCGCGTTTGGCGCATTTCTACAAATGGTACCAAAGACGCCAAGACCGATGTCCTTCCACACAATAAATTATTTTATATAAGCTCACATTCAAAGCTGCTTCGTATGTGCCCCTCTTCTTCCCTATCCTCCTTTCCACTTCTTCTTACTCACTTCATATAAAAGCACCTTCTTTTTGGGGCCAGTAGACAAACGTCTACTGTCCCCAAAAAAATTGAAAAAAAGGGAGTACTCATTTCGTAAACATTAGTCCAGGTTTATCCGCACTGTATAATTACGTCTCTTTAAAGTAAATACATGATTTGCGCTTGGTTAAGTATCAAGCGAACGACTACTCGTACTTGTACAGGATTTCCCCAGAGAAGCAGTCAAGGGAACAAAAAAAATGGGAAAAAATAACAATGAACCTTTGAATTAAAAAGGCACCAAGGACAATGCTTTATCCGCTGCTTAGAAAAAATGATCAAAATGCTGTTCAGCAACAGCTTAAAGCTAAAATTAGCGCTGAGAAGAACGTCGTAGCGGTCGTTGACAGATTTAATAGTCTTAGCCAGCGCATCACATCGGCATGACTCCATAAAAAGTGCCATCTGATCAAACATTTGAAAAGGCGACGAAACAGAAAAGATTTACGACACAAAATGTTTTTCCCACACCTCTGTGAGCATTTGATAGCATTACTTGTGACTTATACGACATTCGATGAATTTGATATGATCACTAATTTTTGCGATTTTACCACTTCATTTCCATGTCTTCCGGCTCACTACAAATTTATAAAAAAGAATCCCTCTGTGATCAATCGGGTCCTGTAAGGTAAGTCATTGTGCACTTACAAGGGAAGGATATTCGGTCGAAGTGGAGTTTCCACATAAAATGCATAGCTATATAGAGCATGAAACGCTGATTCCAAAGCAGCTTTCGTTATCTGCAAAGGGCTTCAGAAAGGGGAATCAAGGAAACTTTTTGAGGCAAAAATTCAAGCGTTTGTATAAGGTAAAAACAGTACTGAGCTCTTTCGGCGCTTGAAAGGACTAATGACTAACCTAAGTTCATTAGACTGAAGGTATTACCTACAAAAACCGCCGTGGCACTAATCACGGCCCCATTTCAGCTCACAGACTACGATTCTGAATGAGTTTGATGTAACTCCGCAAAACTTTAAATTGAAATAATTCCCATAACTCCCCTCCCAGGAGAGCTTTGCAGATAAGGCAAGCAGATTTGAGATTAGGGTCCCATGCTCTTTAAGACCGTATCCACTCCATATGGAAACACCCCTTTGGCCAAGTATCCCTTCCTTGTTAAAGGCGTGTCCGGACAATTCTGCGGAACTTAGCTTCTTATATGGATACTATTTGAGTAGTTCTAGTAAGTTGTTGCACAAACGATATGTGCGTTTGTTGTCTGTTTCATGTGTTTTGATCAAGGTTAGAGAAACTCCAAACTCTCGCGGCCAATCACATCTTCAAGTACGGCACGATGTTTGGATCCTGTCGGAAAAGTGCGGTCTGAGCCAGAGTTTGGAGTTGAATTGGCCTTGAAAGAGACCATCCATACAAGATGGAGAAGGAGCGACAGGCAAACTCTGGGGTGGAAATTCTCCAAAAAGCAAAGTTATTAGATGAAATAGTACGGACCGCTCATAATCAATCAAAAAATTCACCGTACCGCATTGGAGTTCACCGCAATCAGCATCGCATCCCCATACTACTTCAGAGTGGACGAATTCGAAATCAAAGCACCGGACTCAGCTCGGCAAAGCGTATCTATTTATAGACGTTCCCGTTGGAATACAGAACGCGGTCATTTTCACAAATCCTTTTTCTTATGGTACGTTACCTAGTGTGCGTTCACATTGCACGCTTTGTAACCTACCGTAGGCAAAAAATCAAAAGAGCAAGTGGAAGCTGACCTCCTACTGTATCCCAACGGGAACTTTTAGCGCCTCATTAAGCTGGTCGACCATGCCTTTGATATCAGAAATCATTCACTATCAAGATAGGGCAATGCAACGTCTCGGTGAACTCCGGTAGAGTTTGGTGACTTTTTTGACGAATTTTTCTTTACAGCTATCATTCTTTTTATGAGTAAAACCAAAATCTAGTCGAGAATGAAAAGAGCACTTGCGTTACCGGCAAACAAAAAATAATCTTTTTTTCGAACGGTACTTTAGCAGTCTACTGAGAATGTAGAAGGAAAGCCTAAAAGCGACAGCATCACACTTTTTCTTAGCAATTTCATTAGCCTCTAATAGCACGCAATAGAAAGGACACTTGCTCGCCTAAGGCAGCATGAGATGACATCGAATCAAATGAGATTCGGAGCCATGGGTGGAATGATGCATCCATCGAAAAAGTACTAAATCATGGACAAGCTGCAATTAGTTCCCATGTCATCCTGCAAAATAGCGGGATTGAAGATGCCGACTCATTTTTCTTGGATAAAAAAGGTTCCTGAATATCTAGCAGATCACCGCCCTCGACATCTTACAAGAAAGGGTTACGAAGTCGAAGTGGCCGATCAACACAATTTGCATATCTTTAGTAAGATTGCAGCGCTGATTCCAACTGCTTTTCCTATTTGCAGAGCTCTTCTGGGAAAGGAGTTATGAGCATTTTTTGAGGCGAAAATTGAACAAATTCTTGATATAAAATTAACCGCTACAGCTTCCCTAGACCTCAAATGAAGCAGCGGCAAGTGTCAGGTTACTTCATGCAATAAAATTATTCTGCCTAGTATATATAACAATACTTCTCACTGCTCCAGGTAGCGTCTATAAAAGCCATAGCGATTGATTTCATCCGAATTTGTTCAAGTTTCGCCTCAAAAAATCATAACACTTTTCCCAGAAGAGCTCTGCAAATAAGAAACATAATTGAAATCAGCGTTTCAATCTCACCAAAGGTATGCAGTTTATGGTGCTTGGCCACTTCGACTTCGTGACTTCCCCTTGTTAGCGTTTCTGGACTTTTTCGTCTCCCTGACTACCTCGAATACGGACTTCAGATAGCGCGTGAAAAGGCCAAAAATCAGCTTTCCACTTTCTAGAAGCAAGCTCGGACGAAACTCTAGTTGAGAAGGACGGGCTTCAGATTTTTTACTCTCGCAATTTCCACACAAAATTTCTATCGTAACAATGTCTAATTATCAATTTTCTAAGAATCAAAGAATTGATTTCTAGCATGTCTTTAAGTTCAAGTTCATAAGAAGACTCTGACGAATCATATGAATAATCTGCAGGAATGGAAAAAAAATTGGAAAGCAAAAGCATAACAGTCCCGAGCAAATTAATATTGTTACCGTAAATGAGCTGAATTAACATTGAATTCTCATGCTTGAATAGCTGAGGTTATTTCAGTTTAGACATTTGATGGGGACAGCTTTCCATTAAGAGCTTTGCAAAGCATGTTTCGCTCGAAGAAAACTTTGATTATTTTGAAAATAAATTGGATCACTTGCGTTATAATATTAGAAGAAAATTCGGCGCTATTCGGCTATCCGGCCCCAAAAATTTTTAGTCATGGATTTCGCTCAAACTTGGTCCAGGAGGGTTATCTGACATGCTGATCATGAATGTCACTTTTCTCCGCAGGAAAACGCCTCCCTGCAGGGTTACGGTAGGATTGCGGTAGGGGGTCATTATTCGGCCCGGTCATGCTGAATATCATATTGGTTTTGTACCGTAGCGTCATTTTCTCGGGTTACGGTGGGTTTACGGTAGGGGGTCAAAATCTCAAAATCCCCTGTAACTTCGCACAGAGGGGTTATTCGACATGCTGATTAGAAATGTCAAACTTTCTCCGCACGAAAACGTCTCCCTGCATGGTTACGGTAGGTTTGCGGCAAGGGTCAAAATAATGTATCCTTCCCTGTGCTTTGCTTAGGCAAAAGCCGCAACAGGGTATGTAGCGCGCGACGGTGGTCGTGTGTGCAAAGCTTCACGATCGTCCGAATCGCCGTACACCCGTTTCAGGCAGAACTATGTTTTATACACGTTACCGTGTAGCGGTAACGTGTATAAAACATAGTTCACACTGTAACCCGAGAAAATGGCGCTACGGTTCAAAACCAATGTGATATTTGGCATCAGCGGGCCGAGTAATCCTTCTGGGCCTAGCTTCGGGCAAATCCGTGATTTTGTCTCCTTACCGTAGTCGTACCGTAACTCCACCGGATGGCGCTATCGCACGAAATAAACATCATATTCGTGTTCAGCATGCCAAATAACCCCTCTAAACGAAATTTCGGGCAAATCCGTGATTTTGACCCCCTTCCGTGCACCTACCGTAACCCTGCAGGGAGGCGATTTCCTGCGGCGAAAAGGTGATATTCGTGATCAGTATGTCAGATAACCCCTCTGAGCCAAGTTTTAGCGAAATCCATGGCAAAAAATTTTGGGGCCCGGATAGCCGAATAGCGCCTAAAGTCATTGTTTTTAATTTTTTCCTCTTCAAGCTATTCATTCTCGATACTTGGCGCAAGTTATTTCGCGCGGAACGTTGCATCTATGAGACCATTCCTTTTGCAGTTTTCAGGGACCGTAATCTGATGTTTAGAACACTGGTCACTATTAGTAAATTTTTAATACCTAAATTAACATTTTTTGATTTTTCTTTTAAGTTATTGATTGCATTATAGGTTTAGGCCTCGGACAGAGTTCACGCAATTTGATCGTCGCGATTCAATTGCGACGATCAAACTGCGTGAACTCTGTCATTTTCATTTTCATTTTACATTCAAAAATTTCGGGTTGGAAAGTATCACAACCGAAATGCAAGCTGGTCGGCATGCAATGAACTCGTAACAGTTGTCTTGTAGCGATTGAATCGCGACGATCAAATCGCGTGAACTCTGCCGAGGCCTTACATGGTTTAAAGGATACAGGGTGTGCCAAAGGTGCAGAAACTGCGATGACTTCATACTCTGAGACCACTGTTGTGCGCACAAATTCCGAATCGGCTCCGGGAGCACAAACATGAAGGGAGAGTGAGGAAGTAGAATAAGGATATGTGGGCAAAGCTGAACGAGAGCTAATTTTGAGTGACTCATCCTACAAAGAAAAGCTATTTCAGCTTAGCGCAGGAGAAGGAAGAGAGAAAATGAAAAGTAGAAGTGTACCAGAAGGAAAGAATGAGAAATAACTACAAGGTCTCGAAGACCTAGAAAAAACACCAGTCAGAAGTGAAGTAACGATATGAATGGCACGGCAGCAGCAAATCGATATGAACGTGACAGCTTCATGTTTAACAAGATCAAACAGGTGATCGATGAGTTGCAATTGGGCAATGCAGAATGAAGAAAAGTTTTCTATCTTTAGTAAGACTACAATAGGAGTTTGAGTGGAGGTGTATAAAGAATCCAAAACGTTGTTGAGCAGAAATTTTTTCGTAATTTTCTTCACTTTTCTTACCTTGGTAGATCAAAGTGTCGCAGCATCGTTGCAGCGCTGTCTATCGATCGAAATTGCGCCGCATAAACTCTACCAACCTCAGCTAGAAGTAATGGGGAATCTAGTTCATCTTTACCACACACGATCCAACATCAACCAAACCTGTGTCAATAATGTGTTCCCTTTCCGATTAGTCCAAGCGCAACACTAGAGCCTCGTATCGCGTGCCCAGCGAACCTCTTGAGCGTTTAAATTTGCCGCGTCGATCGCTGCGCAATACACATGCGTTGCGGGTGCGTAATTGCCACGGAGAAGGAGCAAGTGGATGACACAAACTGTATGCATTGATGACTTGACAATGTTGTCTGTATCAGCAGCTCGAAAGAGGACGCTTGCTTGCAGCTTGCACTGCATGTGCGGTCGTGTCTCTAGGCATTTTTCTACATCTAATCGGCGATTGAACGCTGACGAGCGTGAGAAAACAACAAGAGTGTAGTCCGTAGTCGCGGCGCAAGTTCCAAGTGAGGTGGTAGCTCAAAACACTTTCTTTGAGATAGCCTGTACTATCGCTAAACTCTCAGTTTAACATTTTCGGGTCTTTTTGATCAACAAGCCGCTGTTCAGTGCCGACAACATTTGAGGCGACGTTGCTGTTTTTTAAGATAGGAAGAAACCTTGTTGAGTGCACTTGTATGATTGCCGGTTGAAGTTTGTGAGTCCACTGATTGCCCCGCGCTTTTAGAATTTACTGTACAGCGTCAACAGTTTGAGTAGCTCGCCCAGCTTGTGCAAAATTCTTCAAAACTTCCGATTGTTGTTATCGAGATGCGAAAGGAACCATAGCGATAACTGTCAAATCGAAAACATTAACTATCGCAGCCATAACCCTTTGGAAAAGAACGAAAAGAGGGATTCCTGGTTGGAAGATGTAACGCAAGTAGAATGACTAGTAGCGTATTATTCATTATACCAGGAGACGCCGGACCGCATTGCACACATTGTCTAAACAAGCCTAATCGTGTACTTAGCAGGTTTATACTTATTATATATCTCGTCCAGGTTTATTCAGTCTTTGGAAACAGATAAGAACGAACTCAAACTTGTTGAGACAATGTCTGCAATGCGGTCTCGCGTCTCCTAGTCATAGAATAGACGATACATTACTATTACTACAACCAGAAAGAATGTACTGGGAAAATGTGACGAAGGATGGGGAATGCCATCAAAAAAAGCATGAGTGACATGCAAAACCGGAACAACGAGTGGGAACGATGGAGAACTTGTCACTAATAATAGGTTCAGCCTTCTTCATCTGAAGGTAAAAGTATAGTAGTCCATTGTTGGAGGATGCAAAAACTTTTAGTGATGAGGTTCCAGAATGAGCTGTAGTACTTCCAAAAAAGCGCTGCTATACCACTACAAAACAGGTGAGTGAAGGTTTTTGGTTTATATCAAAAGCGAATCTTCTTTGTGATAAAAGTCTAGGTAATTTTCAAGAATCTGAGATGAGACTAAAAGAGAAGAAAAATCTCTGCACAAAAAACTTAGGACAAAGGTGCCATGTTCTTTTCTGTCAGTTAATACTTGACCTTCATATTTTTAAGCTTTACTGTACTTACTGAACCATATTCATACTGTCAAACCTGACCCGCGAACAGCAGCCAGTTATACTTGAGTCGCCCAAGGCATCAAAGACAGTCTCAAAATCTTGACTTGACACCCCCATCCCTCCACACCTCAATCCAATACTGCTTATGAATCGTTAAAATAGTCACCGAACTTTAAAGCCATCAAAATCTGCTTAGCATGACCATACCTTAGTTCAAAATAGACGTCTGAAATTCCAAGGGCGTTTGACTGAGCTTGAAAAAACGCATCTCCTGTGCCGATATATTCGGCACCTCTTCCAGTCTTATCAAACCTCCTTATGTAAACTCCTTTGTAGTTTTGAGGCCACCTCGCGACCTCAAGTCATATCTTTGTATTGATATGCATTACCTTGTTTTGCTCCGCCTATTAGGGGCAGCATTCTACCACTACCCGAACGAGAGTATGTTGATGTCTCAATAAAGCTTTTATAAGCTTATGTGTACTGTAGCACAAAGGAGCCACCAAACTCCAACTACCGGCTTTCCATAAGACTGATCAGCCACCACATCCTAGACTTTGCCATCACCTGTATCACCTGTAACCCCGTTGATCATCGTGTTGCACGAGCGGGTACCAGTGATGCCTCCATTCGTCCCTGTCTCGGGCGATTGTTGACCAATGTTTACGTACCGCACCAGGAACACGTGGAACGCTCTGAAGGACTTCATTAGAGAACTTCGTGAACATATCTGACCATCGCGTCGGCGGTCTTCCTCGTTCGCGTTTGACGTCCAGTGGTATCCAATCTGCTACAGCTCTCGTCCACCGGTTGTCGTCGAAACGCATTACGTGCCCGGCCCATCTTATCTTGTTCTGCTTGGCGTACGCGGCAGCGTCCCTGATCTTCGATCGTTGACGTAGGGTAGAACTTCGTAATCCTTGCCTCACTTGCGTGAGTCGATTCACTCCTAGCATCACTCTCTCAACAGCTCGTTCGATGACGCTAACCGCGTGTTCATCCTGCTTTCTCATTGTCCATGTTTCTGAAGCGTACGTCAAAGCAGGAAGAACCGTCGAGTTGAAAAGGTGGGCGCGGAGCCGGATGTTCTTGGTCTTCTTCACTACGTCCTCAATCTTATATATAAAGCTGAATGTCTGTTTGTCTGTCTGTATGTCTGTCTGTATGTCTGTCTGTCTGTATGTGTGTACGTATGTTCCGAATAGAAAATTCCATTTCTGAACCGATCGGGACCAAACTTGGCACACATACACTTCGGGCCCCGGTGGGTGTCATAGGCTACTTTTCGTATCGATCGATATCGATTTTATCGATTTTTTGCAAAATTTGAGCTACGGGGCTGGGAGTTGGCACAGGGGGGTAAGTGAGCATGGGGATTCCGAATACAATATTAGTTTTTAAAATCGTGCATTACTTTTATCGATTTTATCGATTTTTTTTGCAAAGTTTGAGCTACGGGGCTGGGATTTGGCACAGGGGGGGGGGTAATCGAGCATGCTGATCACCCCCGTGGGGGTGATCAGCATACTCGATTACACCCCTCTGCCAAATTCCAGCCCCCTAGCTCAAATTTTGCAAAAAATCGTAAAATCGATAAAAGTAATGCACGGTTTCCAAAATTAATATTGTATTCGTAATCAGCATGCTCGATTACACCCCTCTGCCAACTCCCAGCCCCGTAGCTCAAATTTTGCAAAAAATCGATAAAATCGACATCGATCGATAACGAAAAGTGGACTGTGACACCCGCCGGGGCCCGAAGGGTATGTGTGCCAAGTTTGGTCCGGATCGGTTAAGAAATGGAATTTTCTATTCGGAACATACGGCGGAGCCGGGTAAGCCAGCTAGTTGTCTTATATGCTCCCCATGCTGCACGTTTCCTCCTGCTCAGTTCCGGAGCTAGATCATTCATCATATTGAGTTCACTACCTAGGTAGGTGTAGCTTGAGCATTCGGTGATGTTCGTCCCGTTGAGCATGAAAGGAGCATCAGGCATTCTTCCGTTCCCCATGAACATCGTCTTCGTTAGATTCAGCCGTAGACCGATCTTTCCACACACTTCGTCAAACTGGGCCAGCATTTGTTCCGCCTGCGTGATGCTTGGTGTTATCAATACGATGTCATCAGCAAAGCGAAGGTGGTGTGGCTGCCGGCCGTCGACTTTCACTCCCATGTTGTCCCATTCCAACTTACGCATGATGTTCTCCAGAGCGGCACTGAATAGTTTCGGCGATATAGTATCGCCTTGTCGCACGCCTCTCTTCACGTCAATGATGATGTCCTTGTAGAATGGTGTTATGATGGTTGTGAAGTCGTTATACAGCTCACGAATTATCTTGATGTAATGAGTCGGAATACCTTGATTGCTCAAGGCATCGATGACGGCTTCAGTCTCAACCGAGTCAAAGGCCTTCTTCAAGTCGATGAAGGTGAGACAGAGCGGCATCTTATACTCTCGTGACACTTCAGTGAGCCTTGACGCCGTGTGTATGTGGTCGATCGTGCTGAATCCTCTTCGAAACCCAGCTTGCTCGTATGGTTGTCCTTCGTCCAATTCTCTTCCGATCCTGTTGAGAATGACTCGCGTAAAGAGTTTGTAGACTACAGACAACAAGCAGATAGGGCGATAATTGCCGATGTCGCAGGGATCTCCCTTCTTGTACAGCAACACGGTTTTGCTGGTCTTCCATTGCCTTGAAACCTTGCCTTCCGTCAGGTACCGCGTGAAGAGCCTTGCCAAAGTCTTGATGAGAACTGGCGAAAGATTCTTCAGATGTTCTGGCTTAATCCTGTCGGGACCGGGTGCTGTACGGTTTTTCATCGACATGATAGCATGACGAATCTCGGAAGGAAGAACAGACGGTGCGACATACTCGTCCTCCTTGAGATGGCATGGTGGAAGGTGGACGTGGCTCGCAAAAAGATCCGAGTAGAAGTCGTGGATGACCTTCTCCATTGATCTTCGGGAAGCAGTTATGGTTCCGTCAGGACGACGAAGTGCGGTCATCTTTGTCTTGAAGTTGACGAAGCTTCGGCGGGCGTTGCGTATACTTCTTCCAGCCTCCACGGTGTCAACCATCACTGCTACTCTTCTCTCCTTAAGGTCTTCTTTTATCGCTTCTCTGCATCGCTTCGCAAGCTCGGACGTCAGTCGGTAGTTGCCTGTGGCTCGTGCGCGTCCACGTTGGCGTATCAGCTCCAAAGTCCCCGTGGTGAGACGCCTTCTCGTACTTCTTAGACTCTGAGCTTCCTTGGCACAACCGTGGAGATGTTGTACGAACCGTTCGTATTCTTCGTCGATGTTGTCCATCACGGTATCTCGCCATGAGCCGGATATCGAAGAAAACAGATCCCAGTTGGTGGTATTCATGGGACGATGTTTCCTGAACTTGACGGCTCTCTCTCCATTCCGCGGAAAGTAGAATTTGGCGCGCAGGAGACGATGGTCTGATCCCGTGTAGAACTTCGGAACAACAGCGACGTCCGTCAGGCAGTACCTTCTGTTGACGATGATGTGGTCAATCTCGTTATGGTACTCTCCACCGGGCGATTCCCAGGTCCAGCGTAGGGAAGAGGGCTTTTGGAACTGTGAATTTCCATGGATAGTCCTCGTCGTCATGATAAACTCGGACAGTCTCTCCCCTTGTTCGTTCCACTGCAAACCATGGGTTCCGATGTGAAGTTCCTCAGTCGACCTTCTAGTTCCGATCTTCGCGTTGAAATCACTCTCTGTAGAACTTCTCCAAGTCCATATAAAATTCCTCGAGTTCGTCTTCGTCGTAGCTGGATGTTGAAGCGTACGCAATGAAGACGGTCAAGGCAGGGATTGATCCACATCTTGATATTCGCAAACGTCCGATTCGAGTTGTAAGTTGTTCGAACGAATTGATGTTCATGGCCAAACTCGTGTTGACAAGGACTCCCACTCCACCTACTCCTCGACTGTCGCATGTTCCTAGAAACAGTTCTTCTCCAGTCTCAAATGTGGCGTTCAGCGGGTGGTGCCTCCTTGTCTCGGTCAGTCCGATGACGTCGTACGTAATCTTCCTTGCTTGCATCATGAGATCTTCGATAGACGCGTCCGATGCCAGCGTCCTCGCGTTGTAAGTACAGATCGTCATCATAGTCCGTCTCGTTTTCGGCAGCCTAGATCGCCTTTCAAACCTTGTCCCCACTGGCGCTGCCTTACCAGTGGCTCTTCCAAGATTAAAGGAGCTTTCCATATTATCACTGTGTCGAACAAGAATTTACTCGCAGGGATAGCTTGTTGGGCTCAAAACCCCCGCGAGGGACGATAAGAGTGATAAAGTCAGCACATCTTCTGATAAATAGAAGTGCTTGTATACGTAGGTGCTAGGTACTTGCGGTGATTATTCAGTGTGCAATGAATATGCACACGGATAACCTACTATAAGCAAAAATAAAAAGAGGTTGGTGAATGTGAGCATTTACCGTGCACCTACCGTATCAAACGAGCACTTCTATAGATCAGAAGATGCTCCTAGCCAAGCTGACTCTCCGGTGCCTTTCAATTTAATTCAGAATTCGTCCATTTGGACGAAAATATGGCGATGCGACGCTGATTTCAGTGAACTGCGGTGAAGTCACTGACTTTTTTGAAGGATAATGAGCGGTACTGTATGGCAAATGAGATTCGCAACAATATCTAGGACGGAGTATATAGTCATCTGGGTCTGCATCCGTGGACTACTTCGCAGGGAGAGGGGGTGAGGGGAGGGGTATTGGGCGATCCTAAGGGCCGCAAGCACTAACATCCCCGCGGGGAGGGGATCGCAGCTTAAAAGAAAGCTTTATATTTTCGAAACTCCAGGTACCTGGATTTCATGTTGTGTACCTTTCCGTAAGTATCCTACTATCCTTCACTATGAAAAGTTGAACAGGAGCGAGAGGCTGTACAATCCGCATTTTCCAGCTTTTGTACAGTCGCTTCATTTCATATGATCATGTGTGCCATTGCACACACAATCCACTTTGGCGTCCTCATCCTGGATTTGCAATCGCAAAAACGCAAGAGACTTACCGATTGTTATCAATTACATCAATTTGAGGTGACTAATAACTAAAAAGGAAAGCAAATGCTAAGAACACCTTGGAAACACTTACCTGAAGGTTTGTTTCTCCCACGAATTCAGGATGGGGACGCCAAAGGTGGACTGTGTGTGCAATGACACACATGATCATATGAAATGAAGCGACTGTATGATCCCTGATGATCCCCGGCGCTTTTCTTTAGAGTCATTTTTCTTTCTCCGAATTTAACGAATAACCTCCAAAGTTGTGCAGATTATCTAATCCAACAGTGCTAAGCATGTTGCTGATAAGAACAAATGAGTTTTTGAAAAGTCGAATTTTTCGGTAAACCCTGAATTTCGACCTGTGGATCATCGAAAATTTCATGACTTCAAAACATCATTTGTTCTTATCAGCAACATGCTTAGCACTGTCGGGTTAGATGATACGCACAACTTTGGAGGTTTTCCGTTAACTTTGGAGAAAGAAAAATGACTTTAAAGAAAAGCGCCGGGGATCATCAGGGATCATGCAAAAGCTGGAAAATGTGGTTTGTACAGCTTCTCGCTCCCCTTCAACATGTTCATAGTGAAGGGTAGCAGGAACACTTACGGATAGGTACACAGCATGAAATCCAGGTAATTGGAGTTTCGAAATATAAAGCTTTCTTCTAAGCTGCGATCCCCTCCCCGCGGTGATGTTAGTGCATGCGGCCCTTAGCTGAAAATTTTACCCCTAGGCATCTAGGTTGGCATGTGAGATAGAAACTGACGCAGCGGTTTATGAAATGTAGTGAGTCTTGAGCCTATTCACTTTGGAAATTTTTTCTTGCTCCTACGATTTTTTCGTACATGGCGCAAAGCGCAATACATGTATGCACCAAATCGAAATTTTTTCGTTTCAGTTGCGAGTACACTGATTGCCTTATTTTTCATCAATCACCCAACTTCGTCATCCTCTCTCTCGGGCCCTACCTTTCTCAAGCAAAGCTAGTAATGGACTCATTCAAATACGACAATGTGCCTGCTTGATTAACACGTGTCCTTTCAGTGCATTATGACGTCATGGTAGAAAAAAAAATGAGCAAATTAGCGCTCATGAAGGGAAATGTCTACTACTTTGAAACCGCAACCTTGGGTCCAAAACTAAAGCCGTTTTTACTCGAGAGCGAGATTGGCTATGTCAGTTGCGGTCCCAGCATATTTTCTCTGGTTACTCCCTATAATGTCTAAGTTTTTTATAATTCTGCCAATTAATTCGCCTTTTGATCCGAAAATTCTTTTATAGTGTTGATTCACTTTTCACAAAGCTATGCCCTGTGAAGTCATTTCAATAATAACGAAATCAAGTAACCTGTATAGAACGCGAAAATTTGGTAATATTTAACCACCGAGAACCTTTTATATATTGCGGTTGTTTTAATGTTGAATGTAGAAAACTTCCCACGTATGAGTTGCTTGCTCTTGCAATTGATCTTCGTTTTTCTTCGTTCGTTTTTTTCGGTTTATAGTGGACAGATGTTCAAAAAATTAGCAAGTTCTTCGAGAAGCCATTAAGGCAAGCAGGATGAAGTTATAGCACCAGAAGTGGGCGAATTCACTACTATGCAAAGCGAAAGAGTCAGAACCGCTTGAAATTCGATGAGGCTATTAGTCCGCACCCGAACGAACTTTTCGAGAATGGAACCCAGTTGTTAGGGTGCAGCAAACGAGTAATTAGGGCTACTCGCATTCCAGAAGTAATCACGCTAGCACCAAAATGCTCGTTACACTCAGGCCGAAGCACACAAACAGAAGAGGGGGAGGGAGGGGGAAGCAAAGTGAAAGAGGTCAGATTGACCGTAGGGCAGTGCAAGCAGTTGAAGTACTCTCAACAGTATACTACAGTACATACTTACCGTCGTCCAATCTTTAACTTCAGATGCGTGTTGCACGCCATGCGCGCTACTTGACGACTTGTAAGAGTGGAACCTGCTTTTTTCAATGGTTTTTCTTTGTCATTGTCTCTTTTAACACGTTTCGGACCGGTGCTGCACATGGTGCAGCACGCTGCTTTGAAGGACCTTTCTGGCGTTTACAGGAGGTTTCCTTTAGTCCAAAGTTGTTAAGTCAAAGGTCTAAGCTCCTACTTTTCAAATGACTCTGTAGAGCTGTGCCGCGCACATTTGTTCAGGAGATATGAGGACAAAACGAACAAGAGTTGCAACGAAGTGCGGCAACGCGAACGACGCGTGCGACGTCGCAACTTTTCCTTGCTTCGATTCCAAAGGGAAAAACCGTGGTTTCAATAATGATGTGTACAGTGTACATCATAGATACTTTTGAATGCTATTTGAAACTGAGTTCTTCCTCCTATCTTTCAAGAAAGCACAAAAGTCCCTCTCAAGCGACAAAATCTAAACACTTCGAATTCACTCAGAACTTTGGGTATGGAGCTTATTTGACATGCTGGTTACAAATGTGGCCCACAGGCTGCGAAAGAATGTCCCTTTGTAGGCTAACGGCCGAAAGTACACTCTTTTTCGCCGCGCGCGATTTCGCGGTCCGAAACGTGTTGATTATGCAGGGCATGCATTATTTAGTAATCATTTTTGAAGTTTGTGCAGTTTAAAAAGTTTTGAGGAGTTACCAGTAGAGCAGAGTCACCGGTAAGGGTATCGTTGGTTGCCACGCTTAGTGCCCAGATACACATATCAAGTTACAAAAGACTTGAGGATTTATGTAACATCAAGATTAGGTTATGGGAAATCATACGGATGTTGACTGCCATTACATGTACAGTCCAGTAGATTTTCCGCTATATATAGTGTGCCTGCAGTGGCGGTAAAAACTGCGCGTAAACAATTAGCCATGTCAGTACTGCCGGTATTCTGCGCGCGCAATTGGCCGACGATAGGAGTAGCTATTTGTTCACGTGCAAATTTTACCGCATTTCACCTACAGTGCAAGCACACAAGCGAATAATGTACTCGACTGTAATCTAAATTACCACCTGAACCGAGCAAAAATAGCGATACGAAAAACTGGGTAGGAAGCCGAATTTGGATGACGACATCTGCAAAGACGATTCACCAAGAATGCAACTTAGGACAACAATGGGCGTGGCCGTCGTACGTTTGTCTGGCCTGCATTCGTGGGAATGAACTCATAAGGTTTCAAAATTCCATGGATGCGCGCAATTCTCTGCTGTTTTTCGTACCTCCAAAAATCCCACATTTCTCTAGAGGAAAACTTTTCATATCCATAGCATAAAGAAAAAAACCTACAGAAGAACATTTGATAAAAAATAAATATGTATATCAAACTTGAAAGCAATCACTACTTTAACACACAAAAACGAAAACTGACAAACGGATGCGAAGAGGAGGACGCGACGGTAACAGAATAGACACAATCAGACAAACAAACAGGCAGACAGACGGATAGAGACATAATAAAAATGTACACGCGAGAGTGTCGACCGAGTTCATCGTAAGAGCTTCGGAGTGAGCAGTAGAGCACAAGAATGATAAAAGTGATCGATAACAACACATCATAGGGCGCATATTAACAGTACGGAGCATTATTAGCTTTAAAATTTTATCACATTCGGGGGCCAAGAAGATTCCAGAGAATAGTTTCAATAACTTAACGATAAATCAATAGGCATGGGTCTCTCTCGAATAACATAAAACAATTCGATACATAACTGAACATGCAGCAACGACGAACGACAATAGAAAATGAGTTGAGTTTCAAAACAACCTCCTTGACTGACGTTTATTTCTGAGTGAGCAGAGTTCCAAGCCCTACCTTATTCCCAATTTCACTAAGCACCGCTGTAGACCACCCTCTTCGTATTCGCTCTTCGAGATCCAAAAGTCCTAAAATAGGAATTTTCACAAGATCCTATAGAAACCGCAGCAAAATGAATCACTTCTACATTCTTCAAATTCCACTAAAGTTCCGTGGGAACTAATAGGACATGACTATGTGCAAACTGCGGCAACGGCACAATCAAAGCGGATGTCAGAGTAGCAATGAGAAGATTGCTTTCCCTTTCAAAGCTTTCTACTAGCATGCGAAAGGATTTCTACAATGAATGGGATGTTAAGTAAAGTCTAACCTAACTAGGAGCTGAATTTCTACCAAATGGAATGACCAGAAAGCAATCAATCAAAAGGAGTATACAATAGGAGAAGAATGAAGCAAAAGACTGAAAAAAACTAACAGTTAATGAAATGAGCTACTCAAAAATAGTAGAAAAGAAAGATAAAAATATACTGAAGATGAGATATAATAAATGACATAGGTGAAAAATGTAGGAACTACGAAGTGATTGGCGTAGCATGTGATCCCTATCTTCCTCTGATAAATGCAGAACACGGGTTCCAAACGTAACCGCGAACGAAAAATAAATTGAAAGTTTAGGTCGAAGAAGTTGAAGAGTTGTATAAAACAGCTACTGGACATAGTGCACCCACAGAAAAAATGTAGTGCAAAGTTTGACTTCACCAAAAATTTACGGGATCATGCTCGGCAATTCAGAAATCGATATTCACCTCTGTCTAATCGTCTTCGTTAAACCTAATTACAAAGGAAGATTTGAAGAAAGTTACAATTCAAACGAAAGCTTGCGAGCCTGTCAAGATTGTCATTAGAAATAGTCTTCATGATAAGTGACAAATTTATCCACCATCAGACTTTCACCTGTCATACATTCGATCCACCATGAAAACCTTTCATTTTTACCTTGCAATAGATGTATATCTATGAACGACTAGCTCATCAAAATAGACCCCAAATTCTATCACGGTCTTCTAATAATAGGCGCTAAGATTAGGAATTCGAGCCACTCAACCAACAAGGACTCTTCAAACACTGAGAAAAGGACGTACAAGAATTGCAAAAACTAGCCAAAGTTAACAAAGCCATTGTTCGCCTTCCGGTCAACTACCAAGTTGCACTAAGTACACTTCGCATCAAAGAGCAAATCGTACAGTCTGCGAATGATGTCGCATTTGCATCGAAAAGAGGACAGACAGAAAAAAAAAGGATTTCTGCACGATGGGAGGAATGCCGAGAAACTCGTTTAGGGAGTCAATATTTAAGCAAAGATGAGAGGAGCAAAAAATGATGAAAGAACAAGATAAAGATCACAGATATGGTCAAAGACGCAGAAATGTAAACGAAAGCAGAAACAAAAAGGCAAAAAATAAGCCAGGACTTACATGGTCCCTATCTCTCATGATGTTCGCTAGTACAGCACCACCAAGGAAAACCATATGTTTTCGAAATGGTGTCGCTTCGATACGTACTTTGAACTTCTGAAAAAATCATACTGTATGAGAAGAGATAAGGAGCTTTAGAACAGATTTTTCAAACAAGAAAAACCAGCAAAACTGAGGTCGTTCCATCAACTGAATTATGGAGGGACCTCAGTTTTGTGCTAACTATAGGTAATACTTATGACTGAAAAGCAGAAGCGTCGTCTATGACGTGCTCGAGTTATTCCATAACCATTGAATGAGAAAACTTGCTTTTGTCTTGACAACATCCATGTTTTTATTTGGTGCATTCAAATTCACAAAAATAGCTTCTTCATAACTCCAGTGCTCATCTAGGATTACGCTTGAATGATCTTATACCTGGTTGATTCACATTAATCAGGGTCAGAACAGACAACATTTCTTTTCGTTTCGCGTTTGCCAGCCCACCGCCTCGATACCACCCCCAACTGCGTTGCAATCTAGGTGACTGTCTATTTGACTATGCTAATCCGGGACACGCGCATAAAGACGACGGGGTCGATCGGACTGTCAATGATTGCGCAGCACAACACAGCGATGAAAACAATGCAACAAACGAGGCCGCACAAGAAAAAGTAACATTCATGCAACTTGCTTCCAAAATGGTATGCAAGGAGGAGAGGCTATGTATGGAGGTAATGCTGGAAATAGGAGCGGTCACATTTGAGAGCAGCAAGCTTTTCATCTAAAGGCTAAACAAGAGCCATGAAAATGACTATTATATGTGGACAAAGCACACCCAGACTGACTGAAACAGAAGCGCATGCAGGCCAATTTGGGCATATAATCGAGAAACGTAGTGTTTTTTGAGATTTTGGTCTAATCTGCCATCAGCAAAGAATGAAACTGGATGGATGAAGAGCGAAATAGCTTTTCTAGTCATGAGCTCTACTTAACAGCAAGCTGATGAAAAAAAAGAATAGTCGGAACTTTTCAAAATATCCATGAAAAACATAAATGGAAAGTCGAAGAAGCTATAAAAACTGAAAAATTGTGTCTCACTTGAAAAAGCTCTGTATTTCCTTTGAGAACACGGTCCAAATATAATTGCTTCATTTCTTTCTCCAATCTACTTGGAAGACCCGGATACATAGTCGATCCACCGGACAATACAATATGCTTGTAGAAGTCTAGTCGAGTATCTAAAAAGAAACCAGAATTATCCTCCAATCTAGCATGTCTCCCATTAACAATCAACACATAACCAAAGCATACCAATATCACTAGATTGTATGCATCCAAACAATGTTTCTGACAATCCTGGTTTTTCAACATTTATGAGATGTGGCTGGAAAAGTATTTCTGGCGCTTCGAACCTTTCCCCACCAAGGCGAATAGTGCGACCATCCGGCAGCTTAATGTACAGCTAATAGAAAACACATGCGGTTTGGAGTACAAATCTTCACATAGCATTCATATTATTCGAAGGACAAAACTGTCCGGAAGATTTTGCTGTCAAAGAAGACCGAAGAGCATAGAAGTTCAATACGTGGTGGATAAATTACATAAGTCGCGTGGGGCACCCGAGTCCTTACATGCTAAGCACTTCCTTCAAACAGATAATAAATGCAACGAAGAAGAATAAATAGCACACCAAAGCTCAAAAAGTGAGTCATAATCACAGTAAAAGTCTGAGGGATCGCAAAATTTTCCTTTGGCTAGCTTTGAAGAACTCTGAACAGGATGAATCAGACTATGTAGTCAAAAACCAAATAAGCTTGATGGTCGACGACAATCACATGGGTAGGCGAACGAAAGCCGCCAGATCGGTCCGCCTTCGGGGGCTATCGGTCCAGGAACAGCATGCAACAACGCTGCCAAAGGACAAGCTGGCCGCAAAAGGCGGCTCAAACTGGTAGCGTTCGTTCCCCTACCCCACAAATAGAGGATAGGACGCGAAGGCTTCTTAAAGTAGATGAACAGCCAATTTCCGTTTGAGAAATCAAAGCCGAGGGTCAAAAACCGGAAATACCAGTTGCTGATGAAAACACATGGGGGCATCACATCAATGAAAATGAGATGATTCATAACAGATACGATTGCGAAATTTCAAATGTAATCATCGAGAAAAGCAAAAAGCAGACAGACAACGGAAGGAGAACTCAAAATCAGACACATAAAAGTGGATAAAAACAAAACAAGCAAGATAAATACTTACAGTATAAGTCTGTGATAGCACTGTTGTTTCCAATGCTAACTTTTGCTCTTGCTCGACATCGTAAGCCACATAGCACAATTTTTCCTTCATCAGTCGTACTGTTTCAAAATCAGCTGAGTGATTGAAGTTGTAACCCCGCAGCAACAGTAGCTGAATCAGTAAGTACTTTTACAAGTAATCAATCTTCAATGAATCTATACCTTAATCAAGTAGCGGGTGATGTCTCGCCCTGCAATATCTAGCCTTCGTGTTAAGTGATGAAGTGCATATCCTTGGTATACCGGACAGATATGTGTCACTCCATCACCAGAATCAACCACGACACCGGTAAGTAGACCTTGAGCATACAAAGTCAGCACAGCCTGAAAACTTCTTAGCATGGGAAAAGCCAGATACTGAAAGCAAGGACCAGAAACAATGTGTAGAAAAGTAAAAGAGATGGAATTAAGGGAAATTTGCTTACCTGTACTGCTACATGTATAGAATGGAAGCCATACTGTTCGAACATCACTTGAAAGAGTCTCTCTCGATTACTACTTGGATTCAGGGGTGGTTCAGTCAATAGAAGTTTACAATCCTGAAGAAGAAAAGGATATGGAGTGATTCTGAACGATGACTGCAGTTAAATGCATAATTAAGTACGAACTAGTTCCAGTTTCATCACCACCAATCAATTCATACTCGTCTGTAAAGAACAAACAGCATTTCCATCTTCCCTCTCTGCTTAACAAGGCTCCTGTTATGGTCACATGCTCATTATATAAACTCAAATTTTTACGAATAAGCATAACCCCCCCCCCCCCCCCAGAATGAACAACAGGGCGGCCCCTGTCAATCTGCTTCACACCAGTTCCCTCTAATCATATGTATACACAACCATTTGAACATGCCTAGGCCAAGGAGAGCGTGACGCACACACTGGGTGAAACACAGATGAATCATTAATATCAAACGTTGCCTGTGTAAACACTAACGAAGTCATAATTGTCGGCAAAACTCTATTTCATGGCGGCAAGCGATGCACACTGCAACATTTGAAGCTGTATAGCTTACAACGAATATAAGAAAGTGACAAACCAATGCAAGAGAAAGCGCCTGAGAAAAAACATACAGAACGCAAAAATTTTCTAGAATGAGAAAAATTAGCTCGTTGCAAGGAAAAGTAAGTATCAGTTTATTGGCGAGTTTAGATGATTGCCTGGTATGATATATGTGATTATAGTGATAAAACAGAAACAAAACTCTTCCATAACTTTCGTAATAAACTTTAGAATCTTAGTCATAATCAAAATTAACCAGCCAGTTCTTTCAGAAACAAATTAACAGGTTTCTGGGTTTCTCCACCTCAACCATATCATGTGCTTGCTGGACGGCACTTGTGACAAGCATGCAAAACCTCCCCTAAGTAAAGTTACACCGGGCGCATATGGCTTTCACCTTCCAACTTCCCAATTCCCATTGACAGCTGCTGCATCATCTATCATCATTTATGTATAACAGCGAGCGCATTGCCGGATAATGGTCTTTTTCCAGCGAGTTTTATGTTCAGCACACCTTTGTACAAAGATCAGCGAGCACAAAGTGAGGCCCAAACAAGTGTCTTCGCAGCGTTAATGCCATAATAGCTCTCGAAATCCTAACAAATTCGGGGCAACAATGGATAATAAATAGTGATGGAAACAAGAATGGCAACAAAGATGACGTGGACTATTCCCACATCATTTTCGTAGTAAAAAATAAGATAAGGAAACTGATAAAACCAGAATGGAGAATGTAAGGAACGACCACGTTTTGCGAAGTTACTTACTTTCGGGTCGATGTCTAATTTATCCGGCCCAAACGTGTGGTCCCATATATGAGCCATATCTTCCCAATTACGCACTATGCCATTATCCATAGGATAAGATATGTCAAGCATCTGTCGAAGTTGTGAACATTCTTCACCAACCATAAGATCCTAAACACTTACAATGAGCTTTCTAGATAATTCGGCAAGCTAAATCTTTGAAAAGGGAGCAAGCCAGCTTAATACCCTTTCATTGTAATCTATATGTGTTCGATTCGAAGCCGAACAGGAAGAAACGCATATAATGAGATAAAAGAAGGACGGAGCATTGGCAATCAAATGTACGATCCTACGAAATGCAAAGGCAGGGTAGGTAAACTGAGAAAAAATGAACAGATTCGATCATTTCCGGTTGAAATTAGTTTGAAACAAACATGGTTTATGTGCAAAAAATCTCACATCAAAGGTAAAAAAGAAGTTGCAATATAGTAACGCAGATTGAGATCTAATGCAGTAAACTGAAACTAGACTTGGTATGGACAGAGCCAATGATCGAAAACCTAGCTCATGAGGGTATAACCGGCTTTTGCAGGAATCTACTATTAAAGATTAGCATCACGCAGTATAGCAAGAAAGGACTCTTTCTTACAACAAATTCCTGCCTAGCTGACGGCACCCAAATGCACTTATGAAAGAACACATTACGAGTATGAAGGCGAGAGCGATTCCGCTATGACAGAAGAGTTATATTCAAGATATGTTGAAAAAAAGTGTGAGGAAGAGATAGATATCAGAGGGAAAGCTTGCAAAAGAATAGCCAAGGTTGTGATATGCATCAAAATAAAGAGAAAGCATGATTTCGATTGAAAAAGTTGAAAGGGAGACAACAAAAAATCTAACCGGTGAAACACGCGGCAATGATACCAACAAATTAGAACAGGAAACGCCGAATCAAAAGATCAACAAATGAAACAGAAACGTACCTTAATTTCTATGTTTCCTACTTTCTGTGATGATCGAACAAGAGGTCGACCAACTAGTGATGGAAAGATGTGGGTTGGAAAATTTGTGCCCGCATAGCCACATTTCACAAACTAAAATATTTACTCGGAATGTAGAGTTTCTAGCGGCTAAGTAAAAAAAGAAATCAAGGGAGCAAAGGGAGCACAACGATAGACAAGAATATCCCGATACTTCCATAGAGCAAAAGAAATTGAACTTACCCCAGACCCGTTATCGACAACAATTATCTTCCTTCCACGCGAATCCATCCCTGTTGTCTGAAAAAAAATGATTTATATCGTAGCATGAGAGAATACTCGAGATGAAGCGAATTGGGAAATTGGGAAAGTCAAGAATGGCACGAATATAAACACAGGACTACCAAGACCAGAAAATAAACCAAATACTTGGAAGCTAAATTTTAAAGAAGAACAAGCAAGGCGATGCAAAAACAGCATCCCAAAAGGACAAACAAATATTTCAAACGAATTCGCTGACGCACAAATTCAACTCGTCATGTACCAGGCGTGAATTGCAGTGTTGAGGGCGTAACGCTGCGCACATAGATAGCACTTACAGTAGGTAAAAATGAAGACGAAGAATAATGTGCCCGGCATGAGTTCGCTTCTAGATTTCTTGAAAACGAAGTCCCGTTTGACTTCTGCGGAATTTTACGAAGTCCTCTTGGACTCCCACCTTCAAACGTAAAAAAATTCTCAGAAAACGAAACGTCGACTAGAAAAAACGCAATTTTTAACCACAACGATATCCTCTTTCCTTTTTCACTCCAAAAACAAGGTTTTGCCTGCTTCCACATAATTAGCGCCCGACACTGATGCTGGTCTGTTCGATATATTGGTCATTGAAGATAAAGTTTCAAAGGTCTATCCAGACAGTCACAAATATAAGCTGAGCGAATTGTAAGGGTTACTCTAGATTGTGACAGATCAATTGGTCAAGTGCAGTTTTTTTCTCTTTTCTTTTCTGGAACAAAATTTTCTCAGCTTTTGGCCTTTTCTTAACCTGCAGATTTGACCGTTCTTATATTTTTGAAGCGGTGACAGTACTTCGCGTATTTGAGTTCTATCCCCTATATCCACTTGTCCACGCGCAAGTGTTGTCCACACCGCAGGAGCATCGACTGCCATTTTTACGCGCAAATGTTGTAGGCTACCAGTGTTTCTAAAGGATTATGAGCCTGCGGAGAATATGCTCAACGATTCGTGAGAAGAACTTGGAACGTATTTCAAAGACCACCAAGCAAAAGGAGGAGAGCCTTGAGGAACATCTAAACACATTCTCTTGAGCAACGGTAGCAAATGCTGACTGCAAGCTTTGCAGGAGGATCTTCGAATCTAGCTCAGCGAAGATATCGGAAGCAGCCAAAGAATGACGAAGGCTCGAAAGCTGCTAAACCGACCTCTGTAACAGGCACAAAGACGGGACTCAGAATCTCGACATAAAAAGAAATTTATTTCGAGGAATTCCTATCAAACTCTTCCGCTCATCAGTGCCCGTGCCGACGTCTATTGCTCCAAATAGGGAATTACCAGCCCGAAGTGCGCACGCAATCCAGGCCATCTACGTCTCTGCACCATCTTTCTGTAGACACTCTGAGAGCCAGATCAAGAAGCGTCTAGATTAGTTTTTTGCGTGGCATCTAATATTTTTGCTTCAGATGAAAAGATTTCCAACAATACAGAGTTCTAAGAACGTCTCTCTCAAGAAGGAAGCGAAAGTAACTTCGTAACCGCCGTCCATTATGCTTGATGAATGTGATGTACAAAGTCTTCACGAAGATTAATCTCGCTCGCATATCTAGGACACTGGATGAATCCTAGCCCCAAGAACACGCTGGATTCCGCGAAGGATTCAGCTCCATGGACCACAACCAGACGGTTTCGAGGATCATAAGTCTGCCGGGAGTATCGACTGCCTCTCGTTCTAACCTTCGTCAACTACGAAAAAGCCTTTGACAACGTCGAAATCAACGCCATCACGTCAGCGCTAGTCGATCAAGGAGTGAACCCAGCTTATGTTGCTTATGTCGAGACATCAGCCGACCGCTTTGAGGACTGTACACGACGAAAGCTTCCATCGTCCTCCATCCCAATTGGAAAGAGCGCGACAGGGCAACACAATTTTGGGGAAGCAGTTCACCACGGCCTAGTGGTGAGGAAGTCACTGGACTGGTATGAAGGCATACTCATGTGAAATTAATCTCAAACTTTCGTTATGCGGACGATCGTTCTCTTCTCGAGCAGTATTACTGAAGCAGAGACGGTGCTGAAGGGACTTATCGAAATAAGGAAGAAGATCGCACTGCGACTAAATCGCAAGAAGACTTAGTTCATGAAGAAGCCCGATGCGAGATATACGGAAATGGGATTGGAAGGCATCCCCAGTGGAGATCTTCTCGGGTAGGGGAACGAAAGCCGCCAGCCTCGGTCCTGCGCGGACTGCCGGTCCTGGGTCGACATGCAACAACGTGGCGAAAGGACCAGTTAGCCGCGAAAGGCGGCTCAAACTGGCGGCTTTCGTTCCCCTACCCGATCTTCTTCCCTTTATCGTCAACGTTCGATGAACATGGATCTTATTGAGACTCTTTGGACGCACTTATTACAAGCGCTGTTTTCATGAATGGCGGAATTGCAGGAAGAAGGTACCTGTATTACGGAGATTCTTCTCACATGTATCTAGGGCGTTCAATGCATGGCAAATGATATAGTGGATATTTGTGGATTCGAAGGAGCTGAACCTTTTTGGTACCGTTGAACGAAGCCTCTGATTACCCAGGTAAGGGTCATTGCGTTTATCTACTTGCTTTAGCCATTCTGCGCTTACACAGGTAAAGTTGCGTAATCACGTAAATCTTCAAATCACAAACAAAGAATTTAAGCACTTTCTTCTCAAGTACAATAATGGTTAAAGGCAGTTATCTAGAATCGTGCAACATTCCGTCGTACTTCGCAGCGCAGTAAAGATGAGAAAATCTTGAATGACACAAGCGTGAATTTGCACGAAAGGAAACGCCTGTATTGGGGCTTGCAAGTAATTTGGTGATTTTTTCGGTATCTCAGTAGGTGGTAAGTGGAAATGCAGCAACCGCTTTCGGTTCGTTCCAATTTTATATTTTGCAATCAACTGAATGTTATGCTTAT
This sequence comes from Cylicocyclus nassatus, assembly GCA_958299035.1. Lineage (NCBI taxonomy): Eukaryota > Metazoa > Nematoda > Chromadorea > Rhabditida > Strongylidae > Cylicocyclus > Cylicocyclus nassatus. The sequence continues at coordinate 11,754,117 of CATQJL010000001.1, read as the reverse complement.
TTTAATGATTGGAGCGCTCTTGCGCTTACCTACATTGAAAAAAAAAACAAAAGATGCTTAAACAAAGAGTGTTGGACGGTTCTAGGCAATTCCAGGGAAGATCAAAACTGAAAGGATGTGCATATAAAAATTGTTTTGAAAACTTACTCAATTAAACTGCAAGCTAACAAACCTGAACCGACTTGCTCTTTGATAAAGCAGAAAGCCTATAGCAGGATGGAAGTGACGGTGTGCATGTTTCCGTTCGATGAGTAATGATAAGAGCGGAGTGATAACGTTTCCAGTACCCGACTGGAGAAATCAAAGGTTTTGCACATTCAACAAGCTGTTAGAATGTGTTGTTAACATATTCACGACAAGGCCAATCGATTACTGCTGTTTCAGACCAGAGCCTTTTTCGCTTTGTCAGATTTACGACCCACCCGTGGGTCGTATTGTCCGAAATGGTAATCTTTTTGAAAGAAATCCAAAACATGTCTCCAAAAATTTCCCCACGAGCGTTGTCGGAGGCGCTGATTACTAAAATATGATTTATTTCAATTTTTTGGCAGGATGCGGTAAGGTTACGGTAGTCATTTTGTGCGAACCCAACATCATGGATTTTCATGAAAAATTGTTTTGGGGTTATTTCACGTGCTGATCACGATTATAGTGTCCACTTTGTCCACTACTTTTCCACAGTGCGACTGTGGGAGTAGTACGATAGAATTTTCGTAGGAATCAAGAAACTGATGTAGGAAGGCAGTATCAAAACTTGAGATTATTATTTTCGTAATCAGCGTGCTAAAGAACCTATACATGTAAGGTTTGAGCTTCTGGGATGAACAATGCGAAAAATCAATAAAATCAACAAAATCGATAATTTCTGATGGGCTGACATGTCTCGTGTCCTTTCTCGTGCATGCGAACTTATTTGCAAAAACAGTACCACTCTGCGAAAAATTTGAGCTGAAGTCTGTGTCTTACCTCTATTTACGGTATACCTGCCGTAACATTACTTTACAGTATCCCGAACCCGGACCCCTCTGGAGCTTCGCCAAGGTGTCCCAATCATGGGGGGACGGTCAGGAGTCACGGTCGGCGCGAATTTTTCGCGAAGCGATGCCGCAAGCGATGTCCCAAAACCGAAGCCAGCACTCCTGGCGCAGTCTTACTTATGGCACGAGCCATGTATCTGCCCCCACCTCCCATCCCCCTAGACTGGCGCCGTGCCACTTTAGCACCGGGAAGTTTTATGGGGTACAAAATTTAAACGCGACGTGCGCGGCGAAGCGGCGCGGCGCGAGGCGTGACTCCTGACATGGAGCCCCAATCATGTGCCAGAATCCCGTAGAATTCCATCATATACTGTCAAAGCTAAAGCTTCAGGAATCTCTCACAAGCGTCGACCCGTCGGTGGGTCGTATTGTCATGAATGTGTTAAAGACAGTGTCCAGAAGTCGATTTTGAGACTTGTGCTTGTGGCATATTCGCTATGCTGAATTCGAAAATCCACACAGGAGAGCGCAAAAACGGCGAAAAAGGACTCTAACGCAGGAGGGGAATTCGCCGACCGTCCTGACATCGCCAGCGGGCGAGTGCGAACGCTTGACTTGTAATCGGAACAGAGAATATTGTTTTGGAAGCTGAGATCGCGAATTCACAGTGGGGAAGAACTCCGCCTACCTGCTGATTTTCCTCCTGTGTTAGAGTCCTTTTTCGCCATTTTCGCGCTCTCTAGTGTTGATTTCGGATTCAGATTAGCAAATAGGCCCGGGTAAGCACAAAATCTCATAATCGACTTTTTGCCCGGACACTGCCTTCAACACATTGACGACAATACGACCCACCGGTGGGTCGTACGTGTCCTGCCATTTCGGACAATACGACCCACCGGTGGGTCGTAAGATCATGAAACGCTATCTTTGCCAGTTTACGATGTAATTCTACGGGGGTGTTTGGCACATGATTGGGAACACCTAGGTGAAGCTCCAGCCAGAGTGGTCCGGGCTCGGGATACTGTAATGCAGTGTTGAGTATACGATAGATAGATATAAGGCGCAGACTTGTAGCTCAAATTCTTCGCAAAATGACGCTGTTTCTGGAGAATCAAGTTTACATATAAGAGTAACACGAGGCAGGCGGGCAAGAGGCTGACGTTAGCCCACCAAAAAATTATCGATTTTATTGATTTTACTAGTTTTTTACATTTTTCATCCTAAGAAGCTCGAACTTTGCATATATAGGTTTGTAGCATGCTGATTACGAAAATGATAGTCTAAAGTTTTGATGCCACTTCTTACATCAGTTTCTTGATTTCTGCGAGTATTCTACCGTACTGCTACCGTAGCCCCACTTTGTTCACTACTGTGGGACAATACTGAACAAAGTGGACATTATGAACGTAATCAGCACGTGAAACAACTTCAAACACAATTTTCATGGAAATCTGTGGCGTTTGTTTCGTACAGGACGACTAACGTAACCTTGCCGTACGACGCCAAAAACTGAAATAAATTGTTTTTCAATAATCAGCGCCTTCGATTACCCATCTGGAAGAATTTTGGGGACCTGTTTTGAACTTTTCTCAAAACGACTACCATCTCGGACAATACGACCCACGGGTGGGTCGTAGTTTTGACGAAGCGGAAAAGGCTCCTCTACGAAATGGCAGTAATCGAAAATCGGGCTTGTCGTAAACGTGTTAAAGGCAGCGTCTAAAATTCTGCCTCTCATGTTCTTGTCCTTCCGGGACCTTTCCGTGGCCTTGATTACAATTATGAAGTTCAAATAGTCCAAATACCCCGAAAACGATTCCTCGGGACCCAGTATTGAGGGCGCGGGCGGCTTTCAGTACATAAGTGGGAAGAGTGTGATTGGATCTGAGCGGGGCCTGATAGCACTTCGGCTGTTCCAGGTCCCTTATCTCCATTCAGGGACACATCAGAGTACCGGAGCAACGCAGATGCCCCTCTCGCTCTGCCCACATTCAGGATCGACACTAATCGGAGGGGGTTAGATTTAGCCTGGACACTGCCTTTGAGTGCTTATCGACTTACATTCAAAATTCAAAAACAAAACGATCTCCGTCGCATTCGAACCATTCCTTCCGACTCTAATGCCTTTACGCTAACCACTGCACCACTAATGCACTCAGAGCGTTTTCAAACTCAGGAAGTGCCTAAAAACAGGTTTCATGCTTCTATATCTCCCTCCAGAAGAGCGTTCCGCAAAAAACGGAATGAAGATTTGAAATCAACGTTCAAAAGTGCTTTGGACCAACGCATCTCATATCAAACGGCCACGACCACTGGAAGTATTTCCTCAGATAATTGCCGGGGCAGGCGGCCATGCGATTTATGGTCGGGCGGGCACCGGAAAAATAGTTCGCTGATTTCTTGCGGTCCGTTTACAGATATTTGGAAGAATTTTAGCGAAATTTTAGACGAATGCTTGGAGAACGATCGCGGTTTCCTTATAGATTAGCTGCGACCCAGTGGCCGCATTCTCGCGAACTTTCCGCGAGAATATGCAAAATTTTTCGAGGGCCGCACGTTCCTTTGTGGAGGACCGCACAGCACCCAGGTACTTTCCGCTGAGAAAAAGTACCTCAAACTTGAGTAATTAAACCAACGGTGACACCTCCGCCACACAGAGTCTTACCTGTGCTCGACGAAACTGCGTAAAAAAAGTCCGAGCGCCTGCTGAAAGTTCGGCCAGCGTTTGCTGAAAGAAATTATTTGCCGAGCGCTTGCAAAAATGCTGTGTTGCTGCCCGCTGGCAGAACATTAGACAGAAGGAAGGACCGCTCGCTGAAGGTTTGGCCAAGCCCCAAAATTCTGCTGACCGCTTGCAGAAAAGCGCGAATTTGCGGACCGCCTGCCCCCGGCGATTGTCTGAGTCCCTGGTTTAATCGAAGTGGCCTTTGCCAAGGTAACGCATATAGTCTGTGTCAAAGATGTCCTTTCGGATCAGCTCAAGCGCAACGCCTAGAGCAACTTGTGGCGTTCGCGGGCGTACCAATTGAGAGTTCAAATTCACCGTACCGGACCGGAGATCGCTGCGCAACGCCCACGCCTTGCAGGTGAATAGTTGCTATGGAAAAAGGAGCACATGGTTTTCACAGACTTTATCTTGGAAAATTTCGAACGCTGATCTCACGTCTGCTTTTTTATCTGTTAAGCGTCTTTGGATAAGGAGTTTTGAGAGTTTCTGTGGCAAAAATTTGAACGTGTACCCTGCACAAATGGAACACTGGCGACTCCTCTCGATGGAGAAAAAGTTTCCTGCTTGCTACCCATGTGCTCGCCATTTATCCATTTGCAAATTGGATGGTCTTTTACCATTAATTCTAATCAGACGTTCAGTTTTTCTGGCTCATAAGACGCTCACAACTGCTCACCCAGAAGCAGCGTTCAAGACCCTTTAGGACTGTCATCTCAGTTGGGAGGGCTACTTCCACTAAAAATTCTTCCAATTTAGAGGCATTGGTAGTTGCAACGGCAAGTCATTTGTCAATGACTTATCCGGGTCAAGCGACTTGGCTTGAAGCATAAATACTTGGGAGTTCAGATAATTTCGACCTTCGTGGCATAGAATCATTCCTCGTTTGAGGATATCGCGGCTACAAAGTGCGAGCTGCAAGTTACAGTCTCCTTTTCTCAAGCTGTGTTGTCGTCTAAGCTGATCTTTTACAGCATTCGAATGCGCCATCGACAAGCAACACAACGTTAAGCGATGGTTGGAGCAAGATAAAAGCAACAGATTCGAATCCATTGTACGGCTGTAACTCTTCAGAAAGTTCCTCTTATTTCTTTGATAGACAATTGCGCTTATACGTAATTTAAAACTTACGCCTTTTTACGTTGCCAGAAAAAATCGAAAGCTTAGCCCTTTTTGCGCCGGATCAAAACTTCTTAGGGTTTAAGAATAGGCGCTCAGACTTTGAAGTCGACTTTCACTAAAGTTCAAATTTCGTAAGTCCGCCACAAAACAGTTTAATTATTTACTAGTATTGTAGAATTGTAGTGAAACTTCGTCGCTATATTTTGCTATCAAGTCATTTGTGACATGAAGTTCAATTACCCAAATTTGAGGTATCGCTGATAAAGTACTTGGTTATGTTGTCGTTCAACAGCAAATCGATCGGTTCTAGAAGACCTATTCTCCTGTGAAAAGGCCAATCCAAAGCATGCCTCTCAATCTTTTCTGCATTCTAAACAGTAACAGAATTTGATCACTTTTTACGAATTGCGAGAATGCAGTAGCAAAAACGTCAGTTCGTTCAGATTCACAGAGAAGAAGACTCGCAGCTGGCCGAAGCAACATCGGCTGGTCCCAATTCAGAACGACATGCACATGGCAAACCTCACATGATCAGAAGCAGCCGATAGAGTGAGAAGTCAGAGTGCAACACTGTCGACCCTGCTTGCGCAGAACAAGGTAAAGACAAAAAGAAAAGGAGTACAGCCTATAATACGATGTTTGTCTTTTGCATAACGTTTGGATTGAAGTGTAAAGATTATTCGGAAACTAGTTAAAGGAGACTTCGTGAAAACATGTGAAAGCGCTGAAGAACTCAATTTCGAAACCTCAAAGCAACCTAATGGGGGCCCTAGATACTAATGCATGTAGATGAGTATCTACGATATCTCCTTTGCTTTTCCTGCCACCTTCTTGCCGCGTCCTTATTTCCATTCACTAACTACCTGGTCCCTTTGAAACTAAGTCCTTGTGTCCTCTTTAAGAATCCCTTCTTAGAGAGTTGATGGACACAAGGGCTTAGTTTCAAAGGGATCAAACTTATTATTCTTACCTGCGGTTTAGCCACAAGTGACAGAGTAGTCTAACTGCAGTGCTACTCAAAGAATACTTTACAGCTTCGCGTGTACGTAATCAATAATTATGAGGCCAGTTTCTAGTAATGTTTGCAGATAGAAATAAATTGGCTAAAATGTGCTTCTAACTGTTTGCGATGGGAGCATTAGTAAGAACTTGGGAGCAGACATGATAGGTGCTTAACCATGAAATTGTCCTTTGTGATTATGTGAGCAGGTCTATTACATTTCATCACGAAACCAGTTACACCGTATGCTTCTTTTTTCCCCTGATTTCTTATTTTGACTTATGCTTATCTATGATTCCTTAACGGCAAACGGATCCAAGGATGGATCGCTATATTGGCAACTTATAGACCTCTTTTTTGTTCCACTCTTTTCTTATTCCATCTCTAGAGCCTGGGTCAGATTTTGTTAGGTTTGACAGAAGCTTCTGTAGTCAGTTCATGAATAGTGATCGATTTGGTTTCAATGACTTAATGATTTCAATTCTTACCATTGATCTTATTGATTACTAGCTGGCTTACCCGGCTCCGCCGTATCCGGACCAAACTTGGCACACATACACTTCGGGCCCCGGCGGGTGTCACAGTCCACTTTTCGTTATCGATCGATGTCGATTTTACCGATTTTTATCGATTTTTTTGCAGAGTTCACCTACAGGGCTAGGAGTTGGCACAGGGGGGAAGTGAGCATGGGGATTCCGAATACAATATTAGTTTTCAGAATTATCGATTACTTTTATTGATTTTATCGATTTTTTGTAAATTTTGACATGCGAGGCTGGGATTTTGCACAGGGGGGTGATCGAGCATGCTGATTACGAACACAATATTAGTTTTCAAGATCGTCCATTACTTTTATCGATTTTATCGATTTTTTGAAAATTTGAGCTAGGGGCTGGAATTTGGCACAGGGGTGTAATCGAGCATGCTGATCACCCCCCTTGGGGATGATCAGCATGCTCGATTACCCCCCTGTGCCAACTCCCAGCCCCCTAGCTCAAACTTTGCAAAAAAATCGATAAAATCGATAAAAGTAATCGATAATCCCGAAAACCAATATTGTATTCGGAATCCCCATGCTCGATTACCCCCCTGTGCGAACTCCCAGCCCCGTAGCTCAAACTTTGCAAAAAAAATCGATAAAATCGATAAAAGTAATCGATAATCCCGAAAACCAATATTGTATTCGGAATCCCCATGCTCGATTACCCCCCTGTGCCAACTCCCAGCCCCGTAGGTGAACTCAGCAAAAAAATCGATAAAAATCGATAAAATCGATATCGATCGATGACGAAAAGTAGCCTATGACACCCGCCGGGGCCCGTAGTGTATGTGTGCCAAGTTTGGTCCGGATCGGTTCAGAAATGGAATTTTCTATTCGGAACATACGTACACACAGACAGACAGACAGACATACAGACAGACATACAGACAGACAAACAGACATTCAGCTTTATATATAAGATTTTTTTGATTAGTTCTTTTAGAAGGCATCTAGAATGTACGAGACAAAACAAAGATAAACAACCTGTTAAACGCTTACTTGTAATGCTTACGTTGTATTTTTATCTTTACAAACTAAGTTCTAGATAGAGATAAAACTAACATCTTCACATTTTTATAATCTTATCATTCTCGGCACATACTATTCAGCGTGTTACTGTAAAACCATAGTCCCTCTGCGCGTGCGGTCGGCTACAAGCAACAAATCTGTCACGACTCTTGGATAAGATCACTAATCGTCTTTGACAGGACAGCCTATCCTGAGCGAACCATCGTTCTTCGCGCGTGCTTACGATCACATATCAAGCATAGGCGAGATGACCGCCGTAATCGCTACAGGTTCTTCGATATGAGTTATCCGCGTTCTCGTCGTTGCCCTCGAGCCGCCCTCTCCGGTTCGTCTCGCTTTCTAATGCTAATTTGATTACTGACAGGCGAGCTGATAGTTCGCAATAGTTTAACATCAGAACCACATCTGATGCGGTTACTGATTCTTGTATTAATCCAGCCACTTCTAGTCAACCCACAATGCTTACCAGGTTTGTTGCACAATTGAAATTGAAGTTCGCTTGCCGAAAAGCTGAATTTGTTAGTGTACTTTGGACGCTGTTTATTCTTCTGTGAAAAAGCGCATGGTTCGTTGTTTTGAAGGTCCTGACTTTGCTAATGTAATTTATGATAGCAAATCTGTAATTTATATAATTTGCAAAGAAATTGAGGATCTTCTCCAAACAGAGAAACTTGACTCATTGATGTGAACTTCTCGCTAGCGCAATGTATTGTTGTTGATATACGAATGCGCAGAAAACCATGGATGAGAGAACAAAAATATTCTCCGCAGAACATCGTTTCTGAGAAATAATTCCCTTTGGAGTTTGTCAGTATGTCTGGTAATTAGCTTTCTTGTTGCTCCAAGCCAGTGTAAGGAGTGAGAAGGGCTCGGTCGATAAAGAACGGCGAGAGAAAAAAATAAAGTGTGATTCTGTCAACTTTTTTTGCGTCTTTTCGTTTAATTCTCAAAGGGGCATCTAAAATAGATATCATCTTCAAAACTTCTGAAAAAAAAATGATTGATCTGCATTACTGTAAGATTGCGGTAGAAATTTTCGGCATATGGCGTAAAGAGCTGCCACTATAATCGATTTCAGAAAAGATCCGATAACTTGTGTAATAGGCTTGTCATAGAAGCCGAATTCAACACTCAGCTTGATACAAGAATGTGAAGCTTTTTGAACGGTTTAACCGAATTTTTGGCAAAATTGAAAAAACGGCTTTAACTATTTACCTGATATAACTTCTAATGAAGCATTATGATGAAATGCAAACTTTATAGTAATAATAATAATAAATAATAAATAATGTTTATTACAGTAATAATCTGAGAACTCCGTTTCGTTCCTATCCTTAGACGGAGTATTGTGTTGTTTCTAGGCCCTCCGCGCAACTCTTCAGTAAGGATCGTTTGAAACCAGCAGCTCTAATCAGTCTAATGTGACGATTTTCAGGCGTTTTCTTTGTGAGCTAAAATATGACCCTCCAAAGTTCAAAGCCCTCTTCGAAATTCCTACCTTAATCCTGCAGTAATGAAGAGCGATCAATGATTATAAATCGAAACCAGCTCTACAATAGTACATGATGCTTCTCTAAAGGCTTTATGACAAGAATTAATTACATTCAGATAACAGGCACTTTTGGGACACCTTGTGTAGCGCATACTCTCAAGCTCTGAGCACCATGGCCAATTTTCTGGCCCACTATAATCAGCACCGAAGTTCTATTCAAACGTACTAAAATAGAAACGCGTATTCTTTCACATTTCGTATCTTTTGAGAAGAATAGGAAGCTACTTCTTACCTGAACTAAATTTCATTTCCAGGCGTATTTCGTAGTATTGAATTTAATCGATTCTGTTTGATGTACCTTATATCGAATGAATAAACATAAAAAATCATAAAAGTTTTTTGGATCGAGATAATATCATATTGTGTGCCAGTGAGTCACAATTTCGTAACACTCCATCATATAATCTCCGTAGATTACAATACTTCAATTTTGATATGTGCATGACGCAGCAGTTTCTCCCCTACCGCAACCTTTGCAATTCTCTCGCGGTTTTGGCCTCTCACTGGTAACATTATTGAATACGATTCGCTAGATGCGCTATCTGAACCCCCATTTGTTAGTTTGAATGCTCAGAATCGTTTTACTGGCGAGATAGGGGCATTTCATTTCCGTAAATGATAACCTCGATTTTGACTGCATTTACATTACGAATGCCCATACCTGGATCATAAGGTTTTCACGGAACCACATGATGAGTTTGTGCTTGAGTTTACATTTCGATTGCGTTAAGTATATAATTTACAGTTTTCATTGCTATATACGGAACATTTTGAGCGTATTGAATGAAAATGAAAACAATGTTTCGTCTTTTGCTTTCTTTCCCAATCGAATCAACCACCTCCACCAACTATTTAAACTCTTTCCAATAACTCATGATGTGACATTTTTACAAAGATATTAGGTTAGTGCATAATCCTGCACCAAAATAGGTACAGGCCGCAATAATCTGGAATAATCCTATATTCCAAATAGGATTCCATTATATCATCAGATAGAGCAAACCTAGCTCTACAAGACAGCGCTCAAATATCTGCACCAGCTCTGATCTACGCGAAGTTTTGAGCCGAAAACTGAAAAAAATTATGCGTCCTTAAGACCAATCAAAACAAAATTGTAACTTCGTTCAAAAAGCTCCTACAAAATTTCTTTCTTGCTCACGCGTAGACACTTGTCTAGGCGGTTGCTGGATTTTTTTCTCAGCTAGACGATGAGAAAACGAAGTTTTTCGTGTTTTTGCCAAATTAGTGCTGAGATGTTCTAGCACTAACAATTGTATAGTACATACCGTTAGCAGTAAAACTTTACATTTTCAGCCTTTTAGAACAGCTAGTTTACGAGAAATGACGGATCTAGATCTCCTTAACCGAATTTTTCTTGCCTAGTTGCTAAAAATTCGATATTTCTCGTAAACCAGCTGCTGTAAAGAGCTGAAAATTGACACTCACGCTTTTAAGGCCTATAGTAAAGGATATTCATCGACGACAGCCCCGATTCGTGCAATTACACCACCGTGGGATTGCCTTCTTGGAGCCTTTCCAGCTTGACAGTAAGCTGCAGCGCGACGGGACTTCGTAGCTCGCAGAAGACACTCCCCTTTAGCCTCTTTTGTTGATTTAAGTATCTCACATGATTTTTTTCTTCTTAGTTTTCGTATTTCAGTTAGCCATACGTTTTCCCTTACTGTTAGGTTCTCTATATGTTCGATTATTATCTTACGTTCTACTCTAATGAGTACTGAAAAGTAAGGAAAAATTTGTTTAAACACAATTCTTGAATTCCTCACCCTTTTTACCCATTCTTTTCAAAGCGTGAACCATCGCCGCGGGCGAAATTGGGTGAAAGGGTGTGCTTTGTTCATAAGCAGTGGTGGGAATCACGGAATCATGGAATTTCCTTAGATGAAGGCTACTCTAATGTCTATTTCAGCACTCCTACATGGTGTCCCAGATGTAGGAGTGCTGAAGTAATCAATTCAGTTGTCTGTCTTAGTAAACATGTCAAATAATTACAAAACATTGTAAACATGCAATCCCAAACATAGCCATGATATCCACCACTGCAACTACGAAGAAGGTTATTGTTTTCTCTACCTTGTTCGCGGCGATGTCACATAGACACTAGAATGGCTGATTGTCTGAAATGAAAATAAGAAGAAAAAACGATGTAAAATGCTTGAATCAACAAAAGAGGTTAAAGAACAGGGATGCTGCGAGCTACCAAGTCCCCGCGCGCTGCAGCGTACTGTCAAGCTGGAAAGGATCCAAAAAAGCACGCCTACGGTGGTGTAAATGCACGAAACGGGGCGGTCGTCGACGATATCCTTTATACAACTGTCAGTGCTAGAACATCTCAGCATTGTCTTGGAAAAAACATGAAAAACTTCGTTTTCTCAAGTTCTAGCTGAGAGAAAAAATACACCGACTGCATAGAGAGATGTCTTATACGAAATGACAATGCATGAGCAAGTTTGGAATTTTGAAGGATTTTTTTGAACGGACTTCCAATTTTTTCTTGGTTTTTTGGGGCGCTTGGATCGTTTTCGTTTTTGGCTTCAACCTTCGCTTGGATCAGAGTGCTGCAAATCTTTAAGCACTATCTTGTGGAGCTATGTTTGCTCTATCTAATGATATATCAAATCCTATTTGGGATATAGGATTATTGCGGATTATTGCGGTCTGTTCCTATTTTGGTGCAGGAATTATGCATCAACCTAATATAATGATTATAAATGGAGGTCTGAAAGTGCGAAGTTAAGGAAAGCGTCAATATTCATTAACAAATCCTTTTCAGGTGATAGAGATGGTTCATGTGCACGACTAAAAACAGAGCAGTACGAGATACGAGGCGCTCGAGTAAAACCTTATGTGAGGTCTTATTCTTTTTTCCTTTCGTTGATGAACTCCTGAGAGCATAAAAAGTCGATCTTGAGCGGACACATGCAATTCGCGGAGGAAGAGATATACATCGAAGCCAAGGCAGCGATGTTTCGCAGACCTTTGGAAGATCAGCGATGACGCCTAATCTGTGGCCATCGTCAGCTCAACTACAGCGGTCACCTCATCCAGTATCTCAGTTTCCGTCAAATCCTGTGCAGTCACAGCAATCAGTGAGATTTGTAAAAAGATTTGTCTACTTCTGAAATCAAGAAGTTGGTTGTATGATTTTCAGTTCCAAGTTAGTGGAGTTGTTAAACGCGGACATCAGCCGAGGATGCGTAAGAGAATGCGTGGCGTGAGCTTGGTGAGTACTCCATTGAATTGAATTTGATAAAAACCTTTGTAACATGCTTATCTTATCATATAAAAACTTAATGAAAGCTGCACAATGAGACACATCTTCTACTATTACCTAACTCCACCCTCAATCAGCGCACATCTAAGAAACGTCAAATAGTTGGCACTAATGTGTTCAAAATTCTGTCATTAAACTAAAGCAACTTGATTTTCCAAACATACTCATCATCAATGACTTTCAATTATCAAAATATTCACTGTGTGTGCCAGCATTAACCCATCGGGAGAGCAGATTACGTATGCTCTTCTTTCAGAACTCGGTCAGTTCGCGACTCAAAGATGCTGCAAAGCTTTGCTTTGAGCCGTTGAACTTGGCGAAGAATTTCTTGCTCAGATGAAGCTTCAGGTGTCGGAACAAAGTAATCGAATGGTGCTGTATCTGGCCAGTACGGAGGGTATGGCACCGTATCCCAGCCAAGTTTCTCCAATTTGTACTGGGTCTCGCTTGTCACATGTGCTCTGGCATTGCCGTCGAGCAATGTGCACTGTTGCTCTTTTCGACTTTTCTTGTACGCTTCAGCTAAACCCTAGAGCTCATACTTATTTGGTAGCTGCTCAGACAATCAATCGGACCCCTCCGGCGGACAGTCGAAATCTGCGAGAGTCGCGGCGGACCCAGTTGACCAATGAGAGCGGGGCGAGGGGGGCGGTCCTTTCTTGTGACGTCACAAAGAAGGCAGATCGGACCCCTCCGGCGGGCTTGCAAATCGCTCCGTCGCAAGTACGCCAGATTTGCTGGAGTCGCGGCGCAGAGATTTGCCCGCCGCGAGTCCGCCAGATTTGGACGAGCCGCGGCGCAGAAAATCGGAGGGCTCCGGAGCACAAATGGGAGGTCTCCGGAGCACAAATGGGAGGGCTCCGGATCACAAAATGGGAGGGCTTCGGAGCACAAAATGGGAGGGCTCCGGAGCAGAAATGGGAGGTCTCCGGAGCACAAAATGGGAGGTCTCCGGAGCACAAAATGGGAGGTTTCCGGAGCACAAAATGGGAGGACTCCCGAGCATAAATAGGAGTTCTCCGGCGCACAAAATCGGGGGGCTCCGGCGCACGAGTGGCAGACCCACCGCTGGAGAACCCCCGCGGCCCTGCCATTTCTGCGCCGGAGGGGTCCGATCGGCTGTCTGAGTGTGTCTTTGCGCCAGAGAAAGCATGTGTAAAGTCCCTTGGCGTCCCACGAGCAGCAGAGCAAGATCTTGTGATGGTGGGACTCAAGTCTTGGCTGTTTGGCCCTTCTCCACGCGAATTCAAGAAGTATCATAGTGTTATTCTCTCCCATCACCCAGCTTTTTTGCCCCTTTAACTAAATCTTTGAGCAACTATTTCCTGGGGGGAAAAGAGCAGCAACCGACGGTGCTCACGCAGCACACCTTGTTCGTTTCACTGAGACGGTCTGTACCTATCGAGAAAAAAATTTTTTCCGGCAGCCAAGGGCAAGGTGACCTGCTACAGGAATTATGAGAGCAGTGAAGTGTCTGCGCCAACGCGTGGTAGTATCACCCAGACTGGCTTTCACTGGATCACGCAATTTCTCTTCATCCAAGAGCGAAGGCCGTCCAGACCGCTGTTTACCTTCAATGCTTGTATCTCTCGTCTCAAATCTCTTGAACCAAGCTGAATTTCCAATAGGTAACGGGTCTTTCTGCGGATCTGTCGCTGATATTGTTCGTCGTTGTGTTTAATCTCTGCAACGCTTAGATAATGGGTCTAATTTGCTTTTGTGAGACTCATCATAAAAGTTAACTAACCTCGAGTCATTCGTAACTTAATATGCGTACTGCACACCATGTGCGCTATTTGACGAACCTATGAGATCTCCAGTAATTTCTTGTTTTCTTGTCTCCTTTGGTCCGATTGGGTAGTTAGTAGTATGCACCTTCACACTATGTTACGCTAGAAAAAGTTTATCTAGGATTTACCGACAAAGGTGCCGTCCGTTGAAACGCTTTGTGTGCAGGCTCATATATTAAGTTATAAATGACTCGACGATAACTAATCAGAATCGCTTTTGTAAGAATACGATGTTAACTTAAGTACCTAAATAATTCCGAAAGATGCAGGTGAACTTGGAGTCATTCTTTGAACATTATAAAATTATGACCTTCAGAAAAAATTTTCCAAACTTCCCAATAGGCAGACCAATGTTTGCAATCCTTTTACTTGCTTCATTCAGAACTCGCCCAGAGCTGTGCTCTTGTGGTGCAGAAAAGTCACATTAACGGCAGCGCTGATCAAATTCACGTCATCCATGTGTTTCTCATTTTCTCATTTTTTTTGTTTCTCATTTTCCCTATTTTACGGTTTTTATAACTCGCAAATCAAATCGCATTCGCTTTCAAACACAAAGTTCAATATCACCTATTTCAATTCCTCAGGATGTTTCTTTTTCTTCAGCAACGAAAAAAAAAGAACTTTGCACAAGAAGACTTAGCATTTTGATAGGAAATAGATACGCTGATTTCTTTATAGGCTCTCAATCAAGATCCAATTGATTCGTTCGAAAGGGCCGTTGCTGGTGATGAATTTGACAACCGCTCACCAGTAGAACCTATCCGAGTGATAAAGGTAGGTTTGTTTCAACATCACTCATAACCAGCACAAAATATTTCAGGTTGAAAGTGCTGAAGTGCTCGAACCCGTTGGCCCAACGGCCAATACTGAAAACAATCAAATGAAAACGCGAAAAATCATTGAAAGCCTAACACGACACATGAAACAAATAGCAAGGCCAAAAGTGATTTCTCTCTCCAACAGGGATGAGATCATCAACGGCCAAGTAATATCACAACCAGATATAAAAATTACTAAGGTAGAGACCACCAAGGAGACAGCGGAAGTTGCGGAGGATCTATCCAGCAAAGAAATCGCCAGCGGAATTGTAGACAACCTACTTAATGATAATGCTTTCGCTAATAATGCATCAATGCTGCTTCGAGTGTTGACAAATCAGGAACAAACGTCAACTGGAGCAAGTGAAACCAACATGACCACCTTGACTACTTTGATGGCGAGAGAGTTCATAGCTTCAACCTCAGTACCATCAAAAAAAGCGGGAAATAGCACCAAAGACCGTTTCAACAGTATCGAGGAAAGTCTGAAACCTATAGTGAGTTGTTTTCGTGTTTCAAAGATACAGTATTCATGTAGGAAGTCTAACCATTACATCAAGAGCTTGATTATACTCAGTAAAAAATGTGAATTTGGTTATGAAATGGATAAGTCAGTAGTGCTAGTCGGTGCTGGTCCAAGAATTCTTTTTTCGGAGATTAGGGGAAGGAAAAATTGGAGGCGAAGGAGGTAGCGCCTTCCGAAAAATTTTGGGAATACTCTCCAAATTTTTAGGGGCAAAACCGAATAAATTTCAAGCAAAATGAAAGAATTCTATATGTTTGCGGTTGTGAACAGAACTATTTCACAAATAAATTCCCCCAAGTTCCCGGCGCAACACTGTGAGGAGGCCAAAAATCAAAGGCTACTATCCCACAGTAAGTTTTGAGATTGAGACTGAAGAAGTAAGTCGCTTTCAAGAATTTCTTGAAAAGTCAACGATATTCAAAGTTTTCAAAAATAAATTTAAAATTTTTGCCCAAGAATGGATTACTACACCATTTCTCGAGTCACTTGAACAACCTAATTTTGCGATCTAATACCGAGGGAAGTCGACATTTCCGATCAACCCTTGCTTTTCATTTTCGATTTATAAAAAATGATAATTTTGTATAAATCGAAAAAATGATGATAAAATGATGATTGATAAAATGATGATGGTTTTCGACTTTTATATTCGTACATTTACAAAGCACATAAATTCAAAATAAATATCTTTAGGGTTCCGAAATGGATGACTACAATCTGGATGATGATGATGACCTTCCCAATGCTGTAGCTAGAAGTACTGTGACTGGAAGAGGACCAATGCCACCCTCTGCAACACCACCAATAATGACAATCCCACTAGGAATGACAATGTCCGGTACGGTGCCTACCACGCTCGCAAGTACTACACAGACAACACAAGGGATGGTGTTAGTAGCTACAGTATCCGTTACCCCGTCAACGACAACGCAGACAACTGCCACGACTGCGAGCCAGGCATCGACAAGTATTAAAACTACTACACGAAGACGACGCATTTTGGTTGGAGCCGATCCGGAAGTTGATGATGGCGATTTCGGAGATGATGAAGAGAATGAAGAATTCGAATCAGCTCTAGCTGTGATGCGCAGTGTTAGAACAACTCGTTTTGAAGCGACTAGCATGCCCACGACCACCATATCAGCAACTAAATCAAGCGAAGAAGAATCTTCTGAGGAAGAAGATGCAGTGAAGACGACAACTCGTGCATCAGTCGCTGTAGCCGAGGATGAAGAGATGGAGCCAACCACTTTATCCTCCAACGATGCTTTTCGTGCGGCTATCAAAGCGCAGCGAGAGGAAGCATTGAGAATGAGAAAAGCTCAAGGAGGTAATGAAGAAGAGAATCCATCTACGGAACTTACTGAACTCAACTCGGATACGATCAAAACAATTGAAAGAGAGATGAAGGCAAAAAGACGTCTGGAAAGATTGATGGCGAAGAAGACAGATGATGACAACAAAGAAGGGAAAGCAGTGAAGGGTGAGAAAGGCAAGAAAAAAGTGAAGAAGATCAAAACAACTAAAGTGGTAGTCTCCACTAATGAAGAAGCTGATACTACAACAACTAAAAGTTCCCAAAAACAAGATGTAGAAGATGAAGAAACACGAGAAGAGGAGAAGCCTGAAACTAAATTGAAAATGAAACTAGTGAAGAAAATAGAAGAGGAAGTGGCAGAGAGCCTTGATGAAGAACCGAGAGGAGCAGGAGCACAGCTGGTCACTGATATACCCGAGGAGAAACCTGTTCTGCAGACTGTAGTGAAACATACGAAGAAGACTGTAGTGAGCATCAAAAAGCCAAACAAGGGAAAATCCGACAGCAAGGAAGAGCTAAAAGCAGAGGAGGAAGATGAGGAGATGAAAGAAGATGAAGAGGAAGAGATTGCAGCAGAGGAAGAGGTGCAAAACAACACAGCGGCATCAGCAGTGGAGGAAGTGGTGGATATGGTCGAGACAAGTACAGCGGGGACTAGGAAGAAGATAAAGGTGAGAACCCCTTTAAATAAGTTTTTCATTAATATCAGAGAAAAGTTTCTCTTTTCGTTACTAGAGAAATTGTAGTCACGTCTATATTTGCCCCAAGCAGTTTCAATTCATGCTCTTGATCTCAACTGCAGGCCCCGGCGCAAGAATGGCAAAGTGGATACCGTGAAACATATACGCCTTTGCCACTTTTTTCCGATTTCTCCCTCAACAGTGCCAACTGTATAGGCTGTTTGATTGGAACCTCCTTCAAAACCGTTACTCATTTGCCGTTTCAGACTCTAGCAAAGAGGAGGAGTTCTGAATTCAAAATGCTAATGTATAGTAAACTTCAGCTGTAGAACAGAGTTATGTAGGAAAAAGTTATATGAAGCGGAAGTTTTGCTCGCCTCGTGTCGGCATTATAGGCATTAGGTGGGATTGCCCACCATTTCAAAAAACGTCAAACGCGCCTTCATCAAACGAGTTTTTCACAATTTTTCATACTTTGTTCCTTAGTCCTACTGCGCGTATACAAACCAAATTTTCTGTCATATCATCATCTGTGCGCTGCAAACGAGTCATTTTTTCCATTTTTTTGCCACTGGGAAATTATCAAAAAAAGCTTACTACACCTTTCAATCACATACTTTTTCCACAGCTTTCCTCATTTTGTTCCTCTCAACCGTTGTTCGTCTACATACCAAAATTAGTAGCATAATGTGTGCAACGTAACCAAATCATTTGTTTTCTGCTTTGTGCAAAGGAACTTAGTTTTCAAAATGGCGTCTGAGCACGATCATGTTTGAGCACGTCAGTCCTACGAAAAACTGATCTTCATGGGGCTAAGCATGTCTAATTGCAAAGGGTATATAGTGCGTACGAATTGTGATTACGATTGCCCCTTTCCTTTTTCATATAGAACGACTTCCAGCCTGATATTTGCCACTCTCTTGCCAACCCCTGTTTCAGTTGGAGTGAGTCCAACTGCAGCGAATCGAATCTCGCAGGACCGCTTCGCCTCAGATCTGCAATTTTATCGCAAACATCTCTCTGATCATTTTTCCATGCTTAATCGGTTGAAGCTCAGTCTTTCTCATGTTCAGCTTTAGGAAGCTGATCAGAGAGCACGTTTGCGAAAGAGGTGCAGAGTCCAAGCGAGGCGAGGGATGCCAGCTGCTAGGGGTAAATGCAATTCCCGCCAAAAGCTGGCGCAATCGCGCGAGCGTTAACACTTTTGTTTACATCTGCTCTCCTACCAATGTTTTTTGAAATATTGGGTTGTAAAGAAAGTTCCGGGGCACTTTTGAAAATTTCATTTTTTTAGCGCTCGGTCGGACTTTGACACCAGATGTTGTAAAGTGTTCAGTAAAGCGAAGCGTAAACTTTTTAATACCGCTTCTGATTTCTATTGATGCCAAGACGTATTTGACCTGCACATCAACGAAGGAATTTTTTCCAATCATAAAAATTTCGCAATTTTTCTTCCTGCTCCCATTTTTCTGTGCAATTCAAGGAATTTCGTCCAAATCGTGAGCGGTCTGATTGAGGAACCTCTTAACTTCTGACCCGCAGCTGCACTCCAGTTTTACGATCTGTACTCAGAAATTACAAGCTGTCGAACTTGCCTCTAACTGCGACTCTTGTCGCAGCTGAGCTTCTGCAGGGATCGCCGCGCCTGGGTGATGGGTCCAAAAAATGTGTAAGACATTACCCCAGCAACATTCGCAGTAACCAAAGATTTGGTCCGCCCTGTGCAGAACGAGAAGACTTTGAACTCAAATACTCGAAAAATGGTGCATTTTGGGGGCAAAACGTGGTCGATTTTTCATACATTAAAAAAAATTTTTGCAAGTGGCCCCTTAAAGACATGAATGGTCCTCATAACAGCCCCAGCGAATTCTATATAACTACAGCATCTGGGATCTTCAGCTGTTATCCTGCCTGACATAATCCTGCACAAATAGGCCACTTTCCGCGTCGACCTTTCTCCCTTCTGCGCATGCTAGTGGACCACTATGAGGTGCTGAAAAGCCAGCACGACAAATATATGTTGTAGACCAAATTCTCTTTGCAATGAAATTTGTAGTTCTGAAAAAGGATCAATCTGCTCGAAGTTACAGCGATTTGAAAAAAAAAATCCGCAAGTACCCCGGAACTTTCTTTACAACCTAATATACTGTCTTTTCAAAAGTGTAGGGCCATTTGAATTACTGCATACCTAAAGTCACCGCATGTAGACTTGCGCGCAGTCGGAGCGCGGTCAAGCAACTGAGCTGAACACAGAAGAAACACCGTCACATCGTTGTTTGTTCTGTTCAGATCAGAAAAGCTTCGAATTTTTACACTATTAGTGCATATATTTTCAAAAAATTCCAAACAGTTCTTCTCGTTGTACCAGGAAAAATTCCTAGCGACTAAGAGCCTGGAGTGCTCATTTTAGACTACTAAAGGAAAGAAATCGAAGACGAAGACTGATGGCGAACAGGCAATCGAAGACAAAAATTTGGAAGGTGGTGAAATCCTGCCTATGAACGCTTCCTTCAAAATAGGAGGGGAAGACACCAATGTAAGATCGATGTGCGACTGAGTGGTGCAATCGTCGTTAACATTATGATTACCAGATACGTACAGACAAAATCATGGCTAGCTTGAGAGACGCTCCAAATGCCAAGTACTACTATCCGCCTAAAGTCATGGTTCCTCTACCAACGTGCTTCTATAACCCATCCGGTAAATTTTTCCCAGAAACATCGCTGACTTAATTTCGCATTGTAGGCTATGTCTGTTGCAATCTGCAGCTGAACAATTTGATAGAAGACACTTTTGAAGAAATCAAAGCCGTGCAGGGGTTTAGTGCTTGTAATATAGCAAAAATGGCAAACATTATGCAGGTGAGCATTGACTAACAGCAATATGCCCCACTATAACGAAAATGAGGATTATTTTGCAATATTGCAGCAAAAAAGCGAACAGATGTTTGGGCACCCATTCGAAAGCATTGTTGCATTGTCGGATTTTGCCCAAAATGTGCATTTTGCAGGGGATTTGGTCTGTAAGGTGGAGATCGATGGAAAGTAAGCGCTAAGCACTTTTGCATCCCTTTCCTAACCAGATTAATGTTTTTTCTAGATACATGCTCACCTATGCGACGCCATACGATGCTGATCATGCAGTTGAAGGCGTCGAGATTTCTGAAACTCCAGCGCCAATAATGGAAGATGAAGAAGGAGTTGAGAGTAGAGGACGAGTAAGGAAAGAAAAGAAACCGAGGAAAATCAAGAAAAAGACGCTTCCAATACACACTTTTAGAATGTGAGCACACTTTCTATGAAAATAGATAATGTCTTCCGTTATCATGTTCTAATAATGAAATGTAATAAACATACCCAAATAACTGATAGACCACCTGCTTCTGCGAAACCCATCACTGATGCCTACGACTATCGACAAAGCATCATGAGTCGGCCTTACTGATTGTGAGAGAATAAGCATAGTGATGTTACACGTTTCAAATTGCGAATTTGTGTGCGCCAAAGCCGAACCTGATTATACTATTGTTGGCTTATAAGAGGGCCTTTTTGTGAATTCGTGACATGTAAAGCATGTCGATTAACGTACATAAACAAGGCCTCAAAACTCAACTGAGGATGAGTCTGATAATGATCTCTAATCTAAGAAAATGTAAATTTCAATTCTGGTTCAATAGGAAAAAAGAATGTGCTCAATACACAGTCTAAACGAAGGCGGGGATATACCGTAGAAATGATTAAAGTGCGGCTCTGAAGACTCCCATTAACAGACTAAAATGGAGTATAACCTCACTACTGTCAAAAAAAGATGTGAAATCATGTCGGCTTGACCTGGAATCTTGAAGTGAAAATCATTTTTCGTGAAAGCACTTATTGAAACACGCAAAATCTAGCTAGAATACCATCCTCAAAAGGCGAAAGAATTATGTATTCTTTCTCAAAATTCCGCGCTGCAGAAAGGTTTCTCTGCATTTACCACATAAAAATAATGGTAGCGAAACGGCAGCTTCAACTCTTTACGGTCAATGCCAACGTTGTTTGAATGCACACAGACAAGCAATGGTTTCCTCCAAGTTTTTATTATTCATATACACGCAGAAAGACAACGATACAGACGATTCCAACATGAGACACCATAACAAAGTAACTGACAGTGCTGAGTGAATTACATAAACGGTCATTTCTGGAACACAATGAATAATAAAAACAGGGCGTTTTTCTTAGAATTTGTGGATAGAGGGGACAAAAGAAAGAATAAGTAGTACAACAAACAGCTTGTGCTCATTTAATTCGATAGAGATAGATGCTTACAACTGCTAATCGTCAACTTTAAGCGCTGGATAGGGCAGAGTCTTGGCAAGCCATTCCAACTCGACTAGTGTTGGAGATGGGGTGAGTTAGCAATTTACCAAAAAAAGGACTTACTGAACTTACTGAAAACATTGGTACAAGGGACAAGCACTACGACACATAAGTACGATCAGGATGATGCAGATGGCTGAATTCAACAAAGCAGAAATTCAATACTTGTTATCGTAATATAGAATATCACCGCTGCACTGCAATAATGGGATATTGGATGCAATAACACACATACACACGCACACAACACACACACATACACATGATGACTCAAACTCTAAAAGATCAGAATCAAGAAGAATCAAAATCGACATTGGTACTTACCAAAATCTCCGGAGGCAGAAATTGATGCGAACTATGTGAATGAACCACTACCACTTTGCTAGTGAGATGGCTGAATGTAGCTGGTGGCGAAAACCACAAAGGAATCTCTGACAAATGAGATTATACAAAAACAAATATGGAAGAGGTTTCAAGTCACATCACAATCAAATCTACAATCTCAAAGAAAACGACAGTAGGTCCTGTAATCAACTTGCATTGAAATTTATGAAGACAAAAACACGAAAAATACTTGATTTAAGATTAAGATAAAGAAAACAAATAACTAGTCGCAAAAGCAGCGTCTAGGCAGAACTGGAGAGATTCAGCTGACAGCTACAGTAATGGTGATCATCTGACATACCTATGTAGGCCCATTTCACAATGAGATTAATTGTTGATTAATTAATTTGTTTAAAAATTTAAGGCACAGTTCCGGACACAGCGCTTCCGGAAAAACCAAGAACGACAGGAACTATATGGAAGAATACCTGTCAAGGTATTGCCTTTAAATTCAAAGGACCTCATATTCTGTAAGATACGAATAAGCAGATATGTTCACAAAGTAAAATCAGACAGTTGAAGCGCAGCCAGTCGCAGCACCACCCATGAGCGGCAAGTTGTATAACTAATTCGCATGATACTTTGTGCACGGAGTTGTAAAAGGCGGGTCAAAGCACACTGCATTCGGTCTGATAATGTCTCTTTAACTTTTACAAAGATGCAAACGCTATTTTGATGGATTACTGATGACCTACCTATAATATATTTCGTTAAGATCTTCAACAACATTTTTATTCATAGTCGTATAATTTACTCGCATTTGAATGCATCTTTTTTCGTTGTTGTGGGTACATTATCCCGTACTTTCTTTTGCTTAACTTATCGAAGTACCAGCTTTCTTTGTTGTTCTTTGAATGTCTAGGACGACTGGCCCCACGCTAACAGTTTTCATATTTTAAATGGTACACCTTGAGTGTAAAGATAAAGATAAAGATAAAGATAAACAACAGATCAACAGAATTTAGGACCTCCATGTTTTTGCCGTTCCAGGGCCTTCTCATACTCCTGATTCCGAATATCGAAATCCGCGAAAACCACAAAAAACCTCCGTTTTCAGAACTCGCAGAGAGATTTCTTCGAAAAGGTGATTGGTTGGGCGCGCACGGATGGGCGGGACGAACGTCACGCCCACCCAAAAGGGGAGGATTCAACGTGGCGAACCGTCACCTAAAGAAATTTCGGAGCGAATTTCTCGCTTCGAAAGCAACTTTAGGCAGCGCAAGTTGGGCAATCATATAGGTGGGAGGCCAGCAGCTGCTAGGTATCATAATCTCACCAACCCCAATTTGGGTGGACGGTGCCTTTAGCGCGTTGACGACAGTGTCGCGCAATAGTGCGCGGCACTCTAATCTTTGATTTTTATGTGCCCTTGCTGTAATTTGTGTCCACATAATCAACTTAGGCCCACTAATTTTTCTTGCTGGCTGCCCCTTTTTGGCAAACTCCTCCCACTTCATTTGCCTTCTGCAGGAAACATTTTTGTGTCCAAAACGCAAAGAAAAGGTCGCAAATGACTCCTGGAGCCTCCAGCTTTGATCTTGGCCTCGCCCCCCGTCACGAAGGCTACGCCCCCTCAGTGGCAAGCTCCGCCCACTTTTCAAAAATTTCGGAATTTGTATTCAGTATATCAATATATCTCACTATTATATCAGTATTTTACGCAGAGATGTATGCATATATACAAACAGCCGCGCGTAAAAGTGCATGGAAACATCTCATGCACAGGGGCAGACTTGAGAAAAAAATGGCTCGTCGTCAAAGTGTTAAAATGATGCCGGAGAAAAGCCAAGAACATTATAGTACACGACAACCCAGAACAGCCGACAGCAGTAACATGAGCCTATTAAACGTTGTACTTATGCCATGGATGTATGTGAAAACGAACAAAAATATTTTGAAAACCCAAGTTATTGGGTAAAACTATGCACAATGATGGCTACACACGCGATCTGAAGGAGAAGGCAAAAGGATTGAAGAGAGAGCAGAGGCGTGACCGCAAAGACCTAGCGGCGCGGGCTTCCGCCATGCCAATTTTGGCCTGGTTGGGATTGGGGCAGACTATACCCTTGCGCAAACCGTTCATCTTCGAGCAATCAGCTCAGCAAAACGATGTGCTTTGCCACAACTATATGATGAAGTTGTAGTGGCAAACATTTCGGATGACAACGTCAAGAAGCACTTGATAAGTAATCGATCACATGACGTAAAGTTTTGAACCACTGCGCTGTATGCCCATACAAGATAATAGGCGATTGCGTCAAGACAGGGGTCTTGACCAATTCAAGTGTCCGAGTTGTGTTGCATTACAAGGGTAGAAGGTTAAGAGTTAATGTATCTACCATTTGATTCAACTGGCTTGGCCTTGGGAAGGCGGGGCTTCGTGACCTAAATAAGGCTAGGTGATGATCAGAGAGCACTCGCGCGCGAGAGACGCAGGTGCGTCGCGGGCGCGAGCGGTCTCAATTAGGCCACAAAGCCCCGCCTTCCCAAGCCAAGCCAGTTGAATCAAAGGGTAGTTTATATGCTATTTGATGTCCGCTTGCACTAGTAATCGCGCCTCTTAACACACAGCCCTATCTACAATGTGGTAGAGATATGACTTTGCGGTACAGATGCCCTTTGATGAAGCTTACCCTGATACAAGATGCTGCATTCATCATGTGTCATACAATACAATTTTCTTCCGAGTTCATTAAGGATTTCGTCCAACAAAACCCGCGTAAATGTAGCTATCAAAATTTTGGCGCGCAATTTCTCACTGCAGACGATCAGGAAGCACGATTGGCCCAAATTTCACGAGAAACGACGCTGCAACTCGATGCCAAAAATACATGACCCAGTATTCCTTGTGCATTGTTACTGATGGCATCGACTCAAATACCTGCCCTGTTTTACTCCCTAGTTTGCCGCCGTACCTCTTCAAAACCTGAAGTTTTTGTAGGGCACATAATCTGAGCGAGGCGCACCGTGAGGAGTATACTTCTCAATGTGGACTGAGGAAGGTGTCAAAGAGAAAGTTTAGTCAAGAATTATCCATGGAACCGGATTCTATCTGTCAACCGCATCTAATACGCGCGTCAGAGGAAGGAGCAATTGATGATTCAATTCAAAGTCGCAGCATAGAGGCATGCGCAGCTGCACCCAACTGTCTGTGGATATTTAACTCACTTTTATCTCGAAGATCGAGTTCGTGCAGAAGTTCTTGGAAAAGTGCTGGATCGGCTTTCTTTATCTCTGCCCTAACTTTCTTCGATCTCATACACTCCTTCATATATTGACGTAGCTCTTTCTGAAATTGAAAAAATCGAATTATGTTACAATCAAGAAAATTGGAAGTTCAAATAAACAGCACGAAGGTGTTGCCACATCAAACTAAGGCAGATTGGATCTCCACTCATTTTTCTAAGAAACCCAGTTACTAAACTGTCTGTCTCTTATGATTCTTCTCTACGGCAAAAACAACTGCACTGAAATAGGCCATAAAGGGGACTGCTCGCGCTAGGCTCGCGACTCCCTGAAATTCTGCGTTTCAACATGGCTTTTCAAACGACTCGACAATCGATGTTGCGGTGGAAGCTACAGTAAAGGTAAATCGTCCGCATCGCTTCTTAAAAACTAGGTAAAGCGGGGGTTTCGCGAATGTCATTTGAATTTGCGAAGATTATATTTATACACTATTCTTCGCAAATACCTAAAAACTCAAATTTTGTTGAAACCTTGTCTGTATAAGTTTGGATCTTGCTATAAGATTGGCTTATAAAAGAAGGATGATTGGCCAAAGTCGCCTTTCAAGGGATGGGACGGACACCATGCTAAAGGACATGAAACGTTAATTCCAAATCTGTCTCCTTTATATGCGGACCGTTCATGTATGAGGAGTTATAAGCGTTTATAAGCAAAGAATTACGTAAATTTCAAAAAAATTGAGCTAAATTTTTCCTAGCGCTAAGAGGCAATAAATGCGGGTAAATTATATAATCTACTAGCTGGCTTACCCGGCTCCGCCGTATCCGGACCAAACTTGGCACACATACACTTCGGGCCCCGGCGGGTGTCACAGTCCACTTTTCGTTATAGATCAATGTCGATTTTACCGATTTTTATCGATTTTTTTTGCAGAGTTTACCTACAGGGCTAGGAGTTGGCACAGGGGGGGAAGTGAGCACAGGGATTCCGAAGACAGTAATAGTTTTCAGAATTATCGATTACTTTTATCGATTTTATCGATTTTTTTGCAAAGTTTGAGCTACGGGGCTGGGAGTTGGCACAGGAGGGTAATCGAGCATGGGGATTCCGAATACAATATTGGTTTTCAGGATTATCGATTACTTTTATTGATTTTATCGATTTTTTGTAAATTTTGACATGCGAGGCTGGGATTTTGCACAGGGGGGTAATCGAGCATGCTGATTACGAACACAATATTAGTTTTCAGGATTATCGATTACTTTTATTGATTTTATCGATTTTTTGTAAATTTTGACATGCGAGGCTGGGATTTTGCACAGGGGGGTAATCGAGCATGCTGATTACGAACACAATATTAGTTTTCAGGATCGTCCATTACTTTTATCGATTTTATCGATTTTTTTGCAAAGTTTGAGCTAGGGGGCTGGAATTTGGCACAGGGGTGTAATCGAGCATGCTGATCACCCCCCTTGGGGATGATCAGCATGCTCGATTACCCCTCTGTGCCAACTCTCAGCCCCCTAGCTCAAACTTTGCAAAAAAATCGATAAAATCGATAAAAGTAATCGATAATCCCGAAAACCAATATTGTATTCGGAATCCCCATGCTCGATTACCCCCCTGTGCGAACTCCCAGCCCCGTAGCTCAAACTTTGCAAAAAAATCGATAAAATCGATAAAAGTAATCGATAATCCTGAAAAACCAATATTGTATTCGGAATCCCCATGCTCGATTACCCCCCCTGTGCCAACTCCCAGCCCCGTAGCTGAACTCAGCAAAAAAATCGATAAAAATCGATAAAATCGATATCGATCGATGACGAAAAGTAGCCTATGACACCCGCCGGGGCCCGAAGTGTATGTGTGCCAAGTTTGGTCCGGATCGGTTCAGAAATGGAATTTTCTATTCGGAACATACGTACACACATACACACATACATACAGACAAACAGACATTCAGCTTTATATATAAGATTGCATGAAGTGCTTGGCTGATTATCACTGCCCCAATTGAGCGGGACATTTTTTGCCTACTTCCCCCTTCAAACTTTCACTCTAATAAAACCTCACAAATCCTCGTACAGGAAGATTCGCAGACGAAGAAGACAAATTTAGAATCAGCGATTCATAATTCCACAACAACAGTATACTTTCCTTTTCAAAAAGGCCACCACTAACCACACTCTCTTTGTCAGACAGATCTAGCCAGCCTCTACGTCAAAGTGATGACTAGTCGCTTCGAAATTCTACTCTAGGCCATTTTCAATCACCAGCTGCATACAGCTTGTCCCAAATGGAAATCGCTACAAAATTGGTATGATATGCGTTTCAACGCCATGGATACGCGTTGAAAAAACGAAAAAGAATGACAAGTCGTGACAGAGTCTATCTGTTCTGCACGCGTAAGCCATGCATTGCAGGCCTTCCTTAACTGGTTGACGACAGTGCCGCGCAATGGTGCACGGCCTTCATTTCAACTATCCGTCCATTCCTCTCAATTTTTGTTTAATCACCATAGGCTCAGATGTAAGTCCCGCCCCTTTTGGTAACCCCGCCCACTTCCACGCCTCTCACAAGGACCTTTTTTGTTCATAAAAAGCATGAATGAGGCCATAGATGAACGCAAAGACCTCAAGCAACTTCTAGCTAGATCCGGCCCACCGTCAGGCAGCTCCGCCGCCTAAATGGCAAGATACGCCCATTAGACATAAGTGCGCAATTCGCATGAATTCTCGGAATTTGGGCAATTTTCGACACTTTTGGCCCAGTGGGCGGAGCTTGCCACAGGAGCGGGGCTTGCGCATTTTATATTTCGTGCATGGATGCATGCATACATGTGGCCAGGCGCTGGGATGCACGGAAACGTCTCGTCCACAGGGACAGGCCTCAAAAAATTGGCTCGTCAACATGTTAAACTTCAACTGGTTGAATTATATCAATAGGTATAGATTGTAACATATACGGAGCCCTTCTCATACTGTCACCAGGACGTTCTTACTGGGAGCAAGAATACTGATTGTTCGCTACAATCAGTGACAAAAACCTATGCGAAATTTGCATAAAAACGCGCTATCTCAGACTACAACTAATAAAATTCAAGTTACTGAAGATAAGTTCAGCAGATCATGCATCAATCTCGACCAGTAATGCAACAGTGAGGTTGTTCGAAAAGGAGACACAACATAGAAAATATTGCTTTCGTAAGTAAAATAAAAGTGGATGTCGTAAACGGTCATTCAGACATGTACCATTCAATCTGTGACTGGGAGACTCGGAATAGCTCTGCACACGCTGTAAAAACAAGCTTGGTATTGGTATGACAAGTATACTTGTAATCTATCTAATCTGGTAATATTTCTCCGGAAGCAGGTAGAAAAATTCAGCGTTTTCAACCATGTGTGCGCAAGGTTCTGTTTCTTACTTTCGTAATCAGCATGCTCATCCTGTACCAAATCCCAACCGTTAGCTCAACGAATAAATGATAAACGCTCCCAGGCATCCTGTAATTCAGAAACAAGTTTGGACAGACTTATCCTAATACGATCTCGCAGAAGCGGGAATTCAAGATTGTGTCGCATACAATCAAATTTTATTTTTGACAAAAAGCCAAAGCACCTTAAGGCACTTGAGCCGGCAGCAATCTTGACTCTTCACATCACTTTCCTCAAAATCCAAACATTCTTGCCTATACTTTGCTTGATTTTCACTAATAACACCCCAAACCATCCCATGCTTCGTCCCTTTTGCTCTGCTACGATCCTGAACACTATAGAGCCGCCAATATTTCCAAATTCAATTAATTTCCCCATCTTTTCTTCAATTTCACGTTTGCCACTAACTGCGCTGTAACCATCTCTACATATAACGCTTTTGGCTTAGTATGTTCCGAATGAAAATATTTCTGAATGGATCAATCAGGAAATTCCGCTCCCTTACAAACAAGCCATGACGGAGAGCATAGGCTACTTTTCGCGGCAATTCATTGGGCTCTTCTATTAATTCATCGATTTGTTGATTTATATCTACGGGAATACAAGCTTATCAATCACTATCAGCGGATCAATCTGCAGGAAGCAGCTAAGCTCGTTTGATTTTCACAGCGAAATCAATCCGATGTTTCGCATTCAGAAGTAGAAAAAGGACATCTACCACAGGAGCGCTTCAGCGCAGATATGGAGCAATGATGGTAAATTAACACGTTTGATACCAATTTGGTAGTGCCTCCACCGACCCCATTCTAGCCATGTCTAGGCGAGACCCGGTAATTCCTCTAGCATCTCCATAACACAAAGGATAATTTCCTTTTTGATGTCAATGACTACAGTGCCGGCATTCTCAAATGTCATCTCGTGACTAGCCATGTGCAATCACGTATAACTTTCTCACTGAATATTGATGGATAAAGATAAAGTGCTAGTAACTTTGGTCAGAGTTAGGAAAACGGAATCACAAAGAAATCTATAGCAATTTTGCCCAAAACATAGCTCTTTACCGAATAAACATAAAAGTTAAGTAAAACATTTTATTGTGCAACATGATTGTGAATATGAGGTAAGATTCTGATATCAAGATCCATTTGATTGAGATCTTTCTCAAAAGATGACCAAACCAAAATAGAGAAACATCAAAGAAGAAAAGCATAGCGCACATATCACGCGCCATGTAAATTTCGTTGCTCGAATGCTCCTTTTTTGCTGAAATATGGAACAAGTGATCAACTCAATACTCGTTCACGGCAGCACTACAATCACAAGAAAATTTCTGATAGGCGCGAATAACATCTTGAGCAATTACACAAGCATTTGTGAAAAAGCGCTTAGTTCCTTAACAAATGTCAATCGCAATGACTGCTTGAACCAAGAGCTTACATGCCAAACATCCACACTAGCTTGCATCACAAGATGGGCGCCGTTTCCCAAAAAGCATGGAATTTGGTTTTCGCTATTGGTTTTGAGTAAAGCAACAACTACATTTTCAAAGGATCTAGTGTCTACTTCGTTGTCGCAAGCCTTATTTTGGAACACCTGGTTGCGGTCCAACGCCAAATCGCTGGCGGCAAACCTAAGTTTTTCGAACGAATTCGGCATCCCTAATTTACTATTACACGTTAATAGCTAATATTACTGTGAGATGAGAACTGATAAAAACCGAGTATTATTATGTTGCAGATGATCATAACATACTAAAAAATGGTAAGCATCTGCACTTCCATGTTGATATGAGGCAAGTGATTGGAGTGGGTATGTGAGAGTAGAGGGTCATCAAGCGTAGCGCGATTTAGAGGGATGAACATCGTTTCTCCTTGAGGGTTGTGTTTATAAAAATGGGGCTATATTTCGGGTAGACGCACAGAAGCATTTCTTCACAAATCTAAGATCAGATTCGTATGAAAAAGCATTTCATGTATTACTTTTGAAAATAAGTCAAAAGAGTACGTACAAGTTCTGAAGAAACCACTGAGAAGGGAACACTCAGCGAAAGCGAGACCCAAACAGTCTATTTGATGAACCTTACAGAAACCTTCAATTTGCGAAGCTGATTCAATTTGAAAAAACATATTCGACATCCAAACTCCATTCGCAGATTTTTTGCACTCTAACAATAATATTACCTCCGCCTGTAAATCTTCATTGATAAAGCCGTTATTGCCATTCCCGTCATCGCACAAGGGTTTCGTATACGAAACACTGGATTTTCTAGATATATCGCAGCTCTGCAAAATGTAAATAGAACTTCTACAAAAATCAGCATATTCGTGCAAACCAAACCTTTTCCGATCCAACACCGGAATCCTTTCTTTTTTCATTTAATGAGATATCTGCAAACAAAGCCACTCGTAAATGACCAAACAATGAGCAAACTGCTGTGCTTACTCACTGGAGAACTCTTTGACGTATGTTTGCTGAAGTGTCACAGATGCATTGGATTGCTATAAATTGTGGTAAATAGTGCTGATACAAGGTACGAAACACACCTCTGAAGAAATTTGCTTATTGTCCTTGCCGAAACTCTGCACCGTATCAAACACCTTTGTAACTTTCCATCTGGGAAAATCATTAGGGTCGTAGTGCCTAATACATTTGACTTTGTAAATGCCATAATCTGAAAAGTATTATTGACGATCTAGCCTATGGCATCCCAACGCACACTTACCACAATTCTTGAAAAGATCAAACGGATCCTTCATGAACTCCCACTTATCACTCCA
The DNA here is from genome assembly GCA_958299035.1 of Cylicocyclus nassatus. NCBI lineage: Eukaryota > Metazoa > Nematoda > Chromadorea > Rhabditida > Strongylidae > Cylicocyclus > Cylicocyclus nassatus. Next base: position 11,722,605 of record CATQJL010000001.1, on the reverse strand, counting down.
AACAATTGTGACCCCATGGTCGTCCCTGCAACCAAGGTGCTCCACCTTCAATGTCAGCTGAAATCATTCAGATCTTACAGGGGAAGTATTTTCAAAGGCAGTGGCCGGTTGATATGAGATGCATATCATCTGAAGCAATCTTGAACGCTGATTTCAAATCTGTATTTCGTTTCTAAGTAATGCTTTCAAAAGGAGCTATGGAAGCCTGAATCCTAACTCAAGCGCTCTCCAAGTATACGGACGCTGCCATGTACGTTAGTGGTGCAGTAGCATAGGGTTAGCATGCTGGCATTGGAGTCGTGAGGTCAAAGGTTTGATCGCGGTGGAGAAAAAACCCTTTGCAGTTTGAGTGCGAGTTTGATTGCACTTGAAGTCGTCTGCACACTCTCTCAGTGATGTCCCTGACATTTCTGGCCATAACTAGCGGCACAGCTGATTCTGACAAGACACTGAAGTTTCATTTGTTTCTTTACCAGTAAAATAAAACTCGTGAAGCATTATAACACCATACAAGGCTCAAAAAAATCACACTAATCAATTCACAATTCTATACACGAAACTCACAGAATTCACATTACTGTGAGTGTTTGCAGACGATTTCAAGTGTAACAAACTCACACCCAAACTGCAAAAGGGTTTGCCCTCCACCGAAATCAAACACTTGACTTCTCGACTTCAACGCAGCACGCCTCTACACTAATGCACCACTAACGTACATGGAAGCGTCCGTATATTCAAAAGGCGCCTGAAATTAGGAATTTCAGCTTCCAAAACTACTCTCATGAAAGCGTCCCGCAGAAACGGAATGCAGATTTGATATCAGCGTTCAGGACTGCTTCAGCTGACATGCATCTCATATCAGGCCACGGTCTGTGAAAGTACTTCCCCTGCCAGAAAAGCACTGTATATAAGAATCGATTTGCACTGTTAACTTATGTAAAATTTTGCCAGAAAAAAGTCTGCAACCCAGACAACTACGCTCAAACAACTTACAGCAAAAAATCCCTTGTATCTAGTAGTCAACACACTCTCCCCCATTGGCTCGAGCGTTCCTTTCACATAATATTTAAAAGGCATGACTTCTTGAGCAAAAAAAGAAACTTCTGAACCAAGTAGATTCTCAACATTCCAATCACTGAAATATTTGTAATTTTTCATATAACAGCATCAGGTCTGCGTTACTTACACATTGGTGCTCAAAAAGCGGACATCGTGCGGAAAATCACGAGATGTGATATAATTTACGTCGCCTTTCTGCTTCACAGCTCCTACTATACCATGTGGAAAGTGGCGAAGCTGAAAAATATGTATGCTATGCTATGTATGCTAGTATGCTCCACAAATAAAACCTCTGTGATGGATACTTACATTGTCCAATGGTAACATATACTCGTCTACAGAGTAAAGTTCCCAATGGAAACCATTGGACGTCCTACACAGCTTTACCGTTGCATATAGCTTTCCTAAAAAAAAAAACAACTGTTAAACACGAATGATATACAAATTCGCCTTTGGATATACCGTCTAACAATAACTTAGGAGTGTATGATCGGTGAGTATGGTCAGTGTGTATGGTCGAGTCCTCCCTCGATCGCTGAACTAGCCGTAGATTACGGAGCATGCGCGGAGCGGTTGAGATGCCGCGATAGCATAACCTGCACGACAGCAATTGTCGTGGTACGCGGTGGTTTGGCCGCTCGGAGCGGGCTCCGCAATCTACAGCCACTCTATGCAGTCAGGGACCCGATGAGGCCGGCTTGTATAAAAAACAACAATATATGAATCAGGTGACTCACCTTGTACATAAACCTCAGAAAAAGATGGGCAACATTTCGGTTATATAGTCGATTTTTTAACATCAAAACGGAAAATACGGACAGATCGACGGACAGATAGACAGACATACAGACAGATAAATAGAAGGCAGATGCAGACAGAACAGACATTTAGTTTTGTATATAAGTTGATGATGGAAACATAACCACTCAATATGATAAAACGGACTGCTTCAATTTTGAAGTTAACGAATTCATTCACTAGATTACATATCAGTCTTGAAGTCAAGGTTGCTATTGATTAAGGTGAAACTCTGAAGATTTAGAGGACTTACTCAAAATCTGAAACTTTGTTAAAAGATTAAAATTATCTATAGATCAACTTTTACCATTACGATACACTTCCGACATCATTTCTAAAGCCATGATCAAATGTTTTTATGCAAATAAATGCATATCATATGATTATTTGAACCAACAATCATTCAAAAATACAAGAAAGAATTTGTTGCAAAAATGCCTACAAAATTGAACCATAGCTAATCTTTATTTTGATCTATTCCTCTACACCGCAAGTACGGATACCCCTCTAAAATATATGCTCCTCATTACACTACTCTTCCCTACTGGCGAGCCACGGGAGTGGTTAACACTGTAAGTAATCTGTATAGGGTAGGGGGCGAAACAGGCATAACTATCCCCTCATATTAATACTTATTATTGCAAGATAAAATTTAATTTCTTCTAGCTTTAGTTAGTGCAGCAGATCGATAGGCGCCTTACGACCATCTCCCTAAGCTCCCGACAACACCATAACATGGCAAGCGCCCCAACACCATCCGCGGACTCCAGGCGACCCCCCTCTCCCCCCCCCCCCCCGATAAATGCGCGATATGCATCCATCAGTCTAATACGCACCCTGTAAAACCAGTGAACATCTGTCCCCAGATTGGCATAAAAGCTGTGATCCATACAGAATGTTTTTACCGTTTAGTAAGAATGTCTAGCCCACCTTTGCGGTGCATATACAGCAGCTAGCAGCACAATAACTGACATCACAGCTCTGCTCGGTTCCTACAGCCATACTGCGAAAGCTCATCTTCCTAACCCAATTATGTATCCATCTGGTTCCATTGCCAAAATTGCAAACTAATAAATCAACGTCAACTGATGACGTGCCATGTTTGCCTTCCCAGCCATAGGCCCATACTAAAGCGGTTTACGAATATAGAAAAATTTGTTTACAGCAATCGAACAGCCCGTACACAAATCTAACACCATCCCATCTAAACGTTCCATGATCTGAGCGCCATATTGCTACTCAGTCGTAGTTCGTACGACGAAGACTGAATATAAGAGGAATCACTGGACTATCTAAGAGTAACATGAGAACAACGGTAGATGCGTGAACACAAACTATTCCAAACATATATCCTCCTAGCTCGCTTACCCGGCTTCGCTCTGTTAAAACACTGTAAAAGGTCCCATCCCTATCCCTGTCAACCTTTCCCTGTGCCCAATCTTCTACACTTCATTTCCCATTCTCTGTCTCAGATAACCGCCGGCGGCGGCATGGCAGGCGGCCATGCGAATTTTGAGCAAGCGCGCACCGGAAAAATAGTTCGTTGATTTTTTGCGGCCCGCTTGCAGAAATTTGGAAGAAAGTTGGCAAAATTAAAGACGAATGCTTGAAGAACAATCGCGGTTTCTTTATGGATTAGCTGCGGCGCAGTGGCCGCATTCTCGCGGACTTTCCGCGAGAATATGCAAACTTTTTAAGGGCCGCACGGTCCTTTATGGAGGACCGCGCAGCCCCCAGGTACTTTCCGCTGAGAGAAAGTACCTCAAACTTGAGTAATTAAACCAACGGTGACACCTCTACCACACAGAGTCTTACCTGTAATCGACGTACGCCCGAAAATACCTAAAAAGAGTCCGAGCGCTTGCTGAAAGTTTGGCCAGCGCTCGCTGGAAGATATTATTTGACGAGCGCTCGCAGAAAATTCTGTATTGCTGCCCGCTGGCAGAACGCGGAAGTACCGCCCGCTGAAGGTTTGGCCACGCCCCAAAATTCTGCTGACCGCCTGCAGAAAAGCGCGAGTTTGCGGACCGCCTGCCCCCGGCGATTATCTGAGGTGTTGCTTTCGAAATCAATGCCCACTTACTCCCCTGTGCCAACTTCCAGCCCTTCAGCTCAAATTTTGGAAAAATCGATTAAATCGATTAATTAATAATTCAAGAAACTAATATTGTATTCGTAATCAGCATGCTCGATTATCCCCTGAGCCGACTCCTAGCCCCGTAGCTTTGCAAACTTTGCAGAAAAGTCGATAAAATCTATAAAACTAATGGGTAATTCCAAAAACTAAAATTGTAATCGGAATCGCCATGCTCACTTACCCTCCAGTGCCAACTCCCAGCCCTATAGCTCAAACTTTGCAAAAAAATGACAAACTTGATAAAATCGACATTGATCGACAAGGAAAAGTAGACTACGACACCCGCCCCGCCCTGCCCCGAAGTATATGTGTGCCAAATTTCGGATCGGTTCAGAATATTCGGAACATACATACAGACAGAGACATAAACAGACATTCAGCTTTGCTTGCGCAGATTGAAAAGCTCACCTATGTACTGTCTTTCCAAAATGCCTTTGTCGTCTTTGACGACCCCAATGATATCGTTAAACACCGCCGGATTCGAGAGCGGAACTCCCTTATAGCGAACACACCCACAAGTGTAAAAGCCGCCGCGAAACTGAACATTTCGAAAGAGACAGATGCACCAACGCAGTTCATGAATATGTAAAGACGAAGTACTAACCTTGAGATCTTCCTCAGAAGCTTTGCTGGCTAAACAAAACGGCATCGGTATGTATCCATTATACGGCGCCCAGCTCAAAACATCGATGATGCTCTTATCTTTCGAGTTGACTCTGAAGAGAGATTATGATGCTGAATGTTTGCAATTGTATATGACACTGATAAGAATGCAAGTTCCAGCAATACGAAATGACTCAATATTTTGGTACTAATTCGCGGACATGCTGGACACCACTATCAGTGCCTAATTATGACGCCGCTATCAAATACAGCCTTTCCGTATAATGGTCCCAAGGAGGGCGCGCAACAGTCCGTCAAAAGAGCTGAATGTAAGTCAGTCGCACTGTACTAATTCTAGGGCGATTCTGCCATACATCGTCTTCTACAAGGCAGCCCGCTAACTGTTCACACCGCGCTCTACCTTACCATCCTTTGAGATGAGTGCCAGCTCTCTACATGATGCATATGAGCTCCTGAGCTGGGTCCACAATGTGCGCTATCGCACACACAGCGCATATTGAAAGCAGCGTTTGGGCAAAATTTCGAATGGAATTTTCCTCGCTTGGGTTCATTCCTCCCCGCTGCCAAAAATGCAGCTTGGAGAGCATGAAAACGTCGGAAACGAGCTTTTCCAGAAGCCCGTCGCCCGTCACCAAGGTTAAAGGCACCGTCCACCCAAAATCTCGAATTCAATGTTTTTGTCGCCTTCAGGCCTTCTGGAAGCCCTGGTTCCCAATATGGAGTCGAAAATCCGCGAAACCCTCAAAAATTCCTGTTTCGAGAACCCTCTGCAACAAGCGCAGGCGAGATAAAGCATGCAAGTGGGCGGGGCGACCGGGGTCTCCCCGCCCACTTTCCTACTTCCGGAGCGGATTTCTCGCTCCAGAAGCAGTCTTTTGCGGCGAAGCTTGGAGGTTTGTCTAGTATAGTGGCCCACACTAGTATGCCATCATAATCTCGCTAACCTCCATTTTGGGTGCACGGTGCCTTTAAGACGCAGAGTCTTTGTGGGATCCTACATTTTGACTGTGTAGGTATGCGCACTCTGGCTTATTAACTAACTCCTGAAGCGGTTTTCTTGCTTCAGAAACAATTTGGTGCATTGCCAGTTGGGCAAGAGCCTTACCAGGACGGGCGCCCCTGCATTCTACAATTTCCTATCTGACCCGACGCTGCCTAATCGACGCTGATTGTGGGGTTGCTGTCAAGACCATCAAGCTTGAAGCTAGCATGCATTTCCTACACAAACGTCTCCTGGGGCTGCCCAAACCTCAGCACTTTCACAACTGATATGGTGATCGGCATTCCACATAAGCCCTGTAGTACGCGAATCTACGGAAAAATCGATACTATTCCACATTAGCTGACCCAAAAAATGAAAACCGTGAATTTCGCTAAATCTTCGTCTTGGGAATTATTTGGTATGCTACACACGAATATGGTGTTTATTTCGCGCGACAGCGCCATCCGGTGGAGTTACGGTAGGATTACGGTAGGGGGTCAATATCACTGATTTGCACGAAACTTCGTCTAGAGGAGTTATTCGGCCCTGTTGCCAAATACATTGGGTTTTAAACCGTAGCGTCATTTTCTCGGGTTACGGTAGCTACACGGTAACGGATGTAAAACATAGTTCTGCCAGAAACGGGTGTACGGCGGTTCGGACGATCGTGAAGCTTTGCACAAATGACCACCCCCGCACGCTACACACCCTGCTGCGGCTTTTGCCCAAGCAAAGCACAGGGGAAAGGTACATTCGCCGATTCGTGATTTTGACCCCTACCGTAAACCCACCGTAACCAAGCAGGAGACGTTTTCGTGCGAAGAAAGTGTGACATTCCTAATCAGCATGTCGAAATCGAATGTCAAAATCCGCTGTAACTTCGCACCTCAGTGTTGTTCAGCATGGCAAACAATCTCAGGAAGATCGTCTACAACTTAAGGAACTAGCGCCCGGGCTTTTTCAAAACAAACAATGCATTTTTTGACGGAGACGCAACAATTTCTTGGCAATCTCTAACAATACAAAAACAACTTCTTACCTGTAATTAATGGCAATTACTGCACCTATCGCCGGGGCAAGATCTGTTGGTTCAAAGCTACCCAGCATGAAGTTTTTGTCGATGACCAGCAAAAGAGTCGCCGACGAAGTTATTTTCTTGATGACGAACGCTTTATTCGTCAAAGTCGCCATCGTTACATTGACAATTACCTGCAAATATCCACATTAGTTAGGAGAGATGGGTGGCACTAAAAGAAACTTTAATACAATGTGCCGAGAAGTATCAAAGTGGCTGAGGTGACAATTCGACATTCACAAGATTCGAATAATACTATAAAAATAATACATGGAGACCTTTTAGTGTACCGCCGAATACCGTTCAGAGATGGCACAACTACAGGATACAACTAGCGATTTGTAAGATGTTGTAAATGATGAAAGACATGCTGATGCATAGAACCTAATAAGATATGGTTCATCTAAGGATATTTTACGAGAAGGTCAAGGGCAGATATAGATGTCAAAGATAGAGCAATGCAAAGCACACCTGCAGAATTGGCACCCAAATTCATAGCATATGCAAGCTTCTACGGCAGCCAGGTAACGATGACAATACACACAGGCTATCGCAACTGCAGTGTCGGATGCAGAAGCGGGGTCGAGTCCCACACATCCGCCTGGCTTGAGCTTGCACGCGTTCGCAACTGTGTCCTCCATTTTCTACGCCTGATTAAAGGCAGCGTCCTGGCAGATTCTCGACTTCTATATTTTTATGTTATCCAGGCCTTTCCATAGCGCTGATTACGAATATGGAACTCAAAAAGCGTGAATTTCTCAAAAAAACACCTTTTGGGGCTATTTTGGGAGAACCCGGACGAGTGCTTCCGATGTTATCCTTGTCGAAAGCAAGTATTAACAGGTAAACGCTGTAAGTTCGACTGTGTTGGTCATGTGAAAACACGTCAAGGCTAAGGAGATTTCGTTCATAAAGGGTTGGCCGTCCGAGGAATGTGGGTGTGGTCGTCGAGCTCGGATCTGCCTGGATGCTGCCTTTAAACTCGATTCTGACAAAAAAGGGGTTGGCCGGAATGACCTTCATAAGATCAGATGTACACCGCTTTAGAGGGTGTAGAGCGCTGATGCCAAATCTGCCTTCCTTATCTGTTTGAGTTTCTAGGGGAGAAGTTGTAAGAGTTCTTAAAGGCAGTGTCCAAGCAAAAAGTCGATTTCGAGATTTTGTGCTTACCTGGGCCTATTCGCCATGCTGAATCCGAAAATCAACAATGGAGAGCGCGAAAACGGCGAAAAAAGGCTCTAACGGAGTAGGGAAACTGCAGGTGGGCGGGGCTGTTCACATAATGGCGTCACTCTCCCAGCTTCAGGAGCGATCTTCTCGCTTCCTCTAGTCACCCTAACATCACCCAGCCAACTGCGAAACACATGACATAAACATCGGAACCGAGAAGATCGCTTCTAAAGCCTGGGAGAGTGACGTCACAGCGTGAACGGCCCCGCCCACCTGCGATTTCCCTCCTCCGTTAGAGCCTTTTTTCGCCGTTTTCGCGCACTCCATGTGCATTTTCGGATTCAGCATGGCGAATAGGCCCGGATAAGCATAAAATCTCAAAATCGACTTTTTGCTTGGACACTGCCTTTAAAGGCAGCGGACAGGCAAAATGGACCCCTGTCAGATTTTGGTATTTTCGGGTAGTGGACCCCCCAAGTACACCGTAGCCCCAACCCCACATTCCAATTCATGCGCTAAGTCCTGAAAAAAGCGCTTCAAAACTCCACCAGCCCCGCCCACTTCCATTGAGTGGGCGTTATTGGTGGAAGTTTGAAGCGCTTTTTTCAGGACTTAGCGCATCAACTGGAAGTTGGGGATGGGGCTACGGTGTATTTGGGGGGTCCACTACCCGAAACTACCAAAATCTGACAGGTGTCCATTTTGCCTGTCTACTGCCTTTAAAGGCAGAGTCCAGGCAAATCTGGACTTATGCAGATCTCACTTGGAGAGTAATATTGGAGCCCTAACTAAAACACCGCTCAAGCGGCAGCTCAAATAATGAGCTCACAGTTGAGATATTCGCCCCAAATTGGACCCTGGGATCGTACTCGCATGGATTCATGGCGCGACAATCAGTTTCGCGCGAAGACCCACGTTGTCGCGCCATGAATCCATGCAAATACGATCCCGGGGTCCAGTTTGGAGGCCCCTCAAAATTACTTTCCAAATCAGAACTCCGTATGTGCAGATTTGCCTGGACTCTGCCTTTAGGAGCGAAAATTTGTGAACATCCTCAATTCAAATTTATTCACTGGCTACTGCGTCATTTGAACGCTACGAAAAGTTAACGACGGAATTTAAATCGATCACGCATTCAAATTCTCGCTTCTAAAAAACCTTCATAATCCTCCTTGAGAACCCGCAGCAGATAAGGGAAGGCAGATTCGGAATCAATGTTCCATGCGGTTCGAGGCAGTAATACATCTCATACTGAAACGCCACTTCGCTAACCATTTTTCCCTTGTGAGTCCTTTCCCACACTCGGGCGTAAGAGTGGAGTGCTAGGAAATTGAGTGGAAAGAATGCACAGGAGCGAGAGTAAGAAAAGCGCATGGAGGATGAGCAGACCTAGGCAGATGCACAATGGAGCGTGAATCTGGTAATGATTTCGAGCTCCATTTCGAAAGCGGACGCGCACAGGGATTTGATGCAATATGAAGGGAACCTTAAGCTTAAATGTAGCGGCTCGGCAGATTCTCGACTTAAAGTCTTTTTGCTCACCTGGGGTAATTCGAGGCGCTAATTCCAAAAATCCACCTTGAAGAGTCAAAAACACCATTTCCCAAGGCCTCCCATATTGAATTCGGACGAGTGGAGCACGCCTGCCATAGTTGCAGAATCGCTGCGGGACCTCGGGACAGGGAGAATTGCAAGCTCGTCCGCGCGTATCAGAATGGCTTGCGCGTAACGGGTTTAGAGACAGTTTTCTAGGCAAGGGCAGCATGCTGCGCGCTCGGACTTGCTCTCTTCTCATGATGGGGTGCAAGCAACCTTCCATGCCAAAATTTCGGGATGCTCAGTTTTGGCGAGCTCCTGCCTTCAAAAGGGATAGAGGACGCTAGGTCGCTGCAGCAGAAAGCGACATCTGCAATAAATGCGCACTTCTCTCCACCACAGCCAGTGTTGGCTGTCGCGCGGGTGAAGCCTATTGGCGATATGTGCGCCATACCTGATCCACTTCGCTATTGGTCAAAACAATCGGTGAACTGTCAAATAGTGAAGTGAACCAAGAAGTCAAGTGGGCGCCATTTTACTATTGGTCAGTTTACTGATCTGACCGATAGCGAAGTTAATAAAGTGGATTAAACGGATCAAATGGATCAAGCATAGCGCGTAAATTAAAAAGTCCAGGCATTTGCACTCAATACCTATCTAGGGGTAGAGGTACGAACGCCTCAATTAGGCGCCGCTTCTGCGGGCTGCTGGTCCTTTCGTCCTACTGTTGTACATCGTGTTGGGACCAGTAGTCCGCGGAGGCGGTGCCAAATCGAGGCGTTCGTTCCTCCACCCCCTATCTAGCAGACAAGTTGCGGGACTGAAGGTTTTGCGCGTGACCCATCACGAAGTGGTGGAACCCCATGTATAGTCGTCCTCCCCCCACTAGACGCCTAGTGGACGAATTTGAATTCGAACTAGAGCACGCCGGCTGCGGCAGAGCGCTACACCGTCAAATGCATTTCAAGCTAGTGCGGTATTCTTTTGTGTTTTTATCGTCGACAAATTGTGATTTTTTCGTTCTAATGACGGTTGTAATCAGAAGTGAAGAGTTTATTGTTGCTTAGCGATGTTTCGTACTACTGTGCCCGTTTCTTTACTATGTTTTCAGGTGAGGAATGAAGGATGCGCATGGGGAGTTCTTGACCCGAAGTTCAATGAAGCAAGACTAAGTTCAAGACTTACCGAGAAAATTTCACCAGTTTTCAAACTTAGTCGTTTTTCCAAAATCAACTCGGAATCGTAATCAAAGAAACGAGCTTGGTAGCACGATTCATCGCTCGAACAAAAACAACAACTTCAACACCAACTAAGAGAACTGCTAGCGTTCAAAAATCAGCTGAAACCTAGGGAAAACACGAAAAAATATGTTTAAGATTGAAGCACGAGCTGCAGGTGCCGCGCTCTCCCGCAACCGGCGTGCTCTAGCTCAAATTCGAATTTGTCCACTAGATGTCTAGTGGGGGGAGGACGACTATAGCAGCATCCACGTCCGCTAAAGGGTAGCAGCAGCTTTGAAGGCGAATTTCTTGACAGCGGACTAATCATTTGTGCTGCCACTTGGGCAGTGCCTTAGCCACGCGCCATACCTTGGCTTGATCCGCTTCCACTTGATCCTCTTCGCTAATGGTCAAAACAGTAAAGTGACCCATAGCGAAAGGAATCTCCACTTGTCTTCGCTATTGGTATGTTCACTTTTTGACCGATAGCGAAGTGGATCAGGTATCAAGCACGGTGTGCCTTAGTTGAGTCTCACAATCAGTTTCCAAGAAGAACCCCCACATGCCGGATTTGCCTAGACGCTGTTTTTACGCGGTAAGTATCGAAGAGAAGAAACCCAGATGCCCCCACAGAGTTTCAAGAAGCGGAACGCGACTCACTGTCTTTAAAGGCAAGCAATCCTAACGGATTTAACGCACTATGGTAGCGAATGATTACCTAAAAATGGCGCTAATGTGCCGATATGCCGCGCTTGCAGCAGCGTACTACTCGTAAAAATAAAATCTTATATATACCAGATTCAGCTCACACTAACCGCAAGCATGCCATCAGTGTTTAACACCGTCACAACACACGGGGCTTCTCAGCATCGAAGTGTCTTGAAGGAGAAAGCGGGTAAATTCGTGCTTGAAAAGGTGCGCCTGTGATCAAATAGAGCGCTTATGAGCGGAAAGCACCTTTTCAAGGGCGACAATACGATGACAGTAAATTTCTGTCAATTCTTCTAAATAATTCCCCCCCCCCCTCCAAAGTTCCAAGCATCACTGCTAAGCTTCGGCCATGTATCACTTCACCGTTTATTCTAGCTACGGCTTGTTGCTGTTGAATGGTGAATTGATCAACTGCACCGAGAATTCGAGAGAGGAAATGCACTATTGATCATTCCGTCATTGGACAGCAGTCGTAGCGGTGACAGAGGTAATGTATGGCGGGCGCAGTACTGTTACTCGCAACGCGATATGATGACAGCTAGTCGAAAACCTCAAACAGTTACTCAAAAAGATACCTTATCTATTCAAACCTACAAATATGATACAGGAAGGTCAACTGAAACACAGCTGTATAGATGACACGATCGAGATAGCTGTACACGGCTATGAGTGTTTGTAAAGCAATGAATTGGGTGCTGGTGATTCCGAGCTAGCACCACGTATGTTATGCCCTCTGTGAACATCAGTGAGACGCAAATGGATCGAAAAAAGTCCGTGTCAAATAATAATCGATTTCATTGCCTACAGACCGGAAACATTACACCTTCCGTTGTAATAATTCTTCTTTCACGCAAACTTTCATGAATTTCTTTGTAACGCAGAAAACATCAAAGAAGGCGAAAGCTACTATTTGACGAAGATGATGCAAATGAAGCAAAGGTTTGTCTGCTCGAACGAGACAAAGGATGTCTCATTTGTTGAGGGCTGAAAATCAATCATTCAGACTGTCTAGCTGCCGAAGGCAAGTTTCAAAACCCTACACATGCGAACGGCAGATGAAGGTTTTCATACAAAAAAAAAACAAAATATTAGGTTGTCAAGAAAATAATGTCGGTTTTTATTTGCTTGCTTCAACAAAGCAAGGCATACTGTTCGATAGAGCAAAGCAAGCTCTACAAGATGGCGTACATGATTTTTTGCCAAGTTCGATCCACAGAGATTTCGAACTCAAAATCTAAAGATTTCCAAATGCCCAAAAAATCGAAAAAAATCAGATCTTCGTCCAAATAATTTCTACGGACCTCCCACTCGCTCACGTCAATACTTTCGATATCTGATATCCATATATGCGATTGCTGTATTTTTCCTTGACTAGAAACTGAGAAAACGAAAATTTTCCTGCTTTTCTCAAAGCAATGCTAAGCCGTTTTTGCATATGTAGTTCTATACTACTAGCCTCGCTAAGTATAACCGTAGGTTTTCAGCTCATTCCAAGCGGTAGTTTTCGAAAAATATTGAATTCGGATTTTTACTTTTCAGTTTCAGTGCTAAAATCGACATTTCTCGAAAAGTACCACTCGAAATAGGCTGAAAACCTACAATTATACTTACCGAGGCTGGTATTATAGAACTGCATATGGAAAAACGGCTCAGCATTGCTTTGAGAAAATTAGGGAAATTTTCGTTTTCTCAGTTTCTAGTCAAGGAAAAAATTCAGCAATCGCACATATGGATATCAGATATCGAAAGTATTGAAGTGAGCAGGTGGGAGGTCCGCAGAAATTATTTGAACGAAGATCTGATTTTTTTCGATTTTTGGGCATTTGGAAATTTTTAGATTTTGAGTTCGAACTCTCCGTGGATCGAACTTGGCAAAAAATCATGTATGCCATCTTGTAGAGCTTGCTTTGCTCTATCGAACAGTATGCCTTACCCTATGTTGGGTTGAGTCTGTTTGCTTTGTTGAAGCAAGCAAATAAAAAACGACATTATTTTCTTGACAACCTAATAAAACAAAACAGAATAGGATGCAAAATTTCGGAGTGGCTGCAAACTTTTAGCCAGCACTGTACGATACACGCATACTCGTACCTAAGGAGGAGTGACATTCTCGCTTGAACGAAAATGAAAACAAAGTGGAACGAGGAAGTCAGGAGGAGAGTTTTAGAACAAAGTGGAGCTGCTGATATATCAAGCTTTTCTCAACATTAAAAATGACGGCAAAAGTGATCCGCACTATCACAATGCAAATGAAATGACACGTGGAATAAAAATCGAGACATCTCATGAAAACTGATATGAATTCAAAATAAGTTCAGGAACTCACCTATGCAGAACGCCTTGTACAAAGCAAATACAGAGCCAAAACAGCACTTTTGAAGGACGCACGCACTAACGGCCGGATTTCGTAATGGCCTGATTCGAAATAAAAAGCATTCGTGCGACTACACCGCCAACACGCACCAACACGAGCAAACAAGTCGTATAGGGTCAAGTATGAATTTAGGCCGGGTTCATACTGATCCACAAGTTTCGGAACTGGCCCAGCACAGCGCACAGTTCAAGCGCTGTGCTGGAACTGCTCCGGAACTTACGAAATCATTATGAACCCAGCCTTAGGGGCATGTCGTTCCCCTCTCTCCACCCTTGCACACCTATGTGGATGGACCCTCTTACCCATTATCCGCCTCATTCTGATAGTGTGGGAGAGGGATCAGCGGTAATGGATGTTCGATGTTTGCAAGTGTGTACGCCTAATTTTCTGCGCGATTTTACGCGACACCGCATAGCAGCGATATGTTCTTTGTTCGATGAGAATCTTATGCATAAGCAGTGCGTCACCTCTGCTTCGCAGAGGCTCGCACTGGCCTTACATTCTGTATGCCTTACAATTCCCGCATAATGATGACAGTGAAATCACCGCGTTATGCAGGCTATCACGAATGATTTGTAAACAGCTACTCATTCCTAGAGGTTTTTGTGCGTGATCGGTAATTTCACGTGGATGAAACTTTTCTCAGAAGAATAAATGCAAATTTGAATAGGTTTGTGGACTTCTCATGGCTTGGTAGTCGCCATAACGGCAATAATCATCGTGGGCTTCATCTCTGTGCAAAAATCTTCTTAAATGATCACGTAAAATCGTGGTAAATTGAACATTTACGCACTGATACTTTTGGCGCCATTTTCGTAAAGTAACCAACTTTAGTTGATTTTCTGGGCTAAAGTTCACGGCTTGTACATTAGCTTGTCAAACATATCCACGACTTTGCAAAAAGTTTATATACGGACCCAATTTTGCTGGTCAGAAGTCAAGTGAACCCGTTTCGCGCGCAATTTCTAGGGGATCCACTCATCGGATCCGCCTGTGCTTTTGCACAATGGACTTTCCTGCTGCTGGGATGTGTTATGCAAAATTTGGGCTCAAGAGCTTGGCTGGAACTCTCCCTACGAATTTCGTAACGGACAGACAGACACACACACACACACACAAAAAAAAACGTAAACAACCCTAAGCCCGTTATTATAAGTTATGATATTTTTGATGTGAAAACCCATAAATTCTAGATGAAGGCAAGTCTGAGATAAGCCTGATGCGGCCCGTAATTTGGTTACACTGTAAAGGAACTACAACATATGACCATCTTCTTATGACAGCTCAGCTGAAAGGAAGTCCCCTTTAACACTTTTAGAAGCCTACTCACTTCACTGATTTCTAGGGTGCTAACGCAGAATTAACCACAAGTGAACGATTATAAAGCCAACAGCTTGAAAGGCCCAAGACAAGCATGAAGGAACACCGAACAACCGGTGAAAATGAAACATTCCCGCAGTGAATAGCTTGAGGGCACGCTTTGCGATCGGAGCAGGATTGCGCCACCACTAGAAGTTTCCAAAGGTAGGGCACATTACGCGATTTCATTGCCTCGCGCTTCTTGCAAAACAACTGTTACGGTCCATTGCAAGCCAATCAACTTGCATTTCAGTTGTGATAATTGGCCACGATTAGTCGCGTCAGGAATCACATCCAAATTGCGTGGGCCTGCAATGGACACGTAACAGTTGTTTTTGAGAAAAACCGCGAGGCGATGAAATCGCATAATGTATTTTGGCCCTTAAAGGCAGTGTCCAGGCAAATCTGGGCCTCTGGATTTTTTGCCTGGAAACTGTCGAGGAGGCTCTAGCTAAGGCACTGCCCGAACCGCAGCGCAAATAATTTATTCACGGCTGAGAAATCCATCCACAAACACTCCGCTGCTGCACCGTGACCGTAACATGTATCGTTCATTCGTTGACCGTACGGACTGCCGACCGCGTGGCGACTGCGACGCGTGCCTTCTAAACTTGCGAAAAAGTGACAAGTTGGACCGTGGCTTAAGATGAGAATAATTCTTTGTTTCTTTTCTACATTATAAAGATGAGAAGAATCCTCTGTTTTCTTTCTATTCATCTTTTCTACGAGAACATCATGCACGCGCAGCGGTCGCCGCGCGGTCAGCAGTCGTTACGGTCAACGAATAAACGATAGGATTGTTCCCAACGAACGTAGCGTCAAAGTGAGCGACGTCGTTTTTGGGTTACGGTCACGGCACAGGCGCGGGGTTTTTGGGGGGATTTCTCAGCGTGAATGAACAATTTGCGCTGCCCCTTGAGC
This sequence comes from Cylicocyclus nassatus, assembly GCA_958299035.1. NCBI lineage: Eukaryota > Metazoa > Nematoda > Chromadorea > Rhabditida > Strongylidae > Cylicocyclus > Cylicocyclus nassatus. Next base: position 11,706,639 of record CATQJL010000001.1, on the reverse strand, counting down.
AGTGCATTAGTCAGAACCCCCTCATCAATTTCCAGGCGAAAGAGTCACGCGACCAGATTTGCCTGGACACTGCCTTCAAAGGCACCGTCCACCCTAAGTTGGGGGTCTTGAGCTTTTGGCAGTTTACGACAGTGGGATGGGACCCTCTATCAGGCCCTCACCTAAGTTGCGGCGCAAAATGTCGCTTCGAAACAGCGAAGAGGCATGAAGGCCCCAAGTGGCACCCCCTTCCTCTCCCCCTCCTGTGATGCCCGCCCATCCAATCATCGTTCCGGAGAACCGGCGTGTGAGTTTTCTGGAACGGAAATTGTCGGACTTGGATTCTCGACTTCATGTTCGAAAATAGGGATATGAGAAGGCCCCTAAATGACCGAAACATGAAAGTCGAACATATGGGTGGACGGTGCCCTTGGGGGTCACAAAAAGTGAGAGTGAGAGGAAGGAGTATAACCGACCGATTTTGCTAAATATGATATCCAGCTTGAACCGGTGCCAGCTGTGCCGAGCCTTGAAATCAAAACAAATGAGGCTATCATGAACCATGATCAGACATTTGATGATGGTGGCATTTGCAACCATCTAAACGTTGCAGAACCTAAACTGCTGAAACGAAAGATTAGCATAACTGGCAAAGAAACATCCCCAGTGAAGACGAAAGCTAAGCCGTATGCATTAACATCCCTGCGGCGAGGGTAGCGGCGTTCTTTTATGAAGGGGCCGAGTGTGGACGCCGCTGCTACTTTTACATCATGGGGGACGTCGCTCCCTTCGCCGCAGGGATGTTAGTGCATACGGGCCTAAGAGAATGCCGCTAGAACTAGCAGACGACCGCTGGATTTGATCGAGTCACCACGCTAACATACAGCAGGCATCTATCAATAGTCACATGCCCGCCCACTTGCCTCGATAAAATAAAAACGATCAACCTACCTCAGATGGTTAACAGCTGAAGAGTGCGTATGGCATGCACATAAATCAACCAACAACAACATATAACAGCTACTTCATGAGGCCCTGTCTTTTGTCAGCATGAACCTGATACAAAGCCACGATCAATGATGCACTGAGCAGAAGTTACTCTATCCATTTGCATGCTACAGTGTCATAAAAGTGCAAAGGTACTTCCTCCGAATCCTACAAAAAATCGGACAAATTTGTTTTTAGAGTCCATCGAATAAGCGAACATTGTTTATGCTCAAAAGCATCCGCGTGAGAAAAAATAAGCAAGATAGTAGCAAATGACAAACTTACAAGAACGACTACTATGGCCAAGCGGACCCATCTTTAAAGGCCTCGGGCATACCTCACGCGATCTCAGTCGCCAAGCGATTTGGCAATACTCCAAATGTTCATAACTCATCGTACGGGGTTTCTGAATGTACCGAAGGTGGGGCATTTTATCAACCTACGAAAGCTATACATGCTGTGCATTTGGGGTCTACCAGTATTAAATTTGAAGACATCTGGCAAATTGCCAGATCGCGTGGCGACTGAAATTGCGTGAGGTATGTCCCTTGCCAAAGGCAGCGTCCAGGCAAATCTGGACATACGGGGTTCGGATGTGGGGAGTAATTTTGGGGCCCTAACTGAGAGACTGCCCAAGCGGCAGCTCAAATGGTGAGCTCACAGTTGAGATATTCGAAACGAACACCTCAATTAGGCACCGCCTCCGCGGACTGCCGGTCCTAGCACGATGCACAATAGTAGGACGGAAGGACCAGCAGTCGGCGGTGGCGGTGTCTAAGGGCCGCATGCACTAACCTCCCCGCGAGGATGTTAGTGCATGCGGCCCTAATTGAGGGGTTCGTTCCTCCAACCGTTTAGGGGCGAATATCTCAACTGTGAGTTCGCCATTTGAGCTCCCGCTTGGGCAGTGTCTTAGGTAGGGCCCCAAAATTACTATCCACATTGAGGCAGCGTATGTCCAGATTTGCCTGGATGCTGCCTTTAAAGGTTCCTCCATACCGCACTGGCAGCCGCCGCTAGTCGCCCGCAACAGCCCGTATGCCCGTAGCCGCTGCTGGCGGCTTTTGTTATCATAGGAGCGCAAATTCGTCAGAACTATCATTTATTCTAAGACTAGGAGACGCAAGGCCGCATTGCACACATTGTCTAAACAAGCCTAATCGTGTACTTAGCAGGTTTATACTTGTTATTTATCTCGTCCAGGTTTATTTATTCTTTGGAAACAGGAAAAAACCAACTCAAACTTGTTGAGCAATGTCCGCAATGCGGTCTCGCGTCTCCTAGTTGTAGAATAGATGATACTTTGAATGCCGCGCTACGCTTTTCCATGCTTTCCTTCCTGTTGCCGCCAGGTCAACAAGTTAAGTGGTTAACAAGTTTACGCTTGTAGTCCATCCCATCAAGCCTCATTCACTCCTTGGAACCAAGAAGAATCAAGTTGACTTTGTTTACACATTATGGGCGAAGCGGTTCCGAGTCTCTTGGTTTGAGAATAGATGATATGTATCACATAAAAGAACATGCAGCAATAACTTATGCCAAAGTGTGAAGAAAGAAAAGCACGCAAGAAAGAATTCAAACTAACCCAAATGCGGAGGAAATATAGTCTGCCCCAAACGGGATCAGGCCGAACCATCGGCTGAAAATGCGCGCTCGCAGCGCTAGGGGTTTGCGCTGCACACGCGCGCTGTCGCAAAGAGCGAAGAGATTGAGGAGAGAGCAGACTAGCTAGCCGCAGAAGTGGCGCGAAACCCTCGCGACGCGGACTCCCGCCATGCCAATTTTGGCCTGGTTAGGATTGGGTCAAACTGTACAATCGCTCACAAACATTTCAGACAAGACATTGCAAAAGTGAAAAGAAGGCACTAATAGGATATGCAATGTACGGCACAAAATGACGAAAACAATGAACACAAGTGATTATATGAGATCAACTGCATACTGGCGGCAATAGGAAAGAAAAGCGTGGGCGGATGCAGCAGCACAGTAAAAAACTGATGATTCTGCGCTCGTACGACAACAAAGCGGCCATCGGCGGCTACGGGCTGCTGGCGGCTGCTACGGGTTACTACAGTCTGCCCTAATCCTAACCAGGCCAAAATTGGCATGGCGGGAATCCGCGTCGCTAGGGTTTTGCGGTCACGCCCACGGCCTTCTTCTCTACTCTCTCTTCAATCCTTTTGCTCTCTCCGACAGCGCGCACATGCAGCGCAGACCGCTGGCGCTGCGAGCGCACAAATTTACGCCGGCGGTTCGGCCTAATCCCAATTGGAGCAGACTCTACGGGTTGCTAGCGGCGAGAAAAAATCCTTACAATTTTTTTTTTTGAATATGCGATTCATAGCACGCAGAGATCGGACACCGCTGCGGACGGTGGTCGGACGCAACGGCGTCTTGTCTCTGCTTGCAATGACCTATGATCAACAGTTCGACCATTCAGATAAACTCTCTAATCTATTTTGGGAATAGGAAAGCCCACATAGGCACAGTTTCGGCAAGCACAGTGCAAACGGTGCCGGTACTCTATGAATGCAGCCATTCTGACCCCATTCAAGACGATATTATCACAGTTGATTATGCCTAGAGTTCACAGAACAATTCTGACCCCATTCAAGACGATATTATCATAGTTGATTATGCCTAGAGTTCACAGAACAATTATCAGATGTTATCAGTGCCCTGTGGGAAAGTGTGAATGCTGCCATATTGAGTCAATACTTTTGTCCAGTACAATAAGAGAGCCATCAAGGCCATTCACTAGCAACACTTCTAAGCGCTTCAATCTTTTGGGTCCATTGCACACACAGTCGCAGATGCAAAAGGTGCGGCGATACAGAGACTCGAGAAGGTAGCGTCAAACGGGATGAAATCTAAAAAAAATTAGAGCTTACGGCTCATCCTGCAGCAGCTGTGCCTCTTTCAGCAACGGGGAACCAGCGCAATCGCTGAATTTACTGACAGTGAAATCAAACACTACTAGACCTACGTTCTCAATCTGTACTTGACATTGATCGAACTACAGTAACTACTGTACCCTTCAATGACGCGCTGCTCAGTACCCGGACATTCACTCAACAATGAAATCCAACTACTTGCTCTTATTCTACAATAGACATTTCAGCTTCGTAAACAAGTTTTTTTCGATTCGATTTTTCCTCTCGTTTGGGCTTTACGACCACGTTGTTTGCGTACAGCAATAGGGATGCGAAAATTTTTCCGTTGTTCAACCAGTAGGAACCTGCCTTACTTCGTCTCAGATATCATTCTAAGACTACAAAAATGTGCTTATTGAATTAGCAAGTGATAGTACGTGCTCACGACACGGATGATTTACTAGTGGAAATTAAAGGAATTATGATAGGTCTAATACGTTAATCTCACGTGTACAAAACGTTCTCAAGACTCTGACAAAGGAATGTTCTTTTTTGATTGAAGTGTCTTTTTCAAATGAGTTTTATGGCACTATGGAGAGCATTAAACGCTCACTTCAAATCTGTTTGCATTTAATCTCCTGTAGGAGAGATAAGAGTCTTTTTTTGTTCCTGAGCAAAAATGTACGCGAAATCTAGGTAAAACCAATTGCTACGGTCTTCGGTCTTCAGTGTGCATGGCTTTCTCGCCTACTCCAAGCAAAAATGTCCTCTTACATTTGACAGCAACTAGTTGGAGTGAATTCGCGTATTTGATACAGTAAAGCGAAAGTGCAAAAGGATGTCAGGAATTACGGTACGTTTTCGATTCAGCTAGGCTACTTTTTCATCACTCATTCTCTGACTAAGGGCCGCATGCACTAACATCCTCGCGGGGAGGGGATCGCAGCTTGAAAGAAAGCTTTATATTTCGATACTCCAGATACCTGGATTTCACGTTGTGTACCTATCCGTAAGTATTCCTGCCACCCTTCACTATGAACATGTTGAAGAGGAGCGAGAAGCTGTACGAACCGCATTTTCCAGCTTTTGTATGATCCCTGATGATCCCCGGCGCTTTCTTTAAAGTCATTTTTCTTTCTCCGAAGTTAACGAAAAACCTCCAAAGTTGTGCAGATTATCCAACCTGACAGTGCTAAGCATGTTCGTGATAAGAACAAATGATGTTTTGAAGTCATGAAATTTTCTATGATCCACAGGTCGAAATTTGAGGTTTATCGAAAGATTCGACTTTTCAAAAACTCATTTGTTCTCATCAGCAACATGCTTAGCACTGTTGTGTTAGATGTTCAGTACAACCTTGGAAGGTTTTCGTTAACTTCGGAGAAAGAAAAATGACTTTAAAGAAAGCGCCGGGGATCATCAGGGATCATACAAAAGCTGGAAAATGCGGTTCGTACAGCTTCTCGCTCCTCTTCAACATGTTCATAGTGAAGGGTGGCAGGAATACTTACGGATAGGTATACATCGTGAAATCCAGGTATCTGGAGTTTCGAAATATAAAGCTTTCTTCTAAGCTGCGATCCCCTCCCCAGCGGGGAGGTTAGTGCATGCGGCCCTAAGAGACATGAGCACGCTTTGCGTATGTCTCATTAACAAGTTCATGACATCTAACGCGTCTTGGCAAATTAGTGTTAGGAATTCGTAAAGGAATATGTTCGAACTCGCGTTGTTTAACAAGCTTAGAGGAAAAGGCTCGGCAAATCTTGACCTACAAATTCTCGCTTACCTGGGGGTTTGCAATGCGCTGATCCCGAAAATCCACTCTAGAGAGCTTGAAAATGGCGAAAACGAGCGACTGCTGCAGACTGCAGCTGACCGCACTGACTGCAGCAGACCGACGACCGCAACGGCCGCAGCATGTTCGCGTAGGGATCGGCCATACTATTCCTGCTATTCCTACGACTCCTGCGAATCCTGCTATTCCTGTGAGTCCCGCACAGTTTAGACGCCGTTTAAATGAGCGCGTGTTGCGTAAAGCAACACGTAACACGCAACGCGCTCATTCAAGCGGCGTCTAAACTGTGCGGGACTCACAGGAATCGCAGGAATCGCAGGAGTCGTAGGAATAGCAGGAATAGTATGGCCGATCCCGTAGGAAGGAAGAGCGTCTGCGAACAAAGTGGGCAAGCAAAGTAGAAAATTCTCCGTTATTTACATTGAAGGAAACTCTTTTCACTTTACATCTTCGGCAATCAGTCAGTAAATCTGATCTTGATACATTCCATATCAATTCAAGAGAAACATAAGTATCATTAAACAAACATGCAGACCTAGATATTTAGTGGAAGTACCGAAAATGAATAAATTTTAGCAACGAGTCACAACTAAAGTACTCAACACTATTAGTCGCAAGGTGTCAAACAAATTAATGGCCAGATGAAACATACGAGGCATTCTGGTTGCCTTTTTCGGTCGCGTTGGCTATATCCTATAGCTAAGATCAGCACCGGATTCCGACGGATAACGGTTTCCAGCGAGAGCATTACAAGCTTGTGTTGCGAAAGGGCAAAACATAGATTTTGCCGTAGTCTATCGGAGGCAAAACATTCATATGCAATAATAGGAGGAATCAGAACAAATACGAACATAGTAAAGGAAAACAAATGGCAAAGTTCGATTAAAAAGAGTGAATTAGAACTTATGGTCTTCTAGGCGTAAGTCATGCTTTTTTACGTAATCACAGCTGCTTTCTCTTCTACGAAAGAATGCAGCGACCGGTGCGGCCACTCGATCAGTGCTGTCAGCTGCAGTCCGCTGCAGTCTGCTGCAGTCAGCTGCAGTCAGCTGCGGTCAGTGCGGTCTGTTGCAGTCTGCTGCAGTCTGCTGCGGTCAGTGCAGACTGCTGCAGTCAGTGCAGACTGCTGCAGTCATTGCGGCAGTATGAAACAACCCTAACTTGTCCGAGCGCGTTTGCGCGTGTAAGTTTGAGAGCTATTTTCTCGGCAAGGAAATCAAGCTGTGCGACCGGAATGTATTGTTTTCGTACTAGGGTGATAAGCAACCTACAGCATCAAAGTCCTGCGTTGTTAATCTTTGCCAGTCCACTGCCTTCAACAATATTCTTACCAGCGTTTATTGTTTGCAACGGTAATCCATAATCCCTGCGCAAGGATGACACGCAAATTCGTGAAGCGTTCCAAAATTTTTTTCAGATTCGGCAGCCTGCGCCCGTGGTGAGCGGTCGCGTTGACCCAGCTATCGACTGACCGCTCGACTATCGCACTGTACTGCACCTCCACCTTACCACACCGCTGCATACTCTCGTTTATTCTGACTATTCGTCTGCATCCATGGTCAAGGATATCAAGGATACCCCGGTCTATCCATTGGAACCAATAGAGCGCCAAAGGAAAAGGAGGCTGAGCTTCGACAATTTGCCAGAGACGTCGCAGGACTTCTACACCGCCACGAATGCGCTCATTCAGGACCAGCAAATTCCGCTTTACGCCAGGACAATCCTGGCGTACCTCATCGATAGCCGGAAAGAAATGGAAGAATTGATGCGGAACAACCGTGAGTTAATGGAGAATGTCAAGAAGCTTTCGGAAGAAGTCGTTTCTCTTAGAACAGAAAACAGTCGCTTAAAAGAATCTATTACTAGATCTGCTCCTGTTCAATCGATCGAAAAGGACACAAAGGATGGGCAAGTGGAAGACAATGAAAAAAGAAGATCATTGGTTTTTATTGGAGTACCTGAGAGCCACGAAAGGTCAAGCAACTGCCGAGTCAGGCACGACAACAATTGTGTAGGTCAGATCCTTGACTTCTTGGATATTGAATGTTTTCCCGTCATGTCATATCGCATGGGCAAGCCCAGTCCTTCTCATAATCGCTTATTGAAAGTAGTATTACCGTCGTCTTTTTTTGCTAGGTTGACGCTTAAACGCGCTCCTCTGATGAAGAACTTCCCGTTTAGAAGGGGTATATACATTAGACCATCTATGTCGAGGGAGGAGAGAGAAAATTATAAACTTGTGAGGGGCCCAAAACGTATTGATACTGGTATCGATTATAGCAATGTCAATGTTTCTAATCAAGATCATAGTCACATGGATGTATCGATTAGTAACACTCCTCATACGCAAGTGGTTGATTCTTTAAACGCATAGAGCCTCCTTGGAAAGTTGATAGTTCTCTCCTGTGTTTTGTAACAAACATTAGATCGCTGCAGAAAAACATAAATAGTCTCAGATTCCTCCTCTATGGTAATTCACCAAGCGTAATAGGACTTACAGAAACTTGGTTGGTGGAAGACTATGATATTAGCAATGTATCACTTTTTGGAGATCTTTGCTCTACTTATGAAGTGTATAGGCGTGACCGTACAAGTAAAAGAGGGGGAGGTGTTGCTTTGTTGATAGCCAGGTCTTTCTGTCCCCAACTAATCTTTAGTGAATCGGTTAAAGATGGCTATGAGGTCTTAAGTGTTGACATCCTGACAAAGAATAAGAAAGTTCGATTGGTTCTGATTTACAGAACACCTTCTTGCTCCAATAGAGCGTTAGAACAGATGACTAAAGCTATTTCTGATCTTGTATCTTGTGAATATCCATCCGTAGTACTAGGGGACTTTAACTTGCCCTCTATTGATTGGGATACTTTCGAGGTACCGAAAGGCAATGTTGCGGCGAGAAATTTTCTGAATATGTGCATTAGTCACCAGTTTATACAGAAAGTCAAAGCGTATACTTTGGGCAAGAGTATACTAGATTTGATTTTTACGAATGAGAAAGGTCTGGTGACTGATGTTACAGTTGAACCACCAGTTGGTTCAAGCGATCATGCACTCATTAGTTTTCGAATGAATAGTATCGGTGAGGTCAAAAGTAATTACACCTTGAGAAGAGACTACAAAAAGGCCGACATGGTTGGTGCTGTGAAGTACTTAGAAACGATTGATTGGTGTGGTTGCTTGGCGGCTAATACAGTCAACGAAATGTATGAATTGCTCATATTCATACTTCACCATACCATCGATCTTTTTGTGCCCATGAAAATGGTAGCTGTGGGCAAGTATAATGTGCCCCAAAACATAGAGAGACTTTTCCACCTTAGAACGAAAGCTTGGTTCAAAGCTACGAATACTGGTAGAGAAAGAGATCTGGCAGAGTTCAAAGCAATGGGTTTGAGGCTAGAAAAAAGACTGAAAAGATATAACGCCTATCTAGAAAGGAAGATAGTTAAATCGGGAAACAAGTCAGCTTTCTATCAACTTCTGAATCGGAGGCTAAAGGCCAAAAACAAGATAGGAGTCATTCACTCAAAAACGGGTCAAATATTGATTTCTGACTTGGATAAAGTTGAGGGCTTTGCTGACATGTTTGAAAGTGTTTTTGAGAGGGATAGTTGTGAAGACATACTTTCGGATATCACTCGGCCTAGGTTCCAGTCTATGAGGGATTCTACTTATTTCAGTGATGTTGAGATCTATGAACTACTCAGCAAATGGCCGCAGTCCAAATATCTCACCCCTGACTTCATACCCCTCCATTTCATCAAGGAGGTGGCACATGTCATTTCGAGACCGTTGCAGTTCATATTCAATTGTAGCTTGATGCGATCAGAAGTCCCGCATAGATGGAAAGTCTCATTTGTGACACCTATTCCTAAGAAGAAAAATCATGGTAGTGTTTCTAATTATCGGCCAGTAAGTATCACATCAATTTTTGCTAGATTATTTGAGAAAATCATTAAAAAGGCAATATTAAAACATTTGGAAAACCAAAGCATAATTTCACAAGCACAGCACGGGTTTCAGAAGGGGAAATCAACCGTGACTTCCATGTTGTACTCACTGAATGACTGGACTCGTTGGTTAGAGCATAATAAGGGGATTGATGTTATCTATCTGGATTTTACGAAAGCATTTGACAGGTGTCGCATTCGAGGCTTATTCTAAAGCTAGAGCTAGTTGGAATTCATCCCTCTATTGTTTCGTGGATAGCTTCCTTTCTAGATAATCGTACCTTCAGTGTTCACATTGGAGAAGCTTTTTCTAGCCTGAGGGCAATGCCTAGTGGAGTCCCACAAGGCGGAGTGTTGTCTCCAGTTCTCTTTAATATCTACACATATGAGCTTCCTCAGTTAGTTTCTGAGGCAGGAGTAACTTGTTGTGGATTTGCCGATGATTTTAAGATATACAATTCAGTAGCAGGAATGATAGATAAAGAGAAGATGCAGGAAGCATTGAACCGAGTAATAGAATGGTCTGAGATCTGGAAATTGCCCATTTCACAGGAAAAAACCAAAGTTCTTCACTTAGGACCTCAGGTCATTGATTACAATTATCACATAAAGGGTGAAGATCTCGATTATGTTGATGAGATAAGAGATCTAGGGTTCGTAGTTAATAGTCGGCTGGACTTCGATAAACATTGCGAAACTGTTGCAGCTAAAGGAATTTCGGCAGTACATAATCTGTTTAGAGCCCTTTCCACAACTAATGCCGACATCCTTATGAGGGCATATAAGGTTTATATAAGACCTTTATTGGAGTATGGAACGGTAATCGTCAATCCAACGAAGCGAAGAACTGTACAAGTGCTAGAAAGAGTGCAAAACTGCTTTACAAGGAAATTGTTGATTAGAACCAAAGGCCTCAAATATGAACTTGTACCCAACGGAAAGAATCGAAATAAAATCTTAGGACTGGTCAGCCTATCCAACAGAAGAAGAAAGTTTGATCTTATTATGGCTCACAAAATATTATTCGGAGACTGCCAACTCAATCCCACCAACTTCTTTCAGACTAGAAGTTCTATTACTAGAGGGGGACCTCAAAAAATGGTAATACCAAGAGCAGGGAGGAATGTGAGAAGGAGATTCTTCACAAACAGAGTCAGCGGCGATCTTGATAAATTGATGAGAAAGGGTATGCTCCCTTTCAGATTGTCTCAGTTCAAAACAGTGCTTGAGAACTATCTTCGTTCGCCATAGTTCCTTAATACAATTGATAGGCCTCTCTGATTTGACGTGTTGATTTGTGTGATTCGTTCTGATTTGTTGTGTTGATTTGTGCTGTTGATTATACTTCATGTTTTGTTGAATGTAATATGCATAGGAAATTCCTACGCAATAAATAATAATAAGAGAAAGCGAAAACGGGGATAACTTGTATTTCCAAAGCCTCAGAGTTTGGAGTGGAAGTCCCGTCTAAATCGCTACCTGACCTTGCGATTTGAACTGGAGCGGCGCCTACTCTGCCGTAGAGCAGGAAATTCACGTTCCACCGTATTTCTTGTCTCTGGTCAAAGTTATGGCCGCGCACTTGCGAGGGCGTGTCCGAAGAAACCACTTCGCATGGCGCTGAAATCCTAGGACTCTCATCCTTATTCGGACCTACCTTTAAAGTGTTCACAATGTCTGAATGAAAGCCCCTATTGAATCTCAGGTCCGCCCATCGAAAAATCTCGGCATTACTGTATAATTCTTGTAACAGCTGATGTAGCATAGGACGAGATTGATAGGTAGATTGCCTTACGTAGGTTCCGACGATTTATTGTGTTACGTACGTTTCGGCGTCTCGCCTTCTTCAGAGCCTGGAAACTTCAAAGATATTCACAATCTATCTTCTTGAATGCTTCGTTTCACCACATCGGTACAATACAACCCAACAGCCAACAGAGCCAAAACAAACGAGAAAACGCCGATACGTTAGCGCTTACCTTGTAGCCTTGCTGATGAGAAAAAGTGACCACCGAGAAAGGCTGCGCCGCTACTGATAAGGTTACTGTTATGTTAAAGGCAGTGTCCGGGCAAAAAGTCGATTTTGAGATTTTGTGCTTACCCGGTCCTATTCGCTATGCTGAATCCGAAAATCCACACTAGAAAGTGCGAAAACGGCGAAAAAGAACTCTAACGCAGGAGGGAAATCAGAAGTGGGCGGGGTCTTCCCCACTGCGGATTCACGCTCCAAGCTTCCGGAGCGATCTTCTCGGTCCCGATTTCAAGTCATGCGTTTGCACCTGGCCTGTGAAGATCTCAGAGGGATAGCGGAGTTAAGAAAATCGTTCCAGAAGCCGGGACAGCGAAATTCATAATGGGGAAGACCCCGCCCATTTCCAATTTCTCTCCTGCGTAGAGCCCCTTTTCGCCGTTTTTGCGCTCTCCAATGCGCATTTTCGGATTCAGCGTAGCGAATAGGCCCGGGTAAGCACGAAATCTCAAAATCGAGTTTTTGTCCGGACACTGCCTTTAATCACTCCCCTGCGCTTCACCCGGCCCCGACCCGTAGATCAAAATCCACAAATAGGCTGGAAGGCTGCAGGGTCGTTTGCAACGGCGGTGCATTCTTCTTTTATATTCATTTTTGTATGTCGAGAGCAGATCCACAACGCAAGTGTCTAGCGTGCTATAGTTTGGGGCTCGTGCGATAAATATGTGACCTCTGTATCAAATGCGGTATCATTTATTCTCAGAATAGGAGACACAAGCACGCCTTGCGCACATTTCATCGACAAGTTTACGAATGAATTTTAACGCGTTTTGCCATTTGCTATTAGAATTCGTGGAAAAACATGTTTGAGCTCGTTAATCCACGCTGGCTCAAACACGTTCTTTCAATTCTTGATAGTAGTTGAAGGCAGCGTCCGGGCAAGATCCACCCACCCAGATTATTACATAGTTGTTAAGCGGGCCCCATGAGTATCCGATTTGCGTATCGATCCTTTGACGTGGCTTCTGAAAGGAGATACGGGCATGTGATACGTATCACAATCCGCCCCTCGTATCACAAACCTCTCCCTGAGGACGTGTGCTCACGCATCGATCGATCATGGACTGCAACTGCACTCATGCAGTTGCAGCTCCTCCTCAGCGGCGAGCCGGGGGGGGGGGGGATAAACAATCCAAAACTCGTCGGCGCTCTCAAAACAGTGTTCCCAGGAATTGGGTTTTTTCAGGGTTTTGGACAACTTAGACTTTATAACTGTAATCAGGGCCACAAAAAGGCCCTAGAACTACAAAAACATGAGAGGCGAAATTTTGCCCGGACGCTGCCTTTAACCAAAAGCGTTAGAACTTATTCATAAACTGGTTGATCAAACGCACGCAGAACGTTCTCGCGTTTAGTCAGAGAATAAATGCTATTTTCATGACAGAGCCTGCTGTGAGCACCCAGAGGGTTTGATGATCCATCTTTTGCAAATCCATCCAAGTGCTTCTTGATCCGGATGCACAGAATTCGACCTGTTTCGCCTACACACTCTGCACCACATGACTGACATGTGATTAAATAGATTGCGCCCGCCTTCATGCAATCTCCTGGTCTGTTGTATGGGCATATCACGCAATCAGGAGTTGTGCAAATGCTGGCATAGACGCGGTTCCGTATCAGCTGCTTTTTGAGGTTGGGGGAGGGATGTTCACACTGACTTTATATGATTTAGATCTAACATATTCAAATGAATAAGTGTGATTGTTTAGATCTTAATTATCTGGATCAGTACTACTTCAGGTAAAACCAATATATTTTTTTGATAACATCGCTTTGAAGTAGTTATATCTAATGAAAAGCTATCTGGAAACAGAAGTCATCCACAAAAGACGTCCCCCCGCCCCCACTTATTCGTCAGTAATCCAACTTTTTGCAAATTTATTTACATTCTATCTCATTCAAACCTATTGCAGTTTGCGTAGTCTTAAAGGCAGCGTCCACCCAGAATTTAACCCCCCACGTTTTCGTCATTCTGAGGCCTTTCCGTGGCCCTGATTAACTTCCGAACTTCAAACTCTCTAAAATTCACAAAAAACCCTATTCTTGGGGACCCAGTCTTGAGGGCGCGGACGAGTTTCGAATTGCTCGTCCCCGTCGGCAGGCCAGCGGGAAGGAGCTGCAACTGCATGGGTGCAGTTGCATTGCAGTGTGCAGTGTGCAGCTTCTGCTCACTACCTTGTCAATACGTGTCGGGAGACACGTATTGACAAGGTAGTGAGCAGTCCCTGGTGGGCGGAGTCTGATATCAGACTCCGCCCAGCCAAGGACTTTCAGGCCCCTTATCTCCATTCAGAGACAACGTTAGAAGACCGGACCAACGCAGATGTCCTTTTCTGGGGCCTACATTCAGGACCGACACTAATCGGAGGGGATTAGGATTAGCCTGCACACTGCCTTTAAATGACCTTTACTCGTCTTATACCGACTAAACAAGTTTGGACAAGTCAATTTACTCCTCGGGTGGCCTACGTGCAGATCCAAAAGTCGGCACTTCTTTGAAGTGCGAACATCGGAGGATCCTGCATGCCCTCCCTGCTTCATCCATAGCAGATTCTAGGTGTTCATAGAGTTGTTGTATGGGACTGCAGAGGAACACTGATAAAGCTGTGGCATGGGCGTGATTCCGCTGCGACAGCAGTCGCAGGCTACCGCAGCTGCGGCGTGGTATGAAGAAACCCTGACGTGCAGCCGCTGAAGGGTAGGGGCTACATGTGTAGGCTCTTGCGGAAGCGGCTTGTACCTAGATGTAAGGTAATGCACAGGCATCTCCTGCTACAGCAGATGAAGTCGATAGACAGGTTACTGCCATACAAGACTAGTTTTTTGCCATTTTGTGTGAAACCCAGGGGATCCCGTGAGAATCACATTCATTTTCAAAGTCGTTTACCTTCCTGAGAAGTCAATAAAAATGCTCCAAAATTGTACTGAGGATATATACTACGGCACTGCTAAACATGTTTATAGTAGAAATTTGAAGTAAGTGTCGAAGCAATATCTCAAGATATCGAAATTTTCGAAGAACCAATGCTCGCGAGCTAGGGAATATCGAAAAATTCAATCTTCATATTCCATTTCTCCTGTCAGAACATGCTTAGAAAAGCCGTAGATATCCTCGGTACAATTTTTCAGCGTTTTCATTGACTTCTTAGGAAGATAAATCACTTTGAAAATCAGAGGTGATCCCCTTGGGATCCTCTGGCGATCCCCTGGGGATCACAGAAAATGACAAAAACGAGTCTTGTATGTAAGTAACCTGGATCTATTATGCGCAGGAATGGAATAAAACAATGAGTCATGACACATGTTCCGACCACGCTCAGTGCCGGTTAAAAGTCCATCATAGCGTTGTTCTTGCTTTCCAAAACGTTATTTGCATGCATATCTTCCATTTTTTAAGTTAGACCTCAATCCTTACCGATAGGACAAGTACCTGTACAAATAACTTTGATGCTTCTTTCATAAATGTCATTCGCGCTTACAAACTGGCAAACTGGCAATTTGAAGAGGCAAAGCCATTAAGACCTAATAGTCTTGAATGCTTTGCCAAGACGAGCACAGGGGTTTCAATCTGAGGGTCACGATCTCGCGGCTGGGGTCCTCACGAGCCGTCTCGCTTAGGCCACTTCGACGCGTTCGCGAACGTGTCTCAGAGCATATTCCCAAGTTTGTCAGCCATTGATGTCCAGGATTCGGTTTTTCCCGGCCTCAAGCATGGGAATTGCAAACGAACGCGACGAGGGAGACTCTAGCGAGGCGTTCGCGAGCGGCGCCAACCGTGCTATTTGGATTGAAAACCCCTGTAAATCTAATCTAATCTTATATATAAACCTGAATGTCTGTTTGTCTGTCTGTCTGTCTGTCTGTCTGTCTGTATGTATGTATGTATGTCTGTGTGTACGTATGTTCCGAATAGAAAATTCCATTTCTGAACCAATCCGGACCCTAGGCACACATACACTTCGGACCCCGGCGGGTGTCATAGGCTACTTTTCGTCATCGATCGATATCAATTTTATCGATTTTTTGTAAAATTTGAGTTACGGGGCTAGGAGCTGGCACAGGGGGTAATCGAGCATGCTGATTACGAATATAATAATGACCGGGCCGGGCGGAGCCGGGTATGTCAACTAGTCTATCTAATATATAAAGAATCGTAAGCGCAATTCAAAAATGTGCAGATAGCGGGAAACCGCGTGGCGGTCCCGAAGCGAACGCTCTTCCAGATAGCACTTTTAGATTACTGTTTCACTAGTCTATTGGTTTAATTTGATGTCATCCTCACGATCCTAGTTCTACAATAAGGGACAAGGAGGAGTCGCTTTTTGGTTTGTAGTTAGTTGAATTTTGTCTAGCATTTTCAAAAGGTGCGTCGCGATGTCTTCAAAACGTACACTGCCAGACCACAATAGTATGTGTAACTTTCGTAGATTTAAAAAATACCCTACTTTCTGTACATCTAGAATAGGCTTAGTACATACACCGTCTGAGCTTTTGAAGTATTGCCAAATCCCTCGCGACTAAAATCGTGTGAACTATGCCTTAGGTTAGAATAAATGTTTTGGAAACGTTGGTTCTGGCAACACCGCTAGTGTTGTGAGATAAGGTAGATCATCAGTTTATCGACTTTGCAATGTTCCGTCCGTGCTTTCACTGTGCGACGACACCTCGGCAAAATGTCACCATTTGCTGTCAGTGTGTGGTTTGAGCTATGATCTGCGCCTAAGATGCAAAGCGTGCTTGAGCTTTCTTCAGAGATAGTTACTAACGAAATAAGACGCTGCGTGTTTTACAGTGGCGAGAAATGGTGCGATTTGTTTGCAGAGAGAATGATGCAACATTCTTTTAGTCACCAGCTTCGCGGCAGCTGTTCTTATCGCTCCGCTTTGGCGGCCGTTCTAAAAAGCTCTTTGCTCCTTGCTTTCATTTCTTCGAAAGTGTTCCTGAATTTCCCTCGCCTCGCATTACGAAAATGATGTACTTATAAATGCGCCTGACTTGATTATCTGCGTAGTTAGCTTACTCGTTAACTTCCACATGTTGTTAGAATTCCCCTAGGAATCTGCTTCTAGCACAATGTTTTGCTTGTGCGTCCGTCAACTGTTCGGTACTTTGCGGAGATCGTTCTGTTTCTTTCCTTATTCAACTCTTCTTTTATTCACTGAGAGTCCTTCTTTGCAGGTGACTGCCGATGTAGCGATGGCGATGGCTATAGCTAAGAAAGCATTTGTCATCAAGCGTATAGCGACGTCTTCGAAAACTTTTCTGCTTATGGTCGATAAAAATTTCGTGTTAGGCGATTTTGCTGCGAAAGATCCTACACCAACGATAGGTGCAATGATCGTCATCAATTACAAGTAAGTTTTCTTGTATCTCTTCACCCCGGTAGTGGAGATATCGGTGCTATTCCACTTAATACAACCAAAAATTGGTAATCGCGGATTTCCCTGAAAATTCGCACAAAGGGGTTACTCGACCATCTGATCACGGAAATGATATCTATTTTGCACGGTGAGGTTTTCTTTGAGGGGTTGCGGTAAACTTTGCGTAGGGAGTTATTCGACATGCTGATTGCAAGTACCACACTTTTCCCGCACTAAAACCTCTCCTTGTACGGTTACGTTAGATATATGGTAAAGGGTCAAAACCGTAGATCTGCCTGAAACTTTGTGCAGGGGTGTAATCTGATGTGCTTATCACGGATACCGCGCTCATTTCGCTTATAAGGCCTTCTCTTGGATTTTTGGGATCTTAATTGGGATGAAAAGTGGGGAAGATGCTATGCTTCCCTAAGCGCTAAATTGCCATAACTCCACAACAAAGCGTTGTTACAGCGAGCAAGCCTGATATTGTTATCAGCATGCTTGAGAACCCGTCTAGGCAACGTTTTGAGCAATTTTGAAATTTTGCGTACCGTACCCACGTACCGTGTACCTACCGTAATTCGAGAAAATGGCGCTACCGTACAAAGTCAATATGATATCCATGTTCAGCGTGCTAAATAACCTCTCCAGACCAAACTCCAGCCAAATCTGGGTTTTGACCCCCTACCGTAAACCCACCGTAACTGTACAGGGAGAGATTTTCGTGCGGAAAAAGTGTAATAGCAGCATGTCGAATAACCTCCCTACGCAAAATTTTAGCGAATTCTGAGATTTTGACCCCCTACCGCTACCGTAACCTCTCAAAAAAACCCCATCACGCGAAATGGACATTATTTTCGTAATAAGCAGGTCTAATAACCCCACTGGGCGTGTTTTCAGCGAAATCCGTGATCTTCATCTTTGGATTGTATTAAGTGGAATAGAGTCCACATTATTTTGACCTATCTGGCGGGTATGTAGGCTTGCAGAGAGTAGAACCGTCAAAAAAGAGCGTTGTGCGGGCCAGAAAAAACGGGCGAATGTTATAAGGCGTCTATGAAATCGTGACGATGGCGCGACCTTGTGCATCGCTTATGCATTGGTTTTCATTTCTACTCGCATGGTTTCTGTTTATGATAGTATTTAGATTCTGGAAGTGAATGAGCTGAGTACACGTGAGTCATTTAATGTTTCATGCGGTCGCAGAGACTGCAGTCGAATCCGTTGTCACGACTTCATGAATGACCTATACGAACCTTCTCATTCCTAAATCAGAATCGAGCGATTCTAAAAGCATAACTCAAGAGTTCTTTTTCTCTGTTTTAGAGTCATTGCAAATATTGATGGTTTTGAGTCAGATTTTGTGCAGGCTTGTAACGGCAACAGTCTTGCGCGCAACCGCAACGACACTTGCGCAAGTCTTCCTCATCCAAAAGTCGTCTACACTCTGCTCCAATTGCGATCGAGACGAATCGTCGGCGTGAATCTGCGCGCTCGCAGCGCTAGCAGTTGCGCTGCATAGGCGCAACTGCTAGCGCTAGAGAGAGAGAGAGAGAGAGAGAGAGAGAGAGAGAGAGAGAGAGAGAGAGAGAGAGAGAGAGAGAGAGGGAGAGAGAGAGAAGCAGGCCGTGGGCGTGACCGCGAAACCCTAGCGACGCGGACTCCTGCCATGCCAGTTTTGGCCTCTTAGGATTGGGGCAGACTGTATTTAGAGTTTCTACAGCTTTTTATGTCTGTTTCTCATCCTTTAGTCGATAAATAACAGTACGACTATTACTTGTAGGGTACGTATAGCTAGGAATGCAGCACGCGGTCGTGGTGTGATTGCACTACGCGGGGCTGTCGCTGTTAAGGGCCGGGCATACTTCACGCGATTTCAGTCGCGACGCGACTTGGCAATATTCCAACTGTCCGTAACTCATTGTAAGCACATTCTAAATGTGCAGGGGATAGGGCATTTTATCAATCCACGTAAGTTATACACACTATGCATGTGCGGAATGCTAGTGTTGAATATGAAGACTTTTGGCGAATTGCCAAATCGCGTCGCGACTGAAAT
Source organism: Cylicocyclus nassatus (assembly GCA_958299035.1). NCBI lineage: Eukaryota > Metazoa > Nematoda > Chromadorea > Rhabditida > Strongylidae > Cylicocyclus > Cylicocyclus nassatus. Next base: position 11,687,607 of record CATQJL010000001.1, on the reverse strand, counting down.
CGCGTGAAGTATGCCCGGCCCTTTACACAGACTTTATGTCTCCTTCTGAGGGCTCAGTTCCATCCATATGAATGGCTTATCTTATATATAAAGCTGAATGTCTGTCTGTCTGTCTGTATGTCTGTCTGTCTGTACGTATGTGCGGAATAGAAATTTTTATTCTGAACCGATTTGGACCAAACTTGGCACACATATACTTCGGGACAGGGAGCGTGTCATAGGCTACTTTTCGTTATCGATCGATGTGGATCTTATCGATTTTTTGCAAAATTTGAGCTACACGGCTGGGAGTTGGCACAGGGGGGTAATCGAGCATGCTGATTACAAATATGTTATTGACAGGCCCGGGCGGAGCCGGGTTTGCCAACTAGTTCACTTCTAAAATGGTCACGATCGCGCCCTTTTCGTGAAGCCTGAAGCCCGCACGCTGCAGTCTATAGGCCCCGTAAAATCCAGTTACCCACGCCTCGCTTTGAACACCAACGCGCGACGCGGCTGGAAACGTTTGGTCCCTAAGCGCTAGAGGGTCTTTGCGGGCGACAATGGGCGCGCACCCTTTTCACACATATTTTTTTGAGATTTTGAAGGGAGCTTTCGTCGAGATATACGTTGCATTGACGAGAACAACATGAAAGTTGAAGAAAGATTTCTTGGAATATAGTGAACGCCGACAGTCGTCCGCGACGACCGCTCGCGTACGCTGGTGTTCAAGGCACGGCGCGGGCAATTAGGTTTTACGCCGCCTATACATTCTTTCTCAATAGCAATGTCACCGGCTGGTGCGGTCTCGCGCAGCCATCTCTCTTGGACTCTGCGCCGTCTCTGCAACCGTCTTTGGCTGTTTTCCATCACGCCTGAGCGGCGACTAGATGGTAGCGGGCTCAAAAAGTTGCCCATAGGATGCCCGCTGACATGGCCAAAATTCAAGAAGGCGGCGGCGCGTTATCCAAGCCGGTGATACTGTCATTAAGAAAGATGTTATTTAATGACAGTACCTCCACGTAGCGCAATGCCTACGCGCAAGCCGGCCTTCGAGCTACAATAAGGTATTCTATCAACGACTCCTTTTGAGGCAGCCGCTTGCAGCCGCACAGGTGGTAACTAGCGAGGAGCGACGCAAGTCTACTTGCGTTGCGCTACACAGCAGCCCGAATCTCTTGACATTACTCACCACGCTCTGAGGCTCCCGCCAGAGTGCCGAAGCCACGCCAGCGCCGAGCTGTTCGGCGCTGTTTCGACCGATACACATGCATTTTGTTCAGGGCGAGGCTAACTGACCCTGTGCCGCCAAAGCGCCACTGGAGCTTTTGACAGGGATGTCGATCAGTAGCCGGTACATTTACCTGGTTGAGAATTAGGTCAGCTAGCCCCGCCACAAATGAATTGCACGTGTATCGATCGCAACAGCTCGGAACAGCTCGGCGTTGGCTCGGCGCCGGCGTGGCTTCCGCACTCTGGCGGGAGCCTAAGCTGCGAAAAGACCTAGGTCGCCCATAACAGTTCCGATGGCACAGAAATACAATTAACTAGTTGACTTACCCGGCTCCGCCCGGCCCTGTCATTATTATAGTAATCAGCATGCTCGGTTACCCCCCTGTTCCAACTCCCAGCCCCGTAGCTCAAATTTTGCAAAAAATCGATAAAATCGATGTCGATCGATGACGAAAAGTAGCCTATGACACCCGCCGGGGCCCGAAGTGTATGTGTGCCAAGTTTGGTCCGGATCGGTTCAGAAATGGAATTTTCTATTCGGGACATACGTACAGACAGACAGACAGACAAACAGACATTCAACTTTATATATAAGATTGTAAATAACTGTAAAACATGTATACTGACGTGACGAATCAGCAAAATAGGTACCTACTAGCAAATCAGTCCAAGTCTTGGAAACAAAAATTGAATTTTTTACTTCTTTTCCTGGCAGCTAATCATTTTGTGTTCCAACAATCTTTGAGGATAACTTGCTTTATACTCCGTATTCTTGGAAAGCAACTATAGGTTAGCCAAGCGGGCGTTAACGCGGCGCGCTTGTATCGTCATCGTTGCAAACCCTGCGTGCGCCGGCGCCGCATCGCCTCGGGCTTGCGCCACGTTACTTTTCTCGCCACGCCACGTCAAACGAGCATCCGCTACATGGCGCAGGCCCGAAGCGAGGCGGCGCCGCACCAATCCACGTCATGTTGAGGCTGGAAGGCATACGTAGAAAAGACCAATACGTATTGAAAACGACTGTATATCAAACTTAACAACATGTTGAAGGGAATAGAACACATTAACTCTGTCTGAATTTGGAACTGTTTTTAGAATTACAGCAATGTTCACTTCAGGCCCAACTCGAAAGACAAGAGTATGATCAATATTTCGACTTGGGTACCATATGATGGTTATGTGACGATGACACTCTCCTTGGCAAGCAAAGCTTTTGAAGAGGATCTGAAGGTTATTGTAAAATCAAGAACTAGCTGTATCGTTCTTGAACTCATTAGTTCATGTTTTTTCTTCAGTTCTGCGGTAGTTTTTATACATGTGGGTGTGTGCGTTACAAAGGAATACCGCTCGCGCATCCAGCAGTGTTTAATGATATAACCGGAGTGGTAAGAGATGATGGAGGAGTTTTGGCAAAGAACTATATAGGTAAGGCTATATACCAATCCAACAAAATATTTCGACGCCAACTAGCCTCTGAATGAGACACCAAGCTATGCGGAACAATGTTTGTTAGGTAGGCTGGGTTTGAAATTTCAAATTGTACCCAGTCATAGGCGATTCGTCACAAGTAGAGAAAGAACGCCATTGCACGCGTTGTCTACGCCTCTCTTTTGGTGTATTTTCATCCCTTCGCCTGCCGTCTCTTCCAAGCACAAACTATCCTTGTCGGTTGCAAGATCGTCCAGTCTCTGAGTGCCTGACTCGCGTGTATAGGGCCTGTCGGATTGTGATGGTCCCATCTGCTGCGGCCATTGCTTCCTATTGAGCCAAGCAATTTGACCTGGATTTTTGTATCTCTTGGTAGTTCTTCTCTCTTCATATGTCTCCATTTGGACCATTTTGGGAAGTAGTAGGATGTCTGCGCTTGTTTGATTTTTACGACTCTGCGACGTTTGAACGCGCGCTTTCCGTAGCAAATGCGACTGTCACGATCTGGCGATGAGGGGGAAACGGTCAGGAGGTACGATCGCCGCGAATTTTTCGCGAAGCGAAGCCGCAGCGCACTTCAGCCAATGCAACAGCAACACTTTTAGCGCACTATTACTTTGGCATCGAGTACATGTGTCTGCCCCACCCCTGCCCCGCTGTTTTTGCCGCCGGGAACTCTAACAGTGGAGAGATTTGTGAGTCCCAAAATTTGGACGCGGCGGAGCGGTGGCCGCGCGCGGCGTACCTCCTGGCGTGCAGCCGCACTGAGGTAGGTGCCAGACCAAGCGAATATTTTGTCCAGCTGCAAACAGAATTAACGTCAATTCTGCGCGGGACCTGCAGCTGAAGCGGGCCAGCAGCAGACATTATGGGGTGTAGGGCGTTAGGCGACAAACCTGATTTTTTGGACACCAAATAACTCCTCGTGCAAAACGTCTCCTCCGCCAAAAACAGGGGGGTGGGGGTCGGGGCCGATACATTACTCGACGCCATCAAAAAAATTGCACATAGTTTTGACTTACGGGCTTTTGATTGCGTTTTGCACGTTTTGTCGCCTAACGCTTGCCCTCCGACATTATGCAGCAGATATTAATTCTGCACGCCTTCTGCAGCTGAACAAATAGTCGCTTAGTCTGGCGCCTACCGAAGGCGAACGAGCAAGCGGAACACGCCAGGGTACTGTATTTCACACCAAATCGGTCCTGACTTCACAACATGTTTGACCCTGGAATGTAAGCAGTAGAGAGGTACCTACACCCAGTCCACATTACTTCTGCTTGGCTTCAATAAATGAAAGGGACTTTTGCGAAATTTTAACCTTTGTAGGGCTGTAAAGACTTAGAATTGTTTGCTATGCCTTCAAACGAGAACATGAAGTAAAGGAGAAGTGGGTATACTCTCCGATAATTTCGCACATTGCGATATCCTATTGCACACGAAGGAGGTGTAGGCGCATCTCTGGAGAATTTTTATTTGTGACCCGCCCTTCATCTATGCTTTACAGGGAAGTTGCGAGCTACAGTAAAATTATGCAAAACATCTTCCCATTTTGAATGGAAACTTTGCGGTGTGGACGAGTATCTGCAACCGGTAGATGATAATGTCAGTTCTTGTAAAACAATTCTACTCCTCCTTCTATCTGTACTAACTTCCAGCTTCATCAGTGTAGTTGCGGCATAGTAGGTGCCGTTCAGCAGCGTGGTATGAACTACATCACTTCTCGTGATTTTCCTCATGATGTCCGATTTAAGAATGTAAACTTGTGAGTCAGTTCAGCTGAATATAGCACTAATTATTGTTTGAAGTATTTCAGTAATGGCGATGTCGAAACTTTGCTGGGTACAGATGTTTGCTTTCTTACTCGAGAGACTACGCCCTATACATACTACGTAACGGGGAAGATCGAGTCATCAAAAGGATCCATGATACCTACTAGATACAATGGCTACTTTTCCGTAAGTTATTCATCATGTCTTTGATTTATTAGTGTTTTTGTAATTTCCTTGCGAACATGAGGTAACTAGAACTTGGTGTGGGGAAACGTTCACAGTCCCGCAGAATGCGGAATGTAGTGTTTGCCTTATGGTGTCAAATGGACCTTCGATTGGCTCGGGCTGTACATGCGTGCACGTGTAGAACGTTACACTCGAAGCAGTCTGTAGCTATGTTTTTTTTTGCGGGGGCTTATCAAACGCAGTGTCGCTTTGATCAGCATCTCCACTCCGCGCTTGACTCTGCGTCTCTTCCGCGAGCATGCTCTCCAATCACTTCTAAAGGATTGACTCCGCCTTTCCCACGCTCGCCCTGGGAAAGTGATCAGAGAGCATGTTCGCGGAAGAGACGCAGAATCTAGCGAGGGAGTGGAGACGCTGATGCAAGCGACACTGCGTTTGATAAGCCCTGTATATGCAAGCCGAGTAGCGGCAAGAGTCCGGCGCAGTGCAACTGTAACGCAATGATAGCGGGCTGGTTCCTCAGCCACAAATCGTCCAAGACCTCTTGCTGTTTTTCGTGTGTGTTGTGTTTCTCGTTCTTCTACTGATAAAATGAGAGCCGGGCCGTTACTTATAGTCACATTACAGTCATGCCCGCACGCTCGTAGTAGCGTGATCACCGTTTAGCCCAAAGATTCGGTTGCAGCCGTGTTCGCTGAGACTAATCTTCAAATGTCTAAGTGTTGTTTGACTGGGCGTCTCAGCTGAAAATAAAGCGATTTTTTCTAAGGTACTAAGCATAAGAAATTCGGTTTTAGCTGACATTAGAAGTGGAATACATAGGATGTACCGACGACCATGGTATCAAGGTGGTATGGAGCAACAGATGGGAATTTATGAAAGATCAATTTGATCTTTTTAGAGATCGTGGTAAGCATTGTAATGACGTGTAAATAGACGCCATACGCATATTTAGAATATGGAATTTACATCATAGAATGCATCAGGCATTTTAAATCTGAGGACTTCCCTAGATGGAAAGTTAGAAGGATACTTAATTTGGTTCAGTGCTATGGGAAGGACAATGAGCAAGGCAATGCTGAGGTAAATTTATATTCTTGCCTCAACACACATTTAGAGTTCGAATTGCAGCATCCGAATGCAGCACAAAAATGTCCACAGAACCACATCAAAAAACTTTCAAGTAACTAGTTCAAATAATTCAAAATTTGGGGGTCTATTTAATTGATTTTTTTTCAGACAACTTTCTTGATGAGGGAAGGGAAGATTCCGGTATAGAGATTGAAAAGGTAAATTGCAAAGCTTAGTGATGTGTCATTTGAAATTAGATTTGCAGAGTCCCGAGTCATCTAGAAAATCCAGTGACTCACTTGCGAAGTCCTCTGATGGTGACAAGTGTAGGAATCTCGAAGATACTTCGGAAGATTCAGAAACAGAGGTAAAGGTTACCGTGTTGATATTGTAACTTTTTCATAATCTTACATTTTGGTCGAGTGTAGATGTATAGGCTATTGCCAGGTGAGGGGCAAAACCTAAAGGCGCGAACGCGGTTTTATTCCGGAGAGCGCCAAGGTTTACAACATGTGGAAAATGCGCGCGACGCGTTCGCGCCGCATCACTTATGCTGCTTCGCCTTCTTCTGGCGGTAGCCCAAGTGTCTGCACAACACTATGGCACTTTTTTACGAACTTTGAAGTAAACCAAGACAAATATCATACTATTACGTTTCAAGTTATTATTTCCCACATTCATTCCAGAAAGAGCTGCGTCAGCATATGAGAGAATGTATGAAGTCAGAAAGGATTAGAGCGGAGATAAGAAAAGCCGACCAAGCTTTATATCACGAGCTCCTGCACGAACTAGATCTGCTGGAAAACTAGTAAGTGAAGCAACCTCAGGCGGTTGGACTTGCGGCGGATGTGCGATAAAAGCAACGTTCGGGCAAATCTGGGCTCTTGAGCTTTCTTAGCTGGAAATTATAAAGGAGCTACTCAAGGCATGGTATAAGCGGCCGCTCTGCGACTTCATAGCTGAGACTTTATTGAACTCTTGCCCAGCACATTCCCTGTCCATGGAATCAGTTCAGCGTCCCTCCTTCGCATAGGCATGAGTATAGAAATATTTACTGTTCTCGTCTTCAAGTTCGGTAGTGGCCAAAAGTTGGAAGTTTACCTTTTTCACGTTTAGAATGGCTCGTTTGCGCCTTTGAGCAATGGCTTATTGATTGATGTCTCAGGGCGTAGGGTACGCCGCCAGTAGAGCCGCTCGAGGCGGCGTATGAAGACGGAATTCCTTCCTTTATCTAGATCCCCGAGCGCAGTCAGTTTTACCTCCGAGGTGCTCATTTTGATTAATGCCGCCTCAGCAAACCGTATTCTGCTGTACCGTACCGTACAAAAGACTTGCTGGTCCAACCGTCTGAGACGCTGGGCATATCTTGGGCAACTTGAGTTGCTGCGCGATCTGGCTATATCAGTACTACGTCCGAATAAATCTACAAAAGCATGCATCATGTTTTGTCAAGAAATGATGCGAGAATGTCAGATCGTGTGGCTATTGAAGCCGTCTGAGGTATGCTTGGGAACTAAGTTGTTATCTGCCTTTGATCCCAGATTCCTGCTACCTTGTTGGTTAATTATTGTATTGTTACTACGGTTCTGTATTGTTACAACGTGTTCCCGTAGCAGCCAATTTGATGCCAACTTAGCCGGGTAGAAGACTTTATGGAGTTCCTTAATGATTACTCGTTTTTCCCCAGACTTTGATAGTTTAATCCTCATTACTTTCTTTTTGGATGTTCTACGCCCTACATTTTTGATCTACAAGATTTTTACAGTGTTGATACTAACCCAGTCCTCAACGTCAACCGCAGTTCACTGCAGGAATTGAGGCTGGAACCACTCGTTATTCTATTAGTTATTTTGTTTTTACTGTACTTAAGCTACAGCGTCTCTATGACTTCGAAGGCTTAGAAAGTTTGCGCGAAGCATACCGAATAAGTTAAACTATGTTTTCTCATTTTAAAGCATAAGTTTTGACGTATTCACATGCCGCGGCATTATTGAGTGAACGTTCATAGAATCCTCAAAGTTCTATGTTTTGAGTTCTATGTTTAGTTCAGTTCTATGTTTTGATCCTTAAGGCTTAAGCTTCACCTTGAGGTACTTTTCATTTGTTGCTGATGTGATTGACTTTTGCATCAATGTTAAGTTGCAGGTTCACTTAAACTTTAGCTTAAATTATAGGTTACTGCTTTTCTATTTGTTGCGAATTGTTACATCTCGCTTCAATTGTATTCTCTACTATCTTGTACGTAATCAGCCATCTGGTTATCTTGGGGCGGTATTTATCAACCTCCTATACTGGAAGGGGTTTCTGTAGAGGTAACAGCCCGTACAGGCGCGGCAATGGCCCGCGATATATGAACCTGGTGATCGGCCTCTCTATTGAAGGATATGGTCCAATCTGGCAAGTTTGGCCATGTCGAATACGGCAATCGGGCAGCGGAGCCCGACCCGTCGAGATCGGGCTCCGCTGCCCGACTGCCGTGCCCAACATGGCCAAACTTGTCAGATCGGACCATTCGATAAATCACGGGCTGGCGCTCTTGCCTGTCCAGCTCTCGTTAACAATGGCCCGAACAGCGAGCGGGAGATTGATAAATACCGCCCCTGATGTTATAGACAGTGTCCGGGCAAATGCCCGATTTCTATATTTTTGCTACATGGTCTTACTTGTCGTGCTGATTCCGAGAATGCATTTACAGTTAGATGGCAAAATAGGCAATTCATGAACATTCGCGCTCCGATCATACGTAGAAAATTGTTCTTTCTTTGATGTATATATCCGCTTCGGAGCATATTCGGGATCGGTGCAGTAAAAACGGTTTCAAAAGTAAGACGGCTTAGGGTTTTGCCAGAACGCTGCCTCTTGTGAATCTTGCTTCATATTAGTTTCACATAGTATTTTGATGGGTTGAAGTCATATTATCTCTACTTATCGTATATTAACAGAAAAACGCCTTGTTTTTATTGTTCGATGTACTTCAGAAAAGGCATGAAGGTCGGAATCAAGTTAGATTCCAGTTTCTGTTGCTGTGTTCCAATGTTCGAAGTCGTACTGTGTTGTTGGAGTTATGCTTATTTTCGGACCTTTTCGATGTACTTGTGAGTAATAAAGACTTGGAGGAAAGTCTTGCTTTTGCATGAATATTTCATCTTTTTCTCAGCCACAGTATCTTCGTGAAAGCCGATTTTTATTTTGGTTTTGATAGACGTATATAGTGTGTGGCGAATGGAGAACTCATAAAATCCGAGGCTGATGTGCATGATTGTTGTTCTCAAAGATCAGATGATTGAAACCGCTAAAGACGCGTTCTCAGCTAGAAAGGCCGAACACCTGCTCAGGGAGGGTCAAAAATCCTTTTTGAATGAAAGGACAGAGTAAGCCACACCCAAAAAATTTGAAGATGCTTTCCAAATTCTTACATTGATCTGATTGGGCAAAAGCTGCCGTGCCCTTCTTGATTACAAAGCTGTTTCAACTTTACGAAGAATCGTTAGAAAAACCACTCCAACTGTTTACTAAAAATATGTCAAAGATTTCTCATAGTCACAAAAGTTCTTCAAAGGGTTACAAGAGAAGTTGTTTTCAGAAAGTATAGAACCGGTGTTCGTTCCTCGAAATAGTCGCAAATCGTAGTTGTAGGAGTGATCAGATGATCTCCTTATATGAGTTCCGATCAAGATGGAAATGCGAGATTTATACAGGGTTGGGGGAAAGTCTTTGAACAACATTTAGGTGCTATCTTGTTTTATCATATCATATCATGTCTTATCTTATCTTTGGTGTAAATGATCTTTGAACTCTTCTATAAAAGCCCTCCAAAAATTGGATTGATATTCTTAATCCTACCGGAATTATGCCATCTCAATCAGAGCGCGAGCTGATCGTGAAGATGCACATGGAAGGGAAGTCACAAAAGCAGATCGCTCAAATACTCGGAATTCCGCGGAACACTGTGTGGTACAACCTGCGCCGTTTCAAGGAGACAAACAGTACCCAGGACCGTCCTAGGGACGGTAGACCAGCCACCGCGAACACTGCCGCGAACCGGAAGATCATCCGAGAACGCATACGTCGTAATCCGCAAAGGAGCTTGAGTGAGCTGGCATCAGAGCTGTCCGTCAGTCGTAGGACCATCTCGGACATCGTGAAAGTGAACCTTGGGATGAAGCTCTACCGGATGCAGAAAACGCACGCACTTCAAGACAGTATGAAGCTGACCCGACTTCACAGGTGTCGCCGATTGCTTGAGCGCTTCTCCAAGGCACGCCACCGAACGATCCTCTTTTCTGACGAGAAAGTTTTCACAGTGGAGCAGGTTTTCAATCGCCAAAACAGCAGGATCATATCCAAGTCGCTCGAAGAAGCAAACAGCAAAGGTCGACTTGTGGAAAGTAAGCTCCATCCGGCTTCTGTGATGGTTTGGGCGGCAATCACTTCCGACGGCAAGACGCCGCTGATTTTTGTGCCTCAGGGCATCAAGGTAGACGCTGCTGAGTATTTGGATAGCATCCTGAAGAAGGTACTGCTACCCTGGACCAATACCCATTTTTCCGGTAGAGATTGGTGCTTCCAGCAGGACAGCGCACCTGCTCACAAGGCGAAGGTTGTTCAGGCATGGCTTCAGAGCAACGTAAAGAACTTCATTACTCCTGCAGAATGGCCCCCGTATTCGCCGGATCTCAATCCCCTCGACTATAGCGTATGGTCAGTTCTTGAGGCCAAGGCTTGCGCTCACCCACACAAGACTTTGGAGTCCCTGCGACGTGCTCTTCAGAAGGCGTGGGAAGAAATCGACGTGGAGTACCTCCGTGCCACCGTGGACAGCTTTCCCAAGCGTCTTCGAGCCTGTATTCGCGCCGAAGGAGGGATCTTTGAAATGTAAAGGTACTTTTATATAGCAGAGTGTTTGATAAACATTATATATTCATTTCATATGAATATGTTGTCTAGTTTCGGGACAACGATAAAAATACCGTGTTCAAAGACTTTCCCCCAACCCTGTATATCTACCTCTGTGTTCTAATTATGTGGAATCCGCGAGCGAGCGTTCTATTTCTCCTTCCAAATGTAGTACTTGCGTGCGTTGATCTATTATTTGTACTGGATCCAAAATCTGTGGTATAGTAGTCCGTTTAGCTCGTTTTTTTTTTGCTCGCAATTGCTTCCCTCATGCAAGATATTTCGAAGTGCAAACCAAGTTCTCGAGAGGTTAGAAATCTGAATTGGGAATGTTCATTTTTGGAAAGTACGGACAGAACTTTCCTACAAATTGAGGAGGGATTGGCCATGCCCCAAGAAAGGAGATTTTTCTTGGAAGGCTACTGTATTCTCAAAAAAGAGTTGTTTCCGTTAGCCAAAGGTAAAAGTAAGCGAGACTTTCGAACAGTGCCGTACTTTTTCAGACGAACATCTCAGCGGCGGCGGGTACGGTAGTGGACAGGATTTTGAAATCACTACGTAATATATAACGAATTCGTTGTTTACCCATTAACCCATTGACGACGACGCCTAATTTTGCGCGGCGGCGCTGTGGGACGACGTGATTTTGCACAACACTTTCAGTGTGGGAAGGTTTCGTGCTTATTTACGAAATGCAACGTTGTTTTGTAAACAACTATTAATATTTCCTTGAACGACAGAGCCTATAGGTCCTATGAATACAAAAAATTGGAAAAATATTCATATTTGGGAAAAATACCAGACCTGCAAATAATAGACTTTGCGAGAGGTGTGGGCCACCGGGGGTCCACATCGTCCCTGGCAGCAAAAAGCGCGTAGGCCACCGGTGGTCCACATCGTCGTCAATGGGTTAAGCCGCCGATAGTTGGATCATGGCAAACGAGGAGGCCGCAGACGTAAAAATCATGATGAAATACACTGATCTTTGGAATTGGATTGCTGCCAAGTGGCATGCGTTTTGGAACGCTGCCAAATTTCAAAACGAGTGACCAAGCATATTTTCGTAAAAGGGTCACACTTATTTCGAAAGGCAATCATGAGGCCGCCATGATTTTGAGACTGGGTCGCCAGCGTCCGGGTGTCCGGGTGGTTATTTGTAGCTGCTTTTTTTTGAGCTTCTTATATGTCATTCAAATATGTTGTACTTCTATTAGTTGCTTTTGAAATGATGTCAAATTGCGCAACAGCGTAACTTGAGCTAAATTCATCTAAGTTCCCAACTCTTGTAAAAATGCTCTAACTAAGAGCAATCACTTTAGGATCGCCTTGCTTCCACATGTAGACAAGAGAGTGCGTGAGTATCATCGGCTCCCAGATTCGTGTGGAGGTGGAGTCTTGCCAACTCACCGCGTGGCGGTTTTTGCTAGCGAGAGATTACGAAAAGCAATGCTATGACGTGGAGGTTTAGCAAGTTTACATGTGTTATCAGGCAAAGTCTGCAATACACCTCCACACGAATCTGGGAGCCGATCATAACTTGGTTTCGCTGATACTTTTGGAAACGTTTATCTAATAACAGCCTTGCTTTTGCTTGTTAATGGGTCCCGCTGGTGCTTTCAACTAGGAATCGGTGTGTAAGCGGCACGTAGGGCAATTGCATCGGGCAGGGAAACAGATTTTTGTACTCTTGGGGCAGTTCTCAGAATTGAAATTTCAAAAGTGGCATGTACGGCAATTTGAGAATACGCTGATTTCGTTGTTTTCTTTCCGTAGAGTCGTAAGGTTGGTTTTTCTTATGTATACGGTCTTCAAGCGGCAAATAGGCATAAACTTTCTTTTGAATAGTTATTATCGTCGGTAAGCGGCACGTAGGGCAACTTGAAAGGGCAGGGGAACAGATTTTTGTACGTTTGGGGCAGTTTTTATAATTTTTGAACGGTTTTCAAGCGGCACGTAGGGCAACTTGATCGGGCAGGGGGACAGATTTTTGTACGTTTGGGGCAGTTCTTATAATTTTTGAACGGTCTTCAAGCGGCACGTAGGGCAACTTGAAAGGGCAGGGGAACAGATTTTTGTACGTTTGGGGCAGTTCTTATAATTTTTGAACGGTCTTCAAGCGGCACGTAGGGCAACTTGATCGGGCAGGGGAACAGATTTTTGTACGTATGGGGCAGTTCTTATAATTTTGAACGGTCTTCAAGCGGCACGTAGGGCAACTTGATCGGGCAGGGGAACAGATTTTTGTACGTATGGGGCAGTTCTTATAATTTTGAACGGTCTTTAAGCGGCACGGAGGGCAACTTGATCGGGCAGCAGGGGGACACATTTTTGTACGTTTGGGGCAGTTCTTATAATTTTGAACGGTCTTCAAGCGGCACGTAGGGCAACTTGATCGGGCAGGGGAACAGATTTTTGTACGTATGGGGCAGTTCTTATAATTTTGAACGGTCTTCAAGCGGCACGTAGGGCAACTTGAAAGGGCAGGGGAACAGATTTTTGTACGTTTGGGGCAGTTTTTATAATTTTTGAACGGTTTTCAAGCGGCACGTAGGGCAACTTGATCGGGCAGGGGGACAGATTTTTGTACGTTTGGGGCAGTTCTTATAATTTTTGAACGGTCTTCAAGCGGCACGTAGGGCAACTTGAAAGGGCAGGGGAACAGATTTTTGTACGTTTGGGGCAGTTCTTATAATTTTTGAACGGTCTTCAAGCGGCACGTAGGGCAACTTGATCGGGCAGGGGAACAGATTTTTGTACGTATGGGGCAGTTCTTATAATTTTGAACGGTCTTCAAGCGGCACGTAGGGCAACTTGATCGGGCAGGGGAACAGATTTTTGTACGTATGGGGCAGTTCTTATAATTTTGAACGGTCTTTAAGCGGCACGGAGGGCAACTTGATCGGGCAGCAGGGGGACACATTTTTGTACGTTTGGGGCAGTTCTTATAATTTTGAACGGTCTTCAAGCGGCACGTAGGGCAACTTGATCGGGCAGGGGAACAGATTTTTGTACGTATGGGGCAGTTCTTATATTTTTGAACGGTCTTCAAGCGGCACGTAGGGCAACTTGATCGGGCAGCAGGGGGCACATTTTTGTACGTTTGGGGCAGTTCTTATAATTTTTGAACGGTCTTCAAGCGGCACGTAGGGCAACTTGATCGGGCAGGGGAACAGATTTTTGTACGTATGGGGCAGTTCTTATATTTTTGAACGGTCTTCAAGCGGCACGTAGGGCAACTTGATCGGGCAGCAGGGGGCACATTTTTGTACGTTTGGGGCAGTTCTTATAATTTTTGAACGGTCTTCAAGCGGTACGTAGGGCAACTTGATCGGGCAGGGGAACAGATTTTTGTACGTATGGGGCAGTTCTTATAATTTTGAACGGTCTTCAAGCGGCACGTAGGGCAACTTGATCGGGCAGGGGAACAGATTTTTGTACGTATGGGGCAGTTCTTATAATTTTGAACGGTCTTCAAGCGGCACGTAGGGCAACTTGAAAGGGCAGGGGAACAGATTTTTGTACGTTTGGGGCAGTTTTTATAATTTTTGAACGGTTTTCAAGCGGCACGTAGGGCAACTTGATCGGGCAGGGGGACAGATTATTGTACGTTTGGGGCAGTTCTTATAATTTTTGAACGGTCTTCAAGCGGCACGTAGGGCAACTTGATCGGGCAGGGGAACAGATTTTTGTACGTATGGGGCAGTTCTTATAATTTTGAACGGTCTTCAAGCGGCACGTAGGGCAACTTGATCGGGCAGGGGAACAGATTTTTGTACGTATGGGGCAGTTCTTATAATTTTGAACGGTCTTCAAGCGGCACGGAGGGCAACTTGATCGGGCAGCAGGGGGACACATTTTTGTACGTTTGGGGCAGTTCTTATAATTTTGAACGGTCTTCAAGCGGCACGTAGGGCAACTTGATCGGGCAGGGGAACAGATTTTTGTACGTATGGGGCAGTTCTTATATTTTTGAACGGTCTTCAAGCGGCACGTAGGGCAACTTGATCGGGCAGCAGGGGGCACATTTTTGTACGTTTGGGGCAGTTCTTATAATTTTGAACGGTCTTCAAGCGGCACGTAGGGCAACTTGATCGGGCAGGGGAACAGATTTTTGTACGTATGGGGCAGTTCTTATATTTTTGAACGGTCTTCAAGCGGCACGTAGGGCAACTTGATCGGGCAGCAGGGGGCACATTTTTGTACGTTTGGGGCAGTTCTTATAATTTTGAACGGTCTTCAAGCGGCACGTAGGGCAACTTGATCGGGCAGGGGGACAGATTTTTGTACGTATGGAGCAGTTCTTATAATTTTGAACGGTCTTCAAGCGGCACGTAGGGCAACTTGATCGGGCAGCAGGGGGACATATTTTTGTACGTTTGGGGCAGTTCTTATAATTTTGAACGGTCTTCAAGCGGCACGTAGGGCAACTTGATCGGGCAGGGGGACAGATTTTTGTACGTTTGGGGCAGTTTCTATAATTTTTGAACGGTCTTCAAGCGGCACGTAGGGCAACTGATCGGGCAGGGGAACAGATTTTTGTACGTATGGGGCAGTTCTCATAATTTTGAACGGTCTTCAAGCGGCACGTAGGGCAACTTGATCGGGCAGCAGGGGGACAGATTTTTGTACGTTTGGGGCAGTTCTTATAATTTTGAACGGTCTTCAAGCGGCACGTAGGGCAACTTGATCGGGCAGGGGGACAGATTTTTGTACGTTTGGGGCAGTTCCTATAATTTTTGAACGGTCTTCAAGCGGCACGTAGGGCAACTGATCGGGCAGGGGAACAGATTTTTGTACGTATGGGGCAGTTCTTATAATTTTGAACGGTCTTCAAGCGGCACGTAGGGCAACTTGAAAGGGCAGGGGGACAGATTTTTGTACGTTTGGGGCAGTTCTTATAATTTTGAACGGTCTTCAAGCGGCACGTAGGGCAACTTGATCGGGCAGGGGAACAAATTTTTGTACGTTTATGCAGTTCTTATGAATGACGGTCTTTAGGTGGCTCAGTAGTGTGCTTTTTGGGGAGGGATGTACTTGTGTAGTAAAGCTTCATATTCCTTTGGTGAAAATATTGAAATATTTTCTGACATAGTTCTTAGACGATTGATTTCGTTGGTGTCGGAGTTGATTCTGAGAGAAAAGTTTTGTAGTACACAATTGTCGTGGGTGTATTTCTACTTCTAAAACGATAGGTGTTCTTCTACTTCCTTGACGATCTTCTATGGAAATTGTTGAGAAGAAATGGAAGAGCAAATTTTCTTTGAGAGGGTAGAAAAGGTGGGGGGGGGGGTATCTGAATGTATCTGTGAGGAGGGGAAATTTGCAGAAAGAGCGTGGTAAAGGAGAGAAAAATAATACCCCATGCATGGTTGCAGTAGGAATTTCGAGAAATGCTGAATGATTTGTGGAGTTATTGCTTCTTCGAACAGTTCTCCTTTTGTAGAATGCTTCGCAAAAATGTTCTCAGGGAAGGAATAGGAAACTTATTTAGAAATATTTATAATCGCAATTAAGCCCTTATATTGTATCTGCCCCTACCCACTTGCTAGCGACCCGTAGGGTCGCTAGTAAAATATCTCGACCAAGAATAAAATTTAGTACTAGCGGTTTGGACAGTAGCTTAGTTGGAATATTCCAATCATTGTCGACTTCTCCAAATACCGGGATTTGCCTCGACACTTTTATGAATATTTTAGCTCTCACGCACTCGAGCGACAAAAATTGCAAACGATATTTCTAAACGAGATGGGCTACATCTCTCGATAGCAACTGGTCATTATGGTGGTCGTTGTTCGCTGCGGCTAAAGTGAGTGGATTGCGATTCAAATCTTCATGGTAAAAAAATTTGCAAATAAATTTCATTTGCTAGAGCCCAGCCGATTTGATTACTCGATTAGATTCTGCAGATGGAGACTACGATCGCTACCTAAGTATGGTGACAACGGATATTACAAAGCGAAAGAGCGGTTTAGTTTTTTCTTCAACAAGGCATTTTTTTCTAATTTTCATTTGTCCTCTGCGTGGGGAGAGACCAAATCTGTCAATTTTGTCTAAAACTTTTGTATTTTAGGTCGCTCTCTTGTTGTGTTACTATTCTCCGAGAATGAAGTAAAAAGCAGTCTGATAGATACGTGGAGTGATTCTTCACAATGACACTGCTCACGTATTCAGGGTTGGAAGTGCTCAACCTAAGAAGTAAGACCTTATGCTTGGAAAAATTTTTTTAGAGTAAGTCATGAATGTCGAAGTTGTTCTGCCGCATTTTTGGGCACTTTCTGGTAGAGTGAATCGGCTATAAAATTTTCAAAAATCGAAATATCATAAATTCACACAAATAGAGTCACTTCTCAGAGTCCTCGAATCGAAATATTAGGTCGTTCCGAAAGTTCTTTCCGTGTTTTCAACCTATCATAAAAACAATTGCAGCAAAGATAGGGAAACGCTCTAAGCACTATCTGATTCAGCTTTTCTTCCTCTTTCTAGCAGTCATATTCTTATGTAGCTTACTCTTGTGATCACTGAAATAATCGCCGAAATTTCGAAGCCATGGTTTTTACCAAGTCCAAATTTGGCAATTTTTCACAATCTTCATTTATAACTTTGGGAGAAGCTTCAATAGCAGTCAGATAGAGTAAACAAAGTGCAATGCAGTGCAATTTTTTTGGCATATCTATATATTTAGCATCAGAAATATAATTCTAAAAAAATTTTGAGGCTAACTATAGACGGAAATTGCATTAAATTGCATTTTGTTTACTCTATCTGAGTGCTATCAAAGCTTCTCCAAAAGTCAAAAAAAAAGATTGTGAAAAATTGCCAAACCTGGACATGATAAAAACCATGGGTTCAAAATTTCGGCCATTATCTCACTGACCACAAGAGCAAGCGGAACAGAATTATGACAGTCGAAAACAGGAGGAAAAGTTGCGTCGGATAGTGCCTAAAGTATCCTCTATCTTCATTCCAAGTGTTTTTATGATAGGTTGAAAAAACGGAAAGAACTTTCGGAACGACCTAATATTTTATTTCCAGTCGGTTGTCTGCCAATAATGAGCACTGATTTGGGAACCTTCTTGCCTGTACTACAACCAAGTTAAGCTCTACTAGTCAAAAAATTTCTCCGAGAATATATTGGGTTTACTAATAATTAATGCATGTTTTCCTCACCTCTTCTTTCAAGGGTTACATTCCGAAGTAGAACAGTATCTCTTGAAAAATTTATTGTACTATCTGAAAGCATGCTTCATCTAGTTTCTTGCACATGCTTTCCTTTTCGGATTTTTTTTATTCAAACCGAAGTTTCATGCTTTCAAAGGTAAGAGACTGAAACTTGAAATTTTTGTCTTTTATTCAACTTGCCCTAAATTATCGAGCTTGAGTTTTTGAAACATCCTAAGCCGAGAATCTTTGATTTGAACTTGGCTAATTTCTGACAGCATTGTAACCTGTGTAGAAAGCTTAGATGGAGAGCGATTGCAGCACTTTCGATCTGTGCAGGTAAAGTAAGCCTAGTACTACTGATGACAGGAAAACGGCTTGATCTTCTCGTTTCTTGGAAGAAAAAAGTTCAGAGTATTCAGAAAAACCCAGATTTTTGCTTTCTCTAATGCGGAAAAAAGAGGCTACTTTTAGTTGTTTGGCTATATCTTTTCGTGGAAATTTTTCGTAAATTCCAAGTTTCGCACTGCTACTCAACCGACCATCGGCTATACAACGAGCTAAGCTTGCTCCATTTTAGTATTTTTGGGAGAAAGTTAGCTTTCTTAAATCAGAGCTCTCCAGAAAAAATTCTCGGCAATTTCTGGGCCAGAAAATCTTTCGCGTAGTGAATACAAACTTGCAACAGTATGCGTTGTATGGCTAAAGGTTCCCTGTTCACAATAGTTTTCGATGCGCTGAGAAAGATGGTTTGAAAGAAGATTTATTGAAATCAAGGTTAAAGTTTAGAAAACTTGCAACAATTATGAATGAACCTAATATTTCTGCAATTATCTGCCATTATCTCATCTCAACGACAATACATTCAGCTTGGAAAAGGAGTTTTTACAATTTTTGCACTTCGAGATTGTGGATTTTTTTAAAACGAATTCAACCTTTGCAGAACTTAAAAATCATTAATCAAAACATCGTCGTTATGTTCGGAACTTTTTGCCACCTCATATAACTAAATTCTTATTCATTTCTAGTCAGTAATCAAATGACTTTTCAAAATTTCCAGACAATATCAGCTAGGGGAATGTAAACATTCTTGTCGATAACTTACTAATATACTGAGACATGTTAAACTTGAAACCCTTAGGAGTGAGATTCTCACACAGATAGCTCAAAGGAACGTCCACAGGACCTGCAAGATCAGAGTTTAACAATATTGTTTATCATCCCAGAAGCGCAAGTGGTGAAAAGGGGAAATTCCACAGAAATTTGACGCCAGATGATTGGAAACGAAGAAATCCGCAACACTTTCCACAAAGGGCTGCGCAAGGTCTATTCGTTGAATGTCCTGTGAAACTTCCGGTCAAATGCTGAGGTTTCTGCGACCGCACCAATGCTTCAAAACCGTTTCTCTTATGGTCATTAACAGCCTTCACTGACAGATGTCGGTTTGTTCTAAGTGGCCTTTTCACATAAATTGATATGCTACATAGAGCATCGAACGCTGATTCCAAATCTATCTTCGGTGTCTGCCGAGCGCCTCTGGACTTCGAGTCATGAGCGTTTTTGAGTTGAAAGATTGAATGCATAATTACAACAAAATTTGTCAAAATTGCTCAAATGGTCAGTGGTGATTATCAGAGCACTCCATTTGAACAATATCTTCTGTTCCACTTGTACTCAACATTGCTCTATTTGAGCTCTGAAAAGACCCTGAATTGATTTTACTTAGATTATGCGTTCATTTCTCCCACCAAAAAAATATAACTCAGCATGCAGAGGCGCTCGGCAGATAGTGATATTAGATTTAAAATCACCGTTCATTGCTCTTCAGAGTGGTATAAGATTCATTTGGAAACGCCTCTTCGACACTCCCTTGTGAGTTTTACCAAGAAAAATCCTTCTTCTAGAACTCCGACTCTATTCGACGTAAGCCAGCCATCGATCTTGCACTAACAACATCACTTTGTCCTCAAAGACAATTCTCGAAAACGACCCGTCCACCAACTCGACGAGGCATCTTATTTACCTTCATCGTATTTACCTTGTAAGAAAGTTAAATGCAGCAGCCCGCCAAAACCGAACATCCCGACATTTTGACGTGGATGGTTGCTTGCACTCCAAGCATGAGAACAGAGCAGGTCCGAGCTCACGCATGCTGCCCTTGCCTAGAAAATCCCATCAGGCGCAAGCATTCTAGTATGCGCGGACGAGCTTGCGATTCTCACTATCCCGTCAGAGAAGGCATGCCGCAGTGTTATAACTGCGAGAGTCCCGCAACGATTCTGCCTGTCTAACTATGGCGGGACATGCTCCACTCGTCCAAATTCAGAATGGGAGGCCTTGAGAAATGGTGGTTTTTGCCATTTTCGCGCTCTTCAAGGTGGATTTTCGGAATCAGCGCCTCGAACTACCCCAGGTGAGCAAAAAAACTTCAAGTCGAGATTCTTCCGAGCCGCTGCCTTTAAGTTAACAATTCGGTATATTTCTTCTCGGGGCATCCACCACGCTAGGACCAAAGCTTCGTCCAATATTTCAGAAAAGGCGATAGTGAAAGAAGTACATTGGTCCAATGTCCCGCTCAAGAACGAAAATGCATTTTAGCCAGACGCAACAGTTCCACCGCTTCATGTAATCCACAGGGAAGAGGCAGACCAAGTGTAGGGCTGTAATCGTAGAAGGGACGATACCTCCTGAGGATCCTTCCTACTATGGCGCTGGACGCGGCAAATCATAAATCCAAACTTGTTTCGCCTCAGTTAGTTCTCCGTTAATGACTTCAGTGCGCTATTTTGTCTATTACTACTCACAAGAATTTGTTAGTAGATTTTTGCACACCAACTTGCTGTTTCCATAGCAGATTCCACATGTTTCACAGAGCTATTGTATGGGATTCTGCGAAAGAACATCGATAAAGCGATGGTATGGCGTAATTTCGCTGCGACTCCAGCGGTATGCGTCTAAGTTGCCGTCGCTGCCTGCCGTAGGACCTTGACGTGCAACCGCTGAAGAGTAGGGGCTGCATGCTTCGATAGGCTCCACCCCGAGCCGGCATCGATGCATCTTAATCAGGTTCAAGCCTGGATGTGGCATGGCACACCTGAGATGGGGGGGGGGGGATCGTATTGAGGGGTCAAGAAGAGGGGGGGGGGGTTGAGGTGATTCTAATCATTACTTATAATAATGGGTTAAGGATGTCTACGTGACTTTGTGTGAGTGTGTCTATTACGACATTCGTAGAGCGTGTTCCAGCCACCCTCTTCGACTCAAATTGCACAGCGCCTGCTACCAGCATGAGAGTCCAACATGCAAAAGCACGAGCAGATTCGTTGAGTGAATCCCTCAAAACCTGCGCATCATACGGATCCACTCGGATTCTGGCCCGCAAAAATGGGTCCGTATTTCCAGTTTCTGCAGAAACGTGGATGTGTTTGGCAAGTAAATGTGCAGGTCATGGACTAAGGCCCGAAAAAGTCTACTATTTTACATAAACGGCGCCAAAAAGAATGGGTTGCAAAAATGGTCAATTTGCCGAGGTTTAACCTGAGCATTTGACAAGACTTTTGCGAAAAGATTTAACCCAGGTGTTCTTATGGCGAATTACCAAAACACTGAAAAATTCAAAAACCTATTCAAATTTGCATTCGTTCTCCTGCAAAAAGTTTCATCCACGCAATATCACCGATTTCACATAAAAAAGTTTCAGAATGAGTAGCTGTTTACATTTTATTCGTGATAGTTGGCATTGCGGGTGAGTTTCAAGCCATCAATGTGCGAGAATGAGAAGGGCATTCAGATAATAAGCCAGTGCACTGGTGTTAGCAATAATGTGATATTCGTTAGCGATGTCAGATAGACCCATCATGCAATTCTAGCACATTGATGTTTTGGCTTACCATCGTATACTTCAGTGAGTATACCCTAAATCCCGCCAATAAGTCCGCCTATCAGATAAGTCCGCCCTATCAGATAAGTCCGCAAAGGAACTATCAGTTAAGTCCGCTTTCGTGACAACGAAAGTCGCCAACAGTCCTGCAGATAAGTCCGCTTTTTTCAGATGAAAACAAGAAGGATGCGCAGTTGCCTGCCTTTTTTGGTCTCAAAATGAATCAAAGCAACAAATCTTTATTCAGGTTCCATTCCATGTTCATCATTATCAAAAACGTGGCTGACCGACGCTGCTTCTTCTTCTAACGACTAAGTTCTTTTTCATCATAAACCGTTTGCACCACGACTCCGTTGCCTTGAAGTACTGCCGGCCATATTCCTGCGCTAACTGCAATGCCTTCGCTCGAATGTCCTTGATAAGCACTGCTCTGCGTGCTTCTCGCCTCTGCACAATCCATGCATAGACAGCTTCCTCGATTTCCTCCACCTTTTGCTTTCCATAACGGTTGGCGCGTTATTTCAGTGGCATATCCTCCAAATTCTCCTTATCGGCCTTCCATCTTCGTGACGTGAATCAGACGTGCAGAGACTTCGCAATGAGCAGCTGCAGCCGATGTCCCGTGTTCCAAGGCATATTCTATAA
This sequence comes from Cylicocyclus nassatus, assembly GCA_958299035.1. Lineage (NCBI taxonomy): Eukaryota > Metazoa > Nematoda > Chromadorea > Rhabditida > Strongylidae > Cylicocyclus > Cylicocyclus nassatus. The sequence goes on along the minus strand of CATQJL010000001.1, from coordinate 11,665,362 downwards.
CGTTAAGCTTGAAAAGCGTGTTGTAGGACTTCCTTCTGGTAGCCATTGCGATCCGAAACACCTGAACAGCTTGAGTCACAACATGTGAGACTATGACGGAAATATAGGGCTCTGCGTGATTGCGAACTTCGCTGAGTTAGCGGTCATTGCACACTGCAATCACGCAGAGTCCTATAAATTTGCGCTGATCATCGAAAGGTGTACTCTTTTACAAGAAAAGGCAGGCGGCATCAAATTTGACTACGCTATCTTCTGTCTTGGATGTACAGGCCTAATGAAACAACAATTAAGAAGAAGAACAAAGAAGCCTAATGCTTTGCTAGGGTTGAGCGTTTTTAGACTGCCACTCTTCCGTTCATTAAAGCATTTGACAAAAGCCGTATGGTGTGGGTCAACAGAGACTACGTTCAGACCATGAAAACAATAGAGGAGGCAAAAAGTATGGCAGTCAGGTTCAAGGGTTGTAGCCTGTACAGGTTCGAGAGATGTATTGAAAACATTGTCGCCTCCAAAACGATAATATGAATGATAAGATGAGATGATTGCAATGATACAATGATGAAACCTATTATGATTCTTTTCATTGGCAGAAATCGCTCGATTTCGTACAGTGTCATATATAGGAAAAGAACTCACCTATCCAGCGTACGCGATGACGAAACCGCGGCTGTATTCTGAGCAATAGCTTTCACTGCTCTTCAAGTCCTCAGACGGTTCTTTTAAGGCGCTTTCACGGTTTGGTTTGAAACACTGAAACATGTGATATCCAAAACAACTTCTCTGTAGCCTTTTGCAAAACTACGAACCTTTGTGTCTTTGTACTTTGTCAATTACTTCTTGGAACAGAGTATGCGCGACGATCAGCATTCTAAAAAGCTTTGTAGGAGATGCATGTACTGTAGTTAGCCTGTATCAGAAATCTCCCCACCCTAGTATTTGCTGGCAGTGGGGCGAAATCCGACCTTACCATCGTGTCATCAACTTCAATACAAAAGAATGTCATATTAAAGAGAAGAACTCACCTATCCAGCGTATGCGATAAAGAATCCGCGACGATACTGCCAGCAAGTAGAACTGTAAGACTTGTCGAATCCTTGGGCTCTTTCTTTCAGGCGATATCGCGGCCTCGTTTAAATCTACACTGGCAAGCCACGCAGGCGGTCGCGCGCGTCTGTGCTCAGGACAGGCGGGCTGAGAGGATTTAGGCGGACTTATCTGGTAGACCTTTGGCGGCGCAGAGGGCGTTTTTCCATCGATTTTCCCTTCCCTGTCAAAACTGCACATAAGTCCGGACGTATTGGCGGGATTTTAGGGTAATAAAAATGTCCTAAAAGCAGAAGAGCATCATTTCGTAATTAGCAAGTCAAATACCCCTTAAGGTGGTAATTCAGTGCCGATTATCCTGCTTCAGCCGTCCAAACTGTCGTGTCCAAACACCAGCTTTGAATAAGTGCTTTATCGGGGGGCGAAGCCACAATGGAATGATCATTACCCAAAAAGGGCAATGAGTAAAGCATACATAAATAAACATTGGAAATATATAAACACATGTCTACACTACAGCAACGTCTGCTGAGGCCGTATTCATCATTGCTACCCGAGGTAAAGTGAACCTTGAGGTAAAATGTACCTCAAGGTACACTCTACCTTAAGGCCGTTTCGTATTCATCAAAGTACCCCAAGGTTAATTCTACCTTTGCATGATGTGCGGTGATGCTCATTCAAGGCATGCCATAACTCTCAGCGGTGTGTAAAAACTTCCTTATTGTTAATCTCTCTTTTATACTTTCGTTCTGTGGGTATATATACTTTAGGGCCTTTCGCACGTAATGCTCACCTTGCGTATGTTGCGCCGCTTGAAGAGCGGACGAGAAAAACAAAGAGAACCACTAGGTCATCACACCCTGACAATCTTGAAAGAGATATCAATGTCGTCTTTAGTAAAATGTCTTAAAGATATACATCTTTAGCGCCATAATCTGTGTTCTTCTAACGATAAGTCATATGTGAGAATGAGATCTGTCTCCGAAGAAGCGGTAACTGGAATTATCCGAAATGCTTCAACCTCAAGCGCCAGCCGCCAGCTGCCTCAATGATTATGAACGGGAAGCGGAGCCCAGCATGAGGGTGGCAAATGGGCATTCTTAAAATGAGTTAGCCTTTGCCACTTTCTACGATTTCCCCCTTGATCCCACCAGCTGCGTAGGTTGTTTGTTCGATTGAAGCGCGCTTTCTTCCTCAAACGCACCGGGTTTGTTGGTATTCCTAATCCTAACAAGGTATTAACCTTTAAAATTTGCAAAGGTACTGCATTAGACCCCGTGCCGAATTTTCTTCTTATCAGCTCGATTACCAACTCAACATGATACGCGATGATATGTCTTGGGCGCACAAGTAGGGTTGCTGGGAAGGATTCTTAAGCTGCATGTGCGTGGAAAGGCATTGCTAGCCATGCACTCTGAAAAAATATTTGGAATGGTTCCCTAAAATATTTGCGGTCTCTTTGCGGTCTTCCGCCGAAAATATTCTTTCAAAAGGCTAACTTAAAATCTACCAAAAAAAATTCGAAATATAATGGAATTACTTAGAAGTGCAAACAACTCACTTGCAAATTCTCACAATTCATGCAAGTTTCAAAAATTTTCGGACTATTTCCTCCCCTCCATTGAGCCACTGGTCTATGGTACGGTATCAAAATCACAGAATAGACGAATGTACTCCCCCGGGGTTAATGGTATGCCACAAAGAATGTCAGTTTCATACAGTTGAAATTTTCGAAAGTGAGATGGGTCAAAATTTCAAAGTTGTTTGAAAATTTGTTGAGAGTTTTTTCCAGTTTGCTGATCACAAATGTGATTCCAGCAGTTCTCCAATTTCGTAATCCCTGCTGGAAAGTTTTATCAAAACAATATTCCGGATTCTTAGATGGTGTTCTGACGTAGAGCTGCATTTTAACTAAAAAAGAAGTATGAATAAGAGTAAGAAAATATTTGGAGAAACATAGGGAATTGTTACAAACTGAGTACGAAGCTACGTGGACGCCATGATCTTTTTCCTTCAGCGAAAGCAAAATTCTGCTGATTATTTACCAAAATCGGCTATACCAAATTCAAAACTAACGATTGTCGTAATGGCACAAAAGTGCCAGATCAGACGTTGAAAGCGGACGAGATGTGGCCCTTAATTATTACTGTGATTTGCATATTGTGGGCTGACACGGGAAGGAAAATTATACTAAACTTATGATCCGGCGTCAGCCGCCCTATGGAGGATCGCGTTTCGAGTGTATTTTAGTGCAATGGCACCCAAAGGCCGCGCGTGGGCTGCACCATAGCGGCTGAGCAGATTTGGCACATTACTGCGTGATTTTCCGCGGCTCATACCTTTTCAGAGCCTGAGATATGAAGAATGGATGAATTTATGGCACGTACCTTTCTAGCTGCTTCGGCTGCAGTGGTGAGATTAAAATGAACCCTACTTCGATATAAGATACCTTGAGAAGCTACCTCAAGGTAGAATCTACCTCAAGGTACAATTTCGTATTCATCAAAATTTATCTCTCAAGGTTAAAATAACCTGTGCCAGCATGATAAACACTGACGTTTTCTCAGAGAAGAACATAGCGTACTTGCGGTGAATTGTTTTTTTTTTTCATATCTGCATGGGATTTACGCGGGGATACTTATGTCTTTAGAGTGTGAAAGGCTACAATTGGTGAATTGGAGAGGATAGGGTTCATATATTCAACAATTCTAGGTTTTAAGACTCTATCCGGGAAAATATCTGCTTCTAAGTGCAATTTGCAAAATTCTCTGCTGCGATGCCTACCCGATGCCTACTTCAGTTATATTTGAGTTGAGAAACTGAACAAGACTAAAGAATTGCGTTACACGAACGTCAACACTGAATTTTCTTGAATACAGAGCTTGCAAAGCGATTTGTTTTTGGGTTATACAAATTTAAGCTTGTGGTTTCAGTGTGCTATGCTAAAAATACTGTTTGATAGGGTCTATGATGCTCAAAATGCTGTTGGAGCAAATAAGGGATGTGTTTGATTTTCTCTGGTTCAGTACATCAGTTTCACAGGAGTTTTAAAACACTCACAACATATCCATAGGTTGAAACAGAAGTGTAGTACTAATTTTTTTTACATGTCTATAACTCCAGCTAATCTCAACGAAATTTAACAAAATTGCTGCAATGGATTCAGTTTTGTCACTTCCGTGTTCGTGTGAAAAACTACCCTCTAAAACCTTGTAGATTTCTGAAGGTATCACTCTCAACCTTGCCTTTTGCTAGGGTAAAAGTTTCTATTGTAAATGTACCTTGAGATAAAGGCATCAAGTTTGATGAATACGGATTTATCGCTGATAAGGCTACCTCGAGGTAGAATTCACCTCAAGGTATCATCCATTCCACATGAAATCATTTTCAAGGTTGATCTAACCTTGAGCATTTACCTCAAGGTACATTGATGAATACGGGTTTTGAGTGATAATCCTACCTCAAGGTTCATTTTACCTCAAGGTAGCAATGATGAATACGGCCACTGGTTCCTCTTGATCGCGATCCGCGATACCCCTTGTGGGCCAAGTGAGCGAATTCTGAGGCTTCCAAATAGCTACACAAGTGAATTGGTCAATGATCGATGTTTTCGATCACATAACTGTGTTTCAAAGGTGAGCAAAGGTGAGTCAAAGTTAATCACCTCTTTCTTTACTTGATACAAAGAACTACCACTTTTTTGCTTGCTTTGAAGATCTTAGGCAGGCGCTGAGGAGTATAGCATGGCGACTGGCGATCGCCAATCGCTAAAGTTGGCGACTGCACATTAGATAGCTATCGATTGCTGGCATGAGTTTACATGTCCAATCAATACTTATCCGACGTGTAGTCGCCAAAACTAGCGATCGCCAGTTGCCAGTATCGGCGACTGTGTCTTTCATAAGTATTGATCGCTGACAAGTTACCACATGTCCAATCGATACGCATCCAACGTGGAGTCGCCAACATTGGCGATTGGCGATCGCCGGTCGCTAATACTGGCGACGGGCGATCGCCAGTCGTAGCGATTGGCGATCGCGAATATCGGCGACAAAAATCGCCCGTTTTACACGTATTTGGTACGTATCGATCGTCGCCATGCTATACTCCTTAAGGGTATAGCGCTTGCCTTACTTCAAATAACCTCCAAATTAAGGAATTGAGAGCAAGCCAAAATCTCCTATTCCATTTTTTGCTTTCAATAGCTCAGATTAGAGAAGACCAATTAGGCTGAATTCACTTTTTCAGGCACTCGCCATTGACTTCCGCACTCACCAATTAGGTCGCACCAAAATCCGATGCACTGGCGGGAGTCATCATTTTAGCTTTGTCCCGATTTTGGTGCGATTTTGTGGCGAAGCGCGCGCATGTTTGAACGAGTACAACTGCAAATTGCTGAGTTTATTCTGTATTTCTGCCGAAATTTTGGGCTTTATCACAACAATTTCTCTTGCGTTAGTTTCATTTTCAACTCAACTTCCAAGGAAGCTCTCACCCTTTCGCTTTCATTTCTTCTGTTACATGTAAGCAAGGCTTATCATTATTGCTGCACTCTAGGTAGGTGCAGGTTTTTTTGCAAATGGGTTGTGCGGTGGACACATCGCCGAAGTGTTAAGTTCATGCTCACCTTGGATGCTGGTTTTTTTTTTGAGGTGGGCAAGATGTCATGTTTATGTAGCCTCTTTTGGGCCTATACCGCGACGAACTTCTGCTGACTCCAAATGAACATAAACAAAATCCAAGCTGTATGTATATTCTCGGAGGACTTTCATGTGTACAGAATTTAGGTGTGGTGTCCTTAGCAGAAGAGGATGACGCTCGGGAGAAATTTTTTAACGAACTCTCGCAGGCAAGACTGGTTTGCAGCGGTCATGCAAGAATAGCAATAGGGAGAGCACTGTGAGTTTTTTTCACACTATAGCGATATTTTTGAATTGTACTTTTGCAGCGCAGACATCCGTACTTACCATTTTGACCCTAAAACAGCGTCGCTTCTTCCATCAACGGTGATTCATTGTTTTATATGATCACTGGTATTAACTTTTGATTTCAGGAAAGCGTATCGTAATCGAAGGCATCGAAGGCAGCAGTATCACTAAGGAAGTAGTGATTGAGAATGTGTTGAAGATGAAGTTGAAGAGACTGGGGAAGCTTGATGTTTACACTTTTACATTGTTTACACTTTGTTTTTGCTGTATTTGTCTTGTAATCTTGTGTCGCATGTAGAGCTCCTGAATGTCATTGGCTGCTTTTCGTGCATTTCATTTCAATCCCATTGCGAAGCTTGCTCAAGAAGATTATGTGGTATTTGCCAATGAATTTTATGACGTTTGAATAGGCTTTGCGAGCAGAATAGCAGGCATGAGAAATGAGACCCAAAGAGATCAGTGACACAAGGTAAGCGAAGAGAGAAGCGTGAGGAAAGACATAAAAGATGCAAGGATCATAACTTATAATAACGGGCTAAGGATGTTTGCGTGTTTTTGTGTGTGTGTGTGTCTGTCTGTCACGAAATTCGTGGAACGGTTGCCAGCCAACATCTTAAGCCCAAATTTTGCACAGCGCATGCTACCAACATGAGAGTCCACTATATCAAAGCTTGAGCGGATCCGTTTAGCGGATCCCTCAAAAAATGCGCGTCAATCGGACCCACCTGGCCTTTCGTCCCCAAAATTGGGTCCGTAATTCCACTTTTTGCAGGCTCGTGGATGTTTATGGCAAGTAAATGTGCAAACCATGAACTTAGCCCAAAAAATTGATCAAAAGTCCACTACTTTACAAAAACGGCGCCAAAAAGTATTGGTTGCGTAAATGGTCATTTTGCCAAGCTTTTACCAGAGCATTTGATGAGATTTTTGCACCTAAATGTAGCTTATGGTGACTACTGTTCTTATGGCGACTGTCAAGACTGTGGAAAAATCAAAAACGTACAAAATCTTGCTTTGTTCTCCTGCAAAAAATTTTCATTCACGCGAAATCACCGATTTCACATGAAAAAGCTTTCGGAATGAGTAGTTGTTTACATTTTGTTCATGATAGTAGGCATTGCTCGGTGAGTTTCAATGCCATCATTATGCGAGAATGAGTAGGGCCTAGATAGTAAAACCAGTGCGAGCCTCTGCGAAGCAGAGGTGACGCACTGGTTCTTTTATAAGAGCGTAGGCCGCAGTTTCTGAACGCGTTCGGGACATTAAGGTGTCTCCCGCAGGTGTTTCAATTTTGTTATAAAGATGACCAGTGCGTCACCTCTGCTTCGCAGAGGCTCGCACTGGCTGCACTATCCACATACCAACCTGGTAGTCGCAAAATGATGGCTTTGAAACTTACCTCGCGATGCCGATCATCACGAATGAAATGTAAACAACTACTCATTTCAAAAGCTTTTTCATGTAAGATCGGTGACTTTAAGGGAAAGAAAGTATTCTTCAAAAAAATTAAATGCGATTTTGAATCAGTTATTGGGGTTATAATGACTTGATACTCGCCGTAAAGATGATGGCAACCGTGAGTTACATCTCTGAGCAAAAATTGTCCCGCATTCCCAGGTAAAACCTTGACAAATCGATCATCTATGCAATTATTCCTTTTTGGCGCCGATCTTGCGCGAAAGTAAACTTTTTGCTCACTGTTCGGGCTAGGGTCCATGGTTTGGGGATTTACTTGCTAAACGAAACCATGACTTTGAAAGAAGTCCAATTACAGGCCCATTTTGGCGCGCGAAATGTCGCGTGGATCCGTTTGGCGCACAATTTCACAGGTTCCAATTATCGGATCGGCTTGTGCTTTTGCACATTTTACTTACCTGCTGATGGGGTGCTACTACCAAAATTCTAGCTCAAGACCTCTGCTAGAACTCGCTCTACGAATTTCGTGACAGACAGAAATTCACACACACACACACACACACACACACACACACACACACACACACACACACACACACACACACACACACACACACACACACACACACACACACACACACACACACACACACACACACACACACACACACACACACACACACACACACACACACACACACACACACACACACACACACACACACACACACACACACACACACACACACACACACACACACACACACACACACACACACACACACACACACACACACACACACACACACACACACACACACACACACACACACACACACACACACACACACACACACAAACGTAAACAACCCTTCCTTCCTTAGCCCGTTATTATAAGTTACTAGCTGGCTTACCCGGCTCCGCCGTATCCGGACCAAACTTGGCACACATACACTTCGGGCCCCGGCGGGTGTCACAGTCCACTTTTCGTTATCGATCGATGTCGATTTTACCGATTTTAATCGTTTTCTTTGCAGAGTTCACCTACAGGGCTAGGAGTTGGCACAGGGGGGGAAGTGAGCATGGGGATTCCGAATACAATATTAGTTTTCAGAATTATCGATTACTTTTATTGATTTTATCGATTTTTTGTAAATTTTGACATGCGAGGCTGGGATTTTGCACAGGGGGGGGTAATCGAGCATGCTGATTACGAACACAATATTAGTTTTCAGGATCGTCCATTACTTTTATCCATTTTATCGATTTTTTGAAAATTTGAGCTAGGGGGCTGGAATTTGGCACAGGGGTGTAATCGAACATGCTGATCACCCCCCTTGGGGATGATCAGCATGCTCGATTACCCCCCTGTGCGAACTCCCAGCCCCGTAGCTCAAACTTTGCAAAAAAATCGATAAAATCGATAAAAGTAATCGATAATCCTGAAAACCAATATTGTATTCGGAATCCCCATGCTCGATTACCCCCCTGTGCCAACTCCCAGCCCCGTAGCTCAAACTTTGCAAAAAAATCGATAAAATCGATGAAAGTAATCGATAATCCTGAAAACCAATATTGTATTCGGAATCCCCATGCTCGATTACCCCCCTGTGCCAACTCCCAGCCCCGTAGGTGAACTCAGCAAAAAAATCGATAAAAATCGATAAAATCGATATCAATCGATGACGAAAAGTAGCCTATGACACCCGCCGGGGCCCGTGTATGTGTGCCAAGTTTGGTCCGGATCGGTTCAGGAATGGAATTTTCTATTCGGAACATACGTACAGACATACAGACAGACAGACATACAAACAGACATTCAGCTTTATATATAAGATGATACTGATGTTAGCGATAACATGATATCCGTTAACGTTGTCAGATAGGCCCACTATGCAAAATAGTAGCACATTAATACGTTGGCTTACCATCGTATACGTCAGTGAGTATAATGAAAAGACCCTGTTGTGCACCGCACAAAGAAAGTGTTGAAGAGAATGAAGAAGATACGACCTTCATGATGATAATTTTAATATCTCCTTTTTGGGTATAAATGATTCAGTTTTCATTTAGTAACATTCTTTTCTCTCAATCTGCTATTCCGAATAAACGACAACACTTATCGTCTTCATCACCGTGGTTATGGATCCAACAAGTGGCGATCAGACCCCGAACCCGATCCCGAACCCGAACCCCAACATGGACCCCACCCAGTTCCTGATGCTGCAAATCATGGAGCTGTGGAAAGAAGTGAAGAAGAAGCAAGGATCCAGCGAAGATTACGTGATGAACGCACTTGCCACTCGTCTACCAGAATTCAACCATGACCCTGAGAATGGATGCACGTTTGACGTATGGCTGCAACGCTATGAGAATATAATCAAGAACGACGGAGCCGCACTGGATGACAACGCAAAAGCCAGGCTGATAGTATCCCGGCTCGACCAGAAGACACATGCCCGTCTCGCAAACACAATCGCTCCTAAGAAGATCGAAGACATGGACTTACAAACGACAATAGCGACTTTATTGAAGCTATTTGGATGCCGTAAGTCAGTTTTCACACGCCGATACGAGTGTATGAGGATGAAATACCATTCATCGATGCCATTATCGGACTTCGTCGCAGAAGTCAACCGGAACGTGGAAAACGCAGAATTTGCTGCTATGACTGGTGAGCAGTTCAAGTGCTTAATTTTCGTAAGCGCTCTAGAAGATGACGATTGTGTTGCACTACGAACCCATGTACTGAAGAAAATGAAGGCCGAACCGGACACAACTCTGATGGATCTACTGGAAGAGTGCAACGACTACTCGGAATTGCAGTCTCACATTGAAATGATCGGCAAAGCCAAGGTACCACAGGTCCATGCAATTCAGAGGGATGAAAATCCGCAAGTCAACGCGATGCAGCGAGGCGAAAAGCGGAAATCGTCCACTGATCAGAAGCCCAAAGCAGATTTACTTTGTATGAACTGCGGAGCAAGGACCCACAGGACCAGAGGATGCGAGAAGCCGATACATGAATGCAACTATTGCAAGAAACGCGGACATCTAGAAAAATATTGTCTGCGTAAACTGTTTGTCGATGACGCCAAGGACGTCTGTCACGTCGCCACCTCACCACCTAAGGAGACTAAAGCCTACCGCAACGTGAAAATCAACGGTATGAATATCAAGATGTGACTAGATTGTGGAGCCGAAGTCACTCTTATCGATCGCGACACATGGATCAAGATTGGCCGACCGAAACTAGAAGAACCCAAACATAATCTGACTGCTGCCAATGGGACCAGCATCAAATGCCATGGACAATGCACATGTGAATACGTGCTAAATGGCATCACTGTAAAAGGCACAGCATATGTCGTTGATGGACCCCTCTACTCGGGATGGAACTGGATTCGAAGCGACCGTGCTCTCTACAATATGATCATCGGCCGTTACGATGCCAATACAGTGGAATCCACGGAAGATACACTTGACAAGGAGAGGACTCAACTGACAACGATGCTGCAGGAAAAGTTCGCGGAAGTGTTTCAACTCAGCTTAGGACATTGCACGAAAATGAAGGCGTCCCTCACTCAAAGAAGATACAAATAAGACATTTCGCAAAGCCCGACCACTACCGTATGCAGCACTTCCTGCTGTCACCACCGAACTGGAACGACAAGTAAACATTGGAGTTCTTTCTCCAATTACTCATTCCGAATGGGCTGCACCTATCGTCTGCGTTAAGAAATCTAATGGAAAACTTCGTATTTGCGCCGACTTTTCAACTGGGCTGAACGACGCGTTAGAACCACACAAGTACCCGCTTCCTACCCCCGAAGTTGTCTTCACTAAATTGAATGGTGGACGTTTCTTTACTACGCTCGACTTGAGCGAAGCGTACTTACAAGTGGAAATTGACGACGATGCCAAGCGACTACTTGTCATCAACACTCATAAGGGACTCTTCCATTACAACCGATTACCTTTTGGAGTCAAGACAGCTCCCGGCATTTTCCAGCAGCTGATGGACACTATGATCGCAGATATAGCAGGAGTTGCTGCATACATGGATGACATAGTTATCACGGGATCGTCAATTCATGAACACACCAAACACCTCACTGCTGCTCTACACCGCGTCAAGGATTATGGATTTCGACTCAGAATCGAGAAATGCGCCTTTCTACAACGAAAAATAAAATATCTTGGAATGGTCGTTGATGAAAACGGACGCCGACCGGATAAAGAGAAAATTCGTGCGATTGAATCGATGCCTGTCCCCCAAGACTTATCGCAGGTGCGTTCATTTCTCGGCATGGTTAACTATTACGGAGCATTTGTCTCGGAGATGAGAACTATTCGGGCTCCTCTCGATAATTTACTTCAGAAGAATACCGAATTTAAGTGGACTGAGGAGTGTCAAAAGTCATTTGAACGAGCAAAAGCTATTCTTGCATCCGATTTATTGCTAACGCACTACAATCCATCCTTACCGATCATAGTAGCCGCCGATGCGTCCAATTACGGCATTGGAGCAGTCATCTTGCATCGTTTTCCAGACGGTTCCGAAAAGGCCATCTGTCATGCCAGTCGTACTCTCAACACATCACAGAAGAACTATAGTCAAATTGAAAAAGAGGCTCTTGGACTAATCTTTGCTGTCACAAAATTTCACCGCTACATACATGGCCGTCACTTCATACTTTTGACTGACCACAAACCTCTTCTAGCCATCTTTGGAAACAAGAACGGAGTACCGGTGTACACTGCAAATCGACTGCAAAGATGGGCCACTCTCCTTTTGGGATACGACTTTGATATCCAGTACCGCAATACTGTGGATTTTGGACAAGCGGATGCTCTCTCCCGACTGATTGCAGCCCATCCAAAAGAACACGAAGACGTTGTCATTGCAGGGCTGGACGCCGAAATGCGAATTGACTTGCTGGATCACAGCCGTCAGTTACCGCTTACTATTCACGAAGTAGCTGCCGAAACAAAAGAAGATCCGTTACTTCAGAAAATTAAGTCATTTGTATTAACACACTGGCCGAAAATTTCCCGCGACGCTCAGGAATGGCCATTCTACAACCGAAGAGACCTACTATCAATCGCAGATGACTGTCTACTTATGGGAAACCGCCTAATCATTCCGAACAAGCTCCAACGAAGAGTACTGGACAGCTTGCACACTGCACATCCTGGAGTTGTTCGTATGAAGATGCTTGCCCGCAGTCACGTCTATTGGCCAAACATCGGCCGAGATATCGAACTCCTCGTCCGCTCCTGCGATAGTTGTGCTGCTGCTTCAAAAGACCCAATCAAGACGGACTTACATTCCTGGGAAGCTGCAACTAAACCGTGGAGTCGCATTCACGTCGACTTCGCTGGACCAGTGAATGGACACACTTACATCGTTGTAGTGGACGCTTTCTCAAAATGGCCAGAAATCATCGAGATGCCCAACACTACGACTGGTGGAACGATCCACCAACTCAAGACACTGTTCAGTCGTTATGGAAATCCAGAAGTACTTGTGTCCGACAACGGTTCTCAATTTACATCATTCGATTTCCACGCATTTTGTGACTCCCGAGAAATCAAACACGTTCGAACACCACCTTTTCATCCGCAGTCAAATGGACAAGTCGAAAGATTCGTTGACACCTTCAAACGCGCGCTTACCAAACTACAGAGGGAGGAGACGCCAGCCGATGCGCTACAAACCTTCCTAATGCACTATCGCAGCTCGCCAAGTCCGAACCTGAATGGCCATTCTCCGGCCGAAATGTTCATCGGACGTGGAATTCGCACAACTCTGGAATTACTACACCCGGCTAACGAGGAACGTGGTGCACGAGATAAAAAAATGGAGGAACAGTATAATCGTCACCATGGAACCACTGCTAGAGTCTTTACTCCAGGTCAACTCGTCTATGTGAAGGACTACCGAACAGTTAATAAAACTGCCTGGATTCCTGGAATAATTTGCAAGCAAATTGGCGATGTCACATACGAAGTAAAAGTTGATCCTGGAATCTGGATCCGGCACGCTGACCAGATCAAACCACGTGCATCTATGGACTCAACAGCTGAAGCCACAAATGATAGTTCTGACACGATTATTCCCTCAAAACCAGCAACATCTCCGCAGGCACAACTGGATCAGGGAGAAACCACCGCGACACTTTCAGCTATATCTCGCCCCACTCGAACCCGACGTCCACCAAGTCGTCTCATAGTAAACCCACATGCCGCTACTTACCATTATACTTGAAAGGGGAGGTGTTGTGCACCGCACAAAGAAAGTGTTGAAGAGAATGAAGAAGATACGACCTTCATGATGATAGTTTTGATATCTCCTTTTTGGGTATAAATGATTCAGTTTTCATTTAGTAACATTCTTTTCTCTCAATCTGCTATTCCGAATAAACGACTATACTTATCGTCTTCATCACCGTCGTTATGGATCCAACAGACCCAAAAGCATAAGCGATCATTTTCGTAATTAGCAATTCAAATACTCTTTGTGGGCCAAATTTCAGCGAGTTCTGATGATCCCAAATAGCGGGCCAGGCCACTCAAGTGAGATGGTCAATGATCGATGTTTTCGATCATGATAACTTTGTTTCAAAGGTGAGCTAACTACTTCTTTCTACTTAACAAAGAAGTACCACTTCTTTGCTTATTTTGGAAATCTTACTTCAAATAACCTCCAAATTAAAGAATTAAGGGCAAGCCAAAATCTCGTTTGTTCCATTTTTTGCTTTCAATAACTCAGACTAGAGAAGACTCAGGCTCAAATCACTATAGTGTAAATTTTGAGGCATAGCTATCGAATATATACATTCTTGTCGCCTCCTCCCAGTTACCCGTTGCTCCGCAGAAATTTAGCGCGGCGACCTCGATCGATGAGCCGAGTTTTGAATGCGCGCCAATGCGGCGCAATTCTCTGATTTCGCGATTTGGCTAGTGGAAAAGAGAGTACGAGTCGACACGGGCTGTAGTAGCGTAGACTTGGCATGTTATCGTAACCCGATATTTTCGCAGTATTTTCTAGGCAGGGAAAAATTACATCTTTCCCTAGAAGAAAGAGAAGTATGCTTGTGAACCGTTACTAAGGTTTTGAGCAAATCTGGAACTTCGACCATCTACACCCACCGTAACCCAAGAAAATGCACTATCCTGCGAAATCAGCATGATATTCATGTTCAGCGCGCTGAATGACCACCCTGGACGTTCGACCCCATCCCGTATACCACCATAACTCTACGAAAAGGTCCCTAGGCAGAGAGAGTATGAAAATCGTAATCAGCATGTCGAATAAATAAGTTCTCTGGACCAAACTCCAGCCGAATTCATGATTTTGACTTCCTACCGTACACCTACCGTAACCACACGGGGAGAAGTTCTGCGGAGAAAGTGTGATATCTGTTTTCAGCACGTAAGATAACCCCTGTACACGAAGCTTGAGCAAGCTTTACGACAAAAAAATTTTGAGGCCTGATAGCCGAATAGCGCCATCCTAATATTGTGTCCGTAATCAGCATGCTCGATTACCTCCCCGTGCAAACTCCCAGCCTCGAAGGTCAAGCTTTACAAAAAATCGATAAAATCGATAAAAGTAATCGATAATTCTGAAAACTAGTATTGTATTCGGAATCCCCATACTCACTAACCCCTCCCCCCCCCCTTGTGCCAACTCCCAGCCTCGTAACCCCTGCAAAAAAAATCGATAAAAATCGATAAAATCGATATCGATCGATGACGAAAAGTAGCCTATGACGCCCGCCCGGCCTCGAAGTGTATGTGTGCCAAGTTTGGTCCGGACCGGTTCAGAAATGGAATTTTCTATTCGGAACATACATACACACATAGAGTGACCGCCAAAAAGTTGCGGACAAGCCTCCCTCCCTTTTTCATCGCTCTTTTTCAGTGTGAAAAGAAGGATGAAAAAGTGTAATAATTGCTTGAGGTGATAGAGCTCTTCAAGCTCTCTAAGATCTACAATCTACACTTTGAGTTTTTTGAGAAACATGTGCTCTAAAAATTTTAAGAATCTTTCTCTAAGGAAAGTCCGAAAATGGCCGCGTCACAATGTCGCGGACAATAATTCTTCGAACGCAAAAATTTTCTTTTGAGTCCTATTTTAAAGCGGAAATACAAGTTATCCAGGCGGGGGTAAGCATGCTAATATACAGAGCTCGTCAAGAACTACACACTGGTTATGAAGCAGGCTTGAGTTTTATTTTAGTTTTTCAAAAAACAACTTTTAATTTCCTTTCTTTAAGCCAAATTTTTTCGCATGAGAACCTATTCAAGATATTCCAACAAAGCTATTCGGACAAAATGGATGCTCTTTGCCATTTTTTATGCATCGGACGTGTGCTGGTGAGATTCTTTGCTGAAAATGGCTCTTGACAGTGCGTGCACATGACCCCACCTGCACCTCACCACTGACTTGTACCGCTTTGCAGGCTTGTAACTCGGCCTGCAGTCAATATTTGAGCCTGCAATTAGGCTCATTCGAAAGAACGAGACTTCCTCTACACGATAGTATGCAGATAAGTTCACTTTGAGCAATCCCAGAAAAATGGCAGATGGGGTGGTAGAGGGCAGCTTCAGTTGTAGTCTAAGCACTTTTCAGCTAAAGTTGAAGAGAGCTCCTTTCGCTACTAGTTCCATTCCGGAAGTTTAAAACTGTCAATTTTCTTCTAATAGATCCATTTCGAAGCTCTAAGACTGTTCTGGTGTTCATAAGAGCTTTCACTCCAATCACCTCAAAGGCTGCACTTTTTTACCCCATCCGCCATTTTTCTGCGATTGCTGAAAGTGAACATATCCGCACATCTCGTGTAGAGGAAGTCTCGTTCTTTCGAATGAGCCTAATTGCAGGCTCAAATATTGACTGCAGGCCGAGTTACAAGCCTGCAAGCGGTACAAGTCAGTGGTGAGGTGCAGGTGGGGTCATGTGCACGCACTGTCAAGAGCCATTTTCAGCAAAGAAACTCATCAGTACACGTCCGATGCATAGAGGACGGCAAAGAGCATCCATTTTGTCCGAATAGCTTTGTTGGAATGTCTTGAATAGGTTCTCATGCGAAAAAATTTGGCTCAAGGAAAGGAAATTAGAAGTTGTTTTTTGAAAAACTAAAATAAAACTCAAGCCTGCTTTTTCTGAGGAAGCAACCATAACCAGTGTGTAGTTCTTGACGAGCTCTGTATATTAGTATGTTCACCCCCGCCTGGATAACTTGTATTTCCGCTTTAAAATAGGACTCAAAAGAAAATTTTTGCGTTCGAAGAATTATTGTCCGCGACATTGTGAGCGGCCATTTTCGGCCTTTCCTTAGAGAAAGATTCTTGAAATTTTTAGAACACATGTTTCTCAAAAAACTCAAAGTGTAGATTGTAGATCTTAGAGAGCTTGAAGAGCTCTATCACCTCAAGCAATTATTACACTTTTTCATCCTTGTTTTCACCCTGAAAAAGAGCGATGAAAAAGGGAGGGAGGCTTGTCCGCAACTTTTTGGCGGTCACTGTATATACACATACAGACAGACGGACAGACAAACAGACATTCAGCTTTATATATAAGATAGTAATGTGTGAGCTGCGTGATTCGTTGTAGACGTCTGCGTGTGAACAAGACGTCTGCGTGTGAACAACCTTTTCGACGACAAATAGTCCTCATCCCTTGCAGAAGCGGTCTGATATAAATGTAAGAGTAATGCACAGGAATCCCTTACTACAGCAGGTAAAGTCGGCGGCTTTTATGCAGCGACCAAACTTTGCTCATAGTCTAAAAAAGCGCCCACTCAGACAACCGCCAAGGGCAAGCGGTCTGCAAACTCGCGCTTTTTTGCAGGCGGTGAACAGAATTTTGGTGCGTGGCCAAACCTTCACCGAGCGGTACCTCCTCTACCGTCGCATGTTCTGCCAGCGGGCAGAATACATAATTTTCTGCGAGCGGTCGTCAAATAAATTCGCTCACCGAGCGCTAGGCAAATTTTCAGCAAAGCTCTGACTCTTGTTAAGCAGTTTCGGGAGTACGCCGAGCCACGGTAATACTCTACATAAAAGAGTTATCCTCGATGGCTTAATTACCCGAGTTTGGGATGCTTTCTTTGAGCGAAAAGTACCTACGGGCTGTGCGTCCTTCACAAAATACCATGCGGCCCTCAATAATCTTGCATATTCTCGCGGAAAGTCCGCGAAAATGCGACTGCGTCAACTAATCTATAAAAAGCCGCAATTGTTTTTCGCCCATTCCTCTGAAATTGAACCAACATTCTTCCAAATTTTTGCAAGCGGACCGCAAGAAGTCAGCGAGCTATTTTTCCAGCGCCCGCTCGCTCGCGTGGCCGCCTGCTCCCGGCGATTACCTGAGCAGAAGCGCGCTCCAGAATCCATTTTCACACGCGCTATTTGAGCTGGAGCGTTAGTTTTGGAAACTGTTCCATACTAGAACAACTATCATTCATGTTCTTTCAGGAATCGCTGTAGTAATTCACCGAAACGCATTAAAACGCACCTCATAGATTCGCTAGTCATACGCAAAGCATACTCGTGCCTTCTAGTTAGAGAATGAACGATAGAGTTTGTCCCAATTTCAGTCAGGCCAAATTGGCATGGCGAGAGTCCGGTCGCAAGAGTTCTGCCTCACGTCTGCCGCTAACTTGTCTGCTTTCTCCTTAATTTCTTCGCTCTATCAGACAGGGCTCGTATGCACCGCAAACCCCTAGCGCAGAGAACGCGCAAATCTAGCCAAAAGTTCTGCCTGTTCCCGATTGGGAGAGCCTGTACGTCCATTTACATTGGCCAGACACATGTTCGATCACGCTCAGTGTAGGTTTACGCTTCTCCATAGCAGTGTTCTTGCTCAAACGCTTTGCATGCATATTCTCACTTTAGTTAAATCTCAATCTTTACCGAGAGGATAGCATAACTACCTGTACAATTACTTTGATGCACCGTGCATAATGATTGCTCGCACTTGCGACCTGACAGCTTTGAATGCTTTGCTGAGACGACATGTACAAGTGCTTTCAACCTGAATGTCACGGTCGCGCGGCTCGGGTCTTAGCGAGCAGCCACGCTTGAGCCACTTCGACGCTTTCGCAAACGTGTCTCTGAGAATTTTTTCAAGCTCGCCAGCCATCGATGCGGTATACGATATTTCCACCTCAAGCATGGCAAAATACCGTATCCAAAGGACGAAAGCAGCGAGAGACCTAAGGGGGGTGGCTCGCAAGCGGCGCTGACAAAACTCAGATTGAAGTCTCGGCATTACCAGCATTACCGGTCAATTCTTTTACGCGCAAATTTTGCCGCATTCCAAGCACACTATAATAAGCGGAAAATTTACTCGTCTGATACAACTGAATGTCTTTTTGTATGTGTCTGTGACTGTGTACGTCTGTTCCGAGTGAATTTTTCTATTTATGAACCCCGTACCAAACTTTGCACACATACGGCGTCATGTCAATCTGTCAGGCCCATGGCCACCGAAGCGAAGATCGATCTAGATCAAAGGTTATCGAAGGCGCGCTATCGAACGGCAGGGAGGCCGCAGGCAAGATCTCGACTTTATTGTTTGTTGTTCCGACGCCACGGAACGTGGCGTCCGTCTTGTTTTGTTTTTTTTTGTTTTATAATAAACATTTTCTGTCCTTGTTCTTTGCTCGCTTAGAAGGTAACATCCCTTACATGGGGGCCGAGCCGTTTTCTGCAAATTAGTAATTTTCGCCGCATGTAAGGGCTAATTTCGAAATAATTTAGAAAGGATTTGGAAAGGGTACCTGGAGAGATATTAAGTAAGATGACAGAGCACAAAATTTCAGCAGGTACCAGGAGAAATATGAAACGTTCATAAGGGAGAAAGCGAGAAAGTTGAGTGGGGAATTATATGATGTGGCAGAACAGTATAGCCATAGTATAGAGGATGAACGAGACAGTATGTCCGAAGCCATGAATTAGGTACACAATCAGTTGAGAGCTGCAGAGAGTTTGTAAGGCTGGCTGAGAGAAACATGGAGATTCTGGCACAACGACAGCCATTCAAAACCTCAAAAAGAAGGGAGGTGAAACGGAAAAAGTCAAGCAGGGTGAGTCATGCAAACTGTATCAAGCAAGGTGAGTCAATGCTAACTGTAGTAGGCATAAAGAAGACTGCTTATCAAAGAGATACTTTGCAGTCCCACCATTACAATCCAAGGCGGATTGGAGCGCCGTTCGAACAAAACTTGAACAACTTTGTGTCGGGATCAAACCGTTTGCATTCAAGGGAGGCCTCAAGGCCAGCAACGAACGAAAAACAACAGGAAAACACAAAATCGGGGGAAATATCCCGATTTGTCCCACCAGCAGGGCTTTATACGGTCACGTCTGGATCACTTCTCGGTAAGTTCTCACGTGGGAAGGTCTGGCTCTCTCCTGACCAGTTTTCGACTCCCGCGAGCCTCCTCTGCTCGCGGCTCCCCTCTCTCTTCCCCTTTTATGCCCTGCTGAGAGGTCATATCGGCCTCTTCTTTTCCCGCCATCAAATATTGTAGATCGGTGATCGTTTCCATCCAACAAGAATATATTCCGAGCAAATTTACACAAACATAAACACTTTGACTTTTATATATTTACTAGCTGGCTTACCCGGCTCCGCCGTATCCGAATAGAAAATTCCATTTCTCAACCGATCCGGACCAAACTTGGCACACATACACTTCGGGGCCGGGCGGGCGTCATAGGCTACTTTTCGTAATTGATCGATATCGATTTTAGATTTTTTGCAAAATTTGAGCTAGGGGGCTGGAATTTGGCAGAGGGGTGTAATCGAGCATGCTGATCACCCCCACGGGGGGTTCACCCCCACGGGGGGCTCGAACTTTGCAAAAAATCGATAAAATCGATAGAAGCAATCGATAATTCTGAAAACTAATATTGTATTCGGAATTGCCATGCCCTCTTACCCCATGTGCCAACTCCCAGCCCTGTAGCTCAAACTCTGCAAAAATCGATAAAATCAATAAAAGTAATCGATAATTCTGAAAACTAATATTGTTTTCGGAATCGCCATGCCCACTTACCCCCCTATGCCAACTCCCAGCCCTGTAGCTCAATTGCAAAGAAATCGATAAAATCGATAAAATCGATATCGATCGATGATGAAAAGTAGCCTATGACACGCGCCCGGCCCCGAAGTGTATGTGTGCCAAGTTTGGTCCGGATCGGTTCAGAAATGGAATTTTATATTCGGAACATATGTACACACAGACATACAGACAGACATACAAACAAACGGACATTCGGATTTAGATAACAGTAATTACTTGTACTTAGAAAATCGTCGGTGGTAGGCGGATTCCAGACTCGTGTTTTCTTGCAGGCACTCAACAGAAATTTGGAACGTGGCCAACCCTTTTGGCGGTAGTTCCTTTGCTGTCGCATATTCTGCCAGCGGGCAGCAATACAGAATTTTCTGCGAATTGTCGTCAAATAATTTCTTTCAGCAAGCGTTGGCCAAATTTTCAGCGAGCGTTTTGCTCTTGTTACGGACTTTCGGGCGTACGCCGAGCAAAAGTAACACTCTAAATGGCAGAGGTGTGAGGTTTGATTACCCGAGTTTGGAGTAGGCTCTGCAACAAACTCGAAAAATCTTAACACGGAATTCATTCGAATACGAATTCGAATAAACATTTGAATAAAACATTCGAATAAAATCTATTTGAAATCCCGTTTTTAATCATTCGAGTTTTCGAATTTTATTCAAAATGTGTTTTTTGATTGATCGAGTTTCGAATTTTATTCAAAACCTCGTTTCCTCGATTATTCGAGTTTGAAGATACCGATGTCGAAGAATAACTCTGAATTTCTTTTTGTTCAGTAGAATCTTGTTCATATTCTGAGAGTAAGAGACTTAGAAGCACTGTACATCGTCTGACATGGGTGAAGTTGCTTTTTCTAGGCTAAATTGTCGACCAGCATAGGCGGTATCAAATGACTGATTATAAGAATTGCTTCCAGTACTCTGTTAGAATTTTAGAGAACTCGTAACATTGTCTTGTAGCGATTGAATCGCGACGATCAAATTGCGTGAACTCTGTCCGAGGCCATAAAGGCCAAAATGCTTTGTTGGTTTGAAGACGGATAGTAAGTCAAAAGGAATTCCTTTCATTTTCCTGAAAAAAAAACTTTTAACAGAAAGGGTTCTACAGTACAAAGAGTTAGTTTGTAGCGCATATAGTTCAAAACTGTTGGGGAAGATCGGCTATAGCAAAACAACAGCCATTCGCCTGAAATAGTGGTACACGATTATGAAAATTATGAATCACGATTATGCTGATTATGAAAACATTATTGACAGGGCCGGGCGAAGCTGCTCTAGTACTCAGATAATCGCGGGGGGCAGGCGGGCACCGGAAAAATAGATTGCTGATTTCTCGCACCCCGCTCGTGGATTTTTTGCAAAGCAATCGGGACTTTTCGGAAGACCGCTCGCTGAGTCAGCGGATTTTTGAGAGACCGCCTGTTGAATTTTTTTCGCTTTTGTCTTTTGCAGATATATTGCTGAATCTCTGAGGAATCGAGAATTCAGCAAGCGGTCTTCCGAAAAGTCCTGATTGCTTTGCAAAAAATCCGCGAGCGGGGTGCGAGAGATAAGCAAACTATTTTTCCGGTGCCCGCCTGCCCCCAGCGATTATCTGAGTAAGGGACGAAAGCGCTCTAGTAAGGGACGAGTCTGCCTTCCATTGATAATTATAGTCGAATCATTTCATATGACCATGTGTGTCACTGCACACATTGTTCATATCTGGCGTCCCCATCCTGGAATTGCAATCGCAAAAACGCAAGAGAGCGACCGCTTGTTATCGCTTACATCGTTTTGAGAAGATTAGTATGAATAGACTAGCTGGCTTACCCGGCTCCGCCGTATGTTCCGAATAGAAAATTCCATTTCTTAACCGATCCGGACCACTTGGCACACATACACTTCGGGCCCCGGCGGGTGTCACAGTCCACTTTTCGTTATCGATCGATGTCGATTTTATCGATTTTTTGCAAAATTTGAGCTAAGGGGCTGGAATTTGGCAGAGGGGTGTAATCGAGCATGCTGATCACCCCCAAGTTTGGTCCCGATCGGTTCAGAAATGGAATTTTCTATTCGGAACATACGTACAGGCAGACATACAGACAGACAAACAGACATTCAGCTTTATATATAAGATTATTAAAAAGGAGAAAAAGCTTGAAGAAAACATCGGAAACTCTCGGCAGAAGGGCTATCTGTTCCTAAAGTCCAGGATGAGGACGCCAAAGGTGTGCAATATGTGCAGTGACATACATGATCATACGAAATGATTCGACTGTACAGTGCTGGCCATAGCTATAAAGCCACTCTAAAAATCACCGTAATTTGCTCTCTCTTGCTCATAATTGTCTGAAAACCACTATTTTGTGCGCAAACTAACGTCATACCATTGACCAGAACGGCTTCCAATTTCATGGATTTTGGAGGGAGAAAAACTGAAAAATTTGAAAAAACGGGTTCCGAAGGTTGGTCACAGCTATAAAGCCACCTCTCATTTTCAATCATTACTGAGTTTTGTGAACCTCAAATTTTTTGTACATATACAACATCAAAATATGAAACATTTGTTACACTTGGAAGGAGTCGCCTTTCAAAAAGAAGATTCGTACTGCATTTTTTGCTCTAAAATGCATAATAAGTCACATCATTTGCAAAAAACTGCTTTTTCACTGAATTTTGAAGCACATGTTTGACTCGGATGAAGATTCTAGGCTTTGCCGAGCCTTTGCAATGAATACAGCGAAAGGCGCTTGAGTCAACATTGCTTAGTCCCTGATATTGATAAACGAACCCCAACCTCACCTCCAGGTAGACGAGTTTTTGAACCGCAGAAATTGAGTCCTAATGCCCGAAAAGCTCTGTCGCGTGCTCAGCACGTCGCTTGTACAACGATAGACTCGTGCGCATAGCTTGTACGTCATCGCAACTCTGAGGATTCTGGTTCCGCTGTGGACGCCTTTTTTCCTAAAATGTCTGCAGTTCGGTTGTGCACTCCGTCTGATCATGACTCGCTCTAACCACTTCGACCGAGCGGAAAACCGCTCAAAACTTCAAAATCCTACTATTCCTGACAGTTTAGTAAGATCTGACTTGATGAGGAGTTCAAAGCAGTGAAATCTGAAGTCTTGTGAGATACACTGCGCACAACCGAACTGCAGACAAAGCGTTTTAACTTTGGTGCGGCAAATTCGTCTTTGCCAAAAAAACCCGACAGCTTCTGCATGAGTACGTCGCCATGCAGACAAGGTGTCAACTTCCAACCAAAAGTTTTCGCGCGTCAGAAGTCGAGTTTTGCGCCTCAGAAGCGTGTTTACACCTCGGTAATATGAGGGCTCGTTTATCAAGATTAGCGACTACGCAATTTTCAGCTCAACACTTTTTACATCGTTCATTGCAAAGGCCAAACAAATCCTAGGACCTTCATCCGAGTCAAACAAGTGCTTCAAAATTCAATGAAAAGGCAGTTTTATGTGACTTATTATGCATTTTAGAGCAGAAAATGCAGTACGAATCTTCTTTTTGAAAGGCGACTCCTTCCAAGTGTAACAAATATTTCATATTTTGATGTTGTATATGTACAAAAAATTTGAGGTTCACAAAACGTAGTACTGATTGAAAATGAGAGGGTGGCTTTATAGCTGTGACCAGCCTTTGGAACCCGTTTTTTCAAATTTATTAATTTTTCTCCGGCCAAAATCAATAAAATTGGGAGTCGTTCTGGTCAGTGGTGTGACGTTAGTTTGCGCACAAAATAGTGGTTTTTCAGTTAATTATGAGCAAGAGAGAGCAAATTACAGTGATTTTTAGGGTGGCTTTATAGCTATGGCCAGCACTGTAGTTGTATAGTTGACTGGCGTTTACAATAAGAAAAGGCGTCGGGTGCTTTTGGGCTTTTTGAGAGAAGTTTGGCAGACCTTAGGTTAGAATGTACATCTTGAAAACGCTACTTTTGGCAGCATAGCGTTTGAGATAAGGTAGATCATCGATTTATCGAGTTTGCAATGTTCCGTCCGTGTTTTCGCTGTGCGATGTTACGTTCGGCAAATTGTCACCATTTGCTATTACTTTGTGGTTCAAGCTGTGATCTGCTCCTAAAATGCAAAAGAACTCTGCTTGGACTTTCTTCAGAGAGTGTAGATACTAACGAAAAAAGACGCTGCATTTTTTACAATGGGGAGAAATGGAGCGATTTATTTACAGAGAAAATGATGCAACATTCTATTAGTCATCAGCTTCGTGGCAGCTGTTCTTATCGCTTCTGCTTTTGCGGCCATTCTGGAAAGCTTTTTGCTCCTTACTTTCATTCTTCCAGAATGTTCCTGGGTTTCCTCTTCCCCCCGCATTACGAAGATGTAAGTCCTATAAATGCGCTTGACTTGATTACCTGCGTAGTTGTAGCTCACTTGTTAATTCGACATCTCGTCACGATTCGTCTAGGGCTCTGCTTCGACAATGTTTTGCTTGTGCTTCCGTCAACTGTTCGGTACTTTGCGGAGATCGTTGTTTCTTTCCTTATTCAACCCTTCTTTTATTCACTGAGAGTCCTTCTTTGCAGGTGACTGCCGATGTAGCGATGGCGATGGCTATAGCTAATCGTAAGAAAGCATTTGTCATCAAGCGTATAACGACGTCTTTACACACCTTTCTGCTCATCGTCGATAAAAATTTTGTGTTGGGCGTTTTTGCTGCGAAAGATCCCACACCAACGATAGGTGCAATGATTGTCATTAATTACAAGTAAGTTTTCTTGTATTTATTTATTGTAGTAGTAGAGATATTATCATTATCTGTGACTGTTCTTCAAATGGAGTAGCAATGAGAAAGGGAATAAGCGAGAAAAAGACACATTTTGACCTATCAGCGGGTACGTAGGCATAGAGAGTGGACCGTCAAAGAAGAGGAAGCGTAGTGGGCCGGAAAAGACTTTCGAATAGGCATCTATGAAGCGCGACCGTGTGCGTCGCTCATGCACTTCCGCCAACCGCTTTGCTTGTTTTGATCTCTACTCAAATGGTTTTCCGCTTGCGATAGTATTCAGATTCTGGAAGTGACTGAGCGCAGGTGATGTCTTTCCATATTTCCTGCGGCCGCGGAGTGTAATCGAATCCGTCGTCACGACTTTATGAATAGCCTGTACAAACCCTCTCATTCCAAAATCAGAATCGATACAACGATTTGTCTAGAAGATCGATCTAAGACTTTTTTGTTTTAGAATCATTGTTGCACATACGATTGTTTTGAGTCAGATTTTGTGCAGGCTGTGTAACGGCAACAGTCATGCGCAGCGCGACCGCAACGACACTCGCGCGAGCCATCCTCATCCAAAAGTCGGCTACAGTCTGCTCTAGTTGGGATCAGGCTGAATCGTTAGCGTAAATCTGCGCGCTCGCAGCGCTAGCGGTTCGCGCTGCATAGGCGTGCTATCGGAGAGAGCAAAAGGATTGAAGAGAGAGCAGAGAAGCAGGCCGTAGGCGTGACCGCGAAATCCTAGCGATGCGGACTCCCGCCATGCCAATTTTGGCCAGTTAGAATTGGGGCGAACTATACTTAGAGTGTCTACAGCTTTTCATGTCTGTTTCTTATCCTTTTATCGATAATTAACAGTATGACTATACTTTTAGGTACGTATGGCTAGGAATGCAGCGCGCGGTCGTAGTGTGATTGCACTACGCGGAGCTGTCGCCGTTACATGAACTTCATTCTCCTTTTGAGGGTTCAGTTCCATCCATGTGAATGGCTTATTCACTTCTAAAAATGGTCGCGATCGCGCCCTTTTCGTGAAGCCGTCTCGCAACCGTCTTCTGGCGGTTTTCTATCATGCCTGAGCGGCGACTAGATGGTAGCGGGCTCAAAAAATTGCCCATAGGATGCCCGCTGACACGGCAAAAATTCAAGAAGGCGGCGGCGCGTTATCCAAGCCGGCGTTCTGTCATTGAGACAGATGTTATTTGATGACAGCAATTCCACGCAGCGGAATGCCACTACGCGCAAGCCGACCTTCGAACTACAATTAAGTATTCTATCAACGATTCCCTTTTGAGACAGCCGCTTGCCGCCGCACAGGTGGTAATTAGCGAGCCGAATCTCTTGACATCACTCACCACACTCTGAGGCTCCCGCCAGATGCCGAAGCCACGCCAGCGCCGAGCTGTTCGGCGCTGTTTCGATCGATACACATGCATTTTGTTCAGGGCGGGGCTAACTGACCCTGTGCCGCCAAAGCGCTACTGGAACTTTTGACAGAGATGTCGATCAATAGCCGGTGCATTTACCTGGCTGAGAATTGGATCAGCTGGCCCCGCCACAAATGAAATGCACGTGTATCGATCGAAACACTCGGAACAGCTCGGCGCCGGCGCGGCTTCGGCGCTCTGGCGGGAGCCTGAGGCTCCCGCCAGAGTGCCGAAGTTATGCCAGCGCTACGCCAGCATTTCGATCGATACACGTGTATTTCGTTGGGGCGGGGCTAGCTGACGTCCATAACGAAATACACGTGTATCGATCGAAATGCTGGCGTAGCGCTGGCATAACTTCGGCACTCTGGCGGGAGCCTGAGGGGCGAAAAGTCTTGAGGCGCGCATAATAGTTCTGATGGCACAGATAATACAACAAATTGGAAATAACTGTAAAACATGTATACTGACATGACGAGTCAGCAAAATAGGTACCTACTAGCAAATCAGTCCAAGTCTTGAAAACAAAAATTGAATTTTTTACTTCTTTTCCTGGCAGCTAATCATTTTGTGTTCCAACAATCTTTGAAGATAACTTGCTTTATACTCCGTTTTCCTTGGAAGCAACTATAGGCAATGGAGAAACGAAGGCGCAAAAGCAGTACTAGCCAAGCGGCGTTAACACGGCGCGCTTGTATCGTCATCGTTGCAAACCCTGCGTGCGCCGGCGCCGCATCGCCTCGGGCTTGCTCCACGTTACTTTTCTCCCCACGCCACGTCAAACGAGCATCCGCTACATGGCGCAGGCCCGAAGCGAGGCGGCGCCGCAGCAATTCACGTCATGTTGAGGCTGGAAGGCATAGTAGAAAAGACCAATACGTATTGAAAACGACTGTATATCAAACTTAACAACATGTTGAAGGGAATAGAGTACACTAGCTGGCTTACCGGCTCCGCCCGGCCCTGTCAAAACAAGGAACACTATCCCTATTCCTGTACGAATCTTTCCCTGTGCCCACGCTTACATGCCAAATCACTATTCCCGCTGTTTAGTAATCAGCATGCTCGATTACCCCCCTCTCAGACAATCACCGGGGGCAGGCGGGCACCGGAAAATACGCGGTGCTGAAATTTCGCGTCCCGCTCGCAAATTCCAGGAAAATAGTTAGCGAGTTTCTGAGAGACCGCCTGTTGAATCTTTTTTCGCTCTTATCTTTTGCAGATATATTGCTGAATCTCTGAGGAATGGAGAATTCAGCAAGCGACGTTCCGAAAAGTCCTGATTGCCTCTCAAAAAATCCGCGAGCGGGATTCGAGAAATCAGCCATCTATTTTTCCGGTGCCCGCCTGCCCCCGGCGATTGTCTGAGCTGTGCCAACTCCCAGCCCCGTTGCTCAAACTTTGCAAAAAAAATCGATAAAATCGATAAAAGTAATCGATAATTCTGAAAACTAATATTGTATTCAGAATCCCCATGCTCGATTACCCCGTCTCAGATAATCGCCGGGGGCAGGCGGTCCGCAAACTCGCGCTTTTCTGCAGGCGGTCAGCAGGATTTCGGGGCGTGGCCAAATCTTCAGCGGGCGGTATTTGCGTTTTCTGCAAGCGGGCATCAATACAAAATTTTCTGCAAGCGCTCGTCAAACAATCTCTTTCAGCGAGCGCTGGCCAAACTTTCAGCAGGCGCTCAGACTCTTTTTACGCAGTTTCGGGCGTACGCCGAGAAAAGATGAGACTCTATGTGGCAGAGGTACCATCGATGGTTTTATTACCCAAGTTTGGGGTACTTTTTCTCAGCGGAAAGTACCTCAGGGTTGTGCGGTCCTTTAAAAAGGACCGTGCGGCCCCCAATAATTTTGCATGTTCTCGCGGAAAATCCGCGAGAATGCGGCCACTGTGCCGCAACCTATGTATAGAAAAACCGCGATAGATCTTCGAGCGTTCGTCTAAAAATTGGCCAAAATTATTCCAAATTTCTGCAAGCGGACCACAAAAAATCAGCGAACTATTTTTCCGGTGCCCGCTTGCTCAAAATTCGCATGGCCGCTTGCCCCCGGCGATTATCTGAGGTGCAAACTCCCAGCTCCGCAGGTCAAACTTTGCAAAAAATTGATAAAATCGATAAAAGTAATTGACCATTTCAAAAACTAATACTGTATTCGTAATCAGCATGCTCGATTACCCCCCTATGCAAACTCCCAGCCCCATAGGTGACCTCAGCAAAAAAATCGATAAAATCGATATCGATCGATGACGAAAAGTAGCCTATGACACGCGCCCGGCCCCGAAGTGTATGTGTGCCAAGTTTGGTCCGGATCGGTTCAGAAATGGAATTTTATATCCGGAACATATGTACAGGGCTCCTAAATTGCAGAGTCGTTTGCACCAGCGGTCGCGCGACCGCGTCGCGCCCGGGCATCAATGGTGCCGCCGCGCTAGCGCTGGCGCCGGCAAATACAGACAGACAAACAGACATTCAGCTTTATATATAAGATTAACTCTGTCTTAATTTGAACTGTTTTTAGAATTACAGCAATGTTCACTTCAGGCCCAATTCGAAAGACAAGAGTATGATCAATATTTCGACTTGGGTACCATATGATGGTTATGTGACGATGACACTCTACTTGACAAGCAAAGCTTTTGAAGAGGATTTGAATATTGTAAAATCAAGAACTAGCTATATCGTTCTTAGACTCATTAGTTCATGCTTTTTTCTTCAGTTCTGCGGTAGTTTTTATACATGTGGGTGTGTGCGTTACAAAGGAATACCGCTCGCGCACCCAGCAGTGTTCAATGACATCATCGGAGTGGTAAGAGACGACGGAGGGATATTGGTAAAGAACTATATAGGTAAGGCTATATACCAATCCAACAAAATATCTCGGCGCAAGCTAGCCTCTGGGTGAGACACCAAGCTATGCAGAGCAATGTTTGTTAGGTAGGCGGGATTTGAAATTTCAATTTGTGCCCAGTCATAGGCGATTTGTCACAAGTGGAGAAAGAACGCCTTTGCATGCGTTGTCTCCGCCTCTCTTCTGGTGCATTTTCATCCCTTCGTCCGCCTTCTCTTCCAAGGGTTGTTTCATACTGTCGCAATGACTGCAGCAGTCTGCACTGACCGCAGCAGACTGCAGCAGACTGCAGCTGACCGCACTGACCGCAATGACCGCAGCGGCTGAAGCATGCAGGCGGAGAGGATAAATAGTTGTGGTTTAGACAAACAACAACAATATATACGTAAAAGCAAAAGGTAACAAGGTTTAGAATGTTACAAAACAGGTATATGCAATGATAGGAAGAATTAGAACAAATACCAACATATCAAAGAAAACTATCGCCAAAATTTGACTGGGAAGAATTCTGATGGAACTTATGATCTTCTTATGCGCAAATCATGCTGTTTTGATAATCGCGGTTGTTTTTTCTTTTAAGAAAAGAGGCTGCGACCGATGCGGTCAGTGTGGTCAGTGCGGTCAGCTGCAGTCAGCTGCAGTCTGCTGCAGTCAGTGCGGCAGTCTGAAACAACCCCAAGCACGAACTATCCATTTCGGTTGCAAGATCCTTTAACATCTGAGTGCCATGACTCGCCTGTATAGGGCCTGCTGGGTTGTGATGGCCCTATCTGCTGCGGTCATCGCTTCCCATTAAGATAAGCAATTTGACCCGGATTTCTGTTTTTCTTGATAGTTCTTCTCTCTTCTCTCGTCTCCATTTGGACCATTTTGGGAAGTAGTAGGATGACTGCGCTTGTTTGATAACTTTGCGACGTTTGAACACGCGCTTTCTGTAGCAAATGCGACTGTCACGATATGGCAGAGCCCTAAAGGCGAATGAGCAAGCGGTAAGTACGCCGAGATTCTGTACCCCACATCAAATCGGTTTCTGCCTTCGTAACATGTTTTTGACCCTGCAATGTATCGGCAGTTCATAACACGCAAAGACTGAGCGTCTTTGCGTCCGGTTAGAGAGAAACGAAAGAGCGTTCGATCTAAGAGACGCCGATATGTCCACAGTCTTTGCGTGCGATGAATCGCTTATAAGTAGTAGATGGGTACAGCCAGTTCACATCACTTCTGTGTGGCCTCATAAATGAGAAAGACTATTGCGAAATTTTAACCTTTGTAGGGTTGTAGTAAAGACTCAGAATTGTTTGCAAAATCACGAGATCCAAAATTTATGCCTTCTAACAAGAACATGAAGTAAAGGAGAAGTGGGCATAGTCCATCTAAATCCTCTCCGATAGGGTCGCACATTGCAGATATCCTATTCACACGAAGGAGGTGTAGACGCATCTCCAAAGATTTCTTATTTGCAACCCGTCCTTCATGTGTGCTTTACAGGGAAGTTGCGAGCTACAGTAAAGTTATGCAAAACATCTTCCCATTTTGAATGGAAACTTTGCGGAGTGGACAAGTATCTGCAACCGGTAGATGATAATGTCAGTCCTTGTAAAACATGGATTCTACTCCTCTTTCTATCTGTACTAACTTATAGCTTCATCAGCGTAGTTGTGGTATAGTAGGTGCCGTTCAGCAGCGTGGTATGAACTACATCACATCTCGTGATTTTCCTCATGATGTCCGATTTAAGAATGCAAACTTGTGAGTCAGTCCAGCTGAATATAGCACTGGATAGTGTTTGGAGTGTTTCAGTGATGGCGATGTTGGAACTCTGCTGGGTACAGATGTTTGCTTTCTTACTCGAGAGACTACGCCCTATACATACTACGTAACGGGGAAGATCGAGTCATCAAAAGGAACCATGGTACCTACTAAACACAACGGCTACTTCTCAGTAAGTTATCCATCATGTCTTGGATTTATATCTTTGTAATTTTGTTGCGAAGATGATGTAACCAAAACTTGACGTGGGGAAACATTCACAGCCCCTAGAGGCAGAATGTAGCATTTGCCTTATGGTGTATAACAGGCCTCGATCGGCTCGGGCTGCACACATGCGTGCGCGTGTACAACGTTACACTCGAAGCAGTCTGTAACTATGATTTTTGCGGCAAAAGCTCGTGCCATTTGCTTTAAAAATGTTGATTTAATATGCGATGGCATGTAAAGGGCTTATCAAACGCAGTGTCGCTTGCATCAGCATCTCCACTCCCGTGCTGGACTCTGTGTCTCTTCCGCGAACCTCTTCAATCTTATATATAAAGCTGAATGTCTGTTTGTATGTATGTACGTATGTTTCGAATAGAAAATTCCATTTCTGAACCGATCGGCAAACTTGGCACACATACACTTCGGGCCCCGGCGGGTGTCATAGGCTACTTTTCGTCATCGATCGATGTCGATTTTATCAATTTTTTGCAGAATTTGAGCTACGGGGCTGGGAGTTGGCACAGGGGGTAATCGAGCATGCTGATCACCCCCGTGGGGGTGTTCAGCATGCTCGATTACACCCCTCTGCCAAATTTCACTCCCCGTAGCTCAAATTTTGCAAGAAATCGATAAAATCGATATCGATCGATGACGAAAAGTAGCCTATGACACCCGCCCGGGCCCGAAGTGTATGTGTGCCAAGTTTGCCGATCGGTTCAGAAATGGAATTTTCTATTCGGAACATACGGCGGAGCCGGGTAAGCCAGCTAGTCTTATATAGTATAAAGCTGAATGTGTGTATGTCTGTCTGTATGTATGTATGATGCATCCCCTAGAATTGTTCCCATGTGAACCATCAACGTGGCTGTTTTTCGACCAATTAACATGTCAACTTCGAATAAGCGCCTCATATTTGCTGGAGTTGACATGTTAAAACGATCAAAAGGCAGCCACGTTGATGGATCATATCGGAACAATTCTGGGGGATGCACCATATGTGCGGAATAGAAATTTTTATTTCTGAACCGATTTGGACCAAACTTGGCACACATACACTTCGGGGCCGGCCGGGTGTCGTAGGCTACTATTCATCATCAATCGACATCGATTTTATCGATTTTATCGATTTTTTGCAAAGTTTGAGCTACAGGGCTGGGAGTTGGCACAGGGGGGTAAGAGGGCATGGCGATTCCGAATACAATATTAGTTTTCAGAATTAACAATTGCTTCTATCGATTTTATCGATTTTTTGCAAAGTTCGAGCTACGGGGCTGGGAGTTGGCGTAGGGGATTAGTCGAGCATGCTGATTACGAATACAACATTAGTTTTTAAAATCGTCCATTGCTTTTATCGATTTTATCGATTTTTTGCAAAGTTTGAGGTACAGGGCTGGGAGTTGGCACAGGGGGGTAAGAGGGCATGGCGATTCCGAATACAATATTAGTTTTCAGAATTATCAATTGCTTCTATCGATTTTATCGATTTTTTGCAAAGTCCGAGCTACGGGGCTAGTAGTTGGCGTAGGGGATTAATCGAGCATGCTGATTACGAATACAACATTAGTTTTTAAAATCGTCCATTGCTTTTATCGATTTTATCGATTTTTTGCAAAGTTTGAGGTACGGGGCTAGTAGTTGGCGTAGGGGATTAATCGAGCATGCTGATTACGAATACAACATTAGTTTTTAAAATCGTCCATTGCTTTTATCGATTTTATCGATTTTTTGCAAAGTTTGAGGTACAGGGCTGGGAGTTGGCACAGGGGGGTAAATGGGCATGCTGATTTTGAAAACAACACAGGGAACGGGAAATGAAGTGTAGAAGTGGGCACAGGGAAAAACTGTGCAGGGATAGGGATACCTTTATTACAGTGTTTTGACAGGCCCGAGCGGAGCTGGGTAAGCAAGCTATCACTTCTAATCGACTCCGCCTTTCCCACGCTTGCCCTTGGAAAGTGATCAGAGAGCATGTTCGCGGAAGAGACGCAGAGTCCAGCGCGAGAGTGGAGACGCTATGCAACCGACACTGCGTTTAGCCCTGTATATACAAGCCAAGTAGCGGCAAGAGTTTGGCGCAGTGCAATTGCAACGCAACGATAGCGGGCTGGTTTCTCAGCCACAAATTGTCCAAGACCTGGACGATCTGTGTGTTATGTTCCTCGTTCTTCTACTGATGAAGTGAGGGCCGAGCCTGTTACTTGTAACCATATTATAATGCCCGCACGCTCGTAGTAGCGCGATCACGGTTTAGCCTAAAGATTCGGTCGCAGCCGTGTTCGCTGAGACTAGTCTAAATGTCTAATTGTTGGTTGATACTGCGCGTCTTTGGTGAGAACGAATGCGATTCATTGCAAAGCATAGCGTAAGAAAACTGGTTTCAGCTGACATTAGAAGTGGAATACATAGGATGTACCGACGACCATGGGACCAGAATCGTATGGAGTGATAAAAAAGAATTTATAAAAGATCAATTTGATCTTTTTAGAGATCGTGGTAAGCATTGTAATAACGTGTAAATAGACGCCATACGTATATTTAGAATATGGAATTTACATCATAGAATGCATTAGGCATTTTAAATCTGAGGACTTCCCTAGATGGAAAGTTAGAAGGATACTTAATTCGGTTCGGTGCATTGGGAAGGACAGTGAGCAAGGCAATGCTGAGGTAAATTTATATTCTTGCCTCAACACACATTCAGAGTTCGAATTGCAGCATCCGAATGCGACACAAGAATGTCCACAGAACCATATCAAAAAACTTTTAAGTAACTAGTTCATTTAATTCAAAATTTGGGGTTTTATTCATTTGATTTTTTTTCAGACAACTTTCTTGATGAGGGAAGGGAAGATTCCGGTATAGAGATTGAAAAGGTAAATTGCAAAGCTTAGTGATGTGTCATTTGAAATTAGATTTGCAGAGTCCCGAGTCATCTAGAAAATCCAGTGACTCACTTGCGAAGTCCTCTGATGGTGACAAGTGTAGGAATCTCGAAGATACTTCGGAAGATTCAGAAACAGAGGTAAAGGTTACCGTGTTGATATTGTAACTTTTTCATAATCTTACATTTTGGTCGAGTGTAGATGTATAGGCTATTGCCAGGTGAGGGGCAAAACCTAAAGGCGCGAACGCGGTTTTATTCCGAAGAGCGCCAAAGTTTACAAGATGTGGTAAATGCGTGCGCACGTTCGCGCCGCATCGCTTATGCTGCTTCGCCTTCGTCTGGCGGTAGCCCAAGTGTCTGCACTATACTATGGCACTTTTTTACGAACTTTGAAGTAAACCAAGACAAATACCATACCATTACGCTTCAAGTTATTATTTCCCACATTCATTCCAGAAAGAGCTACGGCAGTATATGAGAGAATGTATGAAGTCCGAGAGGATTAGAGCGGAGATAAGAAAAGCCGACCAAGCTTTATATCACGAGCTCCTGCACGAACTAGATCTGGTGGAGAATTAGTAAGTGAAGCAACCTCAGGCAGTTGGACTTGCGGCGGATGTGCGATAAAAGCAATCTGGGCAAATCTGTACACTTAAGCTTTCTTAGCCGGAAATTATAGAGGAGCTGCTCAAGCCATGGTGTAAGGGCCGCTCTGCAACTTATAGCTGGGCAATCCTCTATTCAACTCTTGCCCAGTATACTCCCTGTCCGTGGGATGGAATCAGTTCAGTGTCCCTCGGACGACGGCGGCGCAGGTTCTGTTCTTATCCCAAAGTCCGGTACTGGGCAAAAGTTCAAAGTGGACCTTCGCGCCTCGTTTGAGCAATGGCTTATTGGTTGATGTCTCAGGGCCAGGGCTGGGCACGAGCTGGCACCAGAGAATTTTCAAAACGAAGTCCCCCTTGTATTTTGCTAATTTTTACGAAGTCCCCTTTGACCCAGACCAAAATCCCTGAAAATCCTCCAAAAAACGAAACGTCGACTAAAAAAACGTCGCAGTTTCGACAAAAATGATATCCCCTTTGCTTTTTGACCCACTCAGATAATCGCGGGGGGCAGGCGGGCACCGGAAAAATAGATTGCTGATTTCTCGCACCCCGCTCGTGGATTTTTTGCAAAGCAATCGGGACTTTTCGGAAGACCGCTCGCTGAGTCAGCGGATTTTTGAGAGACCGCCTGTTGAATTTTTTTCGCTTTTGTCTTTTGCAGATATATTGCTGAATCTCTGAGGAATCGAGAATTCAGCAAGCGGTCTTCCGAAAAGTCCTGATTGCTTTGCAAAAAATCCGCGAGCGGGGTGCGAGAGATAAGCAAACTATTTTTCCGGTGCCCGCCTGCCCCCAGCGATTATCTGAGCAAAACGATATCCAGCTTGCCCCGTGCCGGCTGGTGCCAGCCCCTGCTCAGGGCATAGGGCGAATGCCACCATTGATTGCCGTTCGAAGCGCCGTCTGATGATTCTTTCCTCTATCCAGATCTCCAAGCGTCGTCAGTTTTACCTCCAAAAGGTGCGCATTTTGAGTAATGCTGCCTCAAGCCAACCGTATTCTGCTGTACCGTACAAGAGACTCGCTGGTCCAACCGTCTGAGACGCTGGGCATAACTTGGGCAACTTGAGTTGCTGCGCGATGTGGATTATCAGTTCTATGTCCATATAAATCTACAAAAGCATGCATCATGTTTTGAAGGGTCAAGAAATGATGCGAGAATGTCAGATCGTGTGGCTATTGAAGTCGCTTGAGGTATGCTTGAAAACTAAGTCGTTATCTGCCTTTGATCCCAGATTCCTGCTACCCTGTTGGTTATTTACTGTATTCTTACTACGGTTCTGTATTGTTACAACGTGCTCCCGTAGCAGCCAACTTGATGCCAACTTAGCCGGGTAGAAGACTTTATGGGAGTTCCCTAATGATTACTCGTTTTTTCCCCAAGCTTTTGATAGTTTTAATTATTAAGTCCCACTTGCATCCTCATTACTTTCTTTCTGGATGTTCTACGCCTACATTTTTGATCTACAAGATTTTTACAGTGTTGATACTAACCCAGTCCTCAACGTCAACCGCAGTTCACTGCAGGAATTGAGGCTGGAACCACTCGTTATTCTATTAACAGTTTTGTTTTTATTGTTCTTAAGCTACAGCGTCTCTATGACTTCGAAGACTCAGAAAGTTTGCGCGACGCATACCGAATAAGTTAAACTATGTTTTCTCATTCTAAAGCATAAGTTTCAATTTATTCACATGCCGCGGCATTATTGAGCAAACGTTCATAGAATCCTCAAATGTTCTATGTTTTGATCCTTAAGGCTTAAGCTTCACCTTGAGGTGCTTTTCATTTGTTGCCGATGGATTGGCGTTTGCATTAATGTTATGTTGAAGGTTCACTTAACCTTAGCTCAAATTATAGGTTACTGCTTTTGTCTTTGTTGCGAATTGTTACATCTCGCTTTAGTTGTATTCTCTATATTCTGCACGTAATCAGCCATCTGCGTTATCCTGGGGCTGTATTTATCAACTTTTATATAGGAAGGGATCAGTGGACCCAGGATTTCGGCTCGGGGGGGGGGCGACAAAAATTTTTTTCTAAAGAAGGTGCGTGGCTTTAGCCACGCACTCCGAAAAAATTTTTGGGGTGCTCCTAAGGACTTTTGCGGGTCCCCGACCCCTAAAATCCGGAAAACGGGGGCGTGGCGTCAGCCACGCCCCCGAAAAAATTTTTTTTACAAGGCTAATTAGAATTTTTAAAAATTTTTAAAAATTATTTTAATTATTTACAAAAATAAACAAGTCACTTGCACATTTTTATAACCCATATAAGTAACTTTCAAAAATTTCGCGACCCATTCTCGGGGGGGGGGGGCGCCCCCCCCCCCCCGCCCCCCCTCGGTACGCCACTGGAAGGGGTCAGTGGCGGTCGCAGGATTTCGGACCGGGAGGGGGGGGGCGCAGAAAAAATTTTTTTCAAATGAAGGTGCGTTAGCCACGCACTCCGAAAAATTTTTGGGGGTACTTCTCATAGTTTTTGCGAGTCTCCAATCCCTAAAATCTGGAAAAGGGGGCGTGGCGTCAGCCACGCCCCCGAAAATTTTTTTAGGCTAATTTGAATTTTTAAAAAATTTTAAAAATTATTTTAATTATTTAAAAATAAACACGTCGTTTGCACACTTTTATAACCCATATAGTTAAGTTTCAAAAATTTCGCGACCCATTCTCGGGGGGGGGGGGGAGCGCTCCCCCCCCCCCCCCCCCGCCCCCTCCCCCTCGGATCGCCACTGGAAGAGGTTCCTGTACAGGTAACGGCCCGTACAGGCGCGCAATGGCGCCCGCGATATACGAAGCCAAGGTGGTGATGGCTCCGTCTATCAAGGAATATGGTCCGATCTGGAGGGCAGTCGGGCGCGGCAGTCGGGCAGCGGAGCCCGACCTCTCGAAATCGGACTCTGCTGCTTGACTGCCGTTCTCGACTTGGCCGAACTTGCCAGATCGGACCATTCGATAAATCACGGGTTGGCGCTTTTGCCTGTCCAGCTCTCGTTAACAATGGCTCGAACAGCGAGCGGGAGATTGATAAATACCGCCCCTGATGTTATAGGCAGTGTCCGGGCAAATTCCCGATTTCTATATTTTTGCTACATGGTTTTACTTGTCGTGCTGATTCCGAGAATGCATTTACAGCTAGATGGCAAAATAGGCAATTCATGAACATTCGCGCTCCGTCCATACGTAGAAAATTGTTCTATCTTTGATGTATATATCCGCTTCGGAGCATATTCGGGATCGGTGCAGTAAAAACGGTTTCAAAAGTAAGGCGGCTTAGGGTTTGCCAGGACGCTGCCTCTTACGAATCTTGCTTCATATTAGTTTCACATAGTATTTTAATGAGTTGGAGTCATACTATTTCTACTTATCGTATATTAACAGAAAAACACCTTGTTTTTATTGCTTGATGTACTTCAGAAAAGGCATGAAGGTCAGAATCTAGGTTAGATCCCAGTTTCTGTTTTGTGTTTTAATGTGTTGAAGTCGGATTGTGTTGTTGGAGTATGCTTATTTTTGGACCTTTTCGATGTACTTGTGAGTAATAAAGACTTGGAGGAAAGTCTTGTTTCTGCATGAATATTTCATCTTTTCCTCAGCCACAGTATCTTGGTGAAGCCGATTTTTATTTTGGTTTTTATAGACGTATATATTAGGTTGTTCCGAAAGTAATGTCGCTTTTTTTAAATGAATGCCACATTTCATGGAATCAAGATTTTCAAGAGATCTTAAGAGCATTCGATGCATCATTTCATCCTCTTTCTAATGGTTGTAACTACATTGCATATTTTTTATTGAACTTTCGAAAAATCAACAAAATCTGCGACTCATGCTTTTTGCCATGGTAAAGTTCGGGAATTTTTTAAGGATTTTTGCACCTAACCTCCGAAGAAGTACAAGTGGCAGATAGATAGAGCAAACCCCTTAGGACACAAAATTATTTTTTTCTTTTCCTTAGCTTGCTTCTTAAAGTTTCTGGAATCAGTTTTAAAATGCCATCAAATTCCATATTTGGTCAAATCAAACCTCACAGAATAACAATCGGCAAGCAACTCGGGTGTCATTTGACGCAGCTTTTTCTCCTCTTTTTACGAGTTGTTTTTGGTTTCCGAATCATCAAGTTTTCCGAGATAAAATCAACCTAATTCGGGTTTTCTAGGGCACCTCCTGCTGTACCCGGAAATTTCGAAAGTTGCTAATCTGAAGCAGTGAATGCTCATTTGGCTTGTAAAATTAGTGTGAAACCATAATCCATTTTTGTAAGTTTCAAAATCCGACGATTTCTTGGTGTTTGATGAATTTGTGTCTGAGACGAGCCTGATAGGATTCAATGTTTCCATCAAAAAATCTATACAGAAATTATAACGAGCTCCGAAAAGTAGAAAAAAGTTGTGCAGTTTCCCGTAGGGTTTGCTCTATCCATACATAACTTGGACTCCTTCCGGGGGTTGTTATAAAAATTTAGAAAAATTGTGAAACTTGACCTTTTCAAAAAGCATGTGTCGCAGATTCCCATAATTTTCCCAGAGGTTATTCAATTTTGTGCGGTAATTATATAACCGCTAGAAAGAGAATGAAATGCTGCATCAAATGCTACCAGAATCTCTTACATATCTTTGTTCCACGAAATGTGGCATACGTTTGAAAAAAGCGACATTACTTTCGGAACGACCTAATAGTATGTGGCGAATGGAGAACTCATAAAATCCAATGATTTTGTGTAGTTGTTGTTTTCAAAATCAAGTGACTGAAACCGCTAAAGGCGCATTCTCAACTAGGAAGGCCGGCCTGCTCAGGGAGGGTCAAAAATACTTTTCGAATTAAAGAGCATGAGTAAGCCACACAAAAAAAAATTTGAAGATGCTTTACAAATTCTTACGGACATTTCTAAATTTTGGGGAAAGCCGTCATGCCCCCTTCTTAATTACAAAGCTACTTTGACTTGATGAAGAATCTATTAGGTTGGTGCAAAAATAATGAGCGTTTTTATTTTCTTGCTTTAACAAAGCAAGCAGACTCAACCCAACAAAGGGTAAGGGGTATTGTTCGATAGAGCAAAGCAAGCTCTACAACTTGGCCCTCATGCCTTTGCGCCATGCTCGATCCGCGGAGAGTACGAACTCAAAATCTAAAGATTTCCAAATGCCCAAAAAATCGAAAAAAATCAGATCTTCGTCCAAATAATTTCTACGGACCTCCCACTCGCTCACATTAATGCTATCGATACCTGATATCCATATGTGCGATTGCCGTATTTTTTGCTTGACTAGAAACTGAGAAAACGAAAATTTCCCTGATTTTCTCAAAGCAATGCTGAGCCGTTTTTACATATGTAGTTCTATAGTACAAGCCTAGGTAAGCACAACTGTAGTTTTTCAGCCTATTTCGAGCGGTACTTTTCGAGAAATGTCGATTTTAGCACTAAAACTGAAACGAAAAAATCCGAATTCGTTATTTTTCGAAAACTACCGCTTGGAATGGGCTGAAAATCTACAGTTATGCTTACCTAGGCTTGTAGTATAGAACTACATATGCAAAAACGGCTCAGCATTGCTTTGAGAAAATCAGGGAAATTTTCGTTTTCTCAGTTTCTAGTCAAGGAAAAAATACGGCAATCGCACATATGGATATCAGGTATCGATAGTATTGATGTGAGCGAGTGGGAGGTCCGTAGAAATTATTTGGACGAAGATCTGATTTTTTTCGATTTTTTGGGCATTTGGAAATCTTTAGCTTTTGAGTTCGTACTCTCCGCGGATCGAGCATGGCGCAAAGGCATGAGTGCCATGTTGTAGAGCTTGCTTTGCTCTATCGAACAATACCCCTTACTCTTTGTTGGGTTGAGTCTGCTTGCTTTGTTAAAGCAAGAAAATAAAAACGCTCATTATTTTTGCACCAACCTAATATATAAAAGCCCCTCCAATTGTTTACTAAAAATATGTCAACGATTTCCCATAGTCAGAAAATTCTCTCGTTTTCATGCATTTTGAGTACTATTCGGTTGTCCGGAATTTAATGCAGGTTCCCTGCACGATTGTCGCAGTATCAATGTGAAAATGTGGGATGTATACCATTCGATAGCGCAAGGCAACCTCTACAAGACCGCGTTAGTACGACGAAAAAGTTTGATCTATGGGAATCAAAAGCAAAATCTGAACAAATCAAATCCTAAATACCTAAAATTCAGATCTCCGTCCAAAAAGATCCTGGGGACCTTCGACTTAATCACGCATATGCTCCCTACATTGAACATACGACCACATTTATCGCCTTTCTACAATGACTGAAATTTGGAAAGTTGAAAAATTTAGAAATTTGAAATGCAAAAACGCGAAAATATTGCCTTTTTCGGTTCTTCTGCGCTAAAATCAATATTTCTCGGAAACTAGCCTTTGGTTGGAGCTGAAAATCTATGGTTGTACTTCTAAAGGTTTGTACATAGTATAGAACTGCTCATGCCAACTTTCATTTTCTCAATTTCTAACTATGAAAAGAATATCAAAATTGTGCATATGAATGTTTGATGTGGACGCCTGTAGAGAATTTATTACCCGCTAAGTGTACGTGCAATCTGTTTGTCTCCATTTCCATAGAATACGAATTGTATTAACTTAATGAAGTTGTCCCATGCAAGAAAGTATAGAACCGGTATTCGTTCCTCGAAATAGTCGCAAATAGTAGTTGTGAGAGTGATCAGATGATCTCCTTATCTGCGTTCCGATCAAGATGGAAACGCGAGATTTGGTTCACATATCTACACTTGTGTTCGAATTATGCGGAATTCACTTGCGAGCGTTCTATTTCTCTTTCCAAATATAGCACTTGCATGTGTCGATCTGATATTTGTACTGGATCCGAAATCCGAGGTATAGTATCATATTATTCATTCTTTTCACGTTCTTGGTTATAATTGTTTCACTTACGCAAGGAAGTTCAAAGTGCAGACCAAATTTCAAGAAGATGGAAGTCTGCGCGAGGATTTGTTTCAAAAACATTGTTTTCAATATAATCGTCTGTAAAACAAAAATGCAGCTAAATTAGTGAGAACTATCCCTCTAGTCTCTAAAAGGGTAAACCTCAATATGTGAATCATTTACCAAGTTTAAAGGATACTTTTCTATTAATGAAATTGCACTTCGCCGCGTACACAAGTATTTTTTATAAATATCTTCGATTTCTCGTAAACTTCCACAGCTAAATTGTCAGTTAATCCTTCTGACCTGAAGAAGCAGTATACAGGCAATCTGGGTACCTATGTTTGATATGCGTACTGCACTGATGGTCCGGGAAACAACTGAGAAAAGTAAGGACGGTTTTTTTATGGATCGAGAATGATCCTGGGCACGCCCCAAGGAAGAACATTTGTTTGAAAAGCTACTGTATTCTTAGAATACTAGTTATTTTCACAACCAAATATAAAAGCATGCGAGATTCTCGCTCAGTACCTTACTCTTTCACAACAAACACCTCGGCGGGCTCGGGTACGGTAGTAAACGAGAGTTTGAAATGAAATAATTAATTACAGCTTGGGCAATGGACTAGTTGGTATTTTCCACTCATTATCCACTTACCAATATACTGGGATTTGTCGCGACATTTTTACGAATATTTTAGCTCTCACGAACTCGAGCGACAAAAATCGCAAATGATATTTCCAAACGAGATGGGCTACATCTATATATAGCGACTGGTCATTATGGTGGTCGTTATATGTTCGCAGTGGCTAAAGTGAGTGGATTTTGATAGTCACATTACCGTAAAAAATTAGCGAATAATTATTCGATAGAGCCCAGCCGATTTGATTACCCGAATAGATTCTGCAGATGGAGACTACGATCGCTATCTGAGTATGGTGACAACGGAAATTGCAAAGCGAAAGAGCGGTTTGATTTTTTCTTCAAATTGAAGCATTTTCCAAAGGAATTTTTATTCAAAAATTTTTTTCAACTTTAGGTCGTTCTCTTGTTGTCTTACTCTTCTCCGAGAATGATGTGAAGAGCAGTTTGATAGATACGTGGAAGAGATTCTCAACAAATGACACTGCTCACGTTTTCAGGGTTGGAAGCGCTCAACCTAAAAAGTAAGTTTTTGTACTTCGAAAGATATTTTTTTTAGAAAAATTCATGAATGTCGGCAGTTATTCTGTTCATTTTTGGGCACTCTGCTAGAAAATCGACTATAAAGTCTTCAAAGAATTTAAAACACCATAAAATCACAAAAATTTTTGGTTTACTTCATGGACGTCTTCATTTGAGCTAATCCATTTTCAGTCAGCTATCTGCCGATAATGAACACTCATTTGAGGAGCTTCTAGCCTGTACTACAACCGAGGTAAGCCGTACTAGTCAAAAAATTTCTTTTTTAGAGAATATATTTCTGCTTGACGGCATTACCTTATCTCAAAGACTATATCATTCTGCTGTTCAAGGAGTTTTCACAATTTTTGCACTTCCAAGTTGTTGATTTTTGAGCACTGAGCATGCTCTTGATGAACTTATGATTGTATTTTTTATAATCCAATCTTTGCAGAATTTACAAAATCATTGATCGAAAACATCGTCCTTATGTTCAGAACTTTTTCTCAGCTGATATAACAAAATTGTTCTTATTTACTTCTTGTCAGTAATCAAATGACTTTACAAAATTTTCAAAAAAAAATTCCGCATTGGGAGAGAAAACGCTCCTGCCAATAACTCACAAATTTTACTGTTCAAAGTTAGAACTCTTACAGGAATGGCTTACGTCCTATCTAGCTACTTGAATCAATCTTCCGTTGAAATTACCGGTCAACTTAAAGGCAGTGTCCAGCCTAAATCTAACCCCCTCCGATTAGCGTCAATCCTGAATGTAGGCACCACGAGAGGGGCATCTGCGTTGGCGCAGTTCTCTAATGTTGTCTTTGAACGGAGATAAGGGGCCTGGAACAGCTAAAATGCTTCAGGCCCCGGTCAGATCCTATCAGACTCCTCCCACTCATGTACTGGAAGCCGCCCGCGCCCTCAAGACAGGGTCCCCAAAATCGGGGTTTTTGGGGGTTTTGGACTATTTGAACTTCATAACTGTAATCAGGGCCACGGAAAGGCCCCGGAATGCGAAAACATGGGAGGCAAAATTTTGGGTGGACGCTGCCTTCAAAGGAACTTCCACAGGACAAGAAAGATTTTAAGAGTTCAAACTTGACGCTAGATTAATTGAAAACGGAAACTCATGCAGCACTTTCCACAAAGAGCTGCGAAAGGTTCATTCTCTGAATGTCCAGCGGAACTTCCGGTCAAATGCGGTGCTTTCTGTGGCCGCACCGCTGCCATATTACCGCTTCTCCCATAATCAATAACAGCTTTCACTAGGTTTTCACCAAGAGAATTTTCTATTTTTAGAACTCCGACTCTATTCGTCGTAAGCCAGTCATAGATCTTGCACTGACAACAACGCGTCGTCCTCAAATTCAGTTTTCAAAAACGACCCGTCCACCAACCACAAGGAGGTACTTGGTTTATACGGTAAGATGGTTAGGGTCTGAGAAATTTTTTTCTCAGACCATCCACCACGCGTGGAC
This sequence comes from Cylicocyclus nassatus, assembly GCA_958299035.1. Taxonomy (NCBI): domain Eukaryota; kingdom Metazoa; phylum Nematoda; class Chromadorea; order Rhabditida; family Strongylidae; genus Cylicocyclus; species Cylicocyclus nassatus. The sequence goes on along the minus strand of CATQJL010000001.1, from coordinate 11,620,855 downwards.
CAAAGATTCGCCCAGTCTTCCGTAAAAAGGTGATAAAGGAGAAAGAAGAAGTAAAGGAGATAAAGGAGAAGGAAGAAGTACAGTTATCCGATGTTCCACTTGGAAGCGAAAATGCACTTCAGCGAGATGCAACAGTTCCACCACTTCAAGTATTCAGACATGGGTAAGTCTTTACAGACCTGATTGAATAAATACAGTCTTATCTATAGAAGTGTTGGACCTCGTGATGTGACAGAGCCTCCGAAACGATTTCTGCTACATTCCTTTGTATCCACAGATCCCCTTCGGGTAGCTTCTGGGTCAGTTCAGTTTATATGTACTACAGCTCGAAAATTTTCTTTCTCTTATTGTTTACTGGGAGTACGATAGACCACGATCAGATCGTAACAGATCAATACTGTAACTACAGTGAAGTTTGACGTTATAATGCTCTTGCGAAATCAAAATTTCAGAAAGGAAGTGACCGCAATTACGCCTTCGAAAAATATCTTTTGCTAGGCTAAAGCTTATAGAAAATAGTTTGAAAAACATCAAACTTACAAAAGCTTTGGATCTCGAAACTTAGATTTTTTTGAGAAGGGAGGGGGGGGGGGGGAGAGGAGAGAGACTGTTACACTTGTAGAGCGATGACAAAAGGTTGTCTGCTGAGACACAAAATTTGTACTATTTTTACTTAATTTTTCTCTCAAGAAATGTTTTGCGGTAGAATGCCGTGAGTATACCGCAGAGAAGGGGAAAAATTGAAGCTCAAGAACATCTTCAAAATTTTGAATGATTTTCTGAATTTGTCAATTTAGGCGTCCACGATATACGCCCAGACCCACCATTGCCGTCCCTACAACTACTGCACCGACTACGCTTGAAGCTACGACTAGGTATACCACTACCATTTCTACCACTACCACGTCTAAAACGCCTGAAGGTAAGTCTCGCGCTTTAAATAGTAATGGAAAGACAGCTTTGCGGTGGGTACGATATGGCACGTGCGAACTCTGTTAGAGCCTGTGTCAACAACGTACTTCCTTTCCCGTGGCGCAATTGCTACGCCAGAGCTTCGCGCCACATTCGCACGCGTGTGGCTCAATTCATACCCTTTGATTCAACTGGCTTGGGGGCTGGAAGGCGGGGCTTCGTGACCGAATTAAAGCTAGATGATGACAAGAGAGCACGCGCGCGACAGAGATGCAGATTGCATTGCGGGCGCGAGCGGCCTCATTTAGGTCACAAAGCCCCTCCTTCCAGCCGCCAATCCAAAAAATCAAGGGGCCGCCGACCGCCAAGCCAGTTCAGTCAAAGGTCATTAGCCTCATTGATTCGAGATCGCACGTATGGCCCTCGCGTTGCGGATGCATAGCTGATACGCAGATGGCAGTACGTAGTTGACACAGACTGTATGCACCATTTGACAAAGATTCGTCTCGCGGGGTACCGGCCCGGAACAAATCCCGGATGAAACGGCCTTCAACAACATATTCCAGATTGAGAGATAGTCTGGGCTTCTGCGGTGCCGACAACATTCGCCTGTAAAAATTAGCTATTGAACGCATAATTTACGATGCACTCATAATTCCTGAACAATTACTTTTTGTCCACAATAGTATATCGTACCAACCAAGATTCTTTAAACTTTTAGCACCTCATATTATGGTAACTTTAACGCCAATTTTTCAGGCTGCATAGTGGACGTGATATTTTTGATGGATCTGTCAGATGGCACAGGAGACAAAAGCAGACGGTTAGTGCGCATCTAATCTGCTGGATCCTCTCCAAAAGATCTGCGTAGAGATGCGGAGAGGTTAATTTGTGTAACGATATAGCTTTAGAAAGACTGCATGCATTTGTTGCTCATTTTTCATGGCTTGTCTCAATTTTATGGCCATACTCCCTAAGCTGTGTAGGCGGAGCTCCAGCGCCGCGCCGGAGCTGTGCCGTACGCGTGCTTCGCCGCGACTGCAGCGCGTACGGGTCCTACGCAGCGTTCAACATGCTACGTAGTTCTGGCGGAGTATATACTTGAGCGGAAAACAAATTTGTGTACCGATAATGGTAGATCTTAATTTTTTTAAGCGCCCATTGCATAACCTCTAATTGGAAATGCCTAAAAATAATATGTTTTTGCAGAGGAAAATCAATGTAATTCTCATTTTCAGTTACTTGGACATAGCTGCTGCTGCCGTTGGGCGCCTTCCAGTCTCGGCCCACGCCGTACGAGTAAGTAAATCGCACTTTGGAAAAGCGATGGGGAGGCGATTTATCGCACGCAAAGACGCTATGTCATCACGGATGTTGTCGGCGTCTCTCTACTCTAGCGCTCTTGCACTCCTCTTGTCGCCTGCTGTCTCCTCCATGCACCAACTGTCTAAGTCGGACGCGACGCGTCCATTCTCTGCGCCCGGATGGAGGACTATATGTCGCCGGAAAGGGGCAGTCCCCGCGGTCATTTGCAACAAATACGCTTGAATCTGCACGAGATGCGTTCCTGCCAGAAATCCACGCGGGACCCTTGCACATTCGGCGACATATAGTCCGTCACCCTCTGCGTGGAGATACTCGTCCAAGCTTGAACAGACCTATATACAATAGCCAAAATTTACAGTTTCCTTATAGGTCTAACAAGGAAAAGGGGACTAGTCCCCCAATTCTGAAAGGCCTGTTGCTTTTTACGATTATAAAGTGTGGGAAAAATTTTGGGTTACTCAATGGAACTGCACTGCAGCCCAAGACTTGAAAACTGCGTAAAAAAATTTCGATGAAAGACTTACCATGATAGGACTGTAAGGAACAAAGTTGTCGCAGTTACTTGAAATACCGCTCTCTGATTGAAAAAGAGTGTTCAAATTTGAAGCGAAAAATGAATTATAGACGAGTCACTGCACGCAGAAACAGGGGATCACCGCGTACGCGGTCCGCGTCTCTCCGATCGCTGCACTATCATCCCTCTTATCGCCTGCCGTCTATGTGCGATAAACTGTCTGTAACTTCAATTTCTGAGAAAGGAGCTGACAATGTCTAACCTTTGATTCAATTGGACTGGCGGCTGAAAGGCGGGGCTTTGTGACCCAATCAAGACCGCTCGCGCCCGCGACGCAGTTTGCGTCTTTCTCGCGCGCGCGCTCTTTGATCATTCCCTAGCCTTAACTAGGTCACGAAGCCCCGCCCTCTAGCCGCCAATCCAGTTGAATCAAAGGGTAGACCTTTTTGTAGGTGTCGCTGATTCGATATTCCGGACCAGGAAGAACGGAAACACTTTTCCACCTGGACAAGCATAAGGTGAAGGACAATCTCATCGAGTAAGTTGCAGGATTCTGATCATAACCCTCCTCACCCTACATCTGGTTTTAAGGGATTTGTTCCGGATGGAACCCGCTGGTGGAACGACGCGAACTGGTGAAGCAATGCACTACGCACTGAAAGAGTTTCAAGATAGAAAGCATGGAGCAAGGAAAGACGCAAAGAAAATCCTTGTGGTTTTTACCGACGGATACTCACAGGTCTTAAAACGACCTTGTTGACCATTAGAGAAAAGCGTCATTTTAGGAAGATCCTTCGGATGCAGCTGAAGCTGCCAAATTACAGAATGTCATCGTTATTGCCGTTGCCGTCGACGATAATATTAAACCAAATCGGGATGAACTTTTACTGATAAGTATGAACCGAGAGGTAAAAAAATATAGAAAACTTTTTGATATTAGATTCGTTCGTAATTTGTTCAACGACGCTGACAAGCGCGCAAGCTGCGAGCGGTGCGGAGATACGGCAAGACGCATATGAGGCGCAAAGAGAATTGTGGGAGGGAGATACGCAGACAGCTAAACTCCACACAAACCGCTGCGTTACCGCACCGCTGCATTTATGCATTGTCTGCGTCTATAAAACAACTCTTGCATTTTCAACTTCCGTCTTTACCGCTGATGCTCTATTTTCAGAACATACTGATATCACCCAATGGACAACAGCTTCGAGACAAAATTCTTAGAGATCAATGTCCTTTGAGTGCTTCACTATAATAAAATTATTCTTCCTTCAAGTAGATGTCCCACGTACACCAAGTGGACGTGACAGCTCCGGCCCTATAACAAACTCCGCCCACTCGACTACAGCCTGGTTATTTATTGACGATGAGCCATTTTTTTCATGTCGCCTCGTGAAATAAGATGTTCTTGGACATTTAAAAGTACGCTTCCATGCATGTATGGGTCTGTGTATGGAGTACATAGATACAACGTGGACGTGGCAGGTCCACCCCTGTGGCAAGCTCCGCCCTTTCGGCAAACTTTGCCCACTTAACCAAGACTGCCCATATTCGCACACAAATCTTGGACTTTATGCAATGTTCATCAAACAAATCTTGGACTTTATGCAATGTTCATCAAACAAATCTTGGACTTTATGCAATTTTCGTAAGATGGGCGGGGCTTGCCATGTGGTGGACTACGGAGAGGCAGGAGTGAAGTTTGGAATTTCGCAGTCACTTACGGTCACTTAGGTCTCTACCATGCGTTTGTTTGCGAGCAGTTCTTGTAGAGGGTCAGAGTGGGCGGAGTTTTCTCAGAGAGACGGGGCCAGTACAAAATACTTCCCCTTAATGGATTGTATGAAATAAAATGGAATGATTGGGTAAACTGCAACTTGTAGAAATCCCAGATTCCAAGGTGCAAAAAATTATTCACGGCTAGCAAGAATCACTTCCAATCAATTCTCATCAAATTCATTGTGAAAAACATTTGTAACAATGTAATCAATTATACAAAGAAATACCCGTACCGCAATAGAACTGAAGTAACCACACATACATAGCATTTGTTAACAAGTCTCCAAAGTGGTTATTAGACTATCACTGGATCAAAATTACAATATTACAAGGACCGGATAAATTTAAGGTTGACAATGTGGTATAATAGCTGCATCGAATAAATTAGTGATAGTAAAACAGACAGGAAATGTACAAATTCACAGATGAGAAGTTTGATACAGATATGTTATACAGACTGAAAAATCATAAAATTCCCCAAAACGCAAAGAATGGACGTTGTTGCGGACTTCGGCGTCTCTCCATCAAACGCGTCCTCACTGTTCTAGTCTGCGTCTCGTCCCAAAAAACGCACTCTCTCACTCTCACTGTCTCGTCTCTCCACATGAACGCATTCTCACCATTCCGACGTCTGGGTCTCTCAAAATGCGCGCACTTTCATCAATCTCGCCGTCTGCGTCTCCTCCAGTAGGCACACTCTCATTTCTCTGCCGTCTGCGTCTCTTCCTTCAACCGTTCCTGCGAAACTTGTGAGAAAAAGCGCAGAAGCCCGCAATGATGGCCAGTCCGGTCGTAAGTGTTGGGAAATTCAGAAAAAAAAAAGAAATTTTGTGAATCGACTACGGATTAAGGAATGTAAAATGGGAATTGTGCTAAAATTCCTGAACTTTCTACCATTGCAATGATATAAATTACCCCGAAAATGTAAAATGATTACCAATGATAACAGTACAGCAATTTTTGAGAAGATCAATCTCTTGGCTAATGTGTGGATTATCAGTTTGGTTTAACATTATTATTTATAAGATGTGCTATACAGCTGTGATGCTGCGCCTTTTTCAGTAAAGGATGTCGTAGTAGATCTAATGCCGTTGCTCTTCTAGTCGGATCTTTTACGACACATCGACTGAGCATGTGAGCCAGCTCAGGGGATACCTAAACAAGCTTACAATTGAAAAATTCAAAACATGTCTAAAGTATTTCGATGATAAAATTTACATTTGCTGTAGGATTGAAGGTAGGCGGCGGTTCGTCTCGAATCATTTTCATTGCCTAAATGAAGACAAAATTTTTAAATTTTCAAAGGATTTACTCTGGATCAAAAGGAAGCCTTATTATATTAGTGGGTGACAGGCCCCATTATCGGGTAGAGGAACGAACAGCTCGACTAGGCACCAGCTCCACGGGTGAAGGGCTATATGTCGCCGAATCTGGAGGAGTCCCGCGCGGATTTCCTGCAGGAACGCATGTCCGCGCATGTACAAGGGTGCGTATTTGTCGCAAATGACCGCGGGGACCGCCCTTTTTCGGCGACATATAGTCCACTACCCCAGCTCCACGGGCTGCCGGTCTTTTCATCCTACTGTAGTGCATCGTGTTAGGACCAGTAGTCCGCGGAGGCGGGGCCTAACTAGGCGTTCTTTCCTCCACCCACTAACATCTATTGCTCAAAATCATGATAGAGAGCTATACGTTGGAGAAATAGAAAATTCTTTATACAATAAAAAAAGGTATGACCTTCTTTTTGATATTAGGTTGTAAGCTTTCAAAAGCAAAAAAAACTTTGAAGATTTCACCATTTCACTCGAATTTTTCTCACTATACAAAAAATTTTTGGGGCCAAAAGATTGAGATTATGTGCCCAAGAACCCAAAAATCTGATCCTTTACTTTCTGCGAGCTATCAAAGAACTCTGCGGAATTGTTTTAGATAGGAATATTACAAAACAATCCCGATTGAAGAAAAATACTCATCATTTGGAAGAGGGATCGATTTAAACTAATGCAATTTTATACTAGAGAGATCTAGGCGCCTTTCTTGAGAATCTGTTGACTTAATGAAGGAAACTTTCTACGAAACTTTCGTCAGCAGAAAATTTATTCCTTTACCTGAAAAGGCTGCTCATTGAACAGTGGCGGTTCTCCCTCAACCATTTCAATCAGCATGATACCAAACGACCAGATGTCGGCTCCAGTATCATATGGTTGCCGGGCAATTACCTAAAAAATCAGCAATAAGCATTTAGTGGGTAAACCCCATCATGATTGGCTACCTCCACCCAGCGGATTAGTGACACAAACCATGCATACGTATAAATCATGGTTTGTACCAGCTGTCCGCGCAGGAGTAGGCTACTGATTTTATGATGACTGCTTGCTTAGTTAGACCCTCACCTCAGCAGCTGTCCAGTAAGGTGTACCAACTAATGACCTTCGCCTTGGAAATTCATCTGAAAGCTGCCCACAGAAACCAAAATCCGAAACCTGCAAAAAACATCCACACACTTAGCACAAATTCGATCGAAAGAGTAAGAAGTAGCTACATCTGGAATGGAAAAAAATTTACCTTGACTATACCATCTCGCTTTAGCAGTATAGAGTCACTCTTGATATCTCTGCAACACAATAAGATTAGAAAAAAAATTACAAAAATTGGGTTAAAATTACGTTATTGATATTACCTATGAATGACACGTCGAGCATGAAGAAACTCCAAAGCTCTGAGCACCTGCAGCGATACGGTAGCAATTTGCGCTTCGGTCATTCTGAATGAAAAAAGTTTTTCTCGAAATGTATTGAATTTTTGAATTTCTCAAACCCAGATACGCTACCAAAAAATTTTCCAAAGGCACTTTGACCTTTAGAAAAAAAATGATCAATAATTTACAAGTAAGAGTAAGGGCCGCATGCACTAACATCCCTGCGGCGAAGGGAGCGGCGTCCCCAATGATGAAAAAGCCGCAGCGGCGTCCGCACGCGGTCCCTTCATAATGGGGGACGCCGCTCCCCTCGCCGCAAAAATGTTAGTGCATACGGGCCTAAGAGTGCTTGCCTTCATGGCCACCCAAAAACATCTATCCAGTTATACTTTCTTCCTTCCTATTATTTTCTGATCACCGCAGCAAGAAGAAGAAGGTTTTTTTTGTGGGAGAAAAAAACTCGCTTCATACTGCTGCATACTTTAACAAACATAAGAAAACTAGCGAAAGGAAAAACAGAAAAGAGAAAAAGAGAGAAGGAAGTTTGATATCAAGGCTGTGAAAAGATAGAATAAATAAATAAAAATTGTAAAAAACTGATATAACTATGAAACTACGAAAACCTGACTTATAAACTTGAATTTCAGCAATTACTCTTACATTTCTTGAAGCTCACCTATACATTCACATATCGTCGAGTCATAAACTTAGTATGCGTGTTGCACACTATGCGCGCCACTTGACGCCTTGTAAGGTTGCACCTGCTCTTCTCTAGTAACTTTCCTTTGTTCCCTGTCTCCTTCGATTTGCTTGGGTACATGTTCTTCGCAGCCACAATTTTTTTACTTTTGCTACGCTTCACAGTGCTTTTACTGATAACTTGCTAGTAGGGATGTCGTCAATTGTCGCGCATAGTGTGCAGGCTTACATAAATTATGTAACCCGAGGATACATTCCCACATACCTGGTTTGCGTCACGATATCGGTCAAAGAACCTCCTTCCATATATTCCATGACTACCCATAGTTCATCAGCGACAAGATGTGACGAAAACATTCGGACTATGTTCGCGTGCTGATAATCCCGCATTATTGATACCTGTACGAATAGGGGTTTAAGATTAGGGTAATGACGTCATAGAGGAGGGGGGAGGGGTGAAAGTCCAATAGCAGAGCTTTAAGATGTGCAGATACGATAATGTGTCGTGATTTGTCCTATCATGACATAAAGAGGAATAAATATGAATGACAGTAAAAAAACAGACAAAAAAAAAGAAAAAACTCCCCCTTACCTCGTTAAAAAGCAGTTCTCGTCGCTGCTGTTTCCTCAAATTCATTCGTTTTACAGCCACAGTTTGTTTGAATGAAACCTGAATGAAAATCTTCAGACTGAAAAAAAAGTTAAAAATGCAAAAAGCTTACCTTATAAGCCGATAAGACAATACCCGTTGAACCTTCACCGATCAGCTTAAAATCGGTAAGATCTACCCGTGGATCTGATTGGTCAACGACACTCGAGAGAGCGGCGCGGAACTAAATAAAAATTCAAAAAATAATCAGAACAAAAATAAAGAAAATAGAAACCTTACCTCCTCGTAATCAACACCATTATCTGTGGTCTTTTGTGGGGAAGTAACCGGAGTTGGTAGATTTGTAGTGGGTGAAATCTGAAACGCAAACAGTAAATCTAGCAAAAATTGAAAAATAGAAAGATGTTAGTGAATTAAACCCAAACGCAGAAACTATATATTCAAATGCTGATCGAAGTATTTGTGCCTTATAGATATGTCTAGACTCGCTCCTGTGCCAGCACCGTGCCAATGCCAACGTAGACGCGCCCTGTATTGATCGATCGAAGCTTGCGCACGATGCTAGCACGGGTAACTCTGGACGCAACCTACTGAACAAATTTGATAAATTGATAAAAAACTTATATAAATTCGGCATTTTAGATTAAGCGAAAATTACAGGTTCAACAAGTCAAATTTACAAGTATCTGTGCCTCTAAAACTGCGTCTAGAGCCGTCTGCGTGCCGTCGTCGTGCCAGCCCGCATGGACACGCCTCGTATTGATCGATCTGCGCTCAGACACGGCACTGGCACGGCAGGCGGCGCAACTCTAAACGCATTTTACCAAACAAAACTCTTGTAGAATCTAGATTCGACAAATTTTGTGAAAAAAAAAACATCTTTTTCACTGAAATCCGGAAAAGCTATTTGATGACAACTGACTAATTGAATATAAAAACACTGACCACTCCAGAATGTGCATTATATGCTGCTCCATTTGTATGTCGATGTACGGTAATTGCTTTCACACCATCATATCGAGGTGGTGTGATATTTTCCGAATGCATCGGAGACATTACTCGAGCCGTGCTTTGTTGGCTGTATGGGACGTCAGTCTACAAAAAATAAATAAACATCTATAAGGACATTATCAGAGCAAGAAACTGAAGCGAATTGACTGAGATTATGCGAAAATTGGATTTCTTCATTCAATGTTATTTTGTGTTCACTTCCTTCTCCGAGTCACAAATCAAAATTCAGCTTTAGATAAGACTATTAGTTCTTGCTATTGTGCTCTTGTTAGTTCCACAAAAAGGTTCTGGAATAATATCAAACTAGAATGTTAACAACAACAGTGGATAGAAAACTTTGTACTGGGCAACTGATATGAGCTGTAAGCTTCTAAAATGCATGATCTGCGTCAAGTGTCCCTGTGGGCGGAGCCTACCGGCGAATAGTATTGCCTACGTAAATAGCTGCATACCTTATCACACCCGAATGTGGTCACCGTCGGTGGCCTAATCGGAAGTGGTGCATAGTTGGGATCATTGAAGGGATATCCTCGACTTCGTGAAGCAGGTTGCACTGAAGGTGGTCGTATTGAGGTGCTGGATGGGCTAAAATAGTCTTTGATAAGCGAAGTTCCATGAATGGTACATTAAACTTGGCTGAAATGGTGTTCTTGCGCCGCTGACAAGAACCGTGCGTAAAAAATAGTATGGGGCACACAATTTCAAGCGTTGCGCGCCATGACAAATTTTTTACGCGCAGATGTTGTCAACACCGCAACGGCACTACATTGATCGTCAAATTAATAAGCATTTGAATTTATAGTAGAGCTGCTTCCTAGTATCAAATATGTTTCGTAGCTGAGAAATTTCGTGTTAATTGACAATGAAGTGTGGCTCTTTCAGTGTGGACGCACTACGGAGGACAACATTTGCGCGGCAAAAATTGCCTTGCTTACAGCACAAAGAAAGTTTACGCGTAAACATCATCACAAAAAGCACACTCTCAAGTTGCAAACTATGAATAATTATTACGCGCAAGTGTTGTCGGCACCGCAAATACACTATAATCACCGTATCAAATACCGTTAAATCAACAAGATTACTAGATCTAGGGTAGGTAACGAGGAATCACTCGTCATCGAAATGAAAGGTTTGAAGTCAAGCCACATAATATATCTGATGTAAATTCTACTGTCGTGTTTATTTTTCAAGCAAAAAAAAAAACTTGCGAACTCATACACACGGTGCTAACAACATTTAGCCGTTAAAAATGGTCAAACAGAGCACATCTTCGCGTTATGGGTGCCATGGCCTTAGTTTACGCGCAAATGCTGTCGGCACCATTTAAACGTACTGTAAACCATCCTTTAGTCTGACTAACCCACAAGATCTAACATTTTTCAAAATTTCGAAGACTTGGCTTTGATATCTCGAACTCGCGCACGCGGAGTAACGCGCGAAAAATTGCCATTTTTTGTCTGCGCGCCATGGTCATTTTACGCGCAGATGTTGTCAGCACTGTAGTTTCACTATATCAGCCGCATGGTACAAATTAAGTTAAGACTTACCACGGAGTGGATGAAGCCAATGGTCCATTGCTTATACTTGCAGCAACTTTCATCGTAGTCGGTACACGAAGACTATTACTTCGGGCGACGGTGACACCACGTGGTATGGGAGTATTCATTCTGGAATGTTCACCGAATTAGGGAATTAAAAGAAAAACAAATGTTACATCAACAATCTTAGCGGTACAAAAGTCCATTTTTTGAGCAATAATGCGTATTATAAGTGACTTCTTAGTCCATTATCTTTCTTAGTTCCTATTTTACGTCGTCATGTCTTTGAAAAATATAATCACATGATAATTGCCGCCAAATCTGGGTCAAGAAACCGAGAAGTCAGAATACGTGAAATCTGACAGGTAAACTGATAAGAAATTTACATGAAACTCCAGAGTACCAGATATAAAATTCACAAGTCAAAAGTGTAGAATCAGCTAAAAGAGACATTTTATAGTGTCTGCTTTTACTCCATGATGTGTACTTAAAGAAAAACTCTATCAATATTTTGATACGTGAAGAATAGCGAAACAGAGGACGATTCAGAACTAAAAAACTTTCAGCGTAGAGGAGACGAAAAACCTATAGATTAGCAGAAAAACTAACAGTGTGTCAAATCTTCTTATCAAAATGATTCAGGCTAGATGGTTTAGTTTGAAAAAAAGCGAAAGCATTGGCATGAAAGCTGCTTTTGATATTTTCGAAAACAAGTAAATGTTCTTACAATTAATACTTCATAAGAGCTTTCAGGTCATATGTTCAAGAGACTGAACATTGCAAAATAATAATATTAATATATTGGGTCGTAACATAAGTTTTGTGACATTTTTTTCATTTCTCTAGAAAACTCTAGAAACTTTAGCAAAGTCTAATATTTATTTATTTATTTTTTATTATTTATTTATTTACCACATATGAGGAATGGACAAATAACAATCTATTGGCGTTATTCCCACCTTTACAGATATGGATTTTAGAAAAATAAAGGCAATCTTGTGACGGCCCTCAAATCTCTATTTTTTCTTTATCCTTCAAAAATTCTTTCTCGTACTTTTTTGGCTCTCAGATTTTTTATGGAATTCTGGGGACATAAGTACTAATTTGAAAGCAGTTTGGAAGTCTAGGCTCTTAAATAACGCAAGTTTTGTAAATTTGCCAAAAATAATTTAGAAAATTTTTTAAAAGCTTTAGAGATTTGGTTTTTCATATGCGACATGTATATATTGAAAAGATACAACCATTTACTGAACTTGAGGATTAAAAGAAATATTTCGACGAAGTTATAAAAATTTATTTCTTTTGTAGCAAACGCTATGACCCAATAATAATAGACTATAGCTGAATGACTACTTCAAATTTTTTGTGACCATGTTTCCTACTTACCATACATAATAAGATTTTGTTTGAAGCAATAAAATCTTGAGAAAAAAACTCAAAAGTTATGACCTATCGTAGTAGAACACCAACCAGCACGAACTATACTCAGTCATAAAAGAATAGATTGTAAAACTATAGAAAACTAAGATTAGTTTTATTGCGCCAGACAGCTTTTTAGGAGTAAAAATTCAAAAGGAATTTAAGTGTTTTCCTGTATCAATCTGTACAGCCGTACTATTTTTTCTTCGTCTATTGCTGATAGCGCATGATCATAACTTCAATTTAAAAAGAAGTTGTGAAGATTAGAAAATCACGATTTTTCAAAGTTTTGGTCCAAAACTTATGGTGAACCTAATGCATACTCTATTCTGTGGTCATTAGGTTGTCCATGAGTTTCGGGCCAAATTCATGAATAAATTCATCAAGAGCGTATCCAAATTCCAATTAGGAAAACCATTGTTTCAGAACTTTCCCTGAATTCTGTAACAAGAGCATAGCCATCGAAAATGTAGAAAATGAGACGAAAAATGCTAAGTAGATAATCACGGAAGGTTCTGGGATCTTTACAATGACTTAGACATAAGGATAACCTAGCAAGCCGTTCCAGTTGTAAATCATTCCTTCTGGAACCGGCTTCCATGACAAAATGGAAGAAAAATTGGAATAATTTCCAAACTCCACTTTCTTCAAATCTGAGATAGACATTCTGAGAAGTAAAAGTAAGCCAATACAGGTTTCAAATTTCTTCCGCTCAGACAGTTCACCGGAACTTCCGCAAGGCAAGCCAAATTTGCAGCGATTCCGCAGAACTTTGTTTACTATTACAAAAGAAGTAACGTTATAAGTGGGAACTTTCGCAGGACTTTCACGTCAAACCGGCTGAAAACGGAACTTCCGCAGGACTTTTTACAAAGCTCTGCGGAAACTCCGAAAAATGCCAGTGGTTCCGCAGCAATTTGACCTAACCTGACCTGTCTCACAGTCAATGAAGCAAGGTTCTGATTTTGCTTACGTGTTCCCTTTTACAGTTGTGATTCGCATTCTTCGGAACTTCCGCAGCACGTCTACGGAACGTGCGCTGGGAGCAGGAACTTTTTCAAACGAAACTTTCCCAGACGTTCTGCGAAAGTTCCGGTCAGCTGTCTGAGTTGAACAATCCGATTATAGTCTAGCTTTTTCACTTTCACTTCCTTATAGGCCTGCAAATGGCTCGGTGTTAACCGTGCCAGGCCATTCAAACACACCATTCCTGCTAGTTTTTGACCTTGCCTATCTTTGTCCATAGATATCATGGGGGAAGATACACAAATTTGTTGAATTGTATTTTGAAGACGTGAACTATTCCTATTTACACACGATGAAGTATACAGTATACTCACCTCGATCCAGGACCTCTGATCACAGTTTTCAGCTCAGCTATGTCCACCGGAGTAATACAGGACGGATCCACAATCGGTTTCGGTCGTCCGTTAAGTGCCCGTGGAGGCCCGAGAAGTGCTTGCCACTGCTGGAATGGAACATTACCATAAACTTCTTATTAGGTTTACAATGCTACACGCAAATGCGTAAATCTTTAGCACACTTCATTGCCCCCGACATTTGAATGTCTGAAAAAAAAACAACGCAAAAAGACCAATGCATCTGTTACTGCAAGTGGTCACATCGAGTTTTGCTGCAAAGCCGTTTCCGACTTCTGTTTTTGCTTGAACTGCGTGCAGCTGGACTTGAAAAAAGTCACGAAGGGATATGCCAACAGCTGGGACCAATAAAGTAATGGCTTTACTATAGAGTTTCTCCTGGCATAAAAAACTGACAAGGAATCAAAGGGGTCGAAAGAAATCCTGGAATATGTTTTGTCGCCGAAGTCAAAGCTAAGCATTACTGCTGAAGAAGATCGAGGGAACACGGGGGGGGGGACTGAGTGATAAATATTTTCACCTTTTATTTAATTGTCTTTAGGACTTGCCCACAACAAAGTTCTCATAGAATTTCTAAGAATTTCAACCATTAAAATTTATTTTGCTATATAAAATTATATTGTAATAAACTAGAACTTCAGAAATTCATGCTGATATGGCAAAGAACATTTTGGAAAGACCTCCAAGCTTAATTACTTCGAAATAGTCATATTTTAGAAAAGTATGATAATTGAGAGGTTATTTGGAAATAGCGCATGTGTCATCAACGGGCAAGATTTCTAGTTATTTAATTATAATATATAAAGTCTAATATATAAAGGATCGTTAGCTCAATTTAAAAAACTTCCAACAGCGGGAAACCGCGGTGGGTTCCGAAGCGAACGCTTTTCCAAAAAGCTCCTTTAGGTGATAGTTCATAGTCAATGAAATGTAAAAATCAAAATTCCTTGTCATTATTTGATGACTTATACTCTGAAGAAAGGATTCCTAATGAAATGTATTTTCTATTAGTTCCCAACAAATGATGTGTCACAAACAATTTTCATTGTTTTACAAGAAGTTTCACATTCCCACAGGTACGGTAACAAAACGAAACTCGAACCACTCATTCCCATAAAACTGAAAAAGCGAGACAATTGCAAGAACCTCTGCTTCACCTTTGGTTTATCATCCTATTTGCTCTCCTAAGCAACACTTTAAACAAAAGGCTATGAATGATCTTATAATGACATCGACAAACACACGATGGTCGTCGTTCTGTAAACATCGCCGCCATCAAGACAAATTTTCAGTTCGGAAAAATTGTGAGGGGCGTCAACACTCACAGCAGGGTTCAGTCAAGAAGCTATTTTACAAGAAAATTGCAAAACGAACGTAAATTCCAATAAAGGATCAGAAATTTTCAGAAAACGAATTCATTGTGATATCTGAGATGAGACAACGGGAACGGACGCACTGCAGACTTCCACACAAGTCCGCAGAGAAACAATGCCATCACAAGAGACGCAGATGATGAGAGTGGTATTAGCGTACTATCAAGAATGACAGATATAATTGCATAATTCCTCCAGTTTTCCAGTTTACACTGACTTCCCATAAAATTCTATCAATATTGACCTAAAGTGGTAGACCTAAAACGATTAGCAGGCCTCCCGTGGATATCATACAGCTCCAATGAAACCGGAAAATTTTGAGAAAATTTTGAAGTAATAGAATTATTTACACAGGCTTTTTCAGCCAATATATGAAACAACATTACTATGAAGGGGAGGGGGCGCTCCCCCCCCCCCCCCCGAGAACGGGTCGCAAAATTTTTGGAAGTTTTTTATAAGGGTTATAAAAATGTACAAATGACTTGTTTATACTTGTAAATAATCAAAATAATTTTTAAAAGTTTTTAAAAATTCAAATTAGCCCTGTAAAAAATTTTTTTCGGGGGCGTAGCTGACGCCACGAACCCTTTTTCCAGATTTTAGGGGTTGGGGACCCGCAAAAACCTTGAGAAGCACCCCTAAGAATTTTTCGGAGTGCGTGGAAGGTACCAAAACATAGCAAAATAACTCTTTAGTAATAAAACTACTTCACTTTTTTGTATTGGTGTATTTTTGCCTTATAGTTCCACAATTCAGCTCCGCATCGCTTAATGAGGAAAATCCTCCATGCAGGTAGAATTAAAAACATTGTATAAAATGAGCTTTATTCTCTCCACTATCCTTCAAAAAGTGTAAAAAAAGAAGAAGCTATTAATAAAAGCCAAGACGTCTATTGAAAGAAAAAAGCCGGGGGTATCTAGGTTGGAATATAAGTCTTGCACCAAAAATTCCAAAAAACTCATGCAAAAATGCTCAGAGCATTTTTAATCTGTAAATATCTTTTTTTCATCGTGTATGATTTATGCAGTATTTTACCGTATACATTAAAGTTATGTCAAACAATATCAAAACTCGAGAATAAAAATTTGAAAATTACAACTTCTTGTAAAGACGTCCTAGCACAAATTTATTTTAGTTGAAAGGCATAAATTACAAAACTGGAATAAAGGCAGACTTAGAAATTCCTGTGCGTTTCAGTATTTTTGGTGATTTGAAGTTGGAAAAATGCAGAGTGATTTCATTTAGCACGTTCTATTGCCGGGACATGACAATGATCATGCTTGCTTCGAGAATATTTTGATAAAGTAAGGTTTCCTCTTTTCTAATTACACTATTTTAAACAGATTACTTCAACCTGGAGAAGATTACAAGTTGAAAAATTTTAATGCAAGACTTATATTCCAACTCATAAATGCGGATGTTCAAACAATCGATTTTCTATAGAAGGATATCATCGGTTTCAGCGAAAAATTGCCCAGAAAATCTCTTGAACTAACCCAATGATAGGAAGTAAGAGCCTTGCTGAGTTTGATAGAGGATGAAGCAATCACTGTGACTAGAGAATTACTAGCATTCTTCTCATATATATTACTAGTTGACTTACCCGGCTCCGCCCGGCCCTGTCATTATCAACCCCTGTGCCAACTCCCAGCCCCGTAGCTCAAATTTTGCAAAAAATCGATAAAATCGATATCGATCGATGACGAAAAGTAGCCTATGACACCCGCCGGGGCCCGAAGAGTATGTGTGCCAAGTTTGGTCCGGATCGGTTCAAAAATGGAATTTTCTATTCGGAACATACGTACAGACAGACAGACATACAGACATACAAACAGACATTCAGCTTTATATATAAGATTTGTCCCTCTCATAATTATTTAGTTGAGGGAATCTTTCACTTCTGTCGTACTCCTATTTGTCTTAAAAGCTGAAATTTCCAACGAAAGAAAAGAGAAACGCTATAGAGGTGAACTAGAGTGGAAACTGGATTTTCGCAGAAAAAATACCCTAATCCTTGTACTAATTTTTCTAAACCTCCAGTAACCATCTGGTACTACCTCCCCCAGATCAGATCTAGCAAGTCTAGCCCCTTTTCATCCACAAAAATTCCCCAGACTTCGTGTTCACGTTCGCAAAATGTAAACAAATGTTTTATGATAGAAGATGTATTCGATAAAAGTGAAGCAAATCAGTGCCAGATTGTTTTTCAGCCGATCCCATTCTATTGACCTTCTCCAAACAGTACAAAATTTTTCTGCTCGTTGAGTGTGTTTGTTTACATTATGTACTGTATCATATAAAACCATACGCGAGTCTCAAGTATGCTCTCGATTTGCAAACCAAGGGAGGGGGGAATTATTTCGGTTATTTCTAGAAAACTGCCCCGCTAAAATTCTAAAGGCTCACCCCTCCTCCCCCCCCCCCCACCCCCCTCCGCCCGATGTGTGATAGCTTCGGTGACAACACCGCCGTTGTAATGACCATCATGTTTCGGCCGATGCCCATTTGACAATGATATCAATCATTTGACACCTCCGGACTGGTTTCTAAATCGACAATCGAAGGACCAGAATCATGAGAGGAAAATATGGGAATTTATAAAAGAAAGTCACTAAAATTCAGATAAAAATGGAAGAATATCTAGATACAAGTGAATTTCTAATTACTAGTTTGTTTCCTCACTGTTTTTTATTCTTTTCTTCCATTTTCATTTGCAAAGAAGACAAATCTAACTTAAAATTCAAATGATAATGGAAACGAAGTATAGATAATAGATATCAACTCAAAAGTTGCCTATCCAAATTTTCAAACTAACTGATTTTTATTTAACAGCTGTTATCAACGCAATTCCATAAAAAATTCTCTTGAAATTTTAGAAACTAACCCCTATTATTTACAGAGAGAAACAAGTCAAGAGCACTATTTCAATGTTCATGTACATCACTTTTGAGAATTTCGCCTCCCTCCCCCCCCCCCCCCCCGCCTGTTTGGCTCACCACTGAACAGCATGAAAAAACGTCGGAAGAACAATTACGATGATGACCGGATGTGACAGAAATTTCAAAAAAAAAGCATTCCTCAATTATTGAAACAAGAATACCAAAAATACAGAATACTACGAAATTGTCGCGGGTCTGTCTCAAACATCGCTTATCAAAATTGAAATTACAAAAAATAAACAAATTGCTTTGGTTACATTCACTAGCATATTGCAAAATGCAAATTTCATATTCAAAATCAGCGTGCTAACCTGGGAAGACTTCTTATTCTATTAAATTTATCCAAATTTTCACAGCTCATTTTTCAGAGAAAAAGAGTGATATGCTCTTTCAAGGGTACAAATCGAGCGGGAGAGTAGACAGGCAATATACCCAATTTAGAAAAAGTCAGTGAATAATCAAAGAAAGGTCCCTAAATTTGTTCCCCTCCCAACGATGAACAAATAAAGGGAGGAAAAAGAAGTGCTGCCTAGATTTTTCGGAACTACAGAGATTTGGCGAATGCAAGTAAACCCGTCGGGACTCCTAATAAATATTGCCCTACTAATGAATTCACCGATAAAATGATTTGCGTGTAAAAGGTGAGCAATTCTTTACATATTCTAGAAGTTCATGCATAACTAACAGACGCGTCAGAATGCATCAATGATCGTAATCACGGACTTTGACTATGGTACGGTAAGGAAAAAGTTGTTTGAATTTCAGAATCACAGGGTGAAAAAAACTAACAAGATCACCAGTCAGGAACTTCACCGTGAAAATCACCCGTAAGATGTAAACCTGAGCAGAGAAAACAAAAGAAAAGAATTTTGTCCATAATTTTCAACTCAAGAGTTTACAGCAAAAAAATTCCAGTTTCATTCTTGCTATAAAAGAGGAAACCATCGACATTCATCGTTACGTTGGCAACAATTATTTGTTGAAGTAGAAGACGTGAAGTAAACAAATAAACAAACAAGAGAACAGAACGTAAAAGTTTTCAGCTCAGTTTTATAGGCAATGAAGAATCCGCCGACAGCCACCAGGGTGATGCCTTCGATGAAAATTAGCATCGCTTAACGATTAAAAAAAACATCAGTTTTTACAAAAAAAAAGATTCAAAAGTAGTTTTTTGGCAGCTTGATAGCTGCTGAAAATATAGCGAAAAATTATGAGTTTTGCTCGAGCAGATAAAGAACAAGGAGAAGCGAAAATTGAAAAAAGCATAAAGAGGTCAACTGTTCATGAAACAGATTCATTGGAAAAAGTGCAACGTACAAAGCAGAACAAATCATCAGAGGGCAGAAAAAAGCAGCAATGGAAAAACTTACTAACCTGAAAAGGGAAAAATTGCAAAGCGCAACACCAAAAAATCCGTATAAAATCTAATTCAAAAAAAACATTACAAAAAGTAAAATAAAAAACATGAATTTGACAATTAGTGTATATCTCGTTCGCAGTATCTTTTTGTAGCTGGAAGAATTAAGAAGTAAAAAAAATCAAACACCGCTAGAGGAAAGCTTGCAAAAAAGAATCAGGAAGTTACTGGTAACCGAAGTTGGAATTTGGAAAAAATTTACATTCAGCAACTGAGCTAAGCTGGCAAGGAAGTTTTTTTTTCAACAAAATAAATAATCGAAAAACAAAATAGAAGCTTCAGAGGAAAATTGAACCAAAATTCAAAATTATAGTGCCAAGAAGAAGATAAAATATTGAAAAAAAAAAACGAGAGCTTGAAACCACATTGGCAATTTAAAGTTCTGTTTGCAAAAATCTTTTTTTTTCTGGGAGAGAAAGAAACTGAAAAGTGAGAAAGGATTTTTCACAGTGTGAAACCGGAAGATTTGCAAAGCCAATGCTCAGAAAATTATTGGACAGAGAATAACAACAACAGAAAACACTCAAAAAAAACAAGGTCAACACTCCACTCCTGGCAGAACCAAAGGCATACCCCCTTCCCCAAACTGCAAAAAAAATTTTGATTAGAAAGAAAAGCGAAAAGCAAATAAGAAATTAAAATTTCACAGCTTGAAAACGCAAACTTTAAACCAAAATTCAGAGAGTTAGTGAACATGAAAATGACAAAAAATTTATAAAATACAAACTCAAATCCTCTTTTGCCATTCGTGCAATTCTCATTTGCAAAAATCAGCTTTTAAACACGAGAAAAGTTATAAAGTGGAGAAATTGGAATTTCACAGCATGAATCCGGAAACTGAATTCAAATTCAGAAACTTCCTCCAGAAGAAAATTTAAAAATCAAGCTTAACTTCTCTTTCGCCATTCCAAATGCACATAGTCATTTGCAAAAATCTTTTGCTTTCGAGAGAAAGAATAGTCAGAAGTAAAGAAATTGGAATTTCACAGCATGAAACCGGAAAATATTCATGGATTCAAAATTCAGGAACTTCTTCCAGAAAACGCTGGAGTTAGAAAAAAAATTAAATTTACCTTTGGCAGTCCAGTGTACATCCCTGTCCTAGCATCATATCCAGCATGTATTCGATGCTCAAAATTCGATGGTGTCGAGATTTCTGACTTTTTCAATTTCTTTCGCATAGAAAATGTGCGATTCATTGGTGCTGCCGGGCTGCTGATGCTATCGTCGACGACGACGCATCCGAAAACTCGTCTGCAAATGACATTTGATCGATTATGACAGCACTTTAATCTCCAGAAAAATTTCGAATTCATAGCACGAAGCGAACACATAAATAGCGTAAATGGACAGCTATTCGAGATTCCATGCAGATGCTTCGAAAAGCAACCCAGCCGTGCAAAGGGTGGAGGAATGGAGATACGATCTCTAGCTGTCTCTTCGATGCATTCGAAGAGTTTGATGTCTTATGCAAAAAGCTAACGAGTCCATGTGAGAATTTCGCCACATTCATATAGTACAAGTTACGAAGAATTCTACACGGGACCAAGGGTACTTGCAGGACTTTGAAGTTTGAGGGTGGTTACAGGACAAATTTTTGTATGGTGCAAAAAGCAAGAATTTCAGATCTTGCGCTCAAGACAGAAGCCCCGCCTCTAGCGTTCTTGGCGTCAAAAACAGGGGTTATTGGCATTGGTCAGTATAGGTCTTGACACGATATAGTGACGTGACGCAGGAGTGGGCAGCCCATCGAGTTGCTTACAATTAGCATGCTCGTCCCTTTTGTCGTGCTCCGTTGAAGATTTTACCAAGGCCACATACTAACAAGGGAATGGTCAGAAGTCGAAGTGGCCAAACTAAACAAGCTGTATATTATTCGATGCAGTATAAAACGCTGACTTCAAATATGTCTTCCCTATCTGCTTCTCGCTTCTGTGGACGAAGCTACAAGCGGTTTTATTGTGAAAAATCATACATAAAAACAGCAAAATTGAGCGCATTGTTGCACTTTTAGCTCAGCTTCTGGCTTTGAAAATTTGATGTAAGCTAGCTGCATGTTTTGGCCCAGCATTAAGGCGAACGCGGCTCTGTCCGGCTAAATTTTCAATTTCACGCATAATTTCTTAGCAAAATAATGGTCTTTAATGGCTTATAGCTTCGTTCAGAAAAGCGATAAGCAGATAATGAAGACAGATTTAAAATCAGCGTTTTATGGCGCATCTAATGGTATGCAGCTTGTCTGGATTGGCCACTTCGATTTCTGACCATTCCCTTGTAAGCAAACTATCGGTAAGACATTGGAAGGTGGCAAGGATCGGACAATCGTTTTTACATCGAGCCTGTTCCTGTCGAATTTTTTAGATTTAAGTTTCAACTTCATTTCTCGTGCACTTTAATGTATAAAGAATCATAAGGCCTGTACCGACTTGTCGGCACCTTCCTTACAACCATATCATTAATCCTGCCTGAGCACCGAAGGTCATGCCATAAGCATGACCTGCTGTGATATGAGTACCTTATCGCCCCGACTTACGTTGCATTACTTCGCCACACCTGTATTCACCAGCATTCTACCACTGCACGAATGGATGCATGTCGTCTGTCAAATAAAGCTCCAATAGCTTACGTGTTCTAATAACACACAAGGAGCCACCATACTCCACTGCAGGCGCCACCCATCCGCCTAAGGCTACAATAAAGCCTACAACCACCACAAGGCCAATAAAAATCAGACAGTGGGAAACCGCGGTGCGGTCCCGAAGCGCGCGAATATGATTTCTTGCAAATTTAGCAACTTTAATTACTGGCTCACTAGTCTATAGAAATTTCTAAGTGAGAGAAGAGATGAAAACGGGAGTGAATGCATGAAGGAACAAGAAGAAGGGAATTTTGACAATTAAGTCGCCACTGTAGTGAATTTATTATGTAGAAGAATACAGAAATCATATAACAAGTTTTCTCTATTTCACGTTCTCGGCCATAAATTTTAGGGACGGGGAAAGCGGGAAATCGAAAATCAAGGATCCACACTCAAGAAGGTGAATTACTGATTTTCGATTTTAGTAAAGACTATGACGTTGATTCACATTTGTTCAGGAAAACGGGAACCGGAAAATGACAATTACAAACTCCATCTCAAACACTCCTACAATACCACTCTCAGAATGTGCAAAATTTCCGCGAATGTCGCGAAAACCGGCGGACTTTCGCGGAATTTCCGGAATTCCGCGACATTCACGGAATTCGCACATTCTGAGAGTGATATTGTATTTATGACACACAAAAGCAAAACTCTGAATTTCGTAAAAACATCGGTATCGTAAAAAACTAGATATCTCGTTCTAAACCGGTAAGAACTGCGCACCGCAGAATGCTTGGGAAAGTTTCGAAATTTCCGCAGCACTTTGGGGAAGCTCTGCGACTAAGATTTGGAAATATTTGACAACTCCCACATAACATCTGGGAATGTTCCGCAACTTTCGAAACAATCTAGGAAAGTTCCGCCTTCTTCGCAACTTTCGCACCAGCTTGAAAGAGTTTCGCAACTACTGTGAAAGTTTGGGGAAGTTCCTCAGGTTTCGCGGCAGGTTGGGAAAGTTTCGCAGCAGTTTGTGAAAGTTCCGCACTGTACTACTCAGACAACTGATCGGAACTTCCGCAGAACGTTTGGGAAAGTTTCTGTTTTCAACAACTCTGGCGTGAAAATCCTGCGGAAGTTGCCCTTTTTAACGTTTCCACTCTCGTAAAAGTAAGCAAAATCCTGCGGAACCACTGCAGATTTTGCCTGTCCTCCGGAAGTTTCGGTGAGTTGTCTGAGTATATCTGATTTTTATTTTCCAGAATGTTCCAAAACTTCTACATTAGCTTTCATTTGAAATTATTGTGTACGCACATTGACAGCTTGGCAATTGGCTGGAATTCCTGAAAGCAAACAAAAAGTTTGAAATCCTCAAGCGATAGCGCGCTATCAGTGACAGCTAATCACTCATATGAGCTCTTCAAACTAATGACAAATCAAACAGAAGGCAGCTTTCTGCGCTGTGCGAGTGCAGACGAAATAAATGAAGGGCAAATCAGCTGTCATCGGCGCTAATCCGCGCAGGAACACCCCGTTAAAGCCGACATTCAACGAATGAGTAATCAGAAGTAATGGCCGTAATACGATTTGTGCGCGGAAAAGGTTTTTTGCTGCTGCAAAGTGATGAACCCAGTTGATTAGTATAGAAACGGACAGAATTAGGGCTCATTACATTAATGCGTGTACAAATGACCTTTGCGGAGGAAAAAAAACTTTGCAACTAATTGGAAGTAAAACAACCAGCGTTTCTGTGTAAAACCGGGTCAAAAATTGAAAAATTGCCGAAACATTTGAGAGAACTTGAGAAAATACTTAGTTCAGCGGTCTCTTTGAACCTCTTGCTATGATTGGTCAGTAAGTCGACTGTGATTGGTCAAAAGCTTCAGGCAGCGCGGAGAAAGGCGGACGAGTTGTGCGTGCAAGCATACTTGTTCACTTTTGTACATATCATGTCGAACAAGTTCATAGTCATGGCGAAGTCTCTGTAGGGAGTTCCGGTAGGTGTACGGTAACGTTCACCAAAGTCGTTCAGAATACGGAGAGCTACCTGGCAGCCTGTGAGTGCCACATTTTTCGCACTTGAGTGGTCCAAAGTACGATAGGTAGACAGCAGCGAAAAAAATGTTACGAAAAAATTCACCAAAAAAATCGCGACCTAATTTTTTCAAAACTCCAGCCTCAAACGTACATATGTCAAATAAAAATTACCGTACAAAATCAGTTTTCGTACTGCAGGTGGGAATTAGAGTTTACAATGCTGATTTGGATTTTCAAAAATCAGAAAAAATTATAAGTAAAAACAAATCACTTAATTTTATTATGTAGGCGACTTTCAAATTTCAGCACCAATTCTCAGGGGGGGGGGCTTAATTCGCACAGCCTTACCTTGACTAATGATGATTTCTTGAACAAGTTGCTGGTATGAGACAATAGGAATTTTTTTAAAAAGCATATGAAGTGCGTTTTTTAATTCAAAAATTTCAAGAAAGCATCAGCTAAGTTTGTGTGTAGATTTGTTGGAATGCAACTTGATGGATTATTCTAAGAGAAATTTTACGACCCTTTTGTCAAAAGCTTAATTTGTACCATTACTCATTCAGACGAGGATAAATTTTGGAGTGTAAAGCGCTTAATCACCTCAAAGTACCATCAAAAAGCTAAGATTTGAGCTTGCCGAAACACTTCTTCTATCCCCCCTTCATCCTTTTGAGAAAAATTTTCTGCCATACACAATCGAAAAGAAAAATAATGACATATTACGAACGTATGTCTCCACACAGGAATAAACGCACATTTCCATAATGTAAATGTGGATTTACGATGGGATCGAGATGTAAGCGTTGCTATGTGAAACCAGTAAAAGTGCAACCATTGCAGATAAATTGCACTGAAACCTGCAATTTACGCTGAACAATAGGCTTGCAAAGGATAGGTGGCAAAGAACAGAAGGGGTGGGAGCAAGACAAAAACGGGCGTGGCTGCATGGACAAAAGGTGTATGCCGGATATCGGATAAGATAGGAAAATGCCAGCGATGGAAAGGAAGCGGAGCAGAAAATCAAACTCAGACGATCGCAAATGACTTACGGGAAAACTAAAGTTCTAAAACTTCCGGGGGGACACTCCTATTGGAGCTGCTAGGTAAGGCAGGGACAGTAGGGCGGGGCCCACCCTAACGGCCCAATAGGCGCCCCGGAAGTTTTAGAGGTCCTGTTTTCCTTGGAAGTCATCGATTGTCAGTGAATTACAATGGACCACGGTAATGGTAGCGCCGGGGAGGCGGGGGGGGGGGGGGGACTCAGGCATGCTATGCGAATCTATAATCTGACGAGGGAGGAGCGGGAGGGCGGGGAAGGCGACAATAAGTGTAGTAGTTTGAAGCACCGCCCCCTGACGCACCTCAGCACTATATCGTGTCGAGACCTGCACTGACCAATTACAGTCTTTGTGCAGGATCAAAATTGTCCTCCTGCGAACGGAGTTAGTAACAAATTGTTACCGTATTTGAACCATAAAAACTACGAAAAGCATTACAACACTGATCAGAACTTCTTCCAGAAAAATATTCTGAGGTAAGGAAGAGTAGCTACGAGGCTTAGATGATAATCGTTATTTGGCCTACTCAAGTTACAGAAATTCACATATGTATGTATGGGCGCCAGAGACCAGTCACTGGTTAACAAATTCAAATTGCAAAGTTCTGAGTCAGAAATATTGAACGAGATGTTTTCCTGAGTCATTCGATTGTACATATGATGATGATGCTCAAAGTTACAACAATGAAACCGGTTCCGGGAAAATGATTCCAGAAAAATGGATGACAGACACAAATGATTTTTAGATTATGAACTTGATGCTTGCGGATTCTTCAAGACGCAAATTTGTAGTGAGTTCTAGTTATCAAAGGAAAATTTTGAGCAAACAATAAGTCACTGTTCAAGGAGTTCAAAGAAACAAGGAAACATTGTCTTTTGTCAGGATACGCCTATATTTGGGTCTTTCTCCGCCCCTAAAAGGAAATGTATCGATCTGATTGATCATTAGACCCTTCACACCCTTTGATCCAATTGATTGTCAGCTGGAAGGCGGGGCTTCGTGACCCGGTTAAGGCTAAGGAATGATCAGAGAGCGTGCGCGCGAGAAAGACGCTGACTGCGTCGCGGGCGCGAGCGACCTTAATTAGCTCACACAGCCCCGCCTTCCAGCCGCCAATCCAGTTGAAATCAAAGGTTAAATGGGACGACTAACTGTTTAGATTGAAAAGGGTAATATTTTGGAGAACCTGTTTTCAGTCCCCTTTCTGTCAAGCCTCATTTTGGACTTATATCCAATCCCTATGCAGAGTTTGTTGAGAGGAACAAGAAAGAAAAATTCCAGGGTAGGGAACCATATGTCGCCGAAACTGGGAGGTCCCGCCACATGTGCAACAACTACACATCCCCATGCATGCACAGGCTGAGTATCCGCTGCCTTATCCGCGGACCCTTCCTACTTTCGGCGCAAATAGTCCCATAGTCCTTCACCCAAAATGCCATTGTATTAAGCTCTAGAACCAGATTTCAATCCGCATAAAAGCTAAGAATTCTCTAGGAAAACAGCTGTTTATAATTATTGGTGAGCTAACGATTTAAGCTTTTCCATTACACAGTGAACGAAGTCGAGCCAGGTAACACAATCCGTCACGGGTCACAGAAAACAGACAGACACTTTGTCTGACTAGTCACTGTAGCACATGTGTAAATATTGGCGAAAAGCATCGAGATCGAGAGTGACTGGTCAATGACGACGGGTTTCTCGAGCCGTCAAAATGGAGAGCTTGTCCTGAGCACCAGGACTATCGTTGTGTAATTCTGAGATGTTTGTCCGAGAGTGCTCGGACTTCTAGTTTCATGACTAAATTCGCTATTAAACCCCACCTCAAGTTTTGTGAAGTGCGCAAAAAGTTTTGAAAACTCCATGTTGAAATTTTTCACAATTTGTAGCATATAGCTAGATGTGGAATGTAATTTTGTAACTCCATATATATTAGGGTGAACGGTAAAAAATGGGACAGCTTGATTTTCATTACATTTTGGAATTTTTTTGTTTCGGGCAACAGCAAGTAAGCGGCAACTTAAACGTTGCTTACATGGGCGACCTTCGCTTATTATTCTGACAACGCGTTAACGCTCCTCTTCCACTACCCTACACGTGGCGCCGTGAAGAACTCGAACAGGGTTTTTTGAGCAATTTTCAATCTTGCGCTGTTAATGCCGTAAAGTCGTAAAGCAAATGACATACCATTCGAAAGAGCTCTTCATGCTCTTTCGAACGATATGTTAAATGCGTGAGATTTCTTTTCAATTTCAGAAGAAAAAATCGAACAAACCTGAAAAATAGCTATTTTTGGCGCAACAAAAAACCAAAAAATTATGTTTTGCCCTATATTTTCCGAAGATAGATAAAATCTGAGGTAAGCTGCATATGGATGGATAGAGCGTAAAAAGCTCTATCAGATGATACCTAGAAATCATGCGTTTACCTGCAAAGAATTGAATAACGCGTATCTTTGTTCTCGAAGCTGTTAATGGGCATATCTCCTGACATTAAGAGTTAAAGCCACCAAGCCGTCATGGGTTTGGTGACTGTCCCACCACCCACTCCAGCAGTGGTACTTTGGGTGGTCTCACATATTTTACTGCGCCGATACTGCTCAAACTTCATAATTTCTCGAAGTAACTAACTTCGCATTTTAGCAAGTATAAAAATTATCAATCATATAAATGACCTTATATAGGTGCTATCTGAAAGAGAATAATTTATTCTAATATCCACCAAAATTGGAAAGTTCAGTCACTTTTCTTCCTTGAGAAATCTGCAATTATTCTCAAGGTGTCCCATTTTTTACCGTTCACCCTAATAGGTTGCACTAGCAATGACAGAAATTTTTTTCGCTAAAGGAGAGGAGGGCGAAGAGGGAACTCAAAAAAGTGCGTGGCGTTTAACTCCTTTGCAAACTCTTTTATAACACTAAAATCGTTTACAAGCTCACAACCTGGATCTGCATCTTCGCCAGTGGGCGGGGCCTGCCAACAATTTGGGCGGAGTCTGCCATTCTTTAAGAACCATAGCCACGTTTTCAAGCAATTGCAAGGAAAAAAATGATTTTATACTTGGTGATACTACGAAAAGTGTTGAATTGCTTGCAGGTAGCCGTCAAAAGAGAAAAGCAAGTTTTTTATGGGTTCGCCACATACAAAGTGGTGAAGTTCTGAGCAGCTGTTAAACCAAATCTATAAAAGGAGGTTTATTTAGAAAGTTATCAAGACACTCAGATTTCCGAAAAGCAATCGCTGATAGACGATGTCAATTGAGCAATTGACTCATGAAATTCAACTTCGCAATATCTTTCAAGGAATTAGACTGTTTTTCAAGAGAAATATGTTGCTTAAATAAAACAAAAGCATTTTTGCTTTCTCAGTTCATCTAATCCTCTTCAACAATTATGAAGAAATACACTTATTACTTGCGATAAACAAATTCGAAATTTTGTCGAGGCACCCAGATACGAAAATTGGAAAATTTGCACCATGTGAAAGAAAGAAATAACAAACAACATAATAAACTTATTAGGGCCATCCAGAGGGGGAAGGGGGAGGAAAATGAGTAGAAAAACCCGCAACTGCACACATTCGTACAGAATAACCTAATTTGCATTCATCTAAGATCGTATTTCACATTATGTATGCAACGCCCGAAACGCACGAAGCAACAAAAAAAATCTCTGAAGGGGGTCCAAGAGGTCGGGCGAGTTGGACATTTGAGATGTTGGATTAACCTTTGCATTAGACAATGGATTCGTTGCTTGGGTAAGTGCAAGAAGTGAAAGGTAAACAAAGAGTTTGCAAAAGCCGATTAGCTCTGGGGATCACAGCCGGCGTAAAAAATTGGGCTCGAGCGCGAAATTTATTGGGCTAAGGCAGATGTGAAATATGACAGTACTTTGAATTGCATTCGAGATAAAAGAAGAAGAAAGACGGAAACTTCACATTCACTCGTTGAGTAACGGGAAATTCCGCAAAAATATTGAGAGCCTGATTTTGGGAAAAAGGAGTAAACTCCGCGGACTACTGGTCCTGCAACGACACCCAACAATATAGCAAAAGGACTAGTTGCCGGCGAAGGCGGGCTCAAAATGGAGGAGTTCGTTTCTCTACGGTCGGGCAGGAGGCAGCAAAGGCCTGCCGCTTCTGCTTTTGGAAGTACCTGAGGAGCTGGAGAGTTCCTCGCGCTTCTAATTACTTCTTCGCACCTCTAAGAATCTATTCGATATGGCCTATGCCCATTTATATGTAAGCTTTTCAAATGAGGTAGATTGCGAGATATAGGTTTTATGGTTCATATTCAAGCGAATGAAATTGTAAGTTTCAAAAAAGGTTTATAGAATTAGACAAATTCAACATCGAAGGCGGTATAAACTTCAGAATTTTGAGTGGATATGGAAGTATAACTTGATCTATCAAATCTTCAAGCAGGACTATTTAGCATATTCTTATAACTTTTCATGATAATGATAATTTAATAACTTAACATGATAATTCCGATCGAAAACAAGGACTTCAGAGACTGATAGCCACGTTCTTTATTTTGCGATAGTCTTAATCCTTTCTACTCCAAGAATTTTGAAGGAAACTGCTTTGAACCCGATTTCTGTAGGTTGAAACCAATTATAGCTGAGACTGAAAGAAGTTGCAAGATTTTTAACTTGATCTAAAGTAAAATACTCTTTAAGGAGCTTTTTGTTTGATTTTCTTGCTTGTGATGCGATCAAAGGTGCGAAGAATGATTAGAGGCGCGAGAAACTCTAGGGCTCCCCAGGCACT
Source organism: Cylicocyclus nassatus (assembly GCA_958299035.1). Lineage (NCBI taxonomy): Eukaryota > Metazoa > Nematoda > Chromadorea > Rhabditida > Strongylidae > Cylicocyclus > Cylicocyclus nassatus. The sequence continues at coordinate 11,590,802 of CATQJL010000001.1, read as the reverse complement.
TCCAGAAGCAAATGCGGCCAGCCTTTGCTGCCTCCTGCCTGACGTCCGTTTCTCTACCCACAATTTTGCACCAACTACTTGTCAAGGAACGGAAAATTTTACATCAGCTCGTTGAGAAACGGGAAATTATGCACAAAAAAAGTGAGATGGGAAATTTTGCACTAACTTGGCGACAAGAATGAAAATAAGCGTACAAAGGCACAACAATGTAAAACTTACGAGAATTGCGGCTATTAAGAGGGAGAGACGAGGAGAGCGGGGGGGGGGGAGAGAAAATGTCACACTGCGACGATGAAACGATAGAAAAACAACAGATTAGCATTGTGCAATGCATATTCATGATGATGATTGCCAAAAAAGAATGGGGTTCGCCATTGATTGTCGTTGATGTTTCAAGAGAATGAAGGGGGAAGGAAGATTTGCTACTATCAGTAATCTTAAAAAATGTTTGAAAAAGTAAGTACAAACGGATTTGGGAATTGCAGAGGCACCAGAATCGACAAATTTTTGCTTTTAGATCACTGATGCTGGAAATTGTGAGAAAATGATAAATTTATTCCTGAGGAAATATTTAAAAATCGAAATAACAAGATTAAAGGCGTCCACTGATAAACGAAAAAGCATACAAGAGAGTTCGTCTCGAAAATCAACCTCCAATGAAAAACAGAGACTGCACCGAGTGTAAATTGTTGACAAAAATCTAAGTGATCCACATGAAACAGGAAAAAAATCGATTGTTGAGAAAAACATCAAAAAACTGAAAAAATGATGATACACTGAAGCAAAACATTAAAATTGATTGGAGATTGTTATCCCAAAGATCAAAAAAGAGTTAAAGAGGGAAAAATAAGTGATTTTAAGAAAATCAGATAATGAATGAAAATGAAAAAATAGAAAAAATATTGGATAGATGAGACGAAATCTAAAAATCACTCGTGAACGACAAAACAAGGAGAATTGCGCAAAGAGACAATATTTCCCGTTTCAATGATGGTTTTAACACAAGAAAGCAGAAGTTTCCCGTTTTTTTTGTTTTTGAGGTAAGAGATGTTTGAATAAATGTCAAAAGATTGCAAAGATCAGAACGCTACTAATTTTTCCGGAAGTTCCGAAACAAGCTGCATACTTAGAACCAGAATGTGTCCAAAGTAAACAATCAATCAATACTGAACCAAGACCTTCGCGAAGTTGTAAATCAATGCAGATCGAGAGAGAAAGGCGGCCGTTGACGTTGGCTGGCAGCCAAAGGCCAGCCACTGGCGTCAGCGCGTGGTCGCGACCCTCGGCTGACCCTCAGTCGCCGGCCGATGGGGGCGGACGGTGAGCGGCTACTGACCGACCGAGGTTCACCCCGTGTGTGTGTTGTGTGTATCGATCGATCGGGTTCACCTAGCGCATTGAACAAATGTGTTACGTGAACTCGATCGTCATCGCTAATGTGTCCTTCAGGACAACATGGAAGATCGGAGCTTTAGTGCGTTTTATGAGGTTGCACATAATCTGCAATTGCAGATCGATGAACCTTGTGTGACGAGAACACGCGAGAAAGCGCACAGGTATGCAATGAAAAGTTCGAACTTGTTCATCCTCTCATTCCAAGTTAAAAGCATGTGAAATGAGGTGAAGCTCAGGTTTTAACTTGTCGAGCACACGTGTACGCGCAGCGATTTTCCTGAATTGGAGATGGGGCATACGCTCTATTTATTTGCAACTTATTGTTAAAGCTTGCACACTGCGCGCTGCAATTGACGACATCTTAGTTGTAAGTCGCCAATGAGAGCTTTTCTAGCCGAAAAAAAAAGACTGTGAATTTTCGCACTCATATATCATATCGATCAACCGAGCTTTCCCGTAAAATTTACAGATTTTATTTGAAGAAGTCGTAAGATAGCGCGCGTCTTCTGCAGTGAGCATTTTAAATTACAGTGACTTTGCAATACAACTATACAATACAACTCATTTTGCAAAGTGGCTTCAACTACGTTTAATCTATTTATTTCATAGGTTTAAATTACTCAATCTAATTTTCTGCCTTCTTGACTTTCGAAAGTGCATGAGAAAAATCACATTAGGCTTCTGAGTTTTGGAAAGCAGCTGGAAGAGAGTTCCTAGCTGCAGCCCATGATTATGCCCTGTCGATAATTCCACTGCTGCTAAGAGAAATTTATAATTCGGCAATATCTGCTCGGTTGCGCTCCCGCGCACAGATAATTGTCGAGTAGGCGGGACTGACGCTTTGCCCACAAGGAGGGGTGGGGCTGTCACAAGAGATTATTTTGATCTAGTGATTATGATGTCCTGCAAGAAAGCGTTGTCAAAATGATCGTGCTTCTTTCAATGGTTTTTCTATGCTCTACCTAACAAAAACTTCAGCTTGTTCGTTTACTGCACTGATTTTTCTTTAAAAAAGCAGATCCAACTCATTAAAACGCAGTCATTCATAAATAATTTTTTGAAATTTTTCAAGAGTAAGTAATAGCCGTGTTAAAAAGTTTAGATGGCCCCAACATTGTTTTGATGCGATGATGCATTTTTGCAATGTATGAGGGACTTATAGTACAGTTCGGCTAGTACGAAATGTGCTCAACGTATATGAATAGAAAAATGGCCGGAAATTTCAATGAGTTTCAAACAAACCCTTTTAATATACTCGAAATCAAATGACTCAAATGTACAGTTATTATTTGTGGAAGCATGCTAAAAAAATTTGATTCCGAAATGACATGGTCCTTAGCGAAGTGAAAAAAAGCGGTCGCTTTTGTACAAAAATTATAATGTTTGGTGTATACAAAGAACAACCCTTATCTTCTTATGAGCTTTACAGCGAGTAAAGTGTGCTCATTAGTTCAATGTTTAAGACTGTCATTTTCTAGCCCTCTTGAGTCCCAATATTACAAAGACGAATTGCATCCCGTAAATGCAAGCGGCTAAATAACTTTACACTTTTATGGATAATTAAGGCACGACGATGTACAAACAAAGGAAAAGGAAACTTGTGCTGTGATCATAGTGTCTCACAGCTGTTCAAAAATGTGATATTAGCTCGCTACTTTATTCCAGTTTGCTTATTTTTGTGAGCAAAATTGACTAGTTTTTAGTTTATATATCTAGATGATTATTTCCTAGTTTCGACTAGGGAATAATCATCTAGATATATTAGATTGGTCCATAAGCCTTGAAGCTTCTTCAAAAATTGTAACCTTGTAGATCTAGAGAATTCGTTCGATATAACCTAGCTTAGAAAGAAAAAATCGTGCGCTTTCTAATAGTGCTCGAAACAAAATTTTATTCGACATAATACGGTGATACAAGCTGATTAATAGAAGCTGGAATCGTAGCCTTTTCGAATTTTGATGAGAATCAAGAATTCAATTCAATTTGCTTGTGGCTTAACGATCTACTTTTTTAGTATGGAAAATATTCGTTGTTATCAGAGCGGCTTTTAGAACCATATCATGAGCCTACTTTGACTGAAATGCATAACAAAAAGTTGAAAAAAACGCGCGGCACTGTTAGGCCCCGGGCAGACTTCCGCGATTTGATCGTCGCGACTGAATCGCGACGAGACAACTGTTACCATCATTCCATGCCGATCAACTTGCATTCGGTTGTGATACTTTTCCAACCCGAAATTTTTGAAAATGAAATGAAAATGAATGGAAATCTTGGCGATTAGATCGCGACGATTAAGTCGCGTGAAGTCTGTCCGGGGCCTTAAGGGTATAATTTGAAATCAAGTACATTTTGAACAGGTTATAACCTAATTAAAAGAGCATTTTATTATTAGAACGCCTCGAAGCGTAGTGGAAAAGAACTACCTCCGCGATGGTACCACAGTAAATGAGCTTCCATCTGTACAGTGAAGAAGTGACTAATATCTATCTGCATGTGTAAGTATTTTGAGGCAACCTCGTTAGAAGGAACATCTGGAAAAGTTCGCAGCAGGCCAGCTGCTAAAAAGCGGCTACACATATGCTAAACATGTGCGAAAATGCGCTAAATTCGTTGTACTTTTGCAAAATGCAAAGTTGTTTGGGGTTTCAAGCAAGTTTACACAGTAGGGGATCTTTTTTTGAACTTTAGAGAACTTATATTTGCTAATAGGTAATGGCTATGGCTATCCAGTAAAGGCAGAAAAGAAAGATTTGATTTTGAGATATTTCGGACAACGGTAGAGCTCCGAGCAAGCGAAATAATTCTTAGAAAAATAGCTGAGTTGCATTGACTTTCTTATATGAAGAAGATACGGCAAAATGTCGATTGATAAGAGCCTAATAGGAGCGAGTAGCATAAGACCATGGCAACCGGTCCCTAATGAATGCTCCAGCTGAGTTTGGGGCTTCAGACTGGTCAGCTTCCTAATGTGACAAGGTCTAAGCATCGAAACTGCGGTTGTTGATGGAGTCAGTTCACATCTTAACTGCCTTTTATAGAACAGCTTTGCTATAAGTGTATTGGGATTGGAGAAAAAGCATAGGATTTGATTTGTTTGCTGAAAATTTTCGCGCTCTAAAACTATTTCGATGGTTTCTCAGTGGTGCAAAATAAATCAGCAATTTTGACTTTCTGAAATGTGCCATTCTCTGGTGTTTTCACCAAACTGAGTCCCATTACCTCAAGAAAACGCAGAAAACAAAACTAGGACTCAAGAAATTGACAAGCATGAATTTTCAAGGCAAACTAAGATAGATCGAAACGTACAACCTACAGAATATGTTTGGGCTACTGAAAAATGTTACTTATCTTAGTTTGCCTTGAAAATTCGGTCCGATAAGCGTGAAAAGATCTGCTCCAAACTACACTACGTCCCAAATATGTTGAAAAACTTTGACCTCAAACTTTGTCCTCATATTGAATGTTTATCAAGAAAGATTCGCATCATTAGAGTTTTCCCTGTTTTTGAATGTCACATAACTTTCAATAAAAATTTATTGATTCTAAAATGGCCGATTTATAATTAGGTGTACGATGCAAAAATGAGATATATAGTACAAACTCCAAACTCACACGACTAATCTGGACTATTTTGTACAGCCATAATTGAACCGAAAGCATGCTTGGAGTCTCACAATTCAAATGCTGAGTCAGAATTTTTCAATGGTAAAAACTTGCAACGATGTTATTAATGATCCAGAAGACAACTGGCAGTATTCACAAAGACTACACATATGTAAATTTAGAAAAGCGGTCACTTCGAGTGAAGGGAGCATTTTTTCAAAGAAGAGATTATAAGCTGCAGAAAGATATACGATAATATTAGGTTGATGCAAAAATAATGAGCATTTTTCAAATTTTCACTCAACTTGCTGTAACTTTCTATACAATCTACATTTTGAAATACGGTAAAGACCATCGGATGCAGCGAACCTTCCGCAATACAATGCACATTAAAATGTACTCATATCTCACATGGGCGGAAAAATATGAGCTGTAAAACAAAACAAGTTTTTTTCTGGAGTCTCGTGTTTGACAAAATATAACTCCCTTCACAGTTTCTTAGTATAATTTATAAGTAGCCTATCTTGTAGCCGCAAGTCAGTAGTACAAACAAACATGAAAAAAGCGTGGAGAAATGAGACTGGCGAAAAGGAAAAAATCAAAATCTGAATATATCAACTTTTTAAGCATTTTTTCAGTAGGCCTCAAAATCCCGAATCACAGAATTTTCTGATTTTCTGCCTGCTGAACGGCTGAATGCCTTTGCTAAAGCTGTCAACAGAATGCTCTACCCTCACGCTTACAGAAATGAGCAAAATTTAGGGATTGCATTCTACAAAAGAGAGGTGTGGGCTATAGATTGATCGCAACCATTGCCCATGTAAAGGCGCCGATAGCTTAGCTTAGATAACTTCAAAAAATATGGTTAAATATGCATAATATAGACGATTTCTATTACATATAGTGGCTAAATTTTTGAATCGCCTTAATTCGGGCTTGAATTCTGGCCAGAGAAGTGAATGCAACAAAAATCTGGTTTTGAGTGCGATCATTTGAAGCCCTATAAATTATTAAAAAATTTGGATAAATGTCCGTTTTAAGCAGCTTTGTATAGAGCATGAAAAGAGCTTGTCAATAGTATGTTGAATCTGTATTAAAGGAAAAAGTCTGATTGAGAAATGCCTAGAAAAAAGTCCTAGAAAAACGCTAATTAATTTTGCATCAACCTAATATGCATGCCCTTAAATTTTTTTTAATCAAGTTACAAAACAAATTATATCAAATTGATGTAGGACAAATAATAATTAGAGGTAAAGTTTGTAATTTATCAAAACTTTATCCCTGAACATGTTTGCCCACGCACTACCTGGAAAATTTTTTTTGCCTCCCCCCCCCCCCAGACGGAAACCCTGGGACCGCCACTGTGTTACAATGATGCGCAAGTCTTGTGGATCTCAGACTGAATTTGATGATCGCCGCAGGTCGCCATTGTATAACATTCTTAATGGACTCGCGACTTGCGGCAAAGTACATGCTTCAGCGCTAGTATCACCAGCAATTTCCCTCGGAAAAACTTTGGATTAGCGGACTTAAAAGCCTAGAAACACGTTTTGAACTAGTCGTAGCAATGGGCACACGTCCCATGGTCTTCTTGTTTTTCCCATGACTGTAATTCGGCATAATGATAGACGTTGGCGTGGTGGTGAATTAGGTAGACTGAAGGACGAGTGTATGAGCACGAGCACGAACACTTCACATGCGGCAATTGGCCTTTCTAACTCGTGTTTTTATCCTGCCTCTACCTTTTACTCAGCATTCGCAAGGACGAGTTGAGAGCGGGAAGATTCAAAGAGCGATTTGGAAACTTTCGAATAAAGGGCTTGAGCTTGCGCAAGAGTTTGCGGTCATAATGGAATGTGTCGGTAAACTTAAGTAGTGATACTCTTTTGATCATTCTTCAATCGAGTGAGCGCTAACCTAGTGGTATATAAAACCGAACAAAAATAACCCTCCCTTGCTAGGCAACTCTCAGCTTCGACGCATATCATTGTATTTTCCTTTCAATTCAACTCCACACTGACACGTTAGCGGCTTATTAATGACTAGCTGACTTACCAGCCTCCGCTCGGCCCTGTCTAAAGACTATGACAATGATCCCATCCCTATCCCTGTACAGCCTTTCCCTGTGCCCACTTCACATGCCATTTCCCTATTCGCGCTGTGTTAGCAATCAGGATGCTCACTTACCCCCCTATGCCAACTCCCAGCCCCGGAGCTCGAACTTTGCAAAAAATCGATAAAAATCGATAACAGTAATGCATAATTACAAAAACTAATATTGTATTCGTAATGCGCATGGTCACTTATCCTCCTATGCCAACTCCCAGCCCCGGAGCTCGAACTTTGCAAAAAATCGATAAAAATCGATAAAATCGATATTGATCGATAACGATCGCAGAGAGGATTGCGTTGGATTTGACGCCGTCAAAGGACTCCTCATGGTCGAAAAGGCCAGGAAAAGAGGCAGCCGGTACTCCCGGCAGAGTCGTGGTGGTACCTCACCAGTGGGAACCAAGGGCAACGGCACCGGTGTTAACACATTGACGACAAGGCCTATTTTTCGATTGCTGCCATTTCGGACAGGAGCCTTTTTTGCTCTGCCAAACTTACGACCCACCCGTGAGTCGTATTGTCCGAAATGGTAGTCTTTTTGGAAGGAATTTAGAACATGTCTCCGAAAGTTCCCCCACAAGGGATATCGAACGCGCTGATTACCAAAATATGATTTATTTCATTTTTTGGCGTTATACGGTAAGGTTACGGTAGTCATTCTGTACGGGCTCAACATCATGGATTTTCATGAAAATTTGTGTATTGGGGTTATTTCACGTGCTGATCACGATTATAGTGTCCACTTTTTTCACAACATTCTCATGGTGAGACTACGGTAGCAACACGGTAGAATTTTCGTAGAAATCAAGAAACTGATGTTAGAAGGTGGTATCAAAACTTGAGACTATCATTTTCGTAATCAGCATGCTACAAAACCTACTATATATGCAAAGTTCGGGCCTCCTAGGATGAAAAATGCAAAAAATCAATAAAGTCAATAAAATCGACAATTTTTTGGTGGGTTAACGTCAGCCTCTTGCCCGCCCCGTACTACTCTTACATGTAAACTTGATTCTCCAGAAACAGCATTATTTTGCGAAGAATTTGATTTAAAGCTTGTGTCTTATATATATTTACCGTACACCAACCGTAACATTACATTACAGTATCCCGAGCCCGGATCACTCCGGCTAGAGCTTCACCTAAGTGCCCCCAATCATGTGCCAGAACCCCGAAGAATTCCGTCGTAAACTGGCAAAGATAGCGCTTCATGAATCTTACACCGGTGGGTCGTATTGTCCGAAATGGCAGGACACGTACGACCCACCGGTGGGTAGGGCCTTATTGTCGTCATTGTGTTAATGAGTAAAGAGGCTGAGCGAAAATCCTTCGCAACTGATTACCTTTTACTGGGAACCAGCGGTAAGTGGTATGCGCTGAGGTCCTTTTCTGAATCTTCGTCTTTCTTCGTTCTAGTGCTTAAAGCAACTTCGTTTGCCACTTCTTCTAGTTCTCCTACAAAGCCATTCTAGAACTGGCGCAGCTATCAGTCGGTCGTGTAAGTTGCACTCGGCATCCGCCTCACGGCTCTTTTTCTTTCAAGCATTTGATCTTGGGAAAGCATTTCAAGTTATTCCCAGAAATAGTTGAAAAATAACCTCCGCTCATGCACATTTCATCTTGACCAAAGATCGGAAATGTCTTTCGAGACAGATTCGAAAGTAAGTCAAATTTACATGAAGAGGAACATGTCTTTTTAGACGAGCTCGTTCTATTTTCCACTTTCTAGTTCTTTCCTGCTACTTGCCTCAAAATCATATCATCTAAAAGAAAATGTTCAAAGGAATTTATGCATTATGGTTCCGGCATTCATCACTATACTGCATACCTTCAATACATAGAGCCATGTACTCGTCACGATAGCACACAACCTTCACCTGGAGAGAAGTACAGAAGTCATCCGGGGCGAAGCCCATACTATGACATAATTAATGACATAACCATATAGGGATGATTGTGAATGAGGCAAATATAGTAGTGACATCCAAAGAAGCTCAAAAAACCGAGGGACTGCGTTTTACGGCCTTATTCAAAATTTCAATTAGAAACTAGGACGAAATTTCTCAATTAACCCTTCTGTAGACTGCGATTGAGCGTTAAAAGTTCATGGAAGCCGCTGGAGTTCAATAAAAACGAGAAACTGCGCTCAAATCTTGCGCAGAGTCGCCACATAAATGCTGGTCTATCTCGTTATGGAGTGATTCTCGAGACCCGCGACATTGTCAGTGCTCCTGGCCGTCTCATGAGGACCACAACGGTATATAATGTTATAAGGTTTCATTATGAGCCCGCAGAGATCAATGACCAGAGCCAAATGCCCCGCCGGCTCTGGTCTGTCTCCGCTGCTCGTCTGCGTCTCCGCGCGTTGCGCGCTACCTCGCCACCTCAAATGCAGAACGCGTGTAGAAAAGAGTTTTCTTTTTCTTCGCCTAGACTAGGACTTGTGCTTTACTTGCTCGTTGCCACGCGGGACTATAAGCTGTGGTTGGAAACGGGCTCACAAATAGGTTTATTGTTCAATTCTTTACATACAGCCTTCTTTCTTCCTGCTCACACTCCGAAGTTCTTCCTTCTTCGAAAGACTTGAGCTTGAACTTGATCTTGAGCTTGAGCTTGAGCTTGAGGTCCTTGAGGAACTTGAGGAAGCATGATCTTACGGCAGTGTGAGCTCTATTTATACAAATGAACATCAGATAAAAGTTGAATCTCAAAATATATTTCAAGCGAAAAGAAACATAGATGATATGATAAACGTTACAAAAGCAAAACAACGCATACTTGAGAAATGTACGATTTCAAAGAACAAAATTAATTCAAATACATGAACAAATACTTGATACATAGGTTGAACAATCGACAATCTATCTAAATTATATACATTGAGTATGGATCACTTGGTCGTCGTTGACGACACTCCCGGGGTGGCTAATGTTTCGTCCTGCGGCCATCCTTCAGAGCTCTTCTGGCATCAAGGATTCTTTGCTTCGCTCGTGCCTTCATGTCTGGTACGTTACAAAGGGCTCGATGGTGTGTGCTGCCGCGTGGGATGAGATCTTCGAAAATAGATCCCTTTAGACGCTTGCAGTACCAGCATTCTCTTCTGGCGTAGAGGCACTCTTTTTGTGGTGGACAGTTCTCTAAGCAGTAGCGGCAAAGTTCCTTCCGTCGAATAATCTCCCATCTTTCGTCCCCCTCCACATATTTGGGGCAGGAGTCAGAGAAATGCTGACTTGTTGCATCACAGAAGGCGCACTTGATTCCTTTGACGCCATAGTTTACTTGTCCGATTTTCCGATGAGGGAAATCCTGCAACACTCTCTCCATTTCGATTATGTCTCTTTCAAGTCTGTCCTCCCAGGCCCTCGAGGTCTCTGGCCTGTCGGTCCTTTGGGCCTTAGCAGCAGGTTCCTGCGATATCCTGTGACGTTCTTTCTCTCGCGGTGCATCACTTGACAGCTTTTCTCCTGATCTGTCGATCCTTTGGTATTTAGCCGTGTGTTCCTGAGACTGACTGTGAAGTTCTTTCTCTCGCTGCCTTTCATCACTTGACAGCTTTTCCTCGGATTTCTCGGTCCTTTGGTATTTAGCCGTAGGTACTTGAGACGGGCTGTGACTTTCCCTTGATCTGTTCGCTTGCTCCAACTGTTGTTCGACTTGCTCCTTTTCCGCGCGAAGCTTTTCCATGTCTTTTTTCTGTCGCATTATCTCGCCTTCCAATCGATCAATCGCCTCTTGATGTTGACGCTGCTTCAGCGTCAGCTCCTCTGCGCGAGATTTTTCCGATCTCAGCTCAAGCCTCAATTCAGATAATCTTTTCTTCTTTCTTTCATTTTTGTCCAGAAGGGCGCTGACGTTATTTATCAGAGGAGCTGTGGCTGCTCGTTTGAGCTCAAGTTCATCCTGCAGCTTCGATACTTGAATTTTCAATTTTTCAATTGTAGAAATTTCTTGTTTTTGCCGGCTTCCTTCGTTTTCTACATGGTAATCTCTTTGTCTTTCGCTGCTATCCTCCTGGTCCATCAACTTTTCGATCGTAGAAAATGTTGTTTCCATCATATTTTCTTCTGATTTGTCATCTTCATAGTCATCATCCTTTGTTTTATCGTCATCGGCTTGATCGATTATTGCTATTTCCTCGGTTGGAGCCGTCCAATCCATTGCGTCATCATTTTGCTCTGGTCCTTTTTCTTTTCCTTGTTCCTTGTTCTCAGCTCGACTGCCGTCGGTTGTTTCTTCAACTTCAGCACTCCAGTCCATTTGCCTATCTTCGTATTGTTCTTGGATCTTCTCCTTTAGTGCTCTGTTTTCTCTTTCGAGTCTCTCCACTTGATCTGCCCAGTCGAGCTCTATTTCCTGGATGCGTTCCTTCAGTTGTTTACATTGAACTGCAAGCTTTGCTTCCTCGCTCTCATTCACTTGCCTCTCGACTTTGTTTAGATGATCTTCCATCATGCTTATGCTCGTTTTCGTGAAGCTCATTAGGCTTTGAACCATTTTAAGCACTGATTCTGCATTGACATCGTACTCTTGTTTCTTTCCTTTTTCCAGCCACTGGAATCGCCGCCCTCTCGGTATGAGATTAGCCTGTACTTGTCGGTCATAGATCCTATCCGTGAGGATGTACCATGTCCCGAGTCGTAGTATCTTTTCCTTGGTCTGCGTCGCGCTTCGTAGGCATCTGTTGGTCACCATAAGTTGTTCGTTTGTGGATGATTGCAAAAAATTTGCTTCGCCCATCAATGACGTCCATTGTGTTCTCTGCGTCGTTGCTACTTTCTTTTGATTGTGTAGCGATTTCAGGATGGCTTGGAGCTGGGGTTCCAGGAATTCCGCTTGTGGGCTTGCTATTCTCAGGATCGTCTTTAAGAATGTTGTTTCTCCGTCGAGTTCAGCGGCGCTGAGTCTATAACCAAGTCGTGTCAGTCAAGAGAAGGCTAGTCGATTGCAAAACTTCTTTCCTTTATTTTTTTTTCATGTTTTTTTTCTCTTTTTTTTTCTTCTTTTTTTTTCGTTTCCAGTTCTCAGAGTTTTAGTTTTGTCGCATTTTTTCTTCTGGACTTTGTCATAAGACTGCGCATGATAGCAAAGCATAACCTCCACGCTAGTTTGTAGAATGTTCGTATCGGTTTGGTCATCAGCTTTGCTAGAATGACGACGCATCTGAGTCCGCAAGTCGAAATTAGCGCATAGGTAATTCCTAACATAGCGATGAGTGTGATTCCTGCTATGAATACCGTTTTATACCATTGGCTGAATACGTCAAATAGATGATAGAAGTCGGGCCACTGGATTTCCGCTGGAGCGCTTTTGCTGTTGCTCGTAAGCCACTTGTACAGCATTGTTTCGAAAGTTGCTGTATATTTGAGGATTCCTCCGACTTCAAACGTGGTAATCACCTCTCCGCATGAGACCGAACACTTCATGCGGACCATCGCTTGAGTAGGACTAATTCTCATGACTGACTCAATTCCCTGTTTGCCGCACGGAGCCGTGAAACTTGTTCCTTCACATATGATCTCTGCTTTGCTTGACCTAGAGGCGAAACACTTGATTTTTGCGTAGGCTCCCTTTTCGCAATCCTAATTGTGTGTTCTCCACCGTACATATGTCGTTGTCTACGACGAGGTTAGTGCGTAGATCTTCTTGAAGGGTTACGATTATTTCTGTCGAAAGCATATTCTGAACGATTGCCTTGACGCCATGGATTGATTCCTCAAATGTTATTGATGGTAAAATTACGGGCATTCGTCGTTGCAAATCCTCGAACTGCTTCAGTATCGGCACATTCAGGCAATTGCAATTGGCCTTCGTTTCGGCGGGATTACACGTACACTGCTCAAATATTTCACAGCGTAGTGTTCTTGCCGCTTTACTTGTGGGACAGCGTAGAGCGGGCTTTAATTGATTATCCCAGAGAGCTGTGTTATTGCCATTCGATATGAATGAAGACTGGAGCAGAGGTATTGGAGCCATACTCACAGAGCTGAGTGTGAGAGAAAAGCTTTCCCATTGGACTGGTACGTTAGGGGGCATTAGAGCTGTGAACTCGTTTGTTTTCCCACTTTTGGCGTCGAAATGGGTGAAATCAATGGCCACTGTCTGTGCCCATCGATTACAGTGAAAGACCTCGAACACTGTCGAAGAGACAGGTTTCAGGTAAATCCGATAGAAGAGGCATCCGGAGCTCCAGTAAAAACAGTCACACCCCGGGCCGCCACAGGATTCAACGCAGTACGTGTTTCCTGGATACCCGTTCCCCACAGCGAGTTCGGGTATGAGACTGGTACTGTTTATTTGGGCGCATTTGCTTCCGACACACGACCCTACATGCGGACAACGCTTACTGTCTATGATCTCATAACTTGTGTCGCGAGTGAAATAGTCCGTGACCTTTTCGCAAGTGAGAAGTAAGTTCTTCCAGGAGGCCCGTATCTGGTGGATTGTTGTTTCATTGTGCATTAACTTGAAACAGGCTTCCCTTTTGAATGGGTTCAACTTGAGCACTTCAGAAACTTGCACTTTACAGATTTGGCCTTTGTCATCATTTGTGCACAAGGTGGATGTGTGGCTGAATATGTTCACCATCTGGCATCCGTGCACAACCCCTACGTGCATACTCATCATCGTAAAAATGGCCAACAAACTGGTCAGTTCGATCGATCTTCTCCTTCTTCTTCTATCATGACTTGGTTGGTCTGGTGTCCTTCTGCAGCACTTGATGAGATGACGTAATAGTAGGTAGATGCTGTATATCAGCAGTCGTACAGGTTTGCCTATTACTAGAGGAACGTACAGTAGAGCGTAGCAACCCGTTGCTATCAAGTATAGAAGCACTGTAAGCGCTATTATCGCTCCAACCGGCCAGCATTCTGGATTGAAGATGAGTGAGGTACAGAAGAGACAATCCACCGATTCGCAAAATGGTGCTGATGGGCACATTGCTTCCATTATGTCTATAGCGTTATTGATGCTGAGTTTCCATTGCACCTTGTGCTCATGCAGTACTATACTAGGTGGGAACCTTACTGTTTCGTTGTAGTGTGGCGAGTCAAATGTCTTACAAAAGTCCTCAGCGCATACTTGATAAGGCACTTGTACTTCAGAAACGAGTTGTACTCCACCCGGGATGCATTTTATGAATCTGGTGATTTTCGCTACTTGGTCTCGTACTTTCTGTCCCCTCACTCCATCATTCGTGATTAGTAGTCCCAACATGGTGACAAGTAGTATTGATGTGTTCAAGATGTTCTCGGCATAGTTTTTCTTACGATTTGGACGAAGGTTGTACGGATGCGTGGTTGTTTCCTTCGTAGTAGGTGTGATTTCACTACCACCCGCATCTGCTTCCTTTGTGTTTTCAGACTGGTACTCTTCTAGTTCCAGTGGTACGAGAAGGTTGACTGGCCTGCGAATTTTATTGCGTGAGGGTAGCATGACACCTGCCTCCCTTATGACCCCACACTGGTTTTTGACGAGCTCGATGATCCGTCCGAGCTTCCAAGTTTGACGTGGTTGCACTGGGTCTGCAATCAGCACCAAATCTCCATTTTGTGGTTCGTATGAGGATCCCCGTTTCTGTCCCACGTTTCTCTGATGCTTTTCCCGTAATGACGTTAGGTAATGAGTCTGCCATACTTGCCAAAATTTTTCTACAGCTTTGCAGGAGGATTGTAAGGCTTCTATTGTTTGCCTTTTTGTTCGTAGCAGGACCAGCTCTTCACTTGCTACATAACTTGGATCCTCTTCTTCTTCTCTGGAGAGATCCACAGGGTATTTCATCTGTATTTCATTTTGTAAAAAGTCTATCGGCCGTAGGGCGACTTCATTTAGGCTATCTGTTTCCATATACAAAAGTGGTCTTGTGTTGAGTAAGGCTTCTATCTCTACGATCACCGTGGTCAGTTCGTCAATTGCCAGTGTTTGATTTCCTAGTGTTTTGTACAGCGAAAGTTTTACTGACTTGATCAAGCGTTCGTAAAAGCCCCCTTGCCATGGGGCATACGGTGTTATATGTTTCCAAACAATCTCTCTATCGCTGAGCTCCTTCATTATACTTGGATCGGTTTTAGCTGCTTCGTAGCTTTCCCTGAGTATCGTTTCCCCCAGAAGAAAGGTCGGCGCATTGTCTGACGTTATTGTCCGAGGTACTCCTCGGCGTCCGAAAAATCGCCGAAGCAGTAGTAAGAACGCTTTGGTTGAGAGATCTTGAGCTATGTCCAAGTGAATCAGTCTAGTTACCATACAGGTAATTATGCATCCGTAGCATTTTCCCTTGCTTCCTTCAGAAAGAACAATACTGAGTGGACCGAAGTAGTCCAGTCCGACATGTTCGAAAGGCTTTGCCCGTTGTACTCGTTCTTTGGGAAGGTCACTTTGCTCCGGATACTTGAATGGCAAGTTGTTGAATTTCTGACAAGGAACACATCGACGGATGATTCGAGTTACTTGAGCTCGGAGTTTTGGTATCCAATAGTCTTGTCTTACGAGAGACATTGTGTGGTTAATGCTTGCGTGGCCTTTGTTATGGCTTTCTCTTATTATGGTTTCGGCTAACCATGTGTTTTGCAGGATGATCAGTGGCTGTTTTGCACTTCGGCTCATCTTGCTCCTATCTAGTCTTCCATAACAGCGAAGGAGGCCGTCTTCGTCTTTCTTGATGTTCAAATGACGCATTGATCGCCTCATTTCTTGAGTGATCAGTATCTGGTGCTGTCTGATTACCGCTTTAGCGGCTACAGCAATTTCTGCGCCATTTAATTCAATCCCGTCATACAATATGTCCGGTTTCAGCCAACTTGATAAGACTATTGGAAGAGTTCTTCTTTTGTTTACCCTTGTTACCAAAATTCTAACATATCGTAGCACATATGCTTCAATGCGCTTTACTGCTGCTAACGGATGCTTCTTCAGCTGGTCCAGAGGGATTGGAGTCGTTGCTTGTTGGACCTGTACACTCGCTGCTAATGTTACTTCATCCTCATCTTCACCCGATGTTTTCTGTTGGAATAGAGCAGTGTCTTTCCATTCCTTCGGATTTTCGCACAGAAATTGAGGCCCGGTCCACCAAAAATGGTTCAACAGTTCTGTTTTGGATAGACCTCGAGTGGCACAGTCTACCGGATTTTCAGATGAGGATACATGAGCAAACCATACTTGACACCCCATTTCCTCTATGTTTTTCACGATTTTCTCAATTTCCGTAAGTCTGCTGGTTATCATTCTTCCTACTCCTTTCTGCGGTTTCGATTTGATCCATTGGAGGGCGATTTCAGAGTCTGACAGCACTACTGTTTGCTCGATTTTGACGACGGATTGTAGTTGTGTGATCGCTGCATTTGCAATTCGCATGGCCAGAGTAACTGCATTGAGTTCCATCTTCGGCATCGTAACCGTGGACTTGAGAGACGGTAACTTGCCTTTTGCAAAAAGCAAGTTTGCTTGATCTTTAGAGCGCAAGTAGACACATGCAGCGATTGCTTCTGAGCTTGCATCAGCGAAAGCAATTATGTCATGCTCTGTCTCTTTTGAGCATAAACATCGAGGAATTGATTTTTCAAATCCGTCGGCTTCTTTGATGATTTGTTCCCAGTCTTGCGCAAGTTTTTCGGGCAAAATAACATCCCAGTCAAAATTTTGCTGCCATAGGGAGCGAAGAAAGACCTTGGCTCTATGGAGCAAGGGTGTCATATAACCCATTGGGTCATAGACGGAGGCTATGGTACTTGCAACACTACGTTTTGTAGTGTTAGTGCTGTTTTTCATTTGACATCTGATCTCTAGTGCGTCTTCAATTGAATTCCATTTTATCCCTAGCACTTTTGGTGATAGTTCCAAGGACTTGTCTTCGAGGGCTATTACTTGCATTGTTTCCTTATTGTTAGAAACGAATTCCCGGAGGTTCATGTTAAGATCTTGGAACATCCTTTTAGTGGTGCGGTACAACTCGACCGCCTCTTCCTTCTGATCTGTGGATAGAATGAGATTGTCCACGTACAAGTTTTCTTTCATTTCCTTCACTAGCTTGCTGTTTTTGTATTGATCGAGATGGTAATGTGTCGTAGCTGCCAAGAGGAAAGGAGATGGCATAAGTCCAAAAGTGACTCGAGTGAACCGCAGAATTCGGATATTACTTGGGCTAGGTGCTTGTTTGTGGTTCCTCAACCAAAGGCACCGAGTGGCATCACGATCTTCTTCGTGAAGTCGCACTTGAAGAAATGCCTTTTCCACATCCGATATCAATGCGATGTGTCCTACTCGGAATCTCAGGAGAATTCCGTATAGGAGCGGTAAAATTACCGGCCCTCGATGTAGGACATCATTCAGTGAAGGAGATCCCCTGTAATGGGCTGATGCATCGTAAACGATGCGTAGCTTCGTCGTTGACTTGTGTGGTGTTATCACCGCCTGGTGCGGAATATAATGAATTCGTGTACCAGGTAGTGATTTTTCATTTACCTCCTCCAATATATTCAGACGAAGCTGCTCTTGGAAAACTTCATTATATTGGTCCAGTAGTTTTTCGTCTTTCTGCAGCGAATTCCATAAACTTGCCAGCCTTCTATGTGCGATGGCCTTGTTATCTGGTAACTCTATTTGAAGGTCTTTCCATGGCAATCGCACATAGTAACCGTCTTGCCGCTTTTCCACTGTCCTTTTGAAGTTCTCCCACACTTGCTGGTCAACGATCGCCTGTTGTTCTTTTTCCGCCCTTCCAAATTCTTCTGTTCCGGCAGCGTCCATTTTCCAGAAACTTTCCCAAAGTTCTTGTTCACTTTCTTTCTCCTCTGTTACTGCCTCTATTGTGTTGACTTGTGCTTGTAGACTCCAGTAGCCATTCCACCTTTCTTCTTCTTGCTCCAGTCTTTCACCTATCGTTGGTGTCCTTTTTGCTTGACCTGTGAAAAGGTATCCCATCCTGGTGGATAGCAAATAGAGCCCAGAAGGAAGACGGATGTGGCTTGTATTCGGTCGTACAAGTGACCACAGCTGGTCAGCTCCCAGAAGAATCTCTGGTTTTACGGGCTTTTTAGACTCATTGACATGTAGACCTTGTTGTTTGATAAACTGAATGTCTCTATCTTGGAGTTCGGGTGATGTGAATGCTTTTGTGAGGATGTCATGAGTGAGCAGGCTCAATAAGCATTGCTGACCTTCCTCATCCCAAGCTTTCAACATCACTTTTCGACAGTCCTTCGTAGATACTTGATTCGAACCCCAAAAGTGTGTAAGTGGAGTTTGGCCTTCCCCATCGTTGGGAGTTGCAATTCCTCAGCGAGTGCTCCATCTATGAATGAGATTTCTGCTCCTGTATCTAGTAGGACTGCAACCTTTCTCAAGGAGTTGCTCTTCGGATCGAGAACTGTTAACTCCCCTGTAGGAAGGAAAGTTTCTTCCAAAGGTTGAGGCATTGAATGAACTTGCAGTATGGCGGTCTCTCTAGTTTCCGCTTCCTCGGAGGTCACATGGTTCACTCGTTGAGGTCTTGCTCTTTTCGGTTCTTCTTTCAGTCGCTTCTTATTTGGACCTGCCTTTTCTGGCTGATTTGTAGCGTTATTGGTTAGCTTGAAGCAGCATGATGTGTGGTGTGCACCTTGACACTTAAAGCAGTTACGCTTTTTGCATTGTGAAGTTTGGTGTTGTGCTGACGCACAGATGAGACAAAGCCCGTGCTCTCTCAGGTATTTCGATCTTTCTTGTGGGTTTTTATACCTGTTGCAATCCATAGCTTTATGGTCTTCCCCACAATACATGCACCTGTTTGGCCGCATTGGGAGATCCTTTTTGACGAAGGGTGGTTTGATGCTCTGTTCTTTCCCGGTTCTTTCCAAATAGAGCATCACCATTTCTTCGTTTGAAATTGTTTCCTCCAAGAACTCCAACAGTTTGTTCATAGAAAATGAGTCTTCCGCCAGGGAAGTGTTTCTTTTCAGTAGCACTTTTCTCTGAACAGACGCTGGAAATTTGGAGAGAATTTTTCTGATGCACCACTGGCTATCCACTTGTTCTCCTTTGTGAGCTAGCTGGGCAATTACCACTTGCAGTTCTTCAAAGAGAGAACGTTGGTCCTTTATCGAAGGTGATTTCAGTGATGCTTTTTCAAGCTTATGAAGCAATCGTGCAATCAGTTCTTGCGTATTTCCATACTTGTGCTGGAGGAACTTGATTGCTTTCGAATAGTTCTCTGGTGTTACTTGAAACTTTTCGATTGCCTGGTAGGCCTCGCCGCGAAGTGCATTCTTTAGATAATTGAATTTGTAAAGGTCGGGGATCTGCTGCGAATGGACATTGGTGTTGAAGAGTTCCCAAAAGTTGTCCCATTCCCATATATTCCCTCGGAATATTGGAATGGGCAATGCTGGGAGCTCGCTTCCCAACCTTGGTTGTACCGGGGTAGTTCCTTCCGCAGCTTCCAGTGTCGTGTTACTTGCTTCCCCTGCACGAGACGTGCATACCGTGTATGCCTGTCTGCGTGACTGTAAGAGTACTAAGTAGTCAAATGCGGAGGCAAGAGTTTCTTCCGCCTTTGCGGAATACTCCTCGAAACTGGTTACTTCTTGTTCGTCCAAGTCTTGCAAGCTTGAGACATCTGTGGCATAGTCCATCAAGAGTTTTTCAATTTTCTCCGTAAACGCTGTTATTGCACCTATTCCTTCGTTGAGTTGTCGTAGGCTGTCCCTAAGTACTTCGCCTTCTTGTGAAGTTGCCGTGCGCGTTTCCAACCTTTCCTTCTTAAGATGTGTGATGACTGCTTCCAATTTCTTCGTGTAGCGTGTGAGTAAGCGCTTAGATGTACCTAGTCGCATCGCCATTTTCTTAATAACGGTTCAAAACTTGCAACCGAAAATTACAGTTTGGTTCAAAACTTGCAACCAAATTTGCTGACGTATCAGAAGAGTAGTCAAGTATGTCAGTACAGTGAAATCGTTAGACTGACCTGAGTTCGTCGTCTGCCCGATGCACCATGTAGAAAAGAGTTTTCTTTTTCTTCGCCTAGACTAGGACTTGTGCTTTACTTGCTCGTTGCCACGCGGGACTATAAGCTGTGGTTGGAAACGGGCTCACAAATAGGTTTATTGTTCAATTCTTTACATACAGCCTTCTTTCTTCCTGCTCACACTCCGAAGTTCTTCCTTCTTCGAAAGACTTGAGCTTGAACTTGATCTTGAGCTTGAGCTTGAGCTTGAGGTCCTTGAGGAACTTGAGGAAGCATGATCTTACGGCAGTGTGAGCTCTATTTATACAAATGAATATCAGATAAAAGTTGAATCTCAAAATATATTTCAAGCGAAAAGAAACATAGATGATATGATAAACGTTACAAAAGCAAAACAACGCATACTTGAGAAATGTACGATTTCAAAGAACAAAATTAATTCAAATACATGAACAAATACTTGATACATAGGTTGAACAATCGACAATCTATCTAAATTATATACATTGAGTATGGATCACTTGGTCGTCGTTGACGACAACGCGGGGTATTTGGCCCTGGTACCCTTTTCTTTGTTGTTCGAAGCAATTGCGACAATCTATACCTCTGGAATAGATTGGTGAGTGAGTCTAAGAGCATTTGCTACTCGATTCGCTCCAATGCCAAAGTGCGATTACAACGAAAATTCGACAAGTTGTTAGAAAGTAGACAATCATCCAAAATAGTAGCGTCCACCAACCTTTGTTTGTCAGACCACCAAAATGCTATTCATAATGACCACAATGAATTCATTCAATCACGAGTCACTATTGTTGGCGGTGCAACAATATCAAAGGATGCTTCATCCTTACTCAGTTTGGGGCCAAGCTTCTCACCCGTGCAATCATTCACACTTGTCCAATACGAACTGCGAGATTCAGTGAAAATGACGTCATAGAATCCTTTGACGTCACCTCTCTATTTACAAATGTCTCGAATTCCAATGCGTTAGAAGCCGTTTTCGAATTACTGTCCGAAAAGAGTAACAGTATCAATTTCTATGGCTTTAACATACAGCAAGTTATGGCATTGTTGAGAGAATGTTTAGAATGTTCGGTTTTCAAATGGGCGGGACAGTATTATAAACAAACTAGGGGACTCGCAATGGGCCAGCGTTTGGCACCTATTTTAGCAATAGCATTTATGCCAAAAATAGAAGAACCAATTCTCAACCGCCGACCTGTTCTTTACTACAGATACATTGATGATACTATCATCGTGTGTCCAACACAAGCGGAAATGGATCTATGCTTTGACATACTCAATGCTCAATCAACTGACATCAAATTCACAAGGGAAACGCCTAAGCAGGGATGGCTGCCATTCCTCAATGTCCAGATCCGCTTATGCAGAGGAGAGTACAGAACACGCTGGTATAGAAAACCAACCAATAAGAACATACTTGTACATTACTCCTCTGCACACCCAATTCAAATGAAACTTAGCATTATCAGAAACATGCTGCGAACGTCAAAAAGAGTGTCTTCAAATAGCACTATAGAATCCGCATCGACCAAACAGGCTATCCAAATTGCACACGCAAACGGTTACCCGCTGTCGAAAAACGAAAACACAAACGTTCGTCACAAGGATAATGCTACAGTTTTCAATGATGTCAGTTGCGAAAAGGTGTCATTCCTTATGCCATTCATATCGGATAAGTTAAGCGCTGCGATTAGAAACGCGTTCATAAAGCCGGCCTGCAAAATATGCTTAAAGTTGTCGAAGTCCCACCCCCAAACCTCAAGCAGCGCCTGGTGCGTAACAGAGGTTACGATCCAGCCTGTTTAAAAACAGACTGTAATATATGCAATTCCAACAAACCGGGAGATTGCATGTGTCCTGGCGCTGTGTACTTAATATCTTGAACTGTGTGGGGAAGAATATATTGGAGAAACAGGAAGACCGCTGTATGTACGAATTAACGAACATTTGGACGGAATGAGAAAATCGCGAGTGTCCACGCCTCTTGGCGCACGTCGTGTGCTTTGCCATCAGGACATAGAGTTTCAAATTAACGTTGCTATCCTTTCGAAAGCAACCGACATTGCAGCACGAAAGACCATAGAGGCTTGTTGGATCACGTCCAAATGTCCCAAACTGAACAGAAAGGAAGAGAAAATGGCTATCATTAGTGAGCTCATCCCATTCTTATCATTGTGTGGATTTGAGCCTGACCTTAAAGGGAACCTCATTCCATCACAAGAGTTAGCATATAGTGGTCTGACTGAGTGTCTGAGTGGTGGACAGCCACTTGAAGTGTATCGCTGAAGGTATGTCTACCCTTGGAGCGTCGAATTTGCTGACTCACTTTCCAGGTCTTGAAAAAGGCGACTCTGCCGAAACGTCGACCTGTTTACTGTATTGACGTTATATTGATAAACGGATAACAATCTTGGAACGCTTACTAACTTACTGAGAACTAATCTATATATCATATCAAAGCTCTTGATCTCTATTTTCAGGCTGACAACGTCGCAAGACTTCTTTTTATGACTCAAAAGAGAAATGTGGAAGAAACAGCCTTTTCGAAAACCTCTTGTTTTTTCTTCAGTTTAATTCTTTTCATTCGGTTTTTTTGTGTATTCGATGGGTTTTCTTTCTGTCTATGATGTAGACAACGTCGCCGAGCCTACTTCTTTGCTTATGCTTGTTTTTTGTAAAAATTACTGAAAATTGCGTTTTTCTTTACCTTGTTCTTTTTCAATGCTTTCGCAACGAATTTTCTCCAGCTCGAACTATACTTGCTCAGAATGATGAGCGGAAGAATCCAGACAACGTCACAGGATACAAAATGACTATGCGGGGGTGAAAATTCAAAAGACGCATCAAAAATCATATTGGCGTCGATGTGCAACATATCTTTTCTGACGCGTTTAACATGTTCAATTCAGTTGTTGACAAATTTTTCCTCTCTCGATCTCCCCACTATCATTACAGCCAAACAGCGCTTTTTGATTGGAAAAGAACGTTGTTCTTGTTGCCACCCAATTTAACTGGCAATCCTGAAAAGGAAACTGTACCTAGGAAACCACCACGTTAAGGTTCCAAATCTGGTGATGTGCTAACCTCTGCTTTATATAAATTTTTCAAGTTTCCTGGTTCAATTCATATCTCTAAGTTTTATCTATCTTTCTGAAACAACCTTCACTTTTTATAGGGGGCAGGAAGTCAGATAAGTATCACTTTCTAGGCTCTGTCTTTTGACTATCGAAGGTATGCTATACTGTGAACGGAGATGGTAGCATCTATACAACATGCAAGAAAGGGCAAAAGATCATTGGCACTACATATACCTCCTAGTCACCTTTGGCATTTGCAATAGTCTTTACTCGTGCCTAGATATTCTTATTGAACTAATTAGTTTCAACAATGAATAATTTCCAAATTTTAACACTACCGATCAAGTACCCTCCACTTCAACAACTTGAATACTTGAGCGGCAAAAAGAGTAAGTAACTCGTTTGATTAGCTGGCCCTTTACTTTTTGAGTATCGTTTTGAAACACTTTACACTGCGAACGTGACCTCAATGTGATTTCTAACGAACGCAGTTCCGTGTTTAGTTTTCGATGCATCTTTTCCTATCTGTCGCATTTTTCTCCTTTTTCTATTGTGTAAGTCTACAAATTCCAACGGCTCACTATCTGTTCCCGCAAATAAGTACTGCTTTCCTTCAGACATTGCTTCTATGTGAGGCTAGAGGTGGTGGAGGTGGAGGAGGAGGAGGTGGTGGTAGTGGTGGTGGTGGACATGGTGGAGGTGGAGGAGGACATGGAGGAGGTGGAGGAGGACATGGAGGAGGCGGCGGTGGACATGGAGGAGGTCACGGGGGTGGCGGCCATGGTGGCCACGGGGGAGGTGGTCGCGGGGGAGGTGGCCACGGTGGTGGTGGCCGCGGAGGTCATGGAGGAGGTCGCGGTGGCCACGGAGGCCGCGGAGGTGGTGGCCATTGGGGAGGAGGGTAAGTTCGTTTTTTGATTTTTTTCAGTTATAAATCGTCGTCGGTCAGAATCCTATTCTGTGAACATCAAATATACCGTTCATTCTTGTAAGCTTGTAGAGCATTCATAAACATAGAGGCACCAGACCGTCTGCAACACATGCTAGGTTAAAACGTTTTCTTAATTATAAGATTTTATCATTGAATCCACCAGTCAAAGAACTATGTCTGAATTTTAGGATAGCTCGCTGAAGCTGTGGCTTCTATGTTCGTTTGGGATAAGCTGATAACTCGAAAACAATCACAATATAGTGCAGACGTCACTTATGACTGCGCAGTTTGCTTTTTTGAGAGAAAACTAGTGCTTATGGTAACGATGTGTACCATGAGCCACACACATGGTTCAGTCCATTTAGAGCTGACCCCTTCATCTTCCGCAGTAGCTTTGGAGTAGGGGATCTGAAATTTTTAAACCCATTTTGAACTTCTTTAAATTGATTAGGCATGCTGATTCAAGTACAGTGCTCATTCAAGTACGCGTTTTTTTGTTATGCAAGAAGAAGCATAGGATTTCCGCCTCGCGTGCGACGCGGTCAGAAACATGTCGTCTAGATCGCAAGCATGCTACTCACAATTGGCTCACTTTCTCAGAACGTGGAAATAATCTTAAGCTCTCAATCAGCATTTGGTTCTAAATGTTCCATGTGAACACTCAAAGGTCTGGAGTTCAAAGTATCAACCTTATTGTTGATTACTCTTTCTTGAAACTTTTTCGTTACTGGCGCAAACATTCTGTCTGTTTCTAATGGTGATTTGTTTGGCGAACTGACAACTGCACTTTGACTTTCACGCAGGTGTAACCATGCGTTTATTGATGATACGGCATGAAATAAAGTACCTCACATTTCTGAAGATACCCTTAGACCATTTTCATATCTGCAGGGGCAGTTCTGGCGATGGAGGAGGAAACGACGACGACGACGATGACGATGGAGGTCGTGATATTTGTTTTTGCCATCGGACATACCTCGCGCAATTTTGATCGCCCTGCTTGACGAATTGCCAGATGTCTCGGAACCCAATATTTGTAGAATTCAAATGCTTGAATTAGTGATTTTTTGTGAGTCGGAATGAAGAATATGCAACTGCTTGCTATGAGTTATAAAGGTTTGGAGCATCGCGATTGCACGAGGTATTATTGATAGTAGGGCCTTATAAAAGTAGGCTTATTATCGGAACGAATGTATTTTCAGGTAGCTCCAGCGGAGGCGGTCATGGCCTGCTTGGTTTACTTGGTTTATTAGGTTCGCTAGTCTGATCTAAATTTCTTTTTTTCAAGTTTTCAGTTTTTAGATTACTTCTGACAGTGTAAACGAAAGCGAAAGCTTGCGCATATTTTTGTATTTTGAAGCAAGCATTTTTTGCTCTGTAAGGCGATTTATACGATTTCGTCTGTAATTCACTGTTTCACGGAAGTAACAAGAAATCTTCATTTTCACTCCAAGTAAAGCTCAAAAAATTATCTTAACAAGAATCTTGGATGACACGCCATGACGGAGAGTGGAAATGTATCCACTTTCAACAAACGGTCATTTCATACTCTGAGTCATTGCTTAAGGAGGTGGAAGAGCCTGCTACAATGCATAAATATATTCCAAATGAGTCTTCACTTTAACGAAGAATTATAAAAGGATAAAAATGCTGGGAACGTATGGATAGCCTTTTGATATGTGTGTATATAGCCCGATAATATGTCTGTAGACGTCAAATCTCCGGACTCTGATTTTTTTAGGATTGAACGGAATGACAGGAATGGCTGGCTATCCTTATAATTCGTATCAGTACCCATACTACCAGTATCCGCAATGCTGTAAGATATACAACAAAGGTTCCAATTTTTTAAACAGCCTTTTCGTTTCTCTTATTGCAGCTGCGACGCTATCGTATTATGCTACGAGCGGAATTCCGGTTTACCTATGCAATTGTCCAGGATATGGATACTCGTACCAATACTGGAGATGTGTACCCATGGTCAGTAATATCTATGGCCGATAGTGGACGATGTTAATAGTTCTGTCAGAACTACCTTATCAATTTTGTGCTGACTGTATTCTACACAGTATTCCAATTGCTTCGTGTAGCGATCGTATTACTTTCACATTCCTTTATGAAGATAGTGTTGATGAAATGATCCCATTGTCTACGTTCATGCAGCGAGATTTTTCTTCACTCAGCGAACGCAATTGTGAGATTGCAGGCGAGAAAGTGCGTGTAAAAAAAGAACTATGTGTGCAATGACAGAGTTTTCTTGTAAAAGTCGTCAACATCGGTGGTGTAGAGATTTCACAAACGTGAATTATAGCTTGCATGACCTATGTATGCTTCAATATCACTGCTGTATCGCTTTTAATGATGTCCCAGTTTACATGCAACAAGCTTTATTGTAGGCATTGAATAAAGATTACTTGTTACTGTATATATTCTACATTTATCCATTCATTCATTTGATGCGCTCATGTTACGCCAAGGGGACAGAAAACGCGAAACTAGACAATCACACGATACATTTGGAAGCCGATATACTCAGATAACCGCCGGGGGCAGGCGGCCATGCGAATTTTGAGCAAGCGCGCACCGGAAAAATAGTTCGTTGATTTTTTGCGGCCCGCTTGCAGAAATTTGGAAGAAAGTTGGCGAAATTGAGGACGAATGCTTGAAGAACAGTCGCGGTTTCTTTATGGATTAGCTGCGGCGCAGTGGCCGCATTCTCGCGGACTTTCCGCGAGAATATGCAAAATTATTGAGGGCCGCACGGTCCATTTTGAAGGACCGCGCAGTCCCCAGGTACTTTCCACTGAGGGAAAGTACCCCAAACTTGAGTAATTAAACCATCAATGGCATCTCTGCCACATAGAGCCTCAACCTTGCTTGACATATGCCCGAAACTGCTTAAAAAGAGTCCGAGCGCTTGCTGAAAGTTTGGCCAGCGCTCACTGAAAGAAATTATTTGCCAAGCGCTTGCAAAAAATGCTGTATTACGGCCCGCTGGCAGAATGTGCGACGGTAAAGGAAGTGCCGCCCGCTGAAGGTTTGGCCGCACCCCAAAATTCTGCTGGCCGCCTGCAGAAAAGCGCGAGTTTGCGGACCGCCTGTCCCCGGTGATTATCTGAGTAGGGCGCTGCTGATCGCGAGAGAAAGTCCTCGAACAGTCGCCGGCAGGCGGTCCTCGAACTCGCGCTTTCCGCAAGCGGTCGGCAAAATTTTGGGGCGTGGGCAAACCTTCAGCGAGCGGTACTTTCGTTTTCTGCCAGCAGGCAGCAATACAAAATTTCCTGCAAGCGCACATCAAATAATCGCCTTCAGCGAGCGCTGGCCAAACTTTCAGCAGGCGCTCGGACTCTTTCTAAGCAGTTTCGGGCGTACACCGAGCAAAGGTAAGACTCTACAATTTTCCGGTGCCCCTTGTCCAAAAATCGCATGGCCCCTGTCCCCGGCGATTATCTGAGTCGGTGAGTTTGCGGTCAATGCACACGCAGAATGCCACAAGGCCTCAACAGTCAACAAGTCCCCTACTTTTCAAAAGCGTTTCAAGTATAGGGGCCTGCAGGATCGCGAGAGTCGGACGTGCTTGAGGCCATTGCGCTGCGCACGTTAGATGCGCGTCCGATGACTCAGATAGGTGCCAGGCTTATCCTGTTCAACAGATTCATTCGGTTCACCACCTTTTCTGTCGGACAGTGTAGTGATTTGACCTATGAACCAAACGAATCGGTTGAAACGGATAAGTCTGGCACCTGCCTTAGTGACATCAGGGCCGGTAGTAATCTACCTTAGTGGCCGGTAGTAATCTACCCTGGCATCATGCCGGCAAGTTGGCACACATCGCGGAAAGGTGCCAGTTCCGCCGGCAGCTCGCGGAGTGATTGTAGGTTCTAATAATCTTATCTAATTTTAGCACGCAATCAATTCGCACTTCAAATTTTGATGACGTAGACAGCCGCAAAATTGCTACCTCGCGCGCGGTCGAACCTATAGTAAGTTTCGACCCGCTTTAGGCGGAAATTGGATTGGCGGGAGTCCGCCTCGCAATAGCTCGCGCCGTTTCGCAGCTACAGTATATCCTATCGTGCTGAGAACCCATGTCTGCGTCTCTTCAATCTCCTCAGTCTTTGCTTGGCAAAATGCCAGCGCTATGCGCTCGCAAAGCCTCCACCGATGCGCATGCGCTGCTCCAGTAGAATGTCTCGCCTAATCCGGGATGAAACCGACTATATGTGCATTAACTTGAAGTGGCACCACGTTAACCATCCGACCATTCGGTCAGCCGTTGCCGTTTGCACCAGCAATAGGAGGAACGCGCTGGTAAATGGCTGCCTGTAAGAGGGATCGATACATTACGTGAGAGACTTTGACCTGAAGGAACAGCTGATTGGTATGAGCGAGAGAGGGGCGAAATCGGTGCAAACGAGATTTATAAGGGATTGCCAAAAAAGATGATGTTCTTTATGATTCTAAGGCATTACTGGATTTTTTCTCCGTAAGAAAATTGTCATTTTAAAAAAGAAAACTCATATAATGAGAAAAATGATAGTTTTTTAATGAAAAGTAGAATTTTTGATTTTTTCGCCTGACGTAAATTGTGTGATATCGCCGCAATTCGCAAACTCGCAGACGCCGTCGGCAAAGGTGCCACCACCTCGACGTGGTAGGGGCACGTCGAGATGCCGGCAGCTCCCTCTCTCAAAAAAGCGCGCTATTTCCCGTGCTCTCTGACCTGCCGGCAGCTGCCATCGCGGATTTCGACGAGCTGCCATGCCGGCAACTTACATCGCGAAGTTGCAGGCAGCTTCTTCTGCGCTTCCAGATATTTTCTCACAGGAGGATTTCTAGAACCGCAGATTTCTATCTACAGAGTCTAGGCGGCATCTTTATCGAGAAATTTTTTTGGAAATAGGCCTGGGACCGCCTAAATTTGAAGTTTCACTTTTTGGCCACCTCACGGAAAAGGTGGCAGCGACCTGCCAACGAGACCTGCCGCCAGATCGGGGGGATTACTACCGGCCCAGACGTGCGCGGCGCAATGGCCGTACGCACGTCCGACTCTCGCGATCCTGCAGGCCCCTATACCTGGAAGCTAACATCTGATAGCAAAGAAGCGTTTGTAAGATGAAAGATAACTGAGAAAGAGTAATGCAGTGCAGTTGCCGCATACTCACCGACTCTCGAGATCACGCAGAGTCCTACACTTAGTGACAATAATTTGACGGCAGCCAGAACAAATATTAGAGGTAAGAGTAAGAATTACATAGGGTCACGTACTCAACATTGGCGGTTGCGCAGAACTTTAACACCGCTTCAGAAGTAAGGGATTTGTTTTGCCGAGTACCCAAAAATTTGATGATCTCGTCACCGATACGGTCAGAAGGAATTGTAGGCAACGAATTCCATGAAAGGATTCAGCGTTAGAACGAGAAACCACAGGAATAAAACGAAGGGGTGATAAGCTGGAGTAACAGCCACCGACGCGGTCAACAAATTTGACGGGCAGGATATCACTGATTTAGTTTAAAGAAACGGTGTTCACAAGCTTCAAAGTGATAAATATTCACGGATGTAAGCTTCTTTGAGCGTTGTTGAGCTCGATTGCTGACATAACTGTGAGATAACGGAAATAGCGGTTTTTAGATTAATCGTATCAATGTGAGCGAAGCGACAATGTGAACGACATCTTTCACGGTACGCTTACAAAAGAAACTGATGTTTCTTCCAAGAAACGATAGAGGGGGGGGGGGAGTAAGCCCTCCCTATCCGCGAGTAGACTGTTCAAAGTAGTTCGTGGACCGAGTGCATGATGGTAACCTACAGGGTGTCCCATATAGCTGTACATATTTTGATTGCTAATAACTCTCTTGCCATGAAGTTTTTCAAGAAGCTTTAACATTTTATAGAACTGGCTTCAATTTAGGTTTACTTATGGAGCGAATCACCAGTAGCTCTTCATTACTTAAGATTACGGTGAGAACTTTTGGGAAATGGCGCCGCAGCTAAAAATCTGCCATTTTGGATATTTTCGAAAAAAATTCTGAAAATTTGTGTTATAGGTTTTTCATGGACTCCGAGTTAAATACTGATGTTGTACAAGATTGTGAAGCTTTTTGGACAGTGTAACCACATTTTTTAGCAACATCGAAAAACGGCTGCTACTGCTTATTTGGCAAAGTTTTTTTGAGGAAGCATTACATTGTAATGAGATGCAAATTTTTGTATTCGGAATCGGTGCTTCATCTGCTGTGAGAGTTTCCAAATCGTTTTGTTTCCTTCCTGAGCCAAAATATGACTCTCCATGGCTCAACCCCCCCTCAAATTCCTACCGTAATTTTACAGTAATGAAGAGCTGTCGGCAAATCGCTCCATACTGCAGCTCTAAGTTGGCGCCAGCCCTACAAAGCGGTGATTGAAGTTTCTCGAAAGACATCATGACGAGAGACCTATTAACAGTCAAACAGTCAGATCTTTTTGGGACACCCTGTATGAAATGCGAAAAGGAAATTTTATAGGCTATGGAGTCCTGAAAACAAGGAAACAGAAACTCTGAACAAAAGTTGTGAGAAATTGCGCGGTGCGTACAAACCGTTTTACTTCTGGGGTAGTAGAGGGCGTTTATACCAAAAGCAACGGCAATAACTCCTCCTTTTAACGATAATTGAGAAGATCAAATTTTTGCAAAGCTGCGGAGGAAAACAACATGCTAAAAACAGTGTATAAAGGGGACGTGAGAAAACCAACGTCTCTATAATAGCCGAAATACTACAACCATAGTGTAGTTCTTTGCTGGTGCGACTCGAAATGCATGCCCATGCTTCTATACGGCTGACGCTTGTTTTTACATACTGCATAAGTCACATTAAGATCGGTTCATATATAAGAACACCCTACATTTTGCCGTTTCCCGGGCTTTTTTGAAAAAAAAAATGCACAAAACCATTGGTAACACGTGCAAGAGCTAGCCGAAACAATTTACACAGCATAAAAATGAGATGCGACGTCAATCTAGGAGAGGCATTGTGCGCCAAACATGTTTTTGGCCAATTCATAATCATACGAACAACCTCAATCAGAGCTCTTTTCTCGCTTAACACTGTGCAAGCTTTCGCGTTCATATTTTCATGTAAGGCTAGATCTCAAGGTTTGAGACATACTACCTGCTGAACCTAATAAAGTTTGAAAAGAACTTTACTCTACTTTCATAGCTCGAAATGGCTGCGGACCAAATTGACGCCAAAAATGCCTGTTTCATTGAGATTCCAATCTTTATCCAGCTCATACGGATTAAGAGTGAGGGACCAGTAAATCTGCTGTCTAACGCTCAAAAATATTGAATTAATCGTCCTAATTGCTAACCCAGACTCAAACTCACCATAGGGTTGGCACATTTTTAAATTTTAACATTCGACTTCTGTCGTCCACAAGATTCTGTTATGTGGCAAATGTATCGTTTGTATGATGATATTCTGTTCTAGAATTTTTGAATCCACCACAAAGCTATCCTCAAGGCTCCGGAGCTAAGAAGGAAGAGAAGGTATGTTTGCGTTGAATAGCTTATTCATTTTCATTGGATGCCGTGTGCGTGGTGGAAACGAAGTGCTTTACGTTTAAATTTTCGAAAAAGATACAGAGTCTTGCACATCATACGCAATATCGAATTTTCGATGTGCTTTACAACATTACAGAAGTTTGCGGACGGCAGAATTCGAATGTTAAGGCTCAAAAGCGTGCCAACCCTACGGTGAATTTGAGCCTGGGTTAGTAATTGGGACGATTAAATCAATATTTCTTAAGAGTTAGAAAGCAGATTTATTAGTCCCTTTCCTTTATCCGTTTGACCTGTATAAAGATTTGGAATCTCAATAAAACAGGCATTTTTGGCACCGACTTGGTCCGTAGCCATTTCGAGCTATAAAAGTAGAGTAAAGTTTCCCTTTTCAAACTGTATTAGGTTTAGCACGAAGTAGGCTCAGACCTCGAGATCGTAGCCTTACATGAAAATATGAACGCGAAAGCTTGCAGCATTGAGCGAGAAAAATCTCCGATTGAGGTGTTCGTATACTATGAACCGGCCAAAAAAGTGTTCGGCGCACAATGCCTCTCCAAGATTGACACGGAATTTCATTTTTGTGCTAGGTGTATTGTTTTCGGCTACCCTCTTTCACGTGGTACCAATAGTTCCGTGTATTTCTTTCAACAAAGCCCGGGAAACGGGAAAAAATGGGGTGTTCGTATAATCATGAACCGATCTTATCAAGCTACAGGTTTTCTTCCACTGTGTAGCAATGCAAACTCAAATTGCTGCCGATCTCGCTGCAGAGCCTATGTTTGTCGAAAATTGTTCAATTATTCACGCAAGACAGCTGTTGCAGTTTGCTTATGCCCTGACGTACGAGCGATGCAGCTGAAATGATAGAAACGGCCAGTTGCTCATATAACAACTATATGAGTTGCAGACTAACCGACTGTTCTGCTCACTTTTTGACATAGCTTTGCGACAGTGTTGCCCCCTTCCCTTTTTCTTCTATAAATAAAACGTAACAAAATGATACGTCTCTGAGATTGGTAATGTTTTTAATATTTTGTTTTTCTAAGCAGTCTTTACTCAGACAATCGCCGGGGGCAGGCGGGCACCCGAAAAATAGATTGCTGATCTCTCGCACCCCGCTCGCGGATTTTTTGGAAAGCAATCAGGACTTTTCGGAAGACCGCTTGCTGAGTTCTCGATTCCTCAGAGATTCAGCAATATATCTGCAAAAGATAAGAGCGAAAAAAATTCAACAGGCGGTCTCTCAAAAATCCGCTGACTCAGCAAGCGGTCTTCCGAAAAGTCCTGATTGCTTTCCAAAAAATCCGCGAGCGGGGTGCGAAAAATCAGCAATCTATTTTTCCGGTGCCCGCCTGCCCCCAGCGATTGTCTGAGTAGGTGAGTTAATGAATATCCGCTGCTATAGTTTGATATCTTATAAAATCGGCATAAGAGAGCCTTCCTCGATTTAGACAGCCTCTTCTCATTGGCCCCATTTCCCTTTTTGTTCAAGAGGGTTTATTGAAACTTCAAATTCAAATTACTCGAATTTCACTAAAGGATATATCGGGAGGATATCGCATTCTTCTGATAGATATTCTAAAGGAAGGTATTCCCTGAGCTGAGTAAAACATCTCATAATACGGCTGGGTTCCATTGTGCGCTTCTCATAAAAAAGATGTATTTATATTACCCAGTTAAGTCAATCATTATATTTCTAATTGATCAAGCTGAAAAAAGAATAGTGACTAATTTCTTCTCCTGAATCTTATTCGATTTGGCATTTGATAAGTGAATTTGTGCGTAGAACCCTTATATATCCACTGCAACAAAAATTCTCTTCGCTTGAATCACATGCGCTATAATACTTGCACTAAAGGTTCTTTCTGCACGTCAATGCAGACAATATGACATATCATTACTCTTCCTTTCTTTTTCATTACTTTCTTAGTATTGTTTATCGTTTTTGATTTTTTGTACATGATCTTTGCCCTTTGCTTTCTCTTCGCAGTGCTTTTAGCAAACTTTCAGCACCTAGTAACTATATCTTATAACGAAATATTTCCGCACTTTGTATTGTGTACTACAATTCGGTAATGTGTACATCTACTTCCGCATCAACGGGTGCGCTGTCTCGAACAAAGGCGTGACCTTGGTACAACTCGATCTTACAAGTCATCTTCCTTTCTTGCTGCCATTTTCTCCTAGTTCTTCTCAACCTCTTATTTTGCGCCGTTCTCATCGATTCTCACTTGAATATCCTCAATAGTATATAGCTCTAAATCCAAAATGGAGATAAGAGATTAGAACTTATCATACAAGTTATTATTACCAAAACTATATATTCAGTCTAAAGAAACCCGACCGTTTCTATGCTTGACAGAAGTGAGGTTCTGTACGGTACTTTTGAGAGCGACGTCCTGCACCCATGATTCTGTCATACTGCAATATGTAGCAACCTAACTGCTTTGATGACGTTTTAAGGACTGGATATCATTTTCTGAAGAGTCAAAGCATAAACCCCCGATCATATAGAGGCATTCGCGAGTACACCGAATGAAAACACTTACACCTAGGATCAACCGGATGGGAGATACGCTAATTAAGAAGACCATCTCAACTGAATACCTTGAGAAAGCATCTCTTTGTAAAGAGTAAGTAGGCCGCTACGATTTAAATAGTAGGGTGAATGTTCGGATGAAGTGGAGAAGCATCACAGAAGCCTCGTGTGATTAATACGCAAAAACTTCAAGCCGCTGATGCACCAGAAAGTTTGCTTCTAGATCTAATTCTCGAGCTAGTATCAAGGTAGGTAGCATAGCCAAACGCAATTTGCTAGTGCATCACTCAATATTGTTAATTGTGCTTGAATCTTGGCATGGTGATCACTTGTCAGAAAAAATTCAATCCACAGTACGCGCAGGTGGATAAGTGTGGACGAGGAAAGCTAGTGCTGTAAGAGACATCAATGCTGAGCAAAATCGCGAAAGCTACTATGTTGGGTCATGTCAGGAATGATATAGTAAGAAGGGAGATGAAAAATGCATTACCCGTCAAGAAAACGTAAAAAATACGCCTCAGATGATAAACATGTCCGACGGAGAAGACCACCATATACGTGGCGTCAATGAGAGTATCGTATAGCAACTGAGGCCTTCGCTGCCTTCTCGCTCAGGCCTTGCGCATTGTTCGTGGAATATCATCTACAGTCTGCCCCAATCCTAAGCAGGCCAAAACTGG
Source organism: Cylicocyclus nassatus (assembly GCA_958299035.1). Lineage (NCBI taxonomy): Eukaryota > Metazoa > Nematoda > Chromadorea > Rhabditida > Strongylidae > Cylicocyclus > Cylicocyclus nassatus. The sequence goes on along the minus strand of CATQJL010000001.1, from coordinate 11,555,964 downwards.
CATGGCGGGAGTCCGCGTCGCTAGGGTTTCGCGGTCACGCCCACGGCCTGCTTTTCTGCTTTCTCTTCAATCCTTTTGCTCTCTTCGACAGCGCGCATATGCAGCGCACACCGCTAGCGCTGCGAGCGCGCAAATTTACGCCGAATGTTCGGCCTGATCCCGATTGGAGCAGACTGTAGAAGTTTTCCCATGCATTATCAACGTCTGAGTACTGCTGGGACGCGGGAAAATGCAAAGAGAATGCAGCTTGACTCGGCACTAAGCAGAGCAAAGCAGCAGCGAGGACCCGCGTCCTGAAGCTGCGACAACTTCACCGAGATATACTGTAACTGCGATAGCATGCCAGTGCTCCATGGAGTCTAGAACGAAACCTGAGTTACGGTGGCTGAAAAGGCCAAAGCAAGATGAAAAAACAAATAAATAAACGGCAATCTTTGGAGTGAGAAGAATGAAGAGAAATTACAAATGCCGGGAGACCCTCGAAAAAATGCAAGAAGAAAAAAAAGTTAGGAGGCGTAGCTCAGTAATTGATTGAGCTGCCGCATATGATTTGATTTGATTTGATTGTTACCGAGAAATTCAAGTTTAGACCGAGTCCAAAATATGTTTTCAAACTCAGGAATGCTGATTACTCTGCTGAAAAGGCTGTCTGGCTTAGTTCAAGCATTTTTTATCACAAACAAATTGTATGAGCTGCCGTTCGGGCCATATTTGAGTTGAGAGTGTCCAGCTCAGATTCCTGAGAAACGCAGATTAATCTCCAAAAAGTGCCTTTAAGCCACTTCCTGCTTTTAACTCTTGAACTTCCTATTAGCAAGCAACTGATTATGTTTGCTAAGGCTTATGTGATACGTGAAAGTAGATGCACAACGGGTGCAAGTATGTTTCGTTTTTCTTTCTACTGTAAATGTACTCTTCACTGATGAATTATGCTTCATTACGTGCGAAGACCACCTTATAGATTGATGTGCAAAAGTAAAAATCTACGTGAACAAGAATGCAAGCAAGACGATATTGGAGTTTTTGCAATTTTGAAAAAGGATGCTCGATGTATGTACTACGAAAAACTACAAACGTAATGAAGAAAAATTAAAAGCACAAAGAACTCGTCCAGCAGGACACGTGGACAGGAAATCCTGCTCCAACTTTTCTGCAAAGTACCTTTTGCAGGTGCACCACCTTGCTCTCTACTTTTTTTCCAAATGAGAGGTTGTAAAATCAGCTTCTCATCGTTTGACACAATTCACATCCATCGAAATCTGTCCTGCCCATCAGTGGGTGGTTTGATATGCAGTCCCAGAAAAATATTGGGGGTTGTGTTGACGGGTTGTGCCACGTGAAAGTGGACGCTTTACGAACATGCCATCGCGCAGTTGTCAAATTATTTCATAAGTGAGATCTCTCTATAATAAAGCGTTAGGGATGACTCATGCATCTAAGATACCCCCCCCCCTTCGTGGTCGCGATCCGTATGTCAACAACTTTGTCGTTATGTGCCGGTGCAGGTGCACCGCGCTGTGTCTCGCGATGGTTTGGCGCCTGTCTTAGATGATGTTGATCGAGAAGCCCAACAATATGGCGCAAACATTTCGATATTGCTAAATTTACATATTGATAAATTTAGGGACATGCAGGCATTTTTAATGAAAGGAATGAGTGTCAGATTTTTCCTAGCTCAAGGGGACCGGACGTTTCCGCATGGTTTTTCGAAAAACATTCACTTGGGGGAAATTAAGTAATAGAAAAACGGAAAGTGGGTTAAAAGGTTGAGATTACTCTCGCTGGGTATGCATAAATTTTGATGAAAATCTAAGCTGAAAACCTCAAAAATATGATTAGTGCGGCGCATTTTGGATAAATAAGGAACTAGAGAATCGTGGAGATTTTTCAAAGGGAACTTTGCGGAAAGAAAACAAAATATGCTTACGCTAATAAGCCTTCAGGGCAGGGGGGGGGGGATTGAAAACACGGAGGGGAGGGGGTTGCAGCGCAGTGTAACAGAAGAGCTTTCAATTTCTTCCAAAAACTTTTCCAGATGATTTAGATGGCATACTTTTAGTCCAAGTTGCACAATTTCAGCAGATTTGGCTATTTTAGACCCAGCAATATGTTTTGCAAAAGCTGTAAATCTTCCATATGCCAAACATTTGGGGAGATAATAAAAGCTCTGCTGTATATTTCATTCACATCAACATGTAAAACCCATAGAAATTTCACTTACTTCCCGTTTTCGCTGTTAGCAGATGTTTGCAGACACTTTTTGACTAACCGTAAAAAGAAGCAATGTGCCGAACTTCTACGCATATCCCACTTCACACACGGGCCAGAAGTGTGTGAAGGACTTTTCACACTTATGAAAATACATAACCAGACCGAAGTGTCGCGAAGCGGCACTTTGGTCTGGTTATTTCATAAGTGAGAAGTCCTTTAGGAAAGTTGGAGACTTATGCTTCAAAGATAGAACCCACCTGTGGATTTCCTGCTCTGCGAGTGCGTACGCGGGAACTGCATTACTCGTCCAAAGTCGAGATATAAGGCTTTGAGAATAAGTTCCTTGTTTTCGCCTCTCCAATGTGCATTCGCGGATTCAGCGTCAGTCAACTGCGAGATAGTTGGAGAATCAGTTTTTGCCGAGGCACTATCTTTGTGCTGATGTGTCGGATTTAAGCTTCAGAGCAAACGAAGATGGCGGAAATCCTCCGATTAGTCAATAAACAACGTTTCATGTTTCCAGCTACTGGAAGCCTTATTCAGATCACAGATTAGAGCAAAACTTAGATGCAGAGCTAGAACAATAACCATCAATGTCGAAACTACACCGTGATCGTACGATATGGGTAGCAGAATGTTTGTAGCTCTCCTTCTATCTAATGTTGTTTTCGCAGGCTTCTCGTACGATCATTGATGATTGGTCCCTAGCATCTCAGAAAACATCACTTCCCTCATTCTTTCTTCGCACTTTCCAATCATCTCTGCAAATTGCATAGCTCCTTCTCAAAGCATTCCGGACGATCTTGTCCTATTTCTTTTCTTCTCTAGCTTTGTGTTAGGTCTAGTATGATCAGACGCTACAGTATTCTCTTCGTGTGCAAAAGCAGTAATTTATAATTTTGTTGCATGAGATCTCATTTCAAAGTGCAATATCAAAGAAATATCTGTGTACTAACATGCTGATTGTTGTTCGTTTACGTGTTTTTGATTTTATGAGCGAACTTTCTCAATGGGGTCAAGCACTTTTGCGAACATGAGCAGAAACAATTTAGCCGGTATGGGCAATCAGCTAATTATAAATCAATATTCCATCTCGTAATTCATAAAACCATTTATTTATTTAGTTACGCACAGAGGTGCACCGACAACAATTTAGAAGGTTTTACTGGCGAAGTAAGTACAATACTACTGGGTCATTCGGAAAGTTGTCTTTGTTCGAACCGCTAATATTGGTGCCATTAACCCAAGAATGTTTCAGAGGGCTGATAAAAAAAATCTCCCAATCTTCGCTTTACGTGGAAGTTTATATGGCTGTGAGGTCTACATTTAAAAAAACATTATATAAGTCACAATTTCTAAACTTGAAATTCAACGTAGTGTATTTGCAAAAGTTTTTATCGTGCGCAGTACATTCGCCGTGTCATATCCTCCTAAGGGTGGGCCAGGATTAGATTCAAAGATGAGGTTCAAAGTATCCAAAAAGTGCGCTGTTTTGGAAGGTCTTTCTACCACATCGACGGTATGAGAGAGACTTCTGGAGCAAACAAATGTGTGGCGGGAAGCGCTTTCCGAACGAGTGCTGTTTTAGCGGATTGCAGGTGTATTGTAGTCGATTCCTCTCTGCGGATTCATGTTTACATACTCTTTCTCTTGTAGGGTTTTTTTCACTTTCAAAGATGTTACTTCGGAACTCTTTCGTTTGAATTCTGACAATACTACGTATTTCAACCGGTGCTTCTTTTGTTTTGCATAATTCGTAAGATTGGAAGATAAAGATATCTGTTCTCAAACAAATCACAAGTGAGAGGAAAACAAAGATGCACGAAAGCGGAATATTGTTGGTGGATAAAGTAAACCGTAGTTTGCTGCGCATCTGGATGTCATCGCATATCAGCTCGAGCGCGGTGAAAATATGCGCACCTTATACCCGGAAAATGGGGGAAATAGGGTGTCAGCAGGCTTCGGAGTGTCACAAAACCCTACTAGAAGTCACTTTCGCAAAAGCTGCAGTGCAGAGAATGTCAAGTGAATACTCCACGAACTGTCGATTTGCAGATGAGAAAGTACGTCGAGTTTGCTTTCGTTGCTCATAATTCAACAGAACAACCTCGGTTTAGCTGCATCTTATAACAAGCGATAACGCTTGAAATTATGTCCGGGTTATCTTCTAAGCCTTCTTATCTTTGAACGTGGGCATGGTTTCCCTTTGTATGAAAGTTCTATGTCCGGATTCTCCCAGCTTTTCGTCGCTAAATCTTTTTCACGAGTGCTTTCGTTCTTAATTAGCTTTGTCAAGAGTTTATGAATAGCCAGAAACACATATATTGGAGTTATCCTTTTACCTTTCTATTGCTCCCATTCTTTTCTTTTCTCCCGTCTAGACTTTACCGTCATCGATGATTCGTACTCACGATAACATCAAATGGACGTACTTTGTGTTCAATGGCATTGCCACACCCAGACTATGTCAAATTGTTTGTACCTTGGTCATGCCAAACCGGTGGGAAATTTTGTGGTAAGGGCCCATGTAATAAATCACCATCAAATGATTATAAATTCTGTCCAGTTGATGGATAGAAGTGGGATTTTTATAAATTAAGAAAAATTTGCTGTCAGATGACTTGGAACGTAAGATCGAGAGTTTGGCACCGAACTTTTAACCTACGTAATTTCGTACATAATCAAGTCACTTACAATTTCATATGTGCGTATACACAGTGTACGCTATATAATAGGGTGATTCAAAAGTAATGGACCTAGAAATGAATTTTTCTCAAATAGAAAAAATTGATAGTGTGTCCAAGTTTTGGGAGATGCTAGTACATTACAGAAGCTTCAGATAGTCTATAGAACACTTAGGCACTGTCGCATGGGGTGTTTTCGTAAGTACTCTGAAACAAAGCTCGTCACTTCACGTAATTTAGAACTTAGAGCAGCACCGTCGCAGTAAATCAGAAGCTGCCAAAAAATATGTGCTGCAGTGGGTTATGGGACAGTCACCAAATCCACATTAGCCTGATGGTCAACGCTTTGCAGCAAAGGATATAGCATGGAGTATTGGGAGACATATTAGTTATTCTCTTATTGAGATATTCAATGAGCTTATTTGATGGCTCGCATCTGATAGAGCTTTTTACACTCTATCCGTAGCAACTTATCAAGAGATTTCCTCAATTTTAAGATAAGGGGCCAAAACACGTTTTTTAGCCTGAGAATTGCGCCAAATCAATGCACTTTCGAATAATCTGTTACCTTCATACAAAGTGAAGGACAATTCCTGCACATCCGAACATAACAAGAAAAAGCTTAACAGTACTTTTGAATATTATGTCATATATCCATGGACCTTGGGCTACAGCAGCACAACGGATAGCTTAAATGAACTGTCTGGCTTCTCCGAAGCGCCGCTTGGAGGATTGCAGGATAGGAGCTGCAAGGTGCTGTCAAGAGAACATGCGAGCAATGCTCTATACAAAAGTATCTTTACTGCTAGTTGTTTTTCGCTCATCAAAAGAAAACCCTCAAAGTTTCAAAAAAATGAGATGCTCCTTCAATTTTGGATTACCCTAATATTACGATTGCCCACTTGTAAACAACCGCTGAAACCTTTTTATAGAATAGACTATTCAAAAATATCATTTTATGTGCTTCCACTTGTCTAATCCAAGAAAGTGGTAAAACGACGAAAGTTGACAGAAATAAACACCTTGTTTACACACAGGTGGCGCGCTTAATGTGCAATATACAAGCCAATTTAATACGATTTGATTGTGAGTAAATAAATCTGCGGATCAGTTCATATGACCCATTGTCTGTCAACGACACAAGTCGATCCCCGTTGTATCTAATGGTTTATCTACGCATATTGTCCGTTCGTGGGAAACCGGGCCATGGCTGCAATAGCAGCGCCGCTCGGTCAAAGTCCACTCGTAATCAACGCAGTAAACATAAACACGGGGGTTCCGCATTCCTCTTGCTGCTGCTTATCAAGCTACCGTATCTCCATTGCCCATCGCAGACGATGTCATTTTCAGCTTAGCCATGGCCGCAAGCGGTGGCTGAATGTCATCACACCGATGCAGACCTTTCGCGATACTTCATTAGAATCTTTGTCGTTGTCCAGTTCTCACAATTTCTTTCGTTCTTGAAGTCTCCAAAGCACCTAATACAATCGTGGAAAGGCTCGTGGAATACTTCAGATTCAATGAGCCCAAAAAATACCCGTTTCTAGCGCAAGATTGTTGCGTCGCCGTGTAAGGAAGTTTTTGCAAAAAAAACGAAAGCATATCAGAAAAGCAAAACAATCTTTTTTACACATATCTTTGAAAGTAGGCTGGAAGGAGAAATGAAGTCATACATACGAAAAATATTTTGATGCAGTGCTGTGCACTGGCTGGCTAGGTACGGCAGGAACGATTACAGTAGTTGTTTTCATGTACATGGCAATCGACCTATTACAGCATACCGTGCATTAACGTTACGGTAATGCAATCTACTTCTTCCCGACAAGGTAGGTTCAGTTTTTCAAAAAGTTGACAAAACGTATACAATTGCTTTGATTTTTTTTACTCCACCAAGATTGTGATAATTTCTTTGCTGGCCTTTCAGCCAATTCGCCTTTTCGGAGCCTGTAAGTGAGGAATAAACGAGATTCTTTTTCATGTGTCTCCTCAGATACAAGGAATAGACATGAAGTTAACCAGAAAACGAAACGATGATGCCTGAGGTTAACAACCCGCCTGGGGCTTTGCCGGGTGCGGGTCATGGAACCACTGACTAACGCATAAAAATATATAATTAACTAGCTGGCTTACCCGGCTCCGTATGTTCCGAATAGAAAATTCCATTTCTTAACCGATCCGGACCAAACTTGGCACACATAGACTTCGGGCCCCGGCGGGTGTCACAGTCCACTTTTCGTTATCGATCGATGTCGATTTTATCGATTTTTTGCAAAATTTGAGGTAGGGGGCTGGAATTTGGCAGAGGGGTGTAATCGAGCATGCTGATCACCCCCATGGGGGTGATCAGCATGCTCGATTACCCCCCTGTGCCAACTCCCAGCCCTGTAGCTCAAACTTTGCAAAAAATTGATAAAATCGATTTCGATCGATGACGAAAAGTAGCCTATGACACCCGCCGGGGCCCGTAATGTATGTGCGTCAAGTTTGGTCCGGATCGGTTCAGAAATGGAATTTTCTATTCGGAACATATTACAGACAGACAGACAGACATACATACAGACAAACAGACATTCAGCTTTATATATAAGATGAGTTAGGTTTCCGCATTGCTGTGGTTACTATAGTTAGAATCGAATACTTTTCGAATATTCGTATTCGAATGATTTATTCGAACTAGAAAAGTCGAAAGTTCAGGAAAGTGCATTTGTTTCGAGCAGTCGAGTAAATGAAAAAGACCTTTATTCAAACATTTGTTTACTCGACGAATCGAAAAACAACTTACTCAAAGTTATTTGAATATTCGAATAATCGAATAAGATTCCGAATAAGTTTTTTTCCGACTCGTCCAATGAACGATTATATAGTTTCTTTATATAATTTTTTTTGTGTTTTAGATCTTTAGTGCCTTATGAAATTTGGCTCCAACCATCAAGCAGATCAAACCTGGCGCGAAGGTTCGAGCTCCTTTTTGTAATGCTTGCTTTAAAATATCGGTTGGTACCCCATTTGCTTACTTTCCTGCTCCTCTTGCCGCGATATTGCGTGCTAAAACACGATGCGACATTATTTTCCGAACAGCCTAATATATATTTGGTCCAATAAACAAACATTCGAATAAAGGTCTTTTTCATTTATTCGACTATTCGAATGATCAAATAAATGCACTATCCTGATTATTCGACTTTGGCGTCTCGCGCGCCGCGAGTTCTGATTCTCGTGACAGACTGCCGAAATATCAGATTCTGTACTCTTGTGCTGCAATTTGCGATTAGTGACTAGCGGTGTTGATTGTTCCGACTTGCCCGTGTGTTCCTTGATCCTGATGCGCAGCTTTCTCCTTTTCTTCGATGTACTCGCGCCCTCACAATTTACATACCATATGGGATAGATAACGTTTGAGCACTACAGTCTCCAATTCGCTTTGTAGACAAGGGGGTTTGATGTTATGCAGGGACTATCGTATTTTCATTGCGTATCAAGTGCTGTTTCAAATTTGGGTTGGCAAGTCTACAACTCCAAACTCCTGCTCCTATTTGCGTACGCACGCTTTATCGCACTACCCCTAAAAAATAAATGGGATACAGAGTGCGTCTTATCATTTAGAGTCTAAAAATCCCCAGATGGATAGAAAGCGTGCATTGTTATAAGTAATGAAGTGGTGCCATTCCTGAGGTTATGCGGTTTGGGCCTACAACCGCAGCAAACCAGGAGCCTAGCTCGCTACTAATCAATCATTCGTTCGTCAGTGGGGTTCTTGACCCGCACTCGGCAAAGTCTCGGGTACGCCGTTAATCCTAGGCAGCATCATCGTTTCCGTCTTCTAGTAAAACTCATGTGTGTTCCCTGCATTTGACGAATTCCTGGCAGGGTAAATCACATTTGATCCTCACTTACACGCTCCGACGAAGGCGAGATGGCAGAAACGTTATCTACCTTATAATAAAATGAAAAAATCTATGTGTCACAAGATGAAATCTGCATCAACCATGATAGATGACCATTCCGAAGCAACGATATCATAACGCCAACATTTACTGCAAGTCGAACATAGAGAATTATACAACAAGAAGAGTTTTTCTTCTTTTTTTTTTCAAGGCATTTCTATTAAATGTACACATTTACTGTATGTCAATGTACTTGATCTCATCAGAACATTTAACTTCCGCAACGACTAAAAAAGAGAGTCCAAGCTACTGAACCGCTTTTTCTCCTTCTCCGGCAACTGCATTATTTGAGTGTGATCCGAAGTGAGCGATTGGTCTGCACATTTTTGCATTCGCTCTAGTCTCATACTCTTCGCTTGTTATATTCTTGTGTAAACTTCGCTTTCCCTGCAGGAGGTCAAACATGATACGGAACTGCTTGCTGACGTACTGATTGCAGATATGTTCTCTCCGCATAAAATGACTAAACCCACCACTGCTCATCGACCACCTAACTCTACGTCCATAGATGATGAAATGTTGATCAGCTTGTAATCTAAATTGATTGCCATAGTGAGACCATTTTCTTGGGTGATTTCGACTTCCAGATCAACTGGGCCGCGAGAAAACATTGAATAGCGCTAGCAAAGCGTTTCTTGATCTTTTTGACTCTTGTGAATTTGAACAATGGGTGACACTTCTTACCTTCCTACCTTCCTTCCACAGACCACATTAGATCCGAATCTATCGGTATCCGATAAGATTTCTGCTGCTTCTTTGTTGCCTCCTTTGCATAATTCTAACAATAATATCGTTCAATTTTTGTTTTATCAAGAAAACAGTACGAAGCTTTTGCTTCCCCTGCCAGATTATACAAAAGTTGACTATTGTTCTTTGTATTCCTACTCAATGATTGATTGGTTTTGTGTCTTCAATAACTACAGCACTGGCAGTGCCGCTTTTCAAAGCTGCATTTTAAACGCAATAAAGTGCCGGAAGTGCCGCATTGCTATAACTTCTTTCAGGTTACTCCTGTCGATCTCTGGTTAAAATATTTGGAACCAGCGCCGTCTAATGCATCCGATAGTATGCTTGAAAATTAAAAAATTCATAATTTTTCTGTGCCCCACGGCACAATAAACGCGATATTGCGTCGAAAGAGCCGCATTCGAATAACTTTCCACAAAACTATTCTTTTCGATTCCCCTTGTTATATTTGGACTCAGCACTGAATGCTCTATCGGACAGTATGTTCAAAATCTGAAAAAGTCAATTTTTTCATGTGCCGCAGGGCACAATAAACGCGTTTTTGCGTCGGAAGTGCCGCATTGTTATAACTGCTTTCATATTTATCGCACGAAAACCTTGTTCACACAGTTTTCATCAGTGCCCCTTAAGCTATCCGCCAATGTGTCTAAAAGTTTGAAAATCTCATTTTTTAGTGAATTACAAGTTCTAAATCTTTTTGGTCCCTTTTTTTGCACTGATAAGCTGATAACGACCTTCAAAGTAGTCGCACAAAATTCCGAACAACATATTTGAAATCAGCTCTTCGCAAGCTATCCAATGATGTGTTTAAAAGCCTAAAAATCTCAAATTTTTTGTTTCCGATTAAATCGGTCCCTCATAGTGGTATTATTAGCTAGGCTGGCCCCGGCCCCTGGCTGCCGTGACCTATCAATATCGATTTTTGTTAATAGAATCATTTTAGTATTGTAATATGGAAGCAGTATTTACTTGTTGACTTTCGGAGTCCAAAGGTGCGCTATGTAGTGAAACACAAAAATGAAAGCCATGAACTTCAATTCTTTGAAATTCGTTGAAAATGCAAAATTAAGTCTAGTTGATTCAAAAGTCCCAAGACACAGTAATGCACAATAATTTCCAATTTTTACTTTGATAAATCGCCAGTACAACTTTGACTTTTCAATCTGAAATTTTTGAATTTTTTAGAATAAATTTTTAAATCTCAGCAGTTCCAAGATACAGTAATGAGCAAGTATTGAAGTCAGAGAAAAAAAAACTAAAAAATGAGATTTTCAAACTTTTAGACAAATTGGCGGATAGCTTAAGGGGCACTGATGAAAACTGTGTGAACAAGGTTTTCGTGCGATAAATATGAAAGCAGTTATAACAATGCGGCACTTCCGACGCAAAAACGCGTTTATTGTGCCCTGCGGCACATGAAAAAATTGACTTTTTCAGATTTTGAACATACTGTCCGATAGAGCATTCAGTGCTGAGTCCAAATATAACAAGGGGAATCAAAAAGAATAGTTTTGTGGAAAGTTATTCGAATGCGGCTCTTTCGACGCAATATCGCGTTTATTGCGCCGTGGGGCACAAAAAAATTATGAATTTTTTAATTTTCAAGCATACTATCGGATGCATTAGACGGCGCTGGTTCCAAATATTTTAACCAGAGATCGACAGGAGTAACCTGAAAGAAGTTATAGCAATGCGGCACTTCCGGCACTTCATTGCGTTTAAAACGCAGCTTTGAAAAGCGGCACTGCCAGTGCTGTATGTCCCTACCACGAATGTCTATCGCAGAATTTGTTATCAAGTCTATGCCGCTTTATCTTATTTTGTTCATTTCAAATCTTGTGGATCATACAAATTGAGTACCCCTTCATCTTCTAAAATTGTTTGCTCAAAAAAGCCGCATTTTGAGCTAGTGAAGATCCGTTGAGGAACTCTTTGTACATCAAAGTTTGTAAAGATATTGCCCTCCATTTCAAGAACAACCTATCTAACCGAAAAAAAGGCTAGCTTCTAGCCCAAATCACAAAAAATGTTCGTCTATTTACAACACAAAATGAAATTGAAGCAATCCTTGCTTGCTTTAGAAGATTCTATTGGCAGGATGATTACAACGACTAAGAGAACCAGAGGAAGTTAGCTGAGTATTTTTCAAGTGTTTTTAATCAAATAAATGCGTATGATGATGAGGTTAGTGGTTGCATACAAACACAATCGATGCACCAAGGTCTTTTTTAAACCGTCGAGATTCAAAAACCTTTAGAGAAGAAAAAACTCTCAGCTAGCTTACCCTATGATGGAGTCCCTCCTATAGTGTATAGGACATTGGAAAAATCGTGACGATGGCGCGACCGCACGCAACACGCACGCACTTCCAATTCTTGTTTTGTGTCTCTACTCGAACAGTTTTTCTGTTTACATACGATAGTATTCAAGTACTCAAAGTGACGGAGCTCAGCGTTGAGGTGTTGCCTGCTTGTATGGGTGTTTTATCCTTCTGTGGAAAGACGCACTCAACTCGTCGTTACGATTTTGAAAATGAACCATACAAAAAATGTGCTGCTTCTTTGCGCGCTATTTAGCACATGTATTCAATATCTCAATGCTAGTGGGTCAAGTTCAAGACTTGTGGAAAGAAGCGATAGTTGTACCTGTACCCAAGCACCCGAAGACCAAACTTGCGTGCGATTTTCGACCGATTAGCTTGACGGCTACCCCCAGTTAAAGTAATGGAAAAAATTATCAGAGATTAGACCTTTTCTTATTTAAGAAGGACAGACCCCTAGCAGCATGGGTTTATCATTGGGTAACGAATTTGAAAAAAGAACTGTGTCTATTCTACGACTGGAGTACCGCGCTTAAGAAGAATTTTTGTTGACGTCATATATCTTAATCTTTCTAAGGCCTTTGGTAAGTCTCGCACTCCATACTTTGGCCCAAAAATAAAAGCAGTGAGAACAAAGGGAATCTCCTGAACTGGTTCAAGTCACACCTGGAAACAAGATGAATGGCAGTAAGAGCCGGTAATAGTTTTTCTAAAAGACACTCATGCACTAACGGAATGCAACAAGGTGGGCTCTGTCACCGTTGCTATTTCTCTTATACATTGTTGACCTTATGAGAAACTTTCTAACGTAAGCATTCGATTATATGCTGACGATATAAATATCTATAGCGCCCGAGACGACAGTCAAATTCAAATACCTGCAGATATTGCAGCTGCGTTTAATTGCATTTTTGACTGGGTCACAAGCAATGATCTAACACTGATGTTGACAAGTGTTTCTTTATGCACTTGGGCAATTCAGATGTACTTAGGTATACAGTAAACAACACTGCACTCAAGAGATCTAAGATAGTGGGAGATCTGACAGTTTGAATCGATTTCGAATTGAATTTTGAAGAGCAGTTGAGAAAGCGGTCAAGAAAGATACAGAGCTTTGTTTGTCTTGTTTCGGCATGCGCACGTTACGAGTGCGGCAATCTTGGTCAGGTTATAGAAGGCCTATGTTTCACCGCATTCTAGTGTTCTTTAGTATGGAGTCACGTCAAAAAAAGAAATCAAAAAGTTAAGGACAGTACAGGAGGCCTTTGCTAGACTATTACTGCCGTACTTATCCGAGAATTAGCCGAGTAAACCGGGTAGAGGACTATATGTCGCCGAAGAAGGGCGGTCCCCGCGGTCATTTGCGACAAATACGCATACTTGTACATGCGCGGACATGCGTTCCTGCAGGGAATCCGCGCGGGACTCTTCCAAATTCGGCGACATATAGTCCTCCACTCGAGTAAACCTGCTTAACTTTGAAGAAAAATTGCAAACTCTGTCACTGCACACTCTCTTACTTACAATTAGAGGAGTTCGCAATGACTTGACATTTGATTTTTGCATATTGAAAAAAGAAACCAAGTTGAGCGCTAGCAAGTACTGGAGGTTCAGGCCAATCTCATCTAGAAGAGCAGCTTTCGAACTAAAATCTAAATTTTCCAACTTAGATTATGAAAAGATATTTAGAAAACAACTGTAGTTTTCAATCCTTTTTTATTTGCCGGAAGATGGCTCGATCTCTTGTTGAGTTTTTGAATTCGATAGCAAGAATTTCACATGCAAACTGCAAAAATACTTGTGGCTCTTGATTGCGAGCAAACGGCTGAGATTTTTTGCTTTGCAGCAGTTAAGCCATGAATCATTTTCAGCTATGCCTGGATGCCAAGAACGGCGACCTCGTAGTCACTTGTCACTTGAACAATTGGACCCTGCGTTCGTAGTCACTTGTCACTTGAACAATTGGACCCTGCGTCTTTAGCAGGGCACGGCACAGGTGGCTTAGCAAGCAAGCTGGATATCGTTTTTGGGGAAAAAACAAAGGGGATATCGTTATTGCGAAAGAGCATAACGTTGTCTTTCGATCTGCGGCCGACACGCTGCCGGCATGCCGCCGGCAAATAAACAAAGGGTCTGTTTACAACGAAGTGAAGATGAAATGACACCAAAATAGGTGTGTAGATGGGCAATGGGGAGTTAGGACAAAGTATGAAAAATTATGAAAAAATTATGTGAACTAAAGGCGTGCTCAACTTTTTTCGGAGTTAGGTGGCTTTCAAGCCACCTGGATAGCCACCTGAGGTGGCTTAGGAAAGAAAAAGTCATAAATTTTTCCTCCCTCACATAATTTTTCTACTTTCTTTACATACTTTTTATCTACATCCCAAACCCTACAAACTGGTTTTTAAAACGCCTCAAACCCCCTTTTCCCCGCTTAGTTATAGCCCCTTGAAAATTTTGAATGGTGGTGGAAAGGCTGCTCTAGGCGCGTATTGCTGCACGATGGATACATCATGCCGTCAACCCGGAGAATATGAATATCATCGCGTGTGTTCGATGATTCTTTCTCGTTTTTTTCCTACTCTTGCTTTGTTCCGTTCCTTTTCATGTATTTTCTCTTCGAATATCTCGTGGCGGATGTCGTAAATTCATTGAAGTCAAAGGGGACTTCATTTTTTGCAATTTAAGGACGCCACCGCGTGCCGAGCCCCGGTCTAGGGTCAAAGGGGACTTCGTAAAAAATCGCAAAAGTCAAGGGGGACTTCGTTTTTTGCATTTTCAGCTAGCCACCTCGTGCCGAGCCCTGGTCTTTAGTTTGGCTTGGTAGACGGTTGGCATGCTGTGGTTGTTTCTAAATAGGACTATCCAGTATTCATACTGCAATTGATAGTTTCGCTGGGTTCTGCTGTTTGGTCTCAACAGTAAATAGTTGCTGCAGTATGGAGCAAACGCTTTCTGCTGTGTGGAGCTATGGCCTTTGTCTAGCAACTTTGGTCATGGCTAGGCTAATCCATTGTTGCTTGGCTATATCAACTAAAATCAGGCTCTTTTGTTTGATTTTTATGGCTGTACAAAATGTACAATCGAGCGGAATTAGAGCTGACTTCTGCTTGAGTCTTCTATTGTTGATGTTCTAGTATATTCGTAATTCGTCCATACTTTGGTTTCCGGCCCACCCCTATCGTTGTTACCTGGGAACAGCTTGATAGGCTCGAAGAACTTTTCACATAATGCAGTTTCTATCCCCGCTATCAGAGTTCTGCTCTCTTCTCAGAAAGTGGTTGTGCGGGATTTCTATGTACCGCTTCCCATATCTTCAGATTGCTTATGCCAAACAATAAAAGAGATTGCCTTTGCTGAAAACAGGGGACATGGAACAGACTCAATAGAAGATATGATTTTATACCTGGTCTGTACAGCTTAAAATTTCTTACTCTTCTTTAAAAAAACTATCTGCTGACTAGGCTCGAGCCGACTTGATTAAATAATTTTTTTGTATTACCTTTTGCCGGTTACGTGTCCTAATTTGATTTTTCTTGATATGGCACGCCTTGTGCGTGATAAATATTTTACATATAGTAACAAAGCACAACCTTATTCCAGGGAAGATTGCTGATGTTGATAAACTTTCACCGTAACTGGAGATAGCGCTCGTTCACGTATTTTGCAACCAGTCAATATACAGGGTGTCCCAAAAAAATGTTAACACTGTTTGATCGTTAATAACTCCCTTGCTTTCAAGCCTTTCGCCGTGCTTCAGGTATCGTTTGTAGAGCGAGGATAAACTTAGATTTACAGTGTCGAGCGAATCATCTAACTCTCCTCGTTACCGTAGAACTACGGTAGGAAATTTGACAAGAATTTCAAGCCATTAAAGCCCATTTTCTGCTTTGTAACAGAGCCAAACAAGCCAAAATTTCTTGTGCTATGATAATGAAAGCCGCTGATTCCGGATATGAAATTTCCATTTCATTATGATACTTCTTTTCAAAGATATCCTAGGTAAAGTGTAATAACTGACTTCCCAGCATGTGTCAAAAATGTAATAACACAGTCAAAAAAGCTGAAAACACTCGCAAAAAGTTGTATAGTAAAATCAGCGTGCGCGAAAACCCTAGTACACGATTTTTCAGATTTTTTGAAGAAATTTTCGTCAGAGGGAATATTTCATGACGGTTCCACATGCTGGAATTTCCTACCGGAATTCTACAGTAACGAGGAGCGTTAGATAATTCGCTCGATGCTGTAAATCTAAGTTTATCCTCACTCTACAGAATGATACCTAAAGCTCGGCGAAAGACTTGAAAGCAAGGGAGTTATTAACGATCAAACAGTGTTAACATTTTTTTGGGACACTCCGTATAGTCAATCATGCACAGTTATGCAGAAGATAGACCCAAATCGTTGTAACGTTGATATAATCGTTGCGAACTGTAATATTTTGATGCTTTCATCGGCGATTAAATCCCTAGCCAATTCGATACTGTAGAAGTCGTGAAAGGACGAAATATGCCAAGATTCCAATCTGTAACCGCTTTTCATTGAGAGAATGTATTAAAATAGTCTGAACTCGATCAAGCGCAAAAAATTTCAAATTCTATAACTAAGCCCAACGAATTTTCTCAAGTTTTGCACTATAATTTTTTTACCGTTTAACGCCAATTTTCTTGTATCTTGCAAAACAAACAACTTAGCTGCTAGAAAAAGGAAGAAGCTCTAGTGAATACCTTTCTCTGCTGTTTTCCACAAAGTTTGATATCCAGTCAGTTTTGATGTCGTGGAAATCATTCAATGAATAAGCTTATGCTTCCCATAAAGGGTGTGGAACTTTGCTTGCTGTTCCTTTTTCCCCCTCCCCCTCCCCCGCCCTCTTTTGGCTAATTTCCTGTTAGCTTGGATTCTGAAACATGAACTAGTTTGATATCGAAGACCGTATATGAAATGCTAGGCTTTGACAAGTTCTGCTCCCCTCCCCCTCCTCCCTGTTTGTGAGAATTTTGATTACAAATACACACCACTACGTGTCGGTAAAGGGGAACGTCAGTCTGGTGTGAGAAGCTTCTACGTCTCTGATACTTTTGCATGTTTTTTCCAGTATGAAGAGGAAGGAAATAAGCAGGAGCATAACCGGCTGAAAATGGGGCCTGGCGCAATCATGCTCACAAAGAAAATTTTTCACGGCTAGTTTGTATTTTTTGGGAATTTCAAAAGTTATTTTCATTATTTACTAGTGAAAGCAATTTTTGCGCAATTTTTATAACTCAGTTAGGCTATTTCCAAGATTTCCTTCCCTCCCCTCCCCCCCCCCCCCTCCCTCCTCCTCTCGCCACTGCTGTATGTATGTGTCATTGCTGCTCAATGATAAGGCATATGTCGTTGTTTTTAAGTATCGGGACAAGGCTGGGCAAATTGTTTCGGGGCCGCTGATGGGGGTTGCCCCTGTCTCAAAGATCAGCTACAATACCACCCGTAATTTGCGAAAAAAAATGGCGGCGGCACTTAACTTACGCGGCGCCGCCGAAGTTAGGTGACTTTTGCCGCGTCGCGCGACAAAAGTCGGCGGAAAAGCGGCAAAAGTCACCTAACTTTGTCGCGCAACGCCTAACTTTTTATAAAAAAAGACCTTATCTTGATTCAAAATTTATGAATTCTATATATAAGAGTACCATTCAACTCAGCTCGGCGAGGCGCATCTTCCAATATACGGATGTGCCTAGTTGTGGGATATAAGTTTCTTTCCTGGAATTTTAGTGTAAATGGACCATTCAGTGTGCTTATTCCAGAGGCTACGTACACATTCTATTGAGCACAGCAGAAATAGGGCAGGTATAGTTTAAGAGCTCATTCTGTATGGATATATGTGAAACTGGGCAGCTCATTCTGCATGGATATGTGTGAAAGTGGGCTTCTCTCGGCGAAGTATGACGGGTCCCAAAATGCAGGAAGAAAAAGGGAAATGGTTGGAAATCGCATGAGAAGCACATATCGCGGAATGCCGCGCGTGCTGTGCAATGTACAATACCACTCACAGAACGGGAATTGCGCGAAATTCCAGAAATTTCGCGATTCCGGATAATCGTAAATTATGCAGCGCCATAACTTCCTTCGGAATTAATATATTCTAAATTCGAAAGCAGCACTGTGTTCATCTCGTCAAGGCGAATCTTTCTACATACGTCATGTCATCTATATCTTGTTTTCAGTTTTCTCAAATTGTTCTGAGGAGGTCCCTTTGCAAGTATGTAACGCAGCGCCTATCCAATTTGAAAGCTTCCAGTATGCACCATTCGATAGTGCTCTTCTTGTGCATTATAGTGCGCTAGTAAGCTGCCACAGGCTTCTTTTCAAAAGAGAAAAAAGCGTTGGTAAATTCTGGAAAAATCACTCGTTTCCAGATTCTACTCGCCGTAACTTTCTTTGGAGTGGATATTTTCTAAATCCGAAAAATGCATTGTGCTCAGCTCATCAAGGCAAATCTTTCGGTATGCGGAATGTCCTTGATATCTCGATTTCAGTATTCTCAAAACTTTCTGCGGACGTTTCTTCGCAAAGGTGTGAAGCAGCGCGTATTGCCCCCAGTACATTCAGAAAGAAATTTTCGATAGTACTTCTTTTGTAGATTATGGAGCGCTGGAAAGTAGCCGCGTACTCCTTTTCAAAGGAGTTAGAAGGGCTGGTGAATTCTGGAAAAATCATGTCCTTCTAAATTTTTCTCAACGTAACTCTAAAATATGAAGCTCTCTTGCTAAGCAGATGTGATTTTCGTAACCAGCAGGTCGGATAACCCTTATGAGCATGTTTTCCAAGATGTTCAAGTAATTTCATTTTTTCTCGTTTTACGCTCTGAAGCTGGCCGATGGATTTTGGTCAAAATGTTCATGCTCTTAAATTGTAAGGAAACTTCGCTTATAGAGGTTTTCGAACACGCTCTTTACGAAAATCGTGGTCCTTGAGGATTACAGGGTCTTTTTGGTGAGATACGGTGAGGTGACTGTAACTGCATCACAAAGTGCGTAAATTGGCCCGCACTTCTCGCGTATCTGTCAGCAACCTTGCCTGCTTGCTTTTCTCAGTCAAAGTTACTAGGAACTGCGCTACCGAATGGTGCATGAATCAGGCTCCAGTCTGTAAAAATCACCGAGTTACGAGCCTATGAAAACACGTCCTCATGGATTTTGCCCAAAATCTAAAGATCGCATATCTCGTCGAAATTCCTCCGTGAGCGCTTGTATGACACTCGCATTGCGGATATTGTGTTCGCTTCGCCCAAAAACTCCCACTGTATTGAATATGGTACTTGCATATGCTTCAGCTACTCAGTTGAATATCAGAGCTATTTCAGTGGCTAGAACTCAAACTACTAAATCTAACACAATAAGATCCATTAAGGACGCGAAAGATTTTGATCAGCGTGTTGTACAAGCGCTCACGGTGGAACTTCGACGAGATTTGCATCTTTAGATTTTGGGCAAAATCCATGAGGACGTGTTTTCATAGGCTCGTAACTCGGTGATTTTTACAGACTGGAGCCTGATTCATGCACCATTCGGTAGCGCAGTTCCTAGTAACTTTGACTGAGAAAAGCAAGCAGGCAAGGTTGCTGACAGATACGCGAGAAGTGCGGGCCAATTTACGCACTTTCGTGATGCAGTTACAGTCACCTCACCGTATCTCACCAAAAAGACCCTGTAATCCTCAAGGACCACGATTTTCGTAAAGAGCGTGTTCGAAAACCTCTATAAGCGAAGTTTCCTTACAATTTAAGAGCATGAACATTTTGACCAAAATCCATCGGCCAGCTTCAGAGCGTAAAACGAGAAAAAATGAAATTACTTGAACATCTTGGAAAACATGCTCATAAGGGTTATCCGACCTGCTGGTTACGAAAATCACATCTGCTTAGCAAGAGAGCTTCATATTTTAGAGTTACGTTGAGAAAAATTTAGAAGGACATGATTTTTCCAGAATTCACCAGCCCTTCTAACTCCTTTGAAAAGGAGTACGCGGCTACTTTCCAGCGCTCCATAATCTACAAAAGAAGTACTATCGAAAATTTCTTTCTGAATGTACTGGGGGCAATACGCGCTGCTTCACACCTTTGCGAAGAAACGTCCGCAGAAAGTTTTGAGAATACTGAAATCGAGATATCAAGGACATTCCGCATACCGAAAGATTTGCCTTGATGAGCTGAGCACAATGCATTTTTCGGATTTAGAAAATATCCACTCCAAAGAAAGTTACGGCGAGTAGAATCTGGAAACGAGTGATTTTTCCAGAATTTACCAACGCTTTTTTCTCTTTTGAAAAGAAGCCTGTGGCAGCTTACTAGCGCACTATAATGCACAAGAAGAGCACTATCGAATGGTGCATACTGGAAGCTTTCAAATTGGATAGGCGCTGCGTTACATACTTGCAAAGGGACCTCCTCAGAACAATTTGAGAAAACTGAAAACAAGATATAGATGACATGACGTATGTAGAAAGATTCGCCTTGACGAGATGAACACAGTGCTGCTTTCGAATTTAGAATATATTAATTCCGAAGGAAGTTATGGCGCTGCATAATTTACGATTATCCGGAATCGCGAAATTTCTGGAATTTCGCGCAATTCCCGTTCTGTGAGTGGTATTGTACATTGCACAGCACGCGCGGCATTCCGCGATATGTGCTTCTCATGCGATTTCCAACCATTTCCCTTTTTCTTCCTGCATTTTGGGACCCGTCATACTTCGCCGAGAGAAGCCCACTTTCACACATATCCATGCAGAATGAGCTGCCCAGTTTCACATATATCCATACAGAATGAGCTCTTAAACTATACCTGCCCTATTTCTGCTGTGCTCAATAGAATGTGTACGTAGCCTCTGGAATAAGCACACTGAATGGTCCATTTACACTAAAATTCCAGGAAAGAAACTTATATCCCACAACTAGGCACATCCGTATATTGGAAGATGCGCCTCGCCGAGCTGAGTTGAATGGTACTCTTATATATAGAATTCATAAATTTTGAATCAAGATAAGGTCTTTTTTTATAAAAAGTTAGGCGTTGCGCGACAAAGTTAGGTGACTTTTGCCGCTTTTTCCGCCGACTTTTGTCGCGCGACGCGGCAAAAGTCACCTAACTTCGGCGGCGCCGCGTAAGTTAAGTGCCGCCGCCATTTTTTTTTCGCAAATTACGGGTGGTATTGTATTTATCATTGTAGGCGCCATTAAATTTGCCAAGGTTCCGCTCATCGCACCATCGCTAACTGTAAATATTGATGGTTGAAATTTAAGGTTCATAAATTAACCTACGATAGGGCTGTAGTCGACTTCTAGGCTTTGAAATGATAGATATTTGACCTCGCAAAAAATAGAGAACAGTATTCAACAGAAATAGCTTGGTATTCACCCTACTCTTATTGTAAAAAATCCCCAACATCATTCTTCTCTCCAAACATTTTCTCCACGATTTTCACCTTTTTTATCAGCTCTTTCCCGTCCTTTCCACTCTACGAATCCGGGCCTCAGCTGAAACTCGCAGATCTCTTTGTGTTCAGCCGCAAGCTAATGTGCTGACCAAACATCAGCCCCCAAAATAAACTCGTGTGTGTCGATGATGTCAACAGAAGCGGACTCGACTAATAGAAAACACCCTCCGTTGTCACTTCTCAAGTTTCTTTGTGTAGCTTCTGCTTCTTGTGGTGTTTGCTGTCCTTTTTTCTTTATTTGTTAACATTTTTCTTTATAAAACAAACTTTAGAAAAAAAAATTCCTCAAAAATTTGGAGCCACTGCAGATGCTTTGGAACTTAGAAATAACGAGTTACGTAACAATGATCTGTGATTAATTGAAGCTCGAAGTCCAACTGTGCAAACACAGCAGCGACAATTCAGTATTTTAGTTAGCAATGTGTGCAGTTGCACAACATTGTAGAATGGACGTTTAGTTTGATCGATAGGTTTATACACATAAACCGCTACAAACATCCTTTTAGCCAAAATTTTATTTTTTGAAAATTCTTTTAGAATTCTTGCAATCAACATTTATCAAGAGAAATATCGGCTTTCTCAATTGCTGGTTGAGAATGTGTACTTGCACACATTGCTATCTGATCTAATCTACTATGAACTCATTCTACCAGACACTGACAATTTGAGAATTTTTTCAACTTTGTTACTACCTCACTGAATCATTTTCACAACTACATCATAAATATCAACTTTTTTTGTAAAAAAAGTGCATTTGCACAAACTGTCATGAATGTTGGCTTCCTAAGTTGCTGGTCGAAAACGTGCATTTGCACACATTTCTATCTAATCTACTAGACTATGAACGGCTTCCTCAACCAAAAACATTGAAACGTTGCAAATTTTTTTTCAAATTATTACCTCACTGAATCATCTAAATCTGCATCATAAATCCCAATTTTTTTTCTAAGTGAAAAATGTGCATTAGCAGAAACTACCATACAATTTACTCGACTGCAAGCACTCCTCAACCGGCAAAAACTGGAAATTCTATCGATTTCTTCTTCGTCTTACTGCCTCATTGAATTATCTACAAATCTAAAATCACTATTTCCCTCCATTTTTTGGTTTTAGATAAGACTAGCTGGCTTACCCGGCTCCGCCGTATCCGGACCAAACTTGGCACACATACACTTCGGGCCCCGGCGGGTGTCACAGTCCACTTTTCGTTATCGATCGATGTCGATTTTACCGATTTTTATCGATTTTTTCGCAGAGTTCACCTACAGGGCTAGGAGTTGGCACAGGGGGGAAGTGAGCATGGGAATTCTGAATACAATATTAGTTTTCAGAATTATCGGTTACTTTTATTGATTTTCTCGATTTTTTGTAAATTTTGACATGCGAGGCTGAGATTTTGCACAGGGGGGTAATCGAGCATGCTGATTACGAACACAATATTAGTTTTCAGGATCGTCCATTACTTTTATCGATTTTATCGATTTTTTTGTAAAGTTTGACCTGCGGGACTGGGAGTTTGCACAGGGGGTAATCGAGCATGCAGATTACGAATACAATATTAGTTTTCAAGATCGTCCATTACTTTTATCGATTTTATCGATTTTTTGAAAATTTGAGCTAGGGGGCTGGAATTTGGCACAGGGGTGTAATCGAGCATGCTGATCACCCCCCTTGGGGATGATCAGCATGCTCGAATACCCCCCTGTGCCAACTCCCAGCCCCCTAGCTCCAACTTTGCAAAAAATCGATAAAATCGATAAAAGTAATCGATAATCCCGAAAACCAATATTGTATTCGGAATCCCCATGCTCGATTACCCCCCTGTGCGAACTCCCAGCCCCGTAGCTCAAACTTTGCAAAAAAATCGATAAAATCGATAAAAGTAATCGATAATCCTGAAAACCAATATTGTATTCGGAATCCCCATGCTCGATTACCCCCCTGTGCCAACTCCCAGCCCCGTAGCTCAAACTTTGCAAAAAAATCGATAAAATCGATAAAAGTAATCGATAATCCTGAAGACCAATATTGTATTCGGAATCCCCATGCTCGATTACCCCCCTGTGCCAACTCCCAGCCCCGTAGGTGAACTCAGCAAAAAAATCGATAAAAATCGATAAAATCGATATCGATCGATGACGAAAAGTAGCCTATGACACCCGCCGGGGCCCGTAGTGTATGTGTGCCAAGTTTGGTCCGGATCGGTTCAGAAATGGAATTTTCTATTCGGAACATACGTACACACATACATACATACAGACAGACATACATACATACATACAAACAGACATTCAGCTTTATATATAAGATTACTCCAAATAAACTAGATTCTTATTTTTCTTGCACAAATATTTGCGATAACTTGTCCCGTGCTGTATGATCATCACAACCACCCTCGTACTTTCAGCTTTGATCTCTTATGATACGCAATATAAATAATAAAAGTATGCTGTTAGATATTTTTTAAGGGGAAAACATAAAACAAGACGTTGAGTGTGAGATCTTTGTTATTTTTTTGATCTATTTTTACTTAGCTGTAAATTATCTTTCAGATGAAAAGTTTGGTGTGTTTCATTGCTGTAATTTATGTTTCAATGATGTTTTTTACCTGAAGTTGATAAGATTTTGAGATTTTCCCATTTCGAATTCTGAATCTTCACTCGTTCTGGTCTTTCTGCTCTATGAACTTTTTGAAGCTTATGTTAAAATTCTCAATCTAGATTCTAAAATACTCAAAAAATTTGCTGATGTTTTACACCAATGGTTTTTCTTCTATTTTTGAAAAAAATTCAGTGTCTAAAAATTTCCCCACAGTAGCTCAATTTCTCTATAGTGGCTTATGTTATACACATTTTTGAAAATCAAAAGTGTCTTCTTACCATCGTTAAAAAGCCTAACATGAAAATAGTTCCCAACATGTTAACATTTTTGTTTTGTTTAAAAACAGTAAGCATTGTGAAGTCTACTGTAATTTCTGTATATGGAAATTTTTCAAAAGAATTTCGAAGACAGTAAAGAACGTAAGCAAAACACAAATTGCTGCTATTGTTCATGTGTATAACCCGCCATGTTGTTGAACCAAAAATAAAAATGTCGAAATCACCGTCTTAACATCAGCTGTTGACGCTGAGGTAGCATCGGTGACAACCGATGATGAATGATGATCCTTGCAATCAGACACCAACCGCTTGCAAGTCTAGACCTTAACCCTTCCCCGATTTCTGAAATAAAAATGAAGCTGAAATAAAAACAAAGTTTGAGCATTACAGAGTTCATATTTTGCATTACTACTATCAATTGACGGAAATTGACATTTTAGCCTGTACACTGGAGATTTTGAAGATTCTACAAGTCTTTGTAAGAAAGGGTTGTCTATTGTCGAACAAGGAACAAAGGGTCTTTGGGCTAGTACCTTTTGATTCAACCGGCCTGGCTGCTGGAAGGCGGGGCTTCGTGGCACTCGCGCGAGAGAGAAGCAGACTGCATTGCGTGCGCGAGCTGCCTTAATTAGGTCACAAAGCCCCGCCTTCCAGCCTTTGAGCCAGTTGAAGCAAAGGTTACATATGATGATAAATATACTTTCCTTGCGATGCCAATAATTTGTCATCAGCATTTGCGCATGAAGATCGCCAGGGGTTTCGAATTTGAAATTGTGCATTCTGCCGGCGTACAGTCTATGTCATTACGGACTTCCTTGCTTGAAAACAACGCATCTACAGCGCGAGGGCCTTGCGTGCGGACCTCCGATTGATGAGACCAATATGAATGCCCAAGCCATACGCGCGCGAACTTAAGCGGAGCCCTGGCTAGGCGAATGTGAGATGGTGGAAAAGCGAGTACTGTTGAAGTGGATTGCATTTACTCACGCACAAATGGTGTCAGCGAAAGTCGACACCGCAGAAACACTACGCTTACCGTCAGATCTACCAGAGTAGACGCGCGCTGCAAGTACTTTTGCCATTCTTTCATTCCTATAAAAATGAAAGTAACAAAAAAGCACTGAAAAGGCTTTCTTTACATTTTAGAGAAATTTTTTCATATGCTTTTGAAACTAGCTTGTTCTTTCCTTACTTTACAAAACTGACAAAAAAGGAACGTTCATATTATCCCCATCAATGAACATTAGTTCAGGTTTATTGGAGCTTTCTTGCTGTGGAGGAGCGCGACAAGAATATTTTCTGAACGAAAGTGGCATTGACCACGGACCACAAAAAATTTCAGGGGTGCTTTTGAAAGTTTCATGGGCTAGTTCCGAAAGGAGCATGACCGTGAACACATTCCGAAAAGATTCTACAGAGAGAATTTGAATTCAATAAAAAAATTGAAAATTCTAACTATTTGTTTAGAAGTTCGCGATCCTTCTCAAGGGAAGGAGGGGGCGCCCTCCTCGGTCCACCAATACCTGTTCCTTATCTTATATCAGTACAGATCTCGGGACATATCCCATGATTAACACTTTCTCAGGGGAGAACCACAGCCTCGTTATCTCTTTACGTAGCACCACGTGACAACTAGAGTCACGTTATCTTTTGTGTGGGAATAGTCTCTAATCACGCTGCAAGGTTGTCACTTCGCTTCAAGATAATATCGCGGAAGCTAATTCGATGATCTCATTGGGAGGAGAAGGGGTGAGAACTTGTTGCATTTTCCGGGAAAGAACCTTAGCAGTCACATGGGCATGCTCTCGTAATCAGAGGGGGTTTTTCTTTTTGAACAGGAAACCCTTTCCGAGCGCATTTCGTTGTCGGGACAATTTTACGATAACACATGAGAATTTGACATCTAGATGACAAGAGCTTAGTGACGATAAACGGCCAAGAATCTTCTCCAAAAGAAACCGGAAAAGAACGTTCTGACTATCGGAAGTATGATCGGCTCCCAGATTCGTGTGGAGGTGTATTGCAGACTTTGCGTGATAACACATGTAAACTTGCTAAATCTCCACGCCATAGCATTGCTTTTCGTAATCTCTCGCTAGCAAAAACCGCCACGCGGTGAGTTGGCAAGACTCCACCTCCACACGAATCTGGGAGCCGATGATATATTATGGTGTGACTATTGTAAAGAAGTCTTAAACGCTTATATACAGTCTGTCCCAATCGGAATGAGACCAAACCGCTGGCGTTTTTTGCGCGCTGCAGCGTTAGGGATTTGCGCCTGTGCGCGCTGTCAGAGAGAGTAAAGAGATTGGAGAGAGAGAGAGAGCAGACAAGCTAGCCGCACGTGGCGCGAAACCCTAGCGGCGCGGATTACCGCCATGCCTTTTGGCCTAATTGGAATTGGGAGAAACTGTAAGTATGGGATGACTCAAAGTCGTAATTTGTTAGAAATCATTTTGTCGGTTCGGTCCGAATGCTAAATTGAGCTCAGACATGTATGCTCACCACTCGCAGACGTCATTGCCGCGCCGCTGCATGTTCCGCAGTGACGTCCTTGCGGCACCGCTCCATTGTTGCGGCCGTTCGCTTCGCCCCTTTGTTTTTCTTTTTTTTTTGTTTATATATCATCGCAACTCAAAGGCATTCTGACTACAATGCTGCGATATTCTTCGGATTCAAGTGATTGACTCATCATAGTGAGGTCCGATAATTTATGACTTCCTGATGCAATGGGGAACTGCTGTCTAGCTATCTCCCGCTCACATTCCTCTTAAATGTAGGATTTATGAGTGTACGAAAAGTCATGCTTGCAAAAACTGACTTCATGAGCCTCTTTTCCAAACTTTCATTTTACGCGCAAATCACATGACACTAATTAACAAACAGGTTCAGTGACGCACATCGTTTGATCGGCTTACTGGAGGCAAGAAAGACAGCTCATTTTAGGCTAAATTATCCACCTGACAAGAAGGAAGTACGAGTAAAGTGTCAAGAAGACGTAGTCAGGTGATTATTTATGATTATTATCGCCTTTTGGACTAGCAGTAAGGTGTGAATTTCGCACTACAGATCACACTCAAAAAGGAACATGAGACCTTGACTAAGGTCAACAGCGTTAATCATATTGTACTTTGACGTCAACATTAAGCATTTCGTACTTTGACTTTTCATCAAATACGGAAGATAAACGACTGGTATTATACCACTGTAACCGAGCTAGTCCAAAGGTAAAAACTAGGAAACAATACAAAAAACTCAAGGAAATTTTGTGCGATTTCGTGCAATTGCACATACTGCCGTACATTGAAACTCAAGCATACATAGTCGTTGCGCAGTAAGAAATTCTCGGGAACTCTACGGCCACTCATCTGATTGAAACGTTCCAGTGGAAGTGAAATGTGTTTGGCTAACAGATCGGCAGATAATCTCGTTTTTTCGACTACACTTTATTCTGCCGTTTCAACAAATCATGCCTTCAAAGCGACCAAGCGAACTGCATCTAATACCTTTTCCACTGCTGCACGAGCACGAATCCATCGGTAGCAGCGTTGCATGTTTCATGAAGAGATCACTTTTTGATCAAATAGCTCATACTGGGAAGCAAAACTTCCTCACAAATTCAAGAGCGTAACGATACTATGTTTTTGGCAAGGGTTGAAGCACGCGCGCACTTGTGGGCCAATGTGGTGCAGATTGTTAGGCTCCCGCCAGAGTGCCAAAGTTATGCCAGCGCTACGCCAGCATTTCGATCGATACACGTGTATTTCGTTGGGGACGTCAGCTAGCCCCGCCCCAACGAAATACACGTGTATCGAGCGAAATGCTGGCGTAGCGCTGGCATAACTTCGGCACTCTGGCGGGAGCCTTAGAATTAGGCGGCACGGGTGGAGGACTATATCCTGCCGGATTTGGAAGGGTCCCGCGTGGATTCCCTGCAGGAACGCATGTCCGCGTATGTATAAGGGTGCGTATTTGTCGCAAATGACCGCAAGGACCGCCCCTTATCGGCGACATGTAGTCCTCCACCCAGACGGCACCCATCTGCTCTTACCCATAACACTCTTAAGTCAATGGTGAGTTAATACCCTTCCAAATGTCTCAGCACTGGCAGATTTGTACTCCATTCTGCATTTTTTTCCGCATCTGAGCAATTCGTATATCTGAAAATTGACGTACAGTCGAGTAGATTTAGCGGTAAATATAGTGTGCTTGCACAGAAGGTGAAATGCGTGAAATTTGCGCGTGAACAAGTAGCCACGTCAGTACCGCGGGCATGTTGCGCGCGCAATCGGCCGGCGTCACAGTCGAAACTATTTCTTCATGCGCCAATTTTACCGCATTTCACCTTCTGTGCAAACACACTATATTTACCGCTAAATCTACTCGACTGTAGCTTTTGAATTGTTCTAGAGGATGCCACTTTACGTCATCCACGGTTGTGAAGGGTATATATTGGTCTGAAGGATTGCTTGGAAACTCGGAAAACGCACGTGTATAGTCTGATTTTGGGCAAATGGTATGGTGCTCTTGCATCATCTATAGCATTTTCGCGTAGAAAATGGCGATAGGGCGCAGAACTTGAAGATACAGTTCGGGAAATATTCTGCCCAATATAGTGTGCTGCGATGCCGAGGAAATGCGGTTAAATTTGCGCGTTAACAAATAGCTGCTCCTATAATGCCGGCCACTTGCGCGCGCAAAATGCCGGCCTTACTGGTGTGGCTATTCGTTGACGCCTAAATTTTACCGTATCTTCTCGGCACCGCAAGCTCACCATCTTGTACGGAAAATCTACTCAGCCGCAGCCCAATTACTATAGGGCAATAGTCCAGGCATCCGCAAACATTTCTAGTTGGATATGGTCTGGTCATCAGTTATTCCTCTATTTATTCATCCTTTATATGATTTGTGCTTCACATTCCTATTGACTTACATCTTACTTTGTTGTTCTATTCATCCTTTGGACTCATCCTCACCTCAAAATGATTTATTCTTTGTTTCTGACTGTCTCACGGTCTATCACGTTGCCCTCGGGACGTCACGTGCGCCCGCCCATTTTTCGGAACGCCCTCGCTGTGTACGTATTTATTTCTACGTTCCCATAATCGCACTCCAAGCACATTCTGTGTTGTGGAATACGAGAATTCTATAATCGCGTGTATACTACGTCCGTATAATCATTCCGTCTACTAATATGCGTGTCAGAAGGATGCCAAGACGAGGAATCTTCAATGACGTGCGGGAAAGCGGTACAGCACGTCTGATCTTCCAGAAGGACGAAGGGATTCTGATGGTGGGTTTACTTTCTAAGTTTGCTTTTTCTTTTTCTTATTTTTATAAAGTCTCACTGTTCCAATAAGAGAATGGAGGCAGATAGTTCCATTATCTGTAGAAACTGATTATCTCAAATGGTTGTACAATTAAAAGTGCAAGTGCAGTTGTAAATTCCTTTTGTGGACAGTCATCATTGACCCGCCATGTTGATTGCAATGCAATGCAAACGTTCGTGATGGTTCATAGAAGACGATTAGAGAACGATTAGCAAGTTGAAAATGTAAGGATTCGGACTGGTTTTTCTGGAAACGTCTGGGCTCCACGAAATCTGACTTTTTTGAATAGTGTAATAATCAAGGTTTATAGAAACAAAGCTCTAGCGTTGTATTGCTATCTTGTTTTTTTTCTTTACAGGCGATTGGTCATTACTTTACTAGTGGATCCATTTGTGTAGACATTTTTCGCATCAGAGCTGATTTCAACTTTTGCATACGGGTACACCTCAAGAACATTTGTAAGAAGTTCCCGATATGCTGATTTTGCACAAATGTCAATGTTCGAATCTTATCTGAAATTAAGCAACTCAAGTCGTGTTAGGCTTCGGACAGAGTTCAAGCGATTTCATCGTCGCGATTCATCGCTACAAGAAATGTTACGAGTTTATTGCATGCGATCTTCTTGTCAATTGTGATAGTTAGTCGCGATCAGTCGTGTTGGAAAACTATCACAACGAAATGCAAGAAGAACGGCATGCAATGATATTGTTACATTTGTCTTGTCGCGATCAATTGTGACGATGAAATCGCGTGAACTCTGGCCGAGGCCTTACCATACATCCTTGTCATAGTCCATAGTCATAATAATTGGTGGTTAGTCTCTCTACGTGCAGCTGCAACGAGCACGACTCTAATCGAACTGACTTCGACTGTTGATCTTTAGCTATAGTCGTCCTCCCCCCACTAGACACCCAGTGGACGAATTCGAATTTGAACTAGAGCACGTCGGTTGCGGCAGAGCGTGGCACCGTCAAATTCATTCCAAGCTCTTGCAGTGTTCTTTTGTATTTCTCGTCGTTGCATGGTAATTCATTTATCTCAATGGCGTCTGTAATCAGAATTGACGAGTTTGTTGTTGTTTAGCGATGTTTCATACCTTATGCTTCTCTCTAGCTCTATTTTCAAATAAAGTTGAAAAAACAGCACGAAACATCCCTCAAAAGCAATACAATCTCCAATCTCAATTAAGAAGACTGTTAGCATTCAAAAAATTGCATAAAACGTTGGAGAAATGCAAAGAAAAATTTTGAGTTCGAATGAAAAGCCGAATGTGCCGCGCTCTGCCGCAGCCAGAATGCTCCAGTTCAAATTTGAAATCGTCCACTGGGTGTCTAGTGGGGGGAGGACGACTATACTTTGTTTCTGTCGGATCTCAGTTTTCAGCAATCTTATTCTGTTCCTAGCGCAGATTTTTCGAATGTCTAATCACTGACATAATACACCATTTGCAATACTGTCTGATCAATCGCTGACGGAACGCATCAGGCATCCCCAAAACGATTTTATTATAGCAATTTTACTCTCGCGACAGCCCATAAAACTCCAGTTGCAGGGAATGCTTGAAACAACCACTGGTGGAACCCTATCGATTAACGGCAAAATTTCTGAGGGAAGCCCTGAACCCTCCACTTCCACTGATCCGTACATTATGGATTTCCTGATAGGTATGTTCTTTGTTCTTGCAGTACGCTTGATAGTTGGACTTCGATATTGAACTTTCACCTTCTTGTACGTAAGTGCATTGACGTAGCATAAGGATGCAAAATGATAGCGGCCCACGTGATTGATAGTGCGATCGCGATGGGTGTTCTTTGCATTGCATGCTGAGAATGTGCAATTCGTACTGCGGTAGATAGCTGGCTAGACTCCACTTTTTGCTTGAGTGCTGTAAAGTATGAGTGGAAATTTCTGGGCTGAAATATCACACTCCATCAAACTGCCAACGAGTCGCGTGGTTTTGGTGTTTTGTAAATTTTGAGGAATTCCGCTGTTCGTTTTTGCTTATGACGCTAATAGATGAGTATCAGAACTCCACGAAGTTAGAGCACATGATTGCTGTCAGACGGTTCTGCCTTAATGAGAGGGGTGTTAGAACTAGCTATTTACGTTATTTATTTATTTATTTTTATTTATTATGCATGAACTTCCTATGAGAAACAAGAACAAACGCAACAAGAACGAAAAACAGTCAACATAAAACAACAGCTACAAAACATCACTGATCATTAACGATTGCAAATAGCTTAGCAGAATACGTTTGAAGCCAGAAAGTTTACCACAAATGCCCATTCTCTTGTAACCCTATCAACATCGCTAAAACAAGACAGTAAAAAATTCTTTCTCACAACTAGCTTACATCTAAAAGTAATGTGCTTTCTCCAACCACCTCAGTCGTAGAGGGCTTGGTAGCATTTTCTAGGCGTTTTCTTTTGTCCCAGCATTTTCGCTTCAGTAATGTTGAATTGAAAAGAAGAGGGGAAACGGGAGCAGTATCTATTTGCTAGTAAGTGTTTGATCTTTTTTTTTTGTATTGGTGTCTTTTGTAGTGACACGCAATTGTAGTACATCGTTTATCTGTTTGACTGCAGCAAAAACTAAGTGCATCATCACATTTTTATGAGTGCTGGAAGCCAGCTGTTCAAGCCAATTGATTACCACTTACTATTAATCACACTCGTGGTTGCCACGAGTGTGACTAATAGTGGATGCCTTAGTTTTGATTGGTTTTTAATTATAACGAACTCTGGAGTGGAAAGATACCTGCATAGCAAACTTCGAACATCGAAAGGTACTACGTCCTGCTAAGATCTTGGAAAAGTGGGAGCAGAATTTTCAGATCAGTTCCGAAAATTTTTCTGGGCTTTCTGACCCGCTCGACTTTATTTTCGAGACAGAGACGAGATTTTACTGTTACAGCAGTTGATTTGACTACAGTCGAGTAGATTTCCCGCTTAATATAGTGTGCTTGCACAGAAGGTGAAATGCGGTGAAATTTGCGCGTGAAGAAATAGCTTTGACTATGACGCCGGTCAATTGCGCGCGCAAAATGCGAGTATTACTGGCGTGACTATTTCTTCACGCGCAAATTTCACCGCATTTCACCTTCCGTGCAAGCACACTATATTAAGCGGAGTATCTACTCGACTGTACAGCCTCCGCCCCCACTCATGGTACAGACAAATTGTGAGCGCACAGATCTTGTTTTACATTTGTACATGATGACTATACATCTTAATACAGACTTTGGATAGAAGAATGAGTATTGCCTTTAAGCCTTCCTCGTACAAACTACTTTTCATACGGTGTTTAGTAGTATGTCGAAGAGTCTGCAAAGGCAACGTTATTTGTTCCACTATTTTTTCTATTTGATTGGCAGGGCAACGCATTTGGACGAACTTCGATTCGGGGAGCAAAATGCATGCATCTGTGTCCACGTCACTCACTTTTTGCATCCTGTTTACATATTCTTTGTATCGAAAGTCATGGAGAAGAACGCGAACGTCTGCATACCGACTGTACTTCTGTGCATCTTATCAAAGATAAGACAGATCTGCTGCTTTTTAGTGCAAATTCTTGATTAGTTAAATTCATTCTTTGGTATTCTGGGGGTTTTTCTGGTAATTCTTGTGACAGACGGGAGCAAAGGTCTTGCTACTGATAATTTGATGTAAGCCTCACCCCCAAAAGGGCAACAATTTGAATTTAGCTGTCGACAAGACTTGCAGCCAGATGCGACTATTGCGTTGTCTATGATGCTGGAAACCAGGTGGTAGCAAGTGGGAGACACCTGCTCATCGCTAATGCTATGATGACGCAAATTTAAACTAGAGATCGCACGTGTATTGTGCTAAGTCTGCATCTCTCAGCGAATCAGGGTTTTGGAAAAGGTTTATGATTTCTTAGGATGGAAATGTCGGTCTCATCCCGCTTGGATAGCTTAATCTTCTTCACTCAATTTGCTACTGGTCATAGCAGTGAGCTGATTAATAGCGAGCGGATGTCCACTCAATTTGCTTCATCCACTTCCCTACTGGTCAATTCACTGATGCAACCAATGACGAAGTGGATCAAGTGGGTCAATAGTGGAAGCGTCCTAAGGGAATTAGCTTTTATTTCGAATCTCTGATGAGAGATCGATCAGCTTTTAGTGATCTTGATTTGGAATGCAGATAGGTGATGAAAAAAGGGCATCAAGAAAAGAAAAATGGAAGTTTTATGTGTACTGTAGTGATTTTGTATAGATTGTATAGAGACCGAGAGTGGGAAGAATCAAGGCGGATTAGAACCACGCCTGTCTGTGTTGTGGAAAAACGTGTAAAAATTACGATTTCTTGCTGAAATTAACTTTCTTTTTGCAGTTGATGGTGAAGAAGGTACATCGTACAAACTCGACAATATCAATGTTTTCGTCGAAGGTCGTAGTATCAGGATCGATAATCCTGCCTTGAATTTTACTTCTGAACGAAGAGTCAAAGGAGAAAAGTGAGTTGTAGTCAGCGGGAACTTCTCATAGTAAAATGAATCTGTTTTCAGAGCCGATGTAATAATACATCAATACTTGCAACCTGGAAGTATGGCTTTTGATCACAATGAAGTTTATGTGGGTGCTATGAAGGTGAGCTTTCGGTTATTATCTCACAGTAGATTGGACATTTCAGTGCAAATTATTTTCTAGCTCCATGTACTGACCAACGAATGTCCAAAGCAAGGTATAAGACGCACATCTGTCTGTTCACAAGACGTTCATTGCTCACGAGACGTAATTCTAGAGCAATCTGACGATTTTCTCGCCTAAAGAGGTGAACGATCAATAGTCTTTCTTTCAATGTCTTCATATTGATGTTCTTGCTTTCAATATCATTGAGCATGTATCTATTTCTCTGATGTTTTGTAATGCTCTGATTAACTAATACTTTGACTTGATCCATTTTCAAAGATTGCCACGTTTTCGTCTAGGTAAGGAATATTTTGCTTTAGTCTCTTCCATTCGCATGAGCAAATGTAAGTAATTATCAAATTACAAAAATTTTACCCTAATATATCATAATGAATGTTTCGTACCGATCTTATCGGGTCTTAAATGCTGTGTTATTCCGTAATAAAACTTTCAATCAATTTTTATGACTATCACAAGTTAAAAGTTGACAACATAAACAAATAGCTTGACAAAAAAAACTCTGTGAGCAAATAGAAACCCTAATCCTATGACAAGATCTATAAATAATCTGTGAAAGAAGTGCTGTGGCAAATCATCGCTTAAGCCCCTTCTGATTCGTCCTCCTTTTCCACCGGTCGCGGCTTATTGACACCCAAAGTGTTTGGTAATTGAATTATAACCGGTTCTGTATGAGGATCGGCAGCCGGCCGACTAGACAACCGTTTTTCTCGTTGTTCTTGGACTGACGAGGTGAGGTATGGGACTTTTTTCGGTTTTGGAAACCATTTCTTCTCAACATAATAACCAACAGTTCCTATCACTGCCGCAGCCGGTAATACCATCCATCGTGAGAATCGCATGCCTGTAAATTAAGAATATTAGAATTTTTCGATTAAATTATACTTGAACATCAAGCCAAAAAAATCGAACCTGGAACCAACGTCTACAAGCACTGTTCTATTCTCTAAAACCTTCAAAGAGCGACACACAAATTACACATACGAATTTTATAAAAATAGTGTTCTCAAAATACGGTTATTTTGGTTCTCCACTATGAATAGAAGGTGATATATTATCATATTGAAAAATCTGCTATCAAAATGCATCCGCAAAAGCGAATGCAAAAGCATATGCGTTCGGGGGGAATCGAACCCCCGTCGAATGCTTGGAAGGCATCCATGCTAACCATTACACCACGAACGCTGCGATAGCACTCGTTTCGCGTCGCCGTGGAGAATGTGCACTTCGTAGTTTGGTTCAAAAACATTTATAGACATTTATGAACACTTTGGTGTATAGTCAGAACTCACTTCGTAAAAAATGAAGAGAAGAGATCCGTCCGTGTGTAGAATGTCACCACTGCTCAAATTATGCGCGAAATGCTTTGTCTACCAATGAAAAAATGACGACTTTAGTCAAGACTATGAATAACATTTTCTGGGTAAACAAGATTATGATCTGTGAAGCCTAAGAACAAAAAGGCGAAGCCAAATCTCACTTTCTATAAGTGATCAGTCACATTGTTGTTCAGCAATTTGGAAATAATTGATCACCATCGAAAAAATAGTAGCGTAAAGAACGGTCACACCTGCACTAATGAATGAAATGCGAATATGGAGTGAGGAAGGGTTAGATACTGAAAATATTGGGGTCACTGAAGTGCCAAGTCAAAAGAATTTACAGAAAATACGTAGATTTTGTTGCGAATTCATGGACTGCGTGAAGAATGGAGCAAGAATCGGGTAGTTTTGCCACCAAAACATACCATAATATCGGGCTGGCCCGAATGTTCGTTCGCACTATTTTCAAAAATTCTCAACTTCTTACTTTTTTGAAAATTTTGCACAGTTTCAATTTTATTAAAAAAAAGGAAATTATGCGCTTTATGAAAGTTGGAAGGCTTTCTAATATGCATAAACTGCAGAGATAAGAGCTGTAGAACAAAATACCCAAAGTTTGGTTTTCTGTGTAGGGTTGCCAAAAATCTCAAAATTGCACTCAAATCGAAACAGTGATATTAAAGGCTGCGTGACCTGCATTTCTGATCTGAGAAACAATTGTCTTCATCGTGCCTTCCTTTGGAAAGTCTGATTTTCGGACAAGTAGTACAAAACGGAAAATTTGATTTTTTTGCGTTTTTCTCGAAATTCACAACTTTTGGGGCAAATCAGCACAAAATTTTCCCAGACAGAAGAAGCAGATCATAAAACTTATAAACCAACTAGCTGGCAAACCCGGCTCCGCCCGGGACCAAACTTTGCACACCCCCTCCGGGGTGATCAGCATGCTCGATTACCCCCCTGTGCGAAATCCCAGCCCCATAGCTCAAATTTTGCAAAAAATCGATAAAATCGATATCGATCGATAACGAAAAGTAGCCTATGACACGCTCCCTGCCCCGAAGTATATGTGTGCCAAGTTTGGTCCAAATCGGTTCAGAAATAAAAATTTCTATTCCGCACATACGTACGTACAGACAGACAGACAGACATACAGACAGACAGACATTCAGCTTTATATATAAGACTAGCGACCCTACGGGTCGCTAGTCTTATATATAAAGCATTGATATCTGCCATTAATTAACTAAAATCCCAAGAAAGAGAATTTTCATCTTCCCAGCGACCTTTCGCATGTTGTGAGTAGTAGAGACAAAACACTATGCTCCTAGGAAAAGAAGCTACTACAACTGACTATGCGCAAAGCATCTTTGCTGTTTTCTTGCACATACCTTTGCCCAGATACCACAGCTCTTAAACAAGGAAGCTACCTCGAAGCACTTGTTTAGAGCAGCTGATTCACCCCAAAACTCAGATTGATTTCCAGGAAAGTGCCATGTTAAAGGAAGCGTCAGTTTATGTTTTCCAGCAGCCAAAAACTCAGATATGTCTATAAAAACGAAGCAGCATTTTCTTCGATGATGTCTTGCCAGTGAACGGCCTCATTTCTTGAACAGAAGCTGGCCCAGCGCCTTCTTTTGAAGGACAATCTTACCGAAACTGTCCTGTCGTATAAAACCCTAGTTCTTTCCTTCCCTCGAAACCAAGCTCCTTATGCTTCCGCTTTTAGCAGAAGTATGGTTGAGAAGAAGGGTAATTTTTCCAGCAAGTTTCTGTCTAATCAAATATTGACACCTAAAAATTTCAGCGCAAATATCTTGCTGCCTGAGCCCTGAGTCTTTTCATCCCTCGAAACCAAGCCCCCTGTTTTTTGCTTCTAGGGACAAAAGTGTGGTTTTTGCAAAATTCAGAAGGCCAGAATTTTCAGCAAAAATGATTTCCTGTCGCAAGAAGCTCATGGGTCTGTCTTTCCCTCGAGACCACTCTTCTGTTTTCAGAGGCAGAAGTCTGGTTTTTGCAGAGTGGAGTGGCTACAAGTGAATTTTAAACAAGTTTCTGTAGAATACACATTGACACCCAGAAGTTTTCAGCGAAAATATCTTGCTGGCTGAGCTTATGAGTCTCTTTTCCTCGAAACCAAGCTATCTGTGCTGTTTTGCTTTTAGGGGTAGAACTATGGATTTTGCAGAGTAGAATGGCCACGAATTTCAAACAAATTTCTGTATAATGAAACATCGACAACCATAAACTTCTGGCGAAAACATCTTGTTGCCTGGGGCCATAATCCTTACTTCCCTCGAGACCAAGCTCCTTGTGCTTTTTTGCTTTTTGGGCCAGAAGTGTGGTTTTTGAGTCTTATGGTTTTTTGCGAAGTTTGGGAGTCAAAAGTCTTAGAAAATGTCCTGTCGGTTGAAACTCATGGGTCTGTCCTTCCCTAGAGACTAAATCCCTGTGCTTTTCTGCTTTCAGGGCAGAAGTACTGATTTTTGCGAAGTAGAAGGGGCCGAAAGTTTCTGTGAAAATGTCCTGTTGCAAGAAGCTCATGGGTCTGTCCTTCCTTAGAAACTAAATTCCCTGTGCTTTTCTGCTTTTAGGGGCAGAAGCACTGGTTTTTGCGAAGTCTAGGAGGTCAGAGCCTTAGCGAAAATGTTTGTCGCATGAAGCCTCATGGTTCTGCCATTTTCTCGAGACCTTGTTGCTGTTTTGCTTTTAGAGGAAGAAGTGTGGTTTTTGCAAAGTAGAAAGGCCAGAAGTAAATTTTAAGCAAGTTTCTGTATGATTATTGACACCCATAAACTTCTGGCGAAAATACCTTGTTGCCTGAAGCCATGATTCTTTCTTCCCCCGAGACTGGATTTTCTGTGCTTTTCTGCATTTAGGAGCAGAAGTACTGGTTTTTGCGAAGTCTAGGGGGTCAAACGTCTTAGCGAGACTGTCCTGTCGGATGAAGCTCATGGGTCTGTCCTTCCCTCGAGAGCACTTTGTGATTTTTTACTTTTAGAGGCAGAAGTATGGTTTTTTTGCAAAGTAGAAGGGCCAGAAGTGAATTTTTGAAGCAAGTTTCAGTATGAATAAACATTGACACCCAGAAAGTTTCAGCAAGAGTATCTTGCTGGCTGAGCTTATTAGTGTTTTCTCCTCGAGACAAAAGGGCCAGAAGTAAATTTCAAGCAAGTTCTGTATAATCATTGACACCCAGGAACTTCTGGCGAAAGTCTCTTGCTGACTGAGGCCATAATTCTTTCTTCGATCGAGATCAAGCTCCCTGTCTTTCTGCTTTTAGGGCCAGACGTGTGGTTTTTGAGTTTTGTGGTTTTTGCAGTTTGAGAGCCAAAAGTTTCAGTGAAAATGCCGTGCCGGATGAAGCTCATGGGTCTGTCCTTCCCCAGAGACCACTTTTCTGCTTTCAGAGGCAGAAGTATGGTTTCTGCAGAGTGGAAGGGACAGAAGTGAATTTGAGGAAATTTCTGTATAATTAGATATTGACTCGTAGAAATTCTTAGTGAAAATATCGGTACTTTTCCGTTATCCGGACCCATTTCTTCGAAAGGCCTCCATGTGATACTTTCTTTAGTCTAAGAATAATTTTTTATAGTTTCTACGAGGATCCTTGCCACGTGTCACAAAAAAATTGACACTTTTCGGTTCATTCTGACATGATTTTTTTTCGAAACCGTTTCCGGGGAGGTAAAAGAGAACTTGTAGTCATTTTTGATCTGTTTAATTGTTTTACATAAAAGCAAAACAATCCTGAATTTATTTTAGATCATCTTGCTTGCTTCAGTAGTGATTTAATAATGCTTTTCTCTTCAAACCCTTTTGGCCATGCGACTTTAGCCAGAAAAGACTATAAATGAAGCTTGAAGTCCCTTGCTGCCGCTTATTTTGCCTCTCAAATGATTTCATCTCACGCACTTCTCTATTCCGAGCAAGTCTAGTCTGTTCATCGTTAAGAGTATGTCGTTATTATTATGACAATGTTCACTTTGAAATGCTTGATCGAAATGAGGTTGAAATTGACTGCAAAACAGATTGAACGAAAACTCTTAGTAAAACCTGTTAAGCATGTAAATGACATTTTAAATTTTTTTTACACGTGGCAGAAGGTTGGCACTCCTTCCTGTAAAGCTGAGACCAAATATAGTACAAGGATGGAAGCAATGCTCTTCTTTGAAAAAATGGGTCCAGACAACGGAAAAGTACCGAAATATCTTGACGCCAGTGGCGGTCGCAGGATTTCGGACCGGGGGGGGGGCGACAAAAATTTTTTTCAAATGAAGGTGCGTGGCGTTAGCCGCGCACTCCGAAAAAATTTTTGGGGTACTTCTTTAAATTTTTGCGGGTCCCCAACCCCTAAAATCTGAAAAAAGGGGGCGTGGCGCCAGCTACGCTTCCGAAAAAATTTTTTTTATAAAGCTAATTTGAATTTTTAAAAAATTTTAAAAATTATTTCAATTATCTACATAAATAAGTCGTTTGCACATTTTTATAACCCATATAGGTAAGTTTCAAAAATTTCGCGACCCATTCTCGGGGGGGGGGGGGCGCCCCCCCCCCACGCCCCCCCCCTCGGTCCGCCACTGCTTGCCGCCTCAGTTTGTAAGCATTTTCTTCCCTCGAAACCAGCTCTATGTGCTTTTCTGATTTTGGGGGCAGAAGTAGGATTCAAAAAGGTAAAGGCGGGCCAAAGTGAATTTATAACAACTTTAGGTAAATTTACCGCCTTCGTCATTTCCGAGTGTGATTATAGAATTCTCAGCATGCTCACTTACCCCCGGATTAGTGCCATCTGAGCCTCGTAGCTTCAGCTTTGAAAAAAAGATGAAATCAATAAAAATAATGGAAATTATCAAAAACTATCTTTGCAGTGAGCGTGCTCACATACAACTTTGTGCAATGTCAGCCGTGTAGCTCTAATTTCGCAAAGAATAGAAAAATCGACAAAAATAATAAGTTCTTTTAAGAACACTTATTACAATCGTAATCGGCATGCTCGATTACCCCCGTGTGCCAAACCCCAGCCCCGTAGCTTGAACCATGCAAAAAAATCGATAAAATGATAAAAATAACTGATAATTCTAAAAACTAATACTGTATTCGTAATCAGCATGCTCGATTACCCCCGTGTGCCAACTCCCAGCCCCGTAGCTTGAACTTTGCCAAAAAATCGATAAATGATAAAAGTAAATGATAATTTTAAAAACCAGTATTGTATTCGTAATCAGCATGTTCGCTTACCCTCCCTTGCCAACTTCCAGCCCCGTAGCTTGAACTTTGCCAAAAAATCGATAAATGATAAAAGTAAATGATAATTTTAAAAACCAGTATTGTATTCGTAATCATCATGTTCGCTTACCCTCCCTTGCCAACTTCCAGCCCCGTAGCTTGAACTTTGCCAAAAAATCGATAAATGATAAAAGTAAATGATAATTTTAAAAACCAGTATTGTATTCGTAATCAGCATGTTCGCTTACCCTCCCTTGCCAACTTCCAGCCCCGTAGCTTGAACTTTGCCAAAAAATCGATAAAATGATAAAAGTAATGGACATTTTTGAAAATGGTTATCATATTCGTAATCAGCATGCTCGATTACCCCCGTGTGCCAACTCCCAGCCCCGTAGCTTGAACTTTGCCAAAAAATCGATAAATGATAAAAGTAACTGATAATTTTAAAAACCAGTATTGTATTCGTAATCAGCATGTTCGCTTACCCTCCCTTGCCAACTTCCAGCCCCGGAGCTTGAACTTTGCCAAAAAATCGATAAAATGATAAAAGTAATGGACATTTTTGAAAATGGTTATCATATTCGTAATCAGCATGCTCGATTACCCCCGTGTGCCAACTCCTAGCTCCGTAGCTTGAACTTTGCAAAAAAATCGATAAAATGATAAAAATAACTGATAATTCTAAAAACTAATACTGTATTCGTAATCAGCATGCTCGATTACCCCCGTGTGCCAACTCCTAGCTCCGTAGCTTGAACTTTGCAAAAAAATCGATAAAATGATAAAAATAACTGATAATTCTAAAGACTAATACTGTATTCGTAATCAGCATGCTCGATTACCCCCGTGTGCCAACTCCTAGCTCCGTAGCTTGAACTTTGCAAAAAAATCGATAAAATGATAAAAATAACTGATAATTCTAAAAACTAATACTGTATTCGTAATCAGCATGCTCGATTACCCCCGTGTGCCAGCTCCTAGCTCCGTAGCTTGAACTTTGCAAAAAAATCGATAAAATGATAAAAATAACTGATAATTCTAAAAACCAGTATTGTATTCGTAATCAGCATGTTCGCTTACCCTCCCGTGCCAACTCCCAACCCCGTAGTCCAAAATTTGCAAACAAATCGATAAAATGATAAAAGTAATGGGCATTTTTGAAAATAGTTATCATTTTCGTAATTAGCATGCTCGATTACCCCCGTGTGCCAACTTCCAGCCCCGTAGCTTGAACTTTGCCAAAAAATCGATAAAATGATAAAAGTAATGGACATTTTTGAAAATGGTAATCATATTCGTAATCAGCATGCTCGATTACCCCCGTGTGCCAACTCCTAGCTCCGTAGCTTGAACTTTGCAAAAAAATCGATAAAATGATAAAAATAACTGATAATTCTAAAAACCAGTATTGTATTCGTAATCAGCATGTTCGCTTACCCTCCCGTGCCAACTCCCAACCCCGTAGTCCAAAATTTGCAAACAAATCGATAAAATGATAAAAGTAATGGGCCTTTTTGAAAATAGTTATCATTTTCGTAATCAGCATGCTCGATTACCCCCGTGTGCCAACTTCCAGCCCCGTAGCTTGAACTTTGCCAAAAAATCGATAAAATGATAAAAGTAATGGACATTTTTGAAAATGGTAATCATATTCGTAATCAGCATGCTCGATTACCCCCGTGTGCCAACTCCTAGCTCCGTAGCTTGAACTTTGCAAAAAAATCGATAAAATGATAAAAATAACTGATAATTCTAAAAACTAATACTGTATTCGTAATCAGCATGCTCGATTACCCCCGTGTGCCAACTCCTAGCTCCGTAGCTTGAACTTTGCAAAAAAATCGATAAAATGATAAAAATAACTGATAATTCTAAAGACTAATACTGTATTCGTAATCAGCATGCTCGATTACCCCCGTGTGCCAACTCCTAGCTCCGTAGCTTGAACTTTGCAAAAAAATCGATAAAAT
Organism: Cylicocyclus nassatus; assembly: GCA_958299035.1. Taxonomy (NCBI): domain Eukaryota; kingdom Metazoa; phylum Nematoda; class Chromadorea; order Rhabditida; family Strongylidae; genus Cylicocyclus; species Cylicocyclus nassatus. Next base: position 11,513,182 of record CATQJL010000001.1, on the reverse strand, counting down.
GATAAAAATAACTGATAATTCTAAAAACTAATACTGTATTCGTAATCAGCATGCTCGATTACCCCCGTGTGCCAACTCCTAGCTCCGTAGCTTGAACTTTGCAAAAAAATCGATAAAATGATAAAAATAACTGATAATTCTAAAAACCAGTATTGTATTCGTAATCAGCATGTTCGCTTACCCTCCCGTGCCAACTCCCAACCCCGTAGTCCAAAATTTGCAAACAAATCGATAAAATGATAAAAGTAATGGGCATTTTTGAAAATAGTTATCATTTTCGTAATCAGCATGCTCGATTACCCCCGTGTGCCAACTCCCAGCCCCGTAGCTTGAACTTTGCCAGAAAATCGATAAAATGATAAAAGTAATGGGCATTTTTGATAATGGTTATCAAATTCGTAATCAGCAAGCTCGATTACCCCCGTGTGCCAACTTCCAGCCCCGTAGCTTGAGCTTTGCCAAAAAATCGATAAAATGATAAAAGTAATGGGCATTTTTGAAAATGGTTATCATATTCGTAATCAGCATGTTCGATTACCCCCCTGTGCCAATTCCCAGCCCCGTAGTTCAAAATTTACAAATAATCGATAAATTTGGTAGAAGTAATAACAAGCTTCCATGCTGGAAAATGACAAACACGAAAACACCATCGAGGACCTACAGACAGCATCAACAAGCATGCTTATCCACCAGCGTACAGACAAGCCACCAGTGTACAGACAAAATCCCATTCGGTTTTATATATATAGAAGGATTGCTCCGATTTTTGGCTCAAGTTTTAGATTTTAGGTAACCATACCCACAAAAATCAAAATTTGAGAGATTTTGTTTTACAGCTTCTATCTCCGCAGTATTTGCGTGCTAGAAAGCCTTTGAAATGCTCCAGCAACTTTCTATACCGACTTCGAGGCCTGAAACCTTGTAAAATTCTTCCACAATTTGCAGTTGATGAAATTTATAAAAAAAAAATAGGAGAGAAGAATGAGGAATCTATGAAGAAAAACACAAAACTCATAATAAGAAGAGAAGATAACTGGAGAATACGAAAAAAATCATCGTGAGAGACTTTATGAACGCTACTCGACCTTTCGTGATTTGGATAAATGGCTATTTGTAACAAACAAGACGAAATTTGAGTTCCAAAATACTTTTCGCAAAACAGTTCTTGTCTTGGAGAAAAGCGAACAGCAGGCACCACCTCAAGATCATAAGTATACAAGATAGAATAAATTTAAATGAACCACGAGAACAATTGAGGAGCGTAGGATGGTTTACAATCGCTGAAAGGCTGGTGGTAAGTTTCTGATCTGCGCACAGAAATTTTGGAAGTTTGCGAAGCCACTTTGACGATCCCAAAAGCTATGATAGGCTATCCTCGTAGATAGACTCTTACCAACGATAAAATCCTAGATGTTTCCAGTTTCACCGACTTTTTAAACGCTTGAGCAATTGCAGAGCTTAAAAAAGTCATAGGTCAGTTGCAGGCGATAAAGGTACGGCTGCCACTAAAGACTTCAAAGGAGATAAAGAGGAGATTAAGACATTGAGTTGAGGCGGTGAAAACGATGAAATAATAGTTGAAAGTTGCAACCTCTTTCAGCAGTATCGAGAAAGAAAAACCGCTTGTTTTATTGCTAAAACCACCTATGCTTTTTTGAAAGACACAAGGATATTTAGAGTCAGCAACAATCTACCATTCATCTGACTCATAGAACAAGCACGCTTTCCGTACGACTGATTAACAACTTTATAAGTGCATTCAAAGGTATTAGAATTCGTGCAAAATGTTCGAACTCACGTTTTCTAACGAACAACATGCGCTTTCACGAATCCTAATAGTAAGCCATGAAAACGCGTTAAAAGCGCCCATGAACTCGTTGTCAGATGTAACATGCACTCCCCAAAATTCATATGAACCATCAACGTGGCTGCCTTTCGATCGTTCTAACAGTAAATTCCAGCAAATTTAAGGCGCTTTCTCGAAGTTGACATGTTAAAGTGATCGAAAGACAGCCGCGTTGATGGTTCATATGGGAACATTCTGGGAAATGCACCACGCAGAGCGTGCTTGTATTTCTTAGTCAGTGAATAAATGATACGCATATCGATAACTTTATGATCAGAGTCTCAAGCGCACAGACTGGCCGTCACTGTGCGCAACGCGCTGTGGAACGCCTGTCTCAGTACAAATCGCTGGTGCGTATCGTGCTCTCACAAATTTTCAGTTATGCGCAGCGGCAGCCGCAAGTATAGACTGTATCATCCAGCATCGGGTTCCCCGCGGGCATGCCTTGCGAGGATGCACTGCATGCGACGTGCCTTAACACGTTGACGACCGTATGCATCCGCGCGTATGCACACCCTAACTCCCGTTTAGCATTTTCGTGCATCCGCGCATATGCACGCTAGTTTTTTAGGTTCGAACGAAAAGTTTTAAGGTAACTTCTATGCAGTAATACCACTGGTGGCCTGATAGTCTTACAGAACACAGGGCATCGCGGCAGCTGTTCAGAAGTTTGGGCCGCAAAATTGGGTAATCAGACGGTTTTTGGTAAGGTAAACACATGCTAATTACGTTTTTCCGAGAAGGTTAAAACTTTGTAAAGCTGTTTTGAAAGCAAAAAAGGATGAATCAAGCAAAAAATGCCTGGTATTACAGCGGTTTTTTTGAAAAGAAATTCCTCCAATATAGCGATTGCGCGGTTAGTGCGAGGGAAAATCCACGCAAAAACCTTGATTTATGTAAGTTCTGTTAAGGCTCTATGATATACATGTATCTCTGAACAAAGTTCACATGTTTTATGAATAAGCGTCAAAAGGACTCCAACATAATGTTTTCGTGCATCCGCGCGTATGCACGGGCCAAATGCGCGAAGGACGTTTATTTATTTATTTATTTATTTTATGCATTCAAAAAAAAATGCTCCTGACGAACGTGGTTAGTGCAGAAAAAAAAACGAAGCAGAAAAACAGCCTATCATAGACGTCTCCAGTGGCTAGATTAGATCCAAATTTGAAATCAGCAAGCAACCCACTAATTCAACAGCATAATTCATGGTGTGAAAGCCGTAAGCGAATCACTCTCAAGCGAATCTAAAGAGGAAGCACCAAAGCGAATGGGCGAATCCATGCGTGCTCGGCGGAGGACCTCTTTCAGCTTCCTCTTACATCGCTACCATGAGGACAAGCAGAAGTTGAATAAAATGGGAAGGCTTGGAAAAGTTTTGTAAACGATTCAGAGTAGCTTCTAAGCAAAAGCAACTACCGGAGACGAGCTAAGATATGGGTTAGTGCAACAGTCACAAGTTGAAAAAGATTCAAAGTTCAAAAGCTCAAATATAAAAGCAGCATTTGCAACAAAAAGGAGAATTTCTATTCACTCTCAGATTGTCATTTTGGGCGAAACTCCCACGTTAGTGGGAGTTTCGCCCAAAATGGCGCGGTCGTCAACGTGTTAAAGGCGGTGTCCGGGCAAAATCTCGTTTTCTAGAAAATCCACTTACCGGAGGTTATCCGCAAAGCTCAATCCAAAAATCCACATTAGAAGGCGCGAAAACGGCGAGAACATATGTCTTCCAAAGCCACACAATTTGAAATTCGATGGTCCCCACCAAGGCAGAGACGCGGGGTCGCTGCGGGACCCTACGTTTTAACTGTGGCGGCATGCGTACTCTGCCGCATGCAGCAATTCGGACAGCCCGGAGGATCCCGCCCCAAGGCGTAAGTTTCTCCACTTTTCGGTCGTTTAGGTCGAGCGTTATGACGTCGCACTTGCGCGATGTTGTGTCCGAGGGGGGCCACTCTTGCATGGCACTGAAATCTCAAAACCCCCATCTTGCCCGGACACTGCCTTTAACACTGCGTCGCATATTCCATGCTGGTTGATACAGCTTATACAGTCCGTAGGGTCGATGAATAGGTCATACAATATAGATGACAGAAACAAACAAATGAGTACACACCCACAATAACAATAAATCCTGTTGAGTTCTCACCTAGTCCGTAAATCAGTGGCCACATAACAGGGCAGAAAGCATGGAACCTGAAAGGCGAGGATAATCGAGAGAGCTGTTAATCACAAGTGATTACAAAGAAGTGCACGTAGGTTTGCACCTATTGTATAAGAAATCTCAATTATTTTTTTTCACCGAATCTGGAATTTCCATCCAATGTGATGATTTACAAAAAGGAGGGTGACCTGGACATGCATAACGCCTATAGTTCACATAGTCTTTACCTCGTTGATTGCAACGTGAATTGAACTACGAGCTTTACAGCAGATATGTTGCTAGATTTAGTGATTACTGCGCATGCATCCGCTGCTGGAAGCAGATTTCTCGGCATTTCCATTTGAAAATAGCTTCGAATCGCTCGCGTATTTACAAAAACTTTGCATAAACTTTGCACCGTCATAGCAAGAGCATAATGACTGCTAACGGAGCACAAAAATACTACGGCATTTACGACATCCTTTTTTCAAATTATTATCGGCAGCATTACCAATAAATGATGGGAGAACGAAAAAGTCCCAAACTGTCATAGGACGATACACGAGATTCTGTACCATCTACGATCGCAAAATTTCTGTTTGAAACGTTGCCTAATTTTGCTAAAAGAAAAAACTACTCACTAAGATAAATATAGCTAATCTATACATGTATAGCGTATGTAATCAGTATCGCAAAGTGGTTAATACTTCAATTATCAAAACAACAGATACTTTATCAATTTTTTATATACATAACAATGCATCTCTGAAAGAGATCAATTCAACCTTGGCATTTTAAATACTGGTTGTAACTCTGTATCTGGCTCCTCTTCTTCAGGTGCAGTGGTTTTTTCTTGGAAGATCGGCTTTGGTTGGGTCTTCTTGTAAGCCAAGTCAACATACATGGGATGTTTCGCTGCCTAAATTGGAAGCAATTAAAAAAAAGAACAATTTAGAAATTTGCAGTGAATGAGGCAAGCGAAATGCGAAAGAAAAACTAGACAAACCTCTTCAGCGTGTCGAAGGATACTAGTCCTAACATCAGTATCTTCCAAAAAGGATTTATTCTTCATGGTACCAATCTGCTGCGCTACATATGAGTGCAAACTGCCTCCACTTGCCACAACTAAAAAAATGTTTTCAAATCGTAAACAACTGGCAACAAAGTGTGATCTTCGACTCCCTAGATTACCTCTTCCATTAGCACTCCTTCCAATAGGCACATCGGCTGGCTTCCGGAACTGTGGCCTTTGCTGATTATCCCGCATGCGAAGGTATTTCTTCAGCCGGAAACCTGTCACCTCCTTTTCTTCTCCTTCTTCACCACGAGGTTGGAACATCTCCAATGTCAATGCTAGAAAATTCCATTATTCAGCATGGGTGTTAGAAAAGAATGACAGTCAACTTACGTGACAGTATCATTTCTTCTCTGACAAACTCGCTGGCACGATTCCTTCTGACTGGCTTCGTGACACAGGTCATGACTCCACGGGTTGACAAGTTCTGATCGTAGTAAATCCTGAATTCCAAGATCGAATAAAAGTAAAGAGAACTCAGCAGATAAACGTACCTGATTGTGCCGTCGCTGAGACCAACTAGGATCTGATTCAATTTCGGATGCCAGTCAATTTTGGTGCAGCTCTAGAAACATTATTTTAGGGGAAGAAATGAAAAAATGTGCGTATAATCGAACTTTGATTCTAAACAAGACCAGAAAACAGTCGAACTCACTCTGTCTAACTTTTCGGTCATTTTGCCCGCTAACAATAACCTTCTGACAATAACTCACCCTTCCCGGATACTCGATCTTGTACACGAGCTCAAAGGTTTCAGAATTGAAGAAAACCAGTTTGCCGGGCATATCCTCGCCAGGTGACGATGTGCCAGTATACACCAATTCTCCTCTCGGTGAAAAGCCACAGTCAGTGCTGAAGTAGATACTCAATATGACAGCCAATGAGTGAATCCACCTTTGTACCTTCCAAATGCGTTTTCCAAGTCATAGGCTTCGAGAAGAGGTTTCTTGTTATCTTTCAAAGACCACATCTTCAAAGAGTCATCGAGACCCCTGGAGAGAATCCTTTGCGAATCTGGAGCAAAGGCGATGCAAGTGATGGGACCTTTGTGAGCTTGTCTTACGAGGTAATGCGTATTGACCTAGAAAATAAAGCAAATTAAGAAAGAACCCTTACAACAACGAAAGTTTAATAGTGAATTATAATAGTGAATTTTATAGGATCATTTTTAGCACAGAAGCAGTCGTATAAACTGCCAAGTATAGAGACCCGTTCCAAGATCAAAGGGGAAAAAATTCATGATCAGCTACTCACATAAAGATTTCCATACTTCCAAACTTGTATGGAACCATCATCGCATCCAGCTGCAATCAACTTTCCATCCACGGAGTAGCGGCATGACTGTGGCATGGCCCGCTTGCCATTTGCCGTCTTAGTTTTGATCACCTAAAATGACGCTATTCGATTATTTCCAAATAGTTCTTGAATGTACCTTCTTATGCGTGTTTATAGTCTTTGTCATGACTTTGTAATCCCGCATACTCCATAGTCGTATAGTTCTGGAAGTTAAAAAAAATTAAGTGATAAAGATATTGGCAGCCAAAGACTAACCCGTCATCAGCGCAAGTCATAAATTCCTCCTTGTGAAAGGGATTGAACTGACAACAGTTGATCGATGCTGTATGACCTTTTGTATAGTTGACATCGACTAGATATTGATCACCTAAAAAGTAGGATAACAAAATGCACTTCAAGATCTTGAAGCTCAGAAGCCTTTTCTTCCAGCGAGAAGAAATATTCTAAGTGAAGATAAAATCTCTAAACTGTAAAGAGAAAAACACTCCGCGTGAGAAACAATGAGATGAAAAGGAAAACAGTCGCCAATTCGCCTACCTCGGATAGTTTCAGCCCAAGATTTGCCAGTTCTGTCAAGAATATGAACCTGTGCTTTACTACTGCACACTAACATATTTTCGCCGTTTGCGCTGAACGCAATATCGTTGATCACGTGGCTAAAATACAGTGAACGGCAAATTTTCTCCTTCAAAATCTCCGGTATGACTTTTCTCACCTTTCAACAGGAAGTAGCTCTTTGTCAGCACGCAGACTCATATCCATTTTTTGAAAATCAAAAATTTTGACCTGGTAATCTACACCACCAGAAGCGAACCTCACTCCATTCGGCTCGAAACGCAAAGCCGAAACCTGTAGACGAAAAAAGATTGAATTCCTACCCCCTGTCTGATAAACAAACCCTGAGCAAAAAATACAACATTCATTGGCGAAACAACAAAAAAAAACACAAAACATACCGGCTTTCCGCTATGGACCAGTTTAGCTTCGCAAGATGTGGGTATCAAATTTACTGTCGGTATCTAGAATGATTAAAGATTGAGGGATGTTTTATTGGCGTTGAAAAAGACTCACCCCGTCTCCTACATAATCTACAAAATCTTCGTCATCATCGTCATCTTTTGAAGTCTTTGCTTTTGCGGGAGCAGCGGAACCGTTCTCTTCGCCGATAATAACGCTTTTATCTGGGACAAACCCCGGAGGTAACATCGGCAAGAAATCATCTGAACATTAATAAGATAACAGTAACTGGATGAAAACACCAAAGCATATCATGCACTTACCATCTTCCTCACTCACAGTACCACTGTCCTTATGTGCACTTTTCTCTGTACTTTGCGAGTCATTCTGAAAGTATAAAGTCCAGAAATGAATCTCGTTGTGGGAAGAAAACGCGGAAAGGGTCCTAAGGCTTCACAAAACTGGGCACTTGTTATTCTCGATTCACTTCTCTTCTGTTTTGCAAAACGCAAAAGAAAGGCAACAACTGTAACAAGTAAAAAAATGAAAGGAAGGATGCGATATCACTAGTAATTTTAGACAGAAAAAAGCTCACATTAACATTTTCCGGGTCCTTTTCATGGGCTTCGGCATAACGAGCTTGGCCAGCCTAAAAATACTAAGTATTTATAACATTCAGTAGCTCTCAAAGAAAAATACATGATAATCATAATTACCAAGATAACGTACCTTTCTAGTCTCTTCAAAGATTGCGTTGAAATCGAATACTCGCGCTTTCTTCTCTGCGTTGTTCGACTTCTTCTCTAAAAAGTACTTTAAAAAAACTTAGTTCCGACGCAGGTCGAAAATTTTTTTGAATTTTCCAGTGTACAAATACCATAACGGATTTTTTAAATTGAAATAGATAAATATATGCCCAAGCACAAATACCTTGAGATGTCGATGGACCCGCACTTATTTCTTCATCTGGAGCTTCCATTGGATTTGCACCTGTAAGACAGTGTTCGGAAGAAAACGCAACCTAACGACGTACAACTGAACGTGACTAGCACGAGCATAGAAAAACCATGCAAAAAACCATTCGGAAAACATGTTCCTCAACGAACCAGGGCCTCAAGAAAAGCAAACCCTACTTCGTTTCTTTTTTTTGTGAAAAAGCTGACTACGGTTGAAATGAAGGCTACGAAACTTTTTCAAAAGTTCGATTCGAAATTTTTTGAAGAACATTTTTTATCCAACGACACGCCAGCGTTAAGCGCAGGACGCAGCTTCGCGTGATTTCCGGCAATCGTTCAACTTATATCGGTCACTTCTCGAAATCTAAACAATGCTTCGCGTATCCCGTTTATCAGCAGCTGTGCTAAATGATTAACAGATTCCGTTTAGTACAGCATTTATTTACAAAGTCATTATCCACTAGGAACTTTATTTGCCATGTTCCCCTAGAAGCATCGCTTGTTGTGTTGAAGCCCTTCGGAACGAGGCAGTTCAATGTGTTGGGTTGTTAGATTAGAATTTATCTGCGCATTAGAGTGCTTTATCACCGCGCTGAAAAAAGCATTCTCGAAGTTGATTAGGAAGCTTTCGAAGTGCTAAGTAGAAGTTTTCAAACCACAATAATGGCGCTGGCCAACTTCCATGAAAGTTGTCAAAAGCATCCAAATGCGCCCAAAGCTCTCCCAAAACCGCCCAAACTTCCCTAACCTTACTTCCTTTCTCTCAGGTTTCCTCACATGAGAAATGAAGAGAGATTAGGCTGGGTTCATACTGAGCCGCACAAAGCGGCACAGTTCCCGCACAGCGCTCGAACTGTGCTTGAAGCTGGAACTGTGCCGGTTTGTGCGGCTCAGTATGAACCCAGCCTTAGGGAAATTTTGGCAGCGAAGTCTGGCCGGGGCCTATCACGGCTAGACCGTAGAGAAGAGGAGTGCGTTTCTGCTGCAGGTAACAAAATGCTTAATTTTGTGATACTCAAGCTGCAGCGCTGGGAAAGAGCACATAGGCTACTAAGCAGCAAATGCAGTGATTGCGGTTCATCAGAGCTATCCGTACCTAGATTGCGTCTTTATGGAGCTCTTGTTGTCCGACAACATCTGACCGGCATTTACATGCAAGTGTTGTCAGGGCCGCAGGATCACTAGATGAATCTTTGAACTATAAACCACTTCTATCCCACCACTACGTCACTATTTTGAAAAGAAGTTGACTCTAGTACAATCTTCGTTGTTCTTGTATGGATTTAGTTCTTCTTTGCCTCTTCATCATAATTTTTGACATGTGTTATAGCTCCTTTCTGAAGTGAACTGCATAACCATAGGCGATATTCTTTGTTCGCTTGACGCAGATACAGAAAAGCATTAGTTTTGCTGGAAGTTTGCCCGAAAGCGGGGGATGATAACTTAACCTATCACAGACTACTTTTCTCGATCTACGTTTGCTTTTGAAGAATTTGAATGTCAAAGAGATTTGTGCACTGCTCCTTACCTTTCAGTGTTTTATGCCATCTTTTATTGTCTCAAATAATGAGCAGATTGAAACTTGTCTTCCATTTGTCACCCTATGTGTCTATTCTCTGCAAATCAAAGAATAGATTTCAGGAATGTTGTCGGGCGAAGAAGTTTTCAAGAATCCGCTTGAAGGGCTTGAGGATGAGCCTTTGAACGGACACGATCAAGTCCGCGGTGAGCCACCACCGGCATCGTCGTCTTCGTCGTCGAAGCCAGCTCAGGTCGAAGTGTCTACTGATGGATTTGTCGATGTGGATACTAATGCGCCCAGCAGTCCTGGCAACATCGCCAACGACAACCGCTTCGTGAGTTGCATCCAACTTTTTATTTTTGCTTAATTTAAACACACATATTTCAACCTTTGTTTTCTAACATTGTTCGTTGCTGCAATCAAAAAGATTCGTTTGGTGTCTAAAAATTTTGAATAATTGTTTTAATGAGACATTTTGGTGGTGGTGGGAGGGGCGCCTGAACGTTACATCAAAAATACGAAAGCCGTGTCGGTCTTTTTTTTTGAGCGACCATAGAGTAGATTGTGTTCAACTTATACTTTTATTTTTCGAGAATGATTTATTTTACCTGCTTAGATGATTTCAATTCAATTTTAAGTTATATGGAGGGTTGTATTTTGACATATACATGTCACACATGAAAAGTCCTTCTTTGATTTTACGAACTGTTCCTGGCAATTTGCAGTTTTGAAGAGCTTGAACTTCCGAACTGCCTTCATATTACTACAGATGTTCTTGAAAGTCAAAAAATCAAAAAGAAAGGAGAATAAGAATTTTAAAATAGACAGGAGAATTGGAGGTTGAAGCGCTGCAAGAATCGGCTTCAGATCAAATGAGACTCATATTCGTAGAGGCAAAAATGATGCCAATGGATAGCCCTTCGTCCCTTCCCTGTATATGTAAATGAGATGCCGGATTCTCCAGAGTTTTCCAGAGAAGACTAAGAAAGTGCTACAAAACTTATGTGATAACCTGATAGATGCCAATCTCGATAGTGACACTGATTTAAAAAGCTTAACCGCAAAGTCACTGCAGTTGCTGGGATGCTCATCGTAAGCCTCGCGTCATGTAAAATAAATACAGAATAATATCATCATGAAATAACCGATACAAAGATCGAGCACACTGAAGTTGACACATTCTCCTACTTTCGATCAATTTATATCAGTTGATCAAGATATAATTATAGAAGTTCTTCCTCACAAATCACAGACGTTTTTGCTTAAGCTCACATATTATGCGAAGCACGTAGTCTGACTTAATATCTCAATTTGCGCGCTGTGGAAGTAGTTAAGGGTTTAGTGCTATGTTATGGTGCATCCCCCAGAATTGTTCTCGTATGAACCATCAAGGTGGCTGTTTTTCGATCATTCCAACATGTCAACTTCGAACAAGCTCTTCAAATTTGCTGGAGTTAACGTGTTAAAACGATCGAAAAGCAGCAATGTTGATGGTTTATATGGGAACAATTCTGGGGATGCACGATATGTGAAGCCCAAATGGGCATCGTACAGCATATTGAAAAAAGTGTGAAAGTGAAAGTCGAGTTTACGCATGCACTGACTTTGCAAACGATCAGAAAAATGAACTTCAAGCTAGAAGGGCAATGGAGGCAGACAGGCATACATCGATTTTGTTTGCATTGAATTTATCTATGTAATAAATCCACGCGCATTCATTTCATTGTTATCAGTTGCGTCTATTGATCCTTTTTCGCTGTGTCTGAATTGACTATTGACTCACGTGTTCATGCTTTCACACTGACATAGACGGATGTTGCAGCACCGTACTGAGGAAATCAATGTGGATCTTGACGCTGATAATGCCATATCTGTCGACATCTCTGATGCGTTATCGGAAAGAGATAAGGTATGCTTATCAGTTGTTTTTGTTTGATCAGGAATTCTCAGCTATAAATCATTTTTTGCGAAATTCTGGCCGCTTGATATTCACTTGTTTGGCAACTGCCTCTATATCACCTCTACATATTTGCTTTTGCAGGTGAAATATACGGTGCATACAAAAACTCGACTTCCGGGTATGCGCCCCGAGACTTCTGTTGTTCGTGAGCATGAGGAGTTCCTGTGGCTGCATAGTGTTCTGGATGAAAATGAGAGTTATGCAGGGTTTATTGTAAGTATGGGTTGCTTTTTCCATGATGTCACTCTTATGTGCTCTGCTTATCACCTTATCTCTATACTATTTTTTTATAAGCATTTCGGACCATTTTAGGTACCACCTGCTCCTCCTCATCCAGATTTTGAATCATCTCGTGAGAAGCTCCAAAAACTTGGGGAAGGTGAAGCAACAATGACGAAGGAAGAATTCCTGAAGATGAAGCAGGAGCTTGAACAGTATGTTTCTCTTATCATATTCTCAGCTTTGCTTAGTTTCTCTACATGGTATTTATCGAAATTTTCTAAGGGACTACTTGGCTCAGTTTAAGAAGACCGTAGCCATGCATGAAGTGTTTTTGCAAAGAATTGCTGCACATCCTGTATTTCGGCAAGACACAAACTTCAGAATCTTCCTGCAATATGAAGATGAGGTAGATCTTTACTATCTTTTATTTTCACAAATTCTTGTCTTTGTTCTCTCCGTTTCTAAAATTTTCCTTTTTCTTTTTCCGTACAACGTTTCGTCGCTGCAAGCATAAGTAACTGCTAATAACTATTATTTCTGCATCTAATACATCTCGATTTTATAAGTTCGTCTCTCGCCTAAGGAAAGCATCCTGGAGCTTGCGTACTCGCTTTAGAGCACACTTCTGCTAGCTCTATCGTGTAATACAATGGCGATGTACGGGTAGTGGTCAGATGTTCTTGTCACCATATCTAGAAGAGCATTGTGGAGATAATGCATCTTTTGGCTTTTCCAGTGATGGTCTATGTACACTCTTTTTTTTGCTCAAAGGAGCCCATTGTGTTGCTGCAGTATCAATTTTATCACGTGATTTGGCAGGTCAAATATTCCTTGCTATCTTATATCCAGGGTTGAATTGAAAATGCGAACAAATGTAACTTTGTAAAACTCGCAGCAATTTGAAGACGGACATATTATGGCTGCAAAGTTTGAGAGCGATTCCTTTACATATGTTGATAGAGCGAGCCACTATTGCCAGCTGTGCTAACAGGAGAGCTTGAACATTCCATCCATGATTTTGATGTAGGATGCTTTGTCAAATTTGAACTTGTCAAGCTCTGCATTCTTGCTTAGTAGTCGTGGCAATCATGACATCTGACAGTTAGCAGCAGAATTTTCGCAACGCTCCAGTCAGTCAGACTGTGATTGTTCGCATCTGATTGTCTACTCCTGTCTCTCTTCTTTGCTATGTAAGTCTTCTTGGATATGGCTGAGAATCTTGATATATGGCGACTTGAACAGTAATTGCACATACATTTTTGGTCCGGAAGGTTCTTTTGTCTTTCTTACTTTACACAATTTAGCTTATGTTTCGGCTTTTGCAATAACCAGGTCTCTCGATCATGACTATGAACGCGATTTTTTCGAGAAATGAATCGTATCTCTTCTAGTAGGATTGAGACTAAAGAAAAAGTGGCGTTCTGAATTTGAAATTAGCAATCATCAATCGTTCCTCAAGCCGGATGCTTCTATAATCTGACGGACCATTAATGGCTGCTTCTCCGGTGCCGGCAACTCTTACAGGTAAGCAAGCCATGGGCTGTAAAGCCCATCAGTAGTTTCGGCACCTCAGGAGCACTATGTTAATGGTATTTACTAAAGTATGATCAGCTCCCAGATTCTTGTGGAGGCAGATTGCGGACTTCCGTGATTTCAAGGATAAGCTAACGAGAGAGTACGAAATGCGCTGCTATATTGTGGAGTTTTAACAAGTTTATCCTGAAAATCAGGAAAATCTGCAAACCGCCCCCACACGAATCTGGGAGCCGATGATATGTAACGTTTCGCAGCGGGACTTCTTTCAGCTTACCGGACGCTCGCCAAATCCCCATAATGCGTACATTTTCGAGGATGGAAGATGCTCCGTGAGACGACTCGTTCGTGACGGTTTGAGCAACTTTTTCCTTGACATCATCACCTGTCCTCGTTGTGGCTCGAAAATGAGAGTCACACAGCGTCATGGCCGATACAAAGGTGAAGCACGTTTGTACTGGACCTACAGATGTGTCGGTTGTCAGTCTTACCGCTCTCTGATATCGGCGCAGAATCAGCCGCCATCGTATGGCTTACCTAGAATCCTTGCGAACAGTAATGCTAATCGCGGAGTTATGAAACAGGAACAGAAGCCACTGTCTCTGAAGAGACCAGCTCAAGAAGAAATTCCTTCAACAGAGGCACCAGCGGAAAAGGCAAAAGAGAGCGGCTTTGTCATCTATATTCCAAGAGCGCTCTCGCCTGAAGATGTGAAGATTGTACGCTTGGCATTCTTCAAGATTCTCACTGATCAGTATGACGAAGAACGTGATCTGCCAGCTCTTAAGCAGCTCCGCGCATCGCACTCAAATCTGAGTTCGTGAGCGATTTCTGGTGAATTCAGAACTTTCAGGGTTTAGTGACATGGTGCTCAAATACCGAATCAAGGTTAAGAAACATATTTCAGTCAAATTTACATCAGATTCAGTCCTTTTCAAAATTATTTTGATCATCTGATCTTCCGAAATTGAGTTTTGGTTAGTTGTTTGGAATCTTTTTCAGTACTTCAAATTCCTTCATGCCACTTTATGTCTCTTTTTCAAGGGCACAGTGCATTTTTCGCAATATTTGCCATATCGTATGGGATCTATTCTTGCGTTTTTGTTAATTTCCAGCTATTTGCGCGTAAACATTACAATTTATTTCCTGGTGCTCCGAAGCTTCGGTGTTTCTTTGCGTTTAGAATTTACGTTATCTCAGCTTTGCATGCATCTCAATATTGTTTTCGTTGTTGTTGCTCGTTACTAATAAAATTTGGTGGAACTTTATCGCAGTCTAGTAGGTGTTTGTAGCATAGTACCTTACCTTCGCTATATTTCATTTTCACTATTTATCTTTATTCGGCTTTGCCATTTTCTTGTCCACAGTGCAGACTTGAGTTCATATCATCGCTTTTTTCTGACTAATTTCAACTTCAGTAGGTCAACTACTGCCGTTAGTCGTGTATGTCGCTTACGCATTTTTTGAATCTTAGTCAATCCAAAAATCTTGGTCAATACGCTGTTATGACAGCTCCTCCAAATTTTTTTTGTAAGCCAAGATTATCTTTGTAGCATATAAACACTTCATTACTTGTTGTCTGGATTTTCTTTCCGCAAAATTTGCAAGGGATTTCGCATATAAAGCGATTTTTTTTCACCATTCAGCAAATCAGCTTGGGAAACCAATTTTTGAATAGGTAGCTGTCATGGATAGTTAAAGATTTTATTTTTCGACTGTTTCCAGTGCATGTCGTGAAAAAAGGTATCCATTCAATGTTTCGCCATCATCTGAAACAACTTTTTCCTATGTAGCTCAACAATTTCTATTTGAGTCGTTGCTTTTACTTCTCTATACGACCCGTTGTTATAAACTTCCTTGATTCTATTATATCATTCTAGTTGGCTGTGCGAGGGAAGAACAAGAAGGAAGTAGTGGAGTCGCTTTGGAAGCGTTTTACCCAATCAGCTGATGAAGTCTTGCTGTCAGGGCAGGTGAGCAAATATTCTCTACGCATATTCTCTCAGTTTCGTTCGAGTATCATCTTTCGTCTTGGATATGTTTCGAATACATTCATTTTGTAAGAAAGTAATGGTCGCTCATTACACACATGTTCTTATATTCGTGGCCAATTTCAGAGAGATGTTGACGACTTTTTCGAACATGAGCGCAATTATCTCGTGGAATACAATACCCACATCAAGGACGCGGCTTCGAAAGCGGAGAAGGTTGTGAAATTGCGCAAAAGTGGGTTGCTTGGCATACTTTTTTGTTATTCTTTGCTATTGTTATTATTCCTCACTTTGTTTCAGTCATTATCTCGTATTGAATTTTTGAGATTGCTTTACCTCTCATGCATCTCTCTGTCCCTGAATTGCTTGCTTTTTCATTTCACTCTTGGTATTACCCATATTAGGGTCGACAAAAATAAAATTTATCTCTGAAAATTAATCTGACTTAGCTATATTCGTTCACTAGTAACTCTCTTTTTCGTCCACACTCTGAGTCGAAAATTTATTTTGAGTTTTCTTGCAAATCATTCCAATTTGCAAGTTTGCTGTGAAACAGCAACTTGTTTATTCCATGTCCCACTCAGTTTTCTCCTAATACTTGTGTTACATGATTTCGCTCTTGATTATGGCCGTCAAATCTCCTGTAGATACCATTTAATTTGAATTTGATCCGTCTTTACCTTTGATATCGCTTGCGACACAGCAATGCTAAAAAATAACTTTCAACTTTATTCGTATCAATCTCGTCATCCGCTTCGTCTGAATTAGAGGTTTATCTCGATTTGGAGATTCTTGAAGGCACCGTCCACCCAAATTCTCGACTTCCATGTTTTTGTTGCTTTCGGGCCTTCTGAAGGCCCTGTCGAATATGAAGTCGAAAATCCCAAAAACCCCTGTTTTGGAGAAAGCGGGACGGGTGGAAGTGCAGTTTGCAGGGTTGCGGCGCGGTTATTGCCCGGCGTATATCAGCGCCGCACCCCTTAAAGCTGCATAATGGGTGGAGTGACCAGCTGAGCGGAGTGACCAGCTCTGGATCACGTACCTTCCCGAGCGGATTTCTCGCTCCGGAAGCAATCTTTTGCGGGGGAGCTTGGGGGCTGGCCTAGGCCCCCCAAGTTCCCCCGCAGGCTGGGGGTTGATAACATACTAATGTGGGGGGCCCTCATGAACCCCCACTTTGAGTGGACGGTGCCTTTAACAGTGCCATGCAGTTCGGTTTTTGATGTTATCTTGAAGATTTTTGTTCGACCCCTACATTATCAGCACGGTGTAATACCTAATAGCTGATGCTACTTTGCTTTACGATTTTTGCTGACACTCATGCTGTCATAGAAACGCCCTGCATTGCGTGATTCAATGGCCTTCATATGACGTGATTGGAAAACTGCTGTTGGATGTGATGTTATTCTTTTTGGCATCATAGGCTTTCTATTCCTTCACTGCAAATGTGCTATACCTGTCCAATTAAGTGCAAAGTAGGCATTTATTGACAAAAAGATTAACATTCCTTTAAGTGACACGTGTAATTATGATCTATTCTTGCACACATTGCTTCGCCACCCTCTACTCTGCTGACGTTTTATCCAAAAGTCGAAAGGCCAACATTTAGTCATTAATACCTGATTGATGAATGCCATTCCTCTTTTGCTTTGGAACACTAGACCTTTGTATTGTTATCGTGTGTCAGCTTCTTATAAATTCACAGAAAACCTGAAATTCACAGCATGGGAAACAAAGCATAAGTTCGGAGTTGTTCTGAAGATTTTATAGAAGGCTGGAATTTACCCGGCCCCCGCAAGCGTCTAGTAACAAAGAATGCTGTGTTGATATCTAGATATCAACACAGCTGCAGCCCAGCATTTTCATAATGAGGCTTATGTTTTTTCTATATTGGTTTTTTATCAGAATTAGCAGAGAAAAGACCTATCTTTTGAGTTACCTGTGATCATTATATATAGGTCATTATATACGGAGTCGTTGGTATTAGGTGTTGTCTATCTTGTCTGTGGATAATGGAAAAGATTTACTATTTCGTGTAGTGGATTTTATTATTTTATAGGTAGAGTGACATTTCAGAAGGAGGGTATAATCAAAATTCTTTTGCGTCGAGTAACCAGTATTGGCCGTGTGCCAGAGCTGTGTCAGCGCATAGCGCGTGCATGCCCCCGTATTGATCGATTGGTATGTCTGAGCGGCGCTGGCATGGCCCTGGCACGTGCAACTCTGGACGTAGGATTCGCATGTACGCTGTGTGGGACAATAAATGTTTTCATGAGCGGGATTTGACTAGAAGCACCGCTTTACAATATCTTTTGTATCCTTTCTCTCTTTTCGTGCACTTGATACAGACTCATCTTAGCGCTCAAATGGCCTTCAACTTCGCTGTTAAGTATTCATCAAAACGTCGCGACTGAGGCTTATTGTGCTCGAGAAAGTTCGCTTGCTTGATTATCCTAGCCAGTATTCTTTGTTCATCAATCACATGCCAATCAAACGGAGTCATTTTTGGAACTTTCGGGTTTCGTTTTTTACCTTTAAAACCAGTTCTGATGTGTACCAGAGATTTCTGGAAAATTTTTGACATTCCCGAATGATTGATGGGTATTTATAGGATTGTTAGTCGACGATCATGGTCGGTTTAGTGTTCTGTTCTCACTGATGATTTTACCTGGGCATATGCCCATTGGTTGTGGGTTTTTTGTAGTAAACGGGGTTGTTGCAATTTCGATAAGCTGTATATGGCACATCTGCTTTTGTATGTCCTAATAATCCATATTCTCGGTTGGATGTTTGTCGATTGAAATTTTTTGGTTATGAGGGATATTTTGAGGGTGTCAACGTTATAAAACAATTTCCAGTTTCGTCGAGACTTCAGGAATGAGTGTATTAGATTTGGATGGCAATCATACTTTGTTACTTTATTAAATAACTTTGTTCTGTACCAGTAAAAAACTTATAGCTCAGTTAATATTGATCTTATTGTCCTTGAAAAGAGTTTAGGATCAAAACCTGGATGGTATCGTGAGGTTATGTCAATTTGTTCTTGGTACTTTCTTTTCCAAAAAAGATTCTGTTCGATAAATTTATCGTTTTTTTTTGGATTTTACAAGCGCGACAAACGACCTGATTTACGTGCCGTCCTTGTGAAGATCGACTTGCCCTTTTGAATTTCATTCGTGCCCTTCTTTGCTTAGGAAAGCAAAATAACATCATGGTCGTATTCTTTCTTTTTTAGGACTCCTACAATTTTTGCTGCTTGATGTTTTCCTCAAAGCCTTGGATTATAGTCTCCTGGGTACATTTCTCCTTTTTGGCTTTCACTTGTCGCTTGTCGCTTATAGCTCTAGCATTCTTTCTCCCTTTTTTCACTCTTTCATGCAGTTTCTACATTGAAGCGCTTTCACTGACATTTCGTACTTTTTGCCCACAAAATATCATATGACCACATGTTGCGGAGAAGCTGCTAGTGTTTTCTGAAGTTTTCCTCGTTTGATTTTTGGCTTTGACCAAACTAACAAAAAAGAAATTAGATTTGTCAGAGTCTGTCAACTAGGCAACTTCCTCACACATTTTCACTCGATGTCCATCCGTCAAATAAGTACTATTGCACTTTGGAAACTGACTTTTCGCCTCATCTTTTTGGTATAAGAGGGATTATCTGGTTGCGGACAAAATATTTAAGGTGGACACACTCTGAAGGGACGAGCCAGGGCTGAATATGGCTAAAGTTACCTCTCCCATTCGCTCATCTTTTTCAACTCTTTCTTTTGCTCCATTAGAAGGCGAGGTAGCATTGCTTAGTCTGTGTACTTTGTGAGTTGGAGAGTTTCCAATAATTTTTCACGTTCTCTTTTCCATTCTCGCTATGCTAATCCTTATTATTTCTTCGAATTACAGGCCTGTATGTGCAGATTTCAAGATATAAAGGGATTTATTTGGTGATGGTATCTGGTAATTCTTTGTTGAATTCTGTTTTTCTGTTTCTTTCATGATTTTATGAAATTACTAAATGGTCTGTTTCTTCTTCTTGCTTCAGTATATCTGATCAGTCAATGTCGTTGATTTTCTAGGCCTTTAAAATGAATTTTTCCAGGAGGAAAAACTTATTGACACCCTCTTTCCTTCGTCTTTTTTGGGTAACTTAGTAGAAAAAGAGCTTTCGAATGCATACAAACGCAATTTGCCAAATCTAACAGGAAGTCCGGAGAAAAAATAGTGTGGGTTATTGCCTAAAGCATTCAAGAATTTTTTTGCTAACTTCAAAGCATTTCCTCTTCTTTCATGTTCATAAAATTGCTTTTGTTTGAGCCTTTTAGAGCATTAGTGCCCCAAATGACGTAAATAGCACTCGTTTAGTCGTGCAAATCGGCAAAGTGGTGGTTAGAGTGCTAGCGGGGGTTCGTTTTTCTCTCTTCCGCTCTCCGCATGCACTCGACGTTCTGCAAACGTCTGCAGCGATCGAGTCGGCGGTCCTCTATGCTCCTTCCCTCCCCCCCCCCCCCCCCAGCCCTTCCCCGTCTCGTTCGCCCTTGTCCATCGCAAAAGTCTAGCAGCTGTCGTCGGTCTCTCATTTTTGTGTCTCGTCTCCACCCCTCCCCCTTCTCCAGCAGCTGTGCTAGCCGCCAAAATTGGTATTTCGTAATTTTTGTGTAAGGTCGTGCCGGGTATCTGAGACACATTTTCGACGACGGCTGAGAAAGCCGACACGATTATTGCAGAAAAGTGCAGAGCTGTCGCGTTTCGTGGAATGTCGAATCTAGAATTTTCTATTTTGAGTCGGCGAATGTTTTAAAATTGCTGTCGAGGGTGTCATCCAGCTCGAGAGCCGTATTCTTTTTTTTACTGAAGTTTTCCACTTCTTCGCATCATTTTTGGGGAGTGGTGTGCATTTTTGCGGCGAAAGAGGTGTGTCCAGGATTGTCTCTCATAGGACCCGCCCCTTTTGCCCCATTTTTCAATCTTCCTCAATAGATCTCCATGCAGTGTTTATGATTTATCATGCTAGCCGTTCATACATCAGTTCTCCATAAATGTCCCACAATGACGTAAATACGTTTGGAAAAATTCCTCATATTTGTTTACGAGGTATTTTTCGCATTTGATCGTTTTGCGCTGCTCCCCATTTTTCTCTTGAAATAAGCTGGACAGTTTAAGAATTTGTATCCTTTTGCATTTGAATCAGATTGTAGGAAGCCTTGAATTGGCAGATACATTCATAGCCTTTGTTCTTTACCTTGGTACAATCGCGGCCAGAAAAAACAAATGCCTTAAGCTTTTTACGAGACTTTTTCATCCTATGTATTCTGATTTTACCTATGTTCTGCCATTCTACTATTTGGTGTACGTAATTACATAGTTACACGATATGTTTACTCTTATTTCTGAGGTGTGAAAATAGATGAGTAGGAGTTGACTGCAAAGTTATTGCTTTCTGCATGTTCTATGTGCGATGTTAGAGTGCAGCCAAAAACGTGGGCTTGTTAGCAAGTCAAGCCGGGAATTTATGATCATACTAGCTGAAAGCTTTCATTTGTCTGATTATGCTTCTTTTTTGTCGATTATTCGCATTTTAATCCCTTGTGAATAATCATTCTGCGAATTGGTACAAGTTCAGGTTTTGCTTGCTTTAACTTTATTACTCCTCGCAGTTGATTGATTTGAAGTCGGAGAAGATATAATCTGTTTTAGAGGCGGTGTCTCGGCAGAATTCATTTTTTAGTTTTTCACCATTTCGAAGCTTTCTCGCTAAGAGGAATCCATAGCGCTTTTCAGCGCTGAGGCAAAATTTGGAAAACGAAGTTCTGTCGAGACACTGCCTTTAATTGCGAGAGAGAATAGCATAAAACTGCAGATCTCGCTAGATCCCTTGAAATTGGATAAGTATCACGCTGTCGGAGCATCTTCGACTACGATAGGAGCACAGTAAGACAGCGAAATTACGAATTTACTTGAAAGTTTCCCAACCTATCATTCGATATAGTTTTTGAAATGGTTACTTACTTACAAGGGAGTCTTGTTTAGTCGAAGTGGCCTTTCTATTTAAATGGATGTACACCACATTAAAGGCCATAAAACGCTGACCACAAACCTGCCTTCCTTATTTGCAGAACGTTCATGGACGAGAAGTTATGAGCGTTTTTTAAAGCCAGGAATTGAATGTGCATTTTGGATAGAATGAGTTATTAAAATCTTACTAGCCCTTAAATAATGCAACAAGTGTGACACATTTATTTGATGTATAATAGTTTTTAAATAAAGTGCTTTGATGTTTATCACTGCTCCATTAGAGCTAGAAAAAGTATTGCGGCTACTTTTGCTCTAGTTGCACATTCAATTTTTCGCTCCAATAAGCGCTCATCCTCATCCATAAATGCTCTGCAGATAGGGAAGGCAGATTTGGAATCAGCAATTTATGCCCTTTAATATGGTACACATCTTATCTAAAAAAGCCACTTTCACTAAACATGTATTCCTTGTCAGACATTCTTAATACCCTGAATCCAGTCATGCAAAATGAATGAGATGATTGTGTTATGTGTGAGATTGTTTGAAATTTTAGACATTTTTGCGATTACCTATCTCATGCATGAATTCATAAATTCAGCGAGAGGTGCACGCAGGATCGTGATTGCATGATATTTCGCTTTCCTAAAAATTACTGCTTCTCTTTGGAAAAAAATAATCCCGTTTGCGCTGGACTCCCTCTATGAACATACTTTCTTTTCTTCTGTGAAAGCAGGTATTTGTGTGTTCTACTTGGATCCAAAGATTCTAAGAAATCAAAGATTTCTTATAACTATTCATCTAACTTTGAGCTAGAGTTTTGATATATTACCTTGAATTTCATGAAAAGCCAGCAAATGGGTCATCAGCTGTGAAATAGTGACTAGTGAAATAGCACATTTTATCGCCTTTGTGAAGACGAAAGGCCTAAGTGGGCCCTGACTTTGGGCCAAGTCAGCATTCTGCTTCTTGGGGTTCGGCGACCCTCAAAATCGTGGTCTTTTCGACTATGAAGGAGGTTGTGTTAAGTGCACATTCGTAAGTTTCAACACATCCACCTCTCATTATCCCAATTTTTCAAAACCCGCTTTCTCCTCCGAGAGTCGTTGGGGGCAGAGCGATTCTTTTTAGCGCTACAGTATCTTGCCTAAATTTCATCAGCATCTCTGAACAGGCGGCATTCCAATGTGGGCGTCTGGCCAATGTTGCGATCATTCACCAAACCAATCAGCTGTCACATTGTGGGGTTCAAGCAGGTGTTTTTCCGTTGCCTCCGTCCATCGCTGTTGCCAAGAACTCAGCGCTCAGTTTATCTTTCCCACACTTCACTGCAATCACGAACACGCTTGGCAGTCATCGCTACGAGCGCTCACGGCTCGTCGAAGCTTCTCGCATCGTTTTCTGTTTGTTCGCTTGGGCTTTTGAGACGTTATTCTGCAGCTAGGTTTTTGAGCCTCTTATTGTGTGGTTGCCTAGAGCCGGGTGCTCGTAATCATTATGTTAGAATGTCAAAAGAATGTGAGGTTTAATTTTCATAGGATTGTGGTGGTTACTAAGAGTCAGATAATAATAATTGAAATAATTGTTCTGGGTGGACTATGGATGCCGAGTTCTATTTTTTCCTCCAATAATTTTAATGGTAGCTTTCATACTTTTCGCATAGAAATGTCATCTGATTTAGGGGCAGCGATTTTCAATGGAAAGACTTGTTCTTCCATTCAATACATTCCTTGTGCGCTTATACGGAATCTTGTAATTTTTAAATTTTTTCTATAAAAAACTGTCGTTGCGGAGATTTGTAGACTCACTCTGTCAGCTTTTGGTGAAAAAAGTGCATTGTTTGTCAAAAGACGAAAAATCAAAATCGCAACTTCATTGTGAAGTTGCACACAACGTGCACTTTGCGCGTAATCGGAGTCTGTTGGCCCCGTAGCAAGATTTTTCTGGAAGTGACCTGTTTTGTGTAATTTCAGCAAATAATTATGCAAGTAATTTGTTTCTGGTTGTGAATGATTTGGGTGATTTCAATTAGTCTTTTATGATTATTCTACGGTGACTAATTTTTGCATATACATTTAGATTTCAGTGTTTTGAAGTCCTAGAGAGAATAATATCATTTATCAAATTCATGCAATGAGTACGGTATTTTGACGCACAATATGGAAATTGTGTGCATTTGTATAGTCATTCTCTATGTTCGAGTTTTTTTTCAGATATCAATTGCTGTTAAAACAATCTGTATTTCTATTGCCTTTATGTCCAGAAAAGTTTATTTTGCAGTATTTTTTGGAATCATGAGAAATTCTGGAATCCTTGGTAGAATTACTGCTCATTTATTTCACTGGATCACAATTTGAAAGACTTCGCAAACTTTTGATTGACAACAGGCCATAGATCCTTGAACAATTAGCGCCGTGCCATGCGCTCGTCCTTCGCGATGAGGGATGCCCACATCGTTGTTGATCTATATACGTCTGGGAAAGGGGCGGCCGCATGTTCGTGTCGTAAACAACGAATGTTGTTCGTGTACCAACTGTACTAACTGGTTTATCCGCTTCAAGTTTTCTAGCAAGTTTCGTATCGCAGCATTGATTTGAAATTTTAGAAAGCGTGGAATGTGATTTTTGGGATTCGAAGTTTTTCAGTTGGTATTTATTGAATTCAACAGCTTGAATTTGGCCAAGACAGCAAAACAAAAGCTTCGGATTCTACCCGGTTTCTATTTTTTGCGAATATGTTTGTTTCTTGATTCTTTCGATATGGAAGCCTGTAAAATCTCTTCGTTTCCTGCGATTTTTGATTCCTTCTTGCACGAGTCGTGGCGTAGCCATCAACAGAGCTTTCGATCATATTTCCATATGTTTACCTTCATACTCTGATTTGAGTATGGCAAAAATAGCTGCAATGATGAAATACCGAATGAGGCAGTTCCATCTTGGTACCATCTTTTAATTTTGAAGCGTGCCTTGCAAGTTGGGATCCTGGACCCCTTTTTTACTAGTGGGAGGCTTTGACTAAGTTATCGGCCAAGTTACAGCTCATTTGAGGCATTCTTGACTGAGATAATCAAGCGTAAAGTTCAGCCCAGACCGTATTCTACCCCGGCCCCAACCAGTACGGTATGGGCCAGAGTTCAAGCTAGTTTTACTCCGCCTTGAATGAATCATTTGAGCTGCTGCTTGTGCAGTAGCTCATTTCAACTCATTATATGTCTACACATGAAATATGCGAGCACCTTCCAAAATTGCTAAGCTATACTTCATGTTGCTTCCCCCCACACTCCCATTCCCTTCTCCTTTCCCCATTCTTACGTCATCGTCTACATAATCTGAATAAACCAGAATATATATGCTAAAATATGCTATGGATGCACTTTTGCGATAGGAACGAGGTTTTTTGAGATGACTGATTTTTCAGCACGAACAAGTGCTAGTTTTTGTCGATTCTGCGCTACAGGTGTTCTGCAAACGAATTCCAGCTATAGTGCATAGCAGCGCATTTTTTGCTTTGTCATTACATTAGCAGTGCTTCCGGCTATGACGAATGTTAAATGTAGCGCGAGTCTCTTGCGATGTCTATACCATATAGTCTTCTTTTTCAAACACTTGTGCAGTTTTGATTTACTACCGTATGACTACCGTAATCCTACTTTACCACGATGCGCATACGTGTTTATTATTCTTGAGTGGCTCAATCAATCCTATGAATCCTTTTCTCGAGCTTGTTGCTTCTGTCTACATACCTAATAAACATGTGCCGAAATTCTTGGCTTTTTTTCTTCCAACAGTTTTCTCTTCTCATCTTTTTCGCATCATACTTGATTATTCTATTCGAATTTATGGATTTTGAAGGCCATGAAATTTAGATGTGGCCGAAACATATGCAAAAATCGGCGATTGCCTCGAACGTATGGCTCGTGTCGAACCGGACAAAGTGCTGGCTCGAACTGAGGTACGAGCATCGGATGGAATGCATAAAATGAAGAAGGTGAGCACTTTCAAAAATATCATAGAAGGCAAATGTCAATTTATTTGGGTAAGACGACAGAGGAAGGGAAATCAAATTTTTTTAGTCAAAAAAGTCTACGAGCTGGTAGTGGACCAATTTGAGTGCCGTAAAGGGCACACGGTTTCCACTTTCTCAATTCATCTCCCTCAATTATTTATTCAGAAACGTTCCGAAATCATGATTTCCATAGTGCTGGAGGGATTGCAGTTTCACATCAACGATCAGACTCATCAGATCTACACTTTGATTCAACTGGCTTAGCGGCTGGAAGAAGGGGCTTCATGACCTAATTAGCGCTACATAGTGAACAGAGAGCACGCGCGCGACAGAGACGCAGACTGCGTGCGCGAGCGGAGCACCGCCTTTCAGCCGTCAAGCCAGTTGAATCCAAGGTTACCTTTCTTATAGACTGCAGTATTTCTCAGTTTGCTCCCTAATTTCTATCAATGAGTTAGATTGAGAAGGGGGGGGGGGGGGAGTTTTTAGAGCGATTATCGCAAAGAGCAGAAACTCATAATGTGCTGAAAGTTAGTTAGGTAGTCAGAAACATTTTTTTAAAATTTTGAAACCTTGATCAAACACAAGAAGAAAATCAGCGAAATTTGCCTCTGATATTTTCTGTTCAAGGTTGAAGCGCGTTCCGCAAATGACGAAGAATTGAAGTTGACTGATACATTGACATACTTCACTAGAGATACTCAAGCTGCCAAGGTAAGCTCTTATTTGAGGCTTTTATGTCTTTTTTCCCTTTTCCTATTTTCTTCACGACCTATCAAGCTTCATGAGATGCGAAACTCATATCTTTCCGCATCTATGCATTAGCGGATTGCTAGCTGTTTGCGAGGTGCAGATGAATTATTGATCTGAAATGGATAAAGAGTCTATGGGGATGAGATACGCTTTTCATCTTCTCAGCTCATTATTCATGATGTTCTTTTCCGCGACGAAGGAGGAGAACTATGTCTCAGACTATCGCTCTGTTTTCTATTTGTACAGCGTCTGTCTACCACTTAGAAGGAAATGAAGTTATTGTTGATTCGTACTAGTAGATAATCCTTACCGACAATAAGGAAATTTTCGCGAGGATCCTGCCTCTACGAATCAGAAATCGTGGGAAAGTCTTCTTTTTAGTCATATTGAAGAGGGATATTTCCATCGCATTGGAAAGTTACAATTCAGATAGGCTTTTAATTCTTTTTTTTTGGCAAAATCTTTCATTTGCATGTTTTCGTCGGCGAGAGTAAGTTTCTGTCGCCATCATAGCTTGCTGATAATGTAATTTTTTTTTTCGGAGAAGGTGGCTATGATGTTGGACTGGTCAGTTTTTTCCTTTTAGCTCTCTGCTTATAATGCTTGATCTTTTCTTTCGCATAGATCACCAACTCAGTCCAAGTAATTCCTTTTCATTTCCTGTTTACCGAGTAGAGCGCTGCCTGTGTAAACATATTGAGCCAAGTAACCAACTTGGTCCAATTCGTTTATTGTAAACGTCATTTGTGGGATTTTCGTGAGTAAAGTCTTTAGTGGATAGCAGGGCTCGAAGTGTCGAGATTCTGCGCTCCGAAGTGTTCCATTTTCCTACCACTTCCCCCCCCCCCCTAACCCCTACCTCTGATGCATTTTAATGTCACTGAGAGGTAGCCGCGCCCATGAAGATTCTTGGATCTCGCCTAGGAAACGACTTTATCGGAGAAGAAGTTCGATATCTTTTCTAGCTGGCGCTCAATTCAATTTCTGAGCGGCGAGTACTTCAAGAACACTCTAAAGGAACTTGCACTCCTCAGGCCAGCACAACCACCATCTTGAAGGACGCAGCGCAAAGCGTTTCACTTTCATATGGTGTGCAGGAAGTAAGAAACGAACAGCAGCAGCGGTGTCTCGAAAAAGATCCATCATATCGCGCACGAGCGGCGCTCGCGTCTGCAGCTGGGGCTGATCCCAAAAGTGCAGAGCATTTTTTGTGTGCCCCCTTGAGAGATCGGCCCCATCTTGCAAATGAGACGCACTTCGTTTTTCGCATCTGTCGTCGGAAAAACGAATTGGAGAGACCGCTGTGACGCATTGGTGAAGACTTTTCGTGGACATTTCGTGTTTGTCGAAGCAGACGAGAGGTCAGTGAAAAATGTGCTCCGCAAACACAGAAATGTTGCAAAACGAGGTCGACGCGCTTGAGTGGATTGCGGGAATTTTGCGCCCTGAATAGGCACTGTACAAATAGGAGCTCAGCGACAAATCGTCATCGAACGCCGGAAATTTTTGTTGCCATTCATCATAGAGGTCATACTTTTACCTAGTCAATGTGCTATGAAAATCATTTTCGTGTTTTTGTTTTGTTTTGTTTTGTTTTTGTTTGTTTTTTTAATCATTTTTGCACCTCAGAAGATCCGCAATTCTTGCTTGTAAGCGCAAATGCGTGAGAGTTTGGTCTTAATTCTTTTTACAGGAAATATGCAGGCTTAGCCTAAAATCATGGAATTTTCAATTTATCTTCCAAAGGCTTTATCAGGTTTTCGTGTTCTCTTTACATTCTGTTAAATATCTTGGGAACAGGTTCTCAAAAGCTCCTATTGTCGGGACCTGCGGTCAAAAAATGCGATGATAGTTGTCTGCTTTTTTGTCAAAGTCGCCCTCTTTCCCATGCATGAAAAGAAATCTGAATGAAAAACTACTGCAAAGAACTTTTATGGAAAGTTGCCTTGTTTTTTATTGGAATTTTTCGGGTCAAAATGTTTTAAGAAGATTGTGTCGCAAGAAAACACTTATACCGGAAGTATTGGAGTTTTTGTGATCTTCTCAATGGTAAGAAAATGCATGACTTCCCATGCATAACATTATAGAAGAATTTGTTCTAAGCGTATTTGATGGGACAATTGTGGAGCCAATGCGGCTCATGGCAGATTTTTTTACCCATGAAGTTGTATTTATCGCTGTCTTCTATAAGCGTGGGGGGGGGATGGCCTGGCAAGCTAAATTTTCCGTGAAGTGCCCTGGGAGATTTACTAGAAAAATTTGCTTTTTAACACTGAGTCTCAATGAAGAATCTGTGATTTATCTTCATTTCTCGCAAATGACAACGTGGCTTGCACAGTTCACAAGCTCACGTGACTTTCAAAAATTTTGTTTTACATTTCTGGTGGAGGGGCTTTATACTACGGAGATATTTTTGTCCTCGAAATTTCCATCCTGCGAAGAATAATTTCAACCATATCTTCCCCAACTATTGATCTTCATGTGCGTCACTGCTCCGTCAAATCTGCACTCGAACATAAAATATGGACGATTAACCGCTCTTTGATAGTTTTCGGTCGTCACTCTCATTCCTCTCCCCAGTCCATTCCTCGTAAAAATGGTGTCCGTCGAGGCGCTTTTTGGCCGCCAGACGTAGACGTCCTTCACCATCGCCATTTTTCTCATCTAGTGGGTCCGGAAATTGGTTCTAGAGCAACGATTCGTTTATATCGCATCGCCTGCGCCCGTCTAAGGGCCTCTTCTAGTCAATTTTGAAGTATCACGCCCTTGAAGAGGCGATATGGGGCATATCAGGCGTTTGAAGGGCTTCTACCTCGCTTTGCGCAAATTGCATTTCAGGCACTTTGCAGTTTTCTTTTTGAGAATTTGGCTTCGACACATATACTGAAGTACTCGTAGATTGATAGAATACACCTCTCGCTTCACTGTAGGGATCATTTTAAAAATGAAGCTCTTCTATACTATCCCTGTTATTTTTTGGAACTTTCTCGGAGTTATTTTCGTATTAGGACCTTTTGTGAAGCTGCACTATAATTGTGTGGAGATAAGTGCTGGATTTCTAGCTTAATTTAAAATTCGGTGGGTGCAGTATACCTGCCACTATCTTGAGGCACGATGGGAGACACCGAGTCAAATTGTATCAGTTCTTATGTACAATTTAAAGGCAGTGTCTCGGCAGAATTTCCTTTTCCAGTTTCTCGCCTTTTTCTAGCCTTCTCGCCATGAGGACTCCGTGTTGGGCTTTTCAGCACATGAAGATGGCGAAAACGAGGTTTTTCCAATTTCTCCAGGTCTGCATTCAGTGAAGATACGCAAAAGCCTTTCGCGCCCCGCCTATCTCGTTCCGGGCCCCGCCCATTACACGTATTCTCCATTGACTGCAACCTGAAAGACGGAGCAAGCTTTTTTTGCCAATTTCATGCGCTGAAAAGCTCAGATATGGACCCTTCATGGCAAGAAGGCTCCGAAAAAGTGAAAAACTGGAAGACGAAATTCTGCCGAGACACTGCCTCAAGCATACCCAGGGGGTAACCAGAGACGTTCTCGGTATGGTTGACTGCACGGAATCGCCTAGGCTGTCCTTGAGCGCTATGATGACTTGCCTCTTGCAAGTCATCATAGCGCCCTTAGGCTGCGTTCACACTGATCCCGAAGTTCTGGAACAGCACGAGTTTAGTACGAGCGCTGTGCTGGACCTGTTCCCGAACTTCGGGATCAGTATGAACGCAGCCTCACTTAGCAGCCGCGTTGCAGACACGCTCGTGCGTTCAGCCTATAGCGATCCGTGCATTTTCGTGCAGTCGACTTTATCAGTTCTCTTGTAAATCTACTCACAGGTGTCGGAAAATTTATGCAGAAGTTGTTTATGAAAAAAAAAAATCCTCTCAAGTTTAATCGCCGTATAAGGATAAGCCGGATGTTCAATATACGTTGCAGTTCATATCTAAGAAAGTGCATATAATCGACGAAGTGAATAATAAGTGGAGGCTTACGTAAGATAGCACTTACCATGGTTTCCTGGTAAGAAGATTATTGCGCAGATAACATGCTCGATTGTCACATGTCTATGCTTGGTACTTTTACAGGGTTCTTCATGCAAGTAGGTCACCATTTATGGTTGGAGAGTTTTTGAAAATTTCACCTTTTTTTCATTTTTGGAGCACATTCGCAAATCGCTCCACTCGAGTGTGGTCACCTTACATGTGGAATAGGGAACTTTATTGAGTCTTGGCCCAAGCGGGAGCTCTTATGGGTTATATCATGGCCGAGAAGTTCAACTTTATGCTCTCGTCCAATACCGTACCTTTCGTCGTGACGCTACTCGGGTACGGTACTGGGCGAAAGTATAGAGTCGAAGTTCTTGGTCACAAATGGATCTTCCAAGCTTTCGCTTGGGCTATGGTTTAGTGAAACCTCCCAAACAAACCACCTACCCGAACTGCCTGGAACTCTTGTCCAAAAGGAAGTCACTCTTTATTGAAAGCTATCTATGTGTGCAATAGAAAATTATTCCTTATGTCCTTTTCCTTTTTTTTTGAGCGGATCTCTCATTGCCGTCTAAATAGGCAAGCCTGCGTCAGTTTTTTTTGTCTTGCAGCTATCGTGCATCTTCGTCTCAGAGCCTCATCCATCTATTGGCTCTTGTCCATTTTTCTGAAGCCTCTCCATGAGTTCAGAAGTCCAGAGCCTTGCAGCATGTGAGAAAAACTTTCAGCGCAATAATGTTCAGGGAATACGACTAGAGAACTCTGGCAGCTGCAGAACAATTTGCACGATGTTAGAAGTGGGCAGTGGGCGGTCTTTTTCTAGGAGATATCGGGGCGATTAAAGGGGATTTTGAATTGTGGGGAAGGCAGGAAAAAAGTATGTAACAGATGTTCTGGAAGACCTCGGTACGGGCTTATTGCGCGTTGTTGCATCTCCCAAGCAGAAATCTGTCAATTTTTTTGCCGGAAACTCATGTGAGCTTGCGAAATTACCTTTATTTGCGACTCAGCGAGCTGAAGCAGTCTATTCCTAGCTAGAATATGTTTTGCTAGAAGGTTCATACACCACTTTACGAGACAACATCTGCGCACCACTTGAGCACCCTTCTCATAGCGAATTTCACTCTAAAGTGTTCCTTTCTTGAGTGTGCTTGAAGAACACACAGCTTTGAGCGCATCACTTGGGACATTCCATTTATGGGATATTTCAAAACTAAAGTCGGGGACAAAGGCAGTTTTTCTATGCTATATCATAAATTAGTTTTTTATTCTCTGGATAACTTTTATTGGCGAGTTTGCTTTCGAGCGCTTTTTTTCGTGTTCTTTTTACGTTTCTCATTTCTTTTCGATTCCTTTTCCTTCCCTTCGCTCATC
Organism: Cylicocyclus nassatus; assembly: GCA_958299035.1. NCBI lineage: Eukaryota > Metazoa > Nematoda > Chromadorea > Rhabditida > Strongylidae > Cylicocyclus > Cylicocyclus nassatus. The sequence goes on along the minus strand of CATQJL010000001.1, from coordinate 11,481,560 downwards.
GGTTTTGATTTTACATTTTTCCTGTTGTATGGTAATAAGTTTATATCTATATATCACCGTCGAAAAGTAGGTATTGCGTATTAGCTTGGAAAATTTATCTCTTACCTTCTCTATTTCACCTTAAAACTATCATTTATGAAAAAAGGAACCTGTGATCATCTTCCTGTTTCGGATTCGTTTCTTTGAAATGCTCGCCGCAGTATATACATCACATAGTTCGCGCATGAGTTTCATGTGAAGAGTATGGAGCGATCCGATTATGCTAATCTATTCTGTCTACATGCATGCATTCCAAACCCTGTTTCATACTTTGATGTGACAGTTTTCGTTGAAACTGAAACCCAGTTGTTCCGCGTTTGTTCAGACTTTGGCAGAAAATTTCCTTTTTTTCATGGCAGGGTCTTTTCTCTGAAAGAATGTTTTTTCTTGCCATTTTTCTACTTTTGCTGCTCTTCGTTTTAGCTCATTTTATCAGCAGCGTTATCTCAGAAGTGATGCAAGACTATGTTGGCTAGCACTTTCTATCTTGCCAAGAGCAGAAATGTCCATTTGAACATTCGCAAAACTGGAAATATCGGTGTTTTTTTCACCAAAAATTGCTTGTCTTGCACAAATTCCTTTGCAGTAACCTGCATCTTTCTTAGCTGTCCAGGTGCTGTTTTTTCTAACTTCAAGAATCTCTGCTATTACAAAATCACATCGAATAATAAAGTTATACCATAAGTATCTGCAAAAATGCTCACAAAATTGATTTCGTTAATAAGTAAACATGCTACTTTTTCGCGTGCGAATATACAATCTATACTTCCTTACCAGTCACCGTATGTGTACCGTATCTGCAGAGAAGTCTATCATACACAATATATTAGGTTGTACCGAAAGTTCTGTCGTTTCATTTCTGAAAATTTTGAACTTTGCGCTGCTTCAACGGATTTGCTTGCCTGTAATTTTATTAGAAAGAATAAGTCTTTCTTTTTCAAACGCTGTTTTGCGGAGCTTCTGTTTCACATTGGGTGCGGAGATAAAAATGGAAAACTAAGACCATGTAAACTTTGACCATTTTAAGTTAGGTCACCAAAAATCTGGAATGCTGCAGAAAAATCTGAAATCATCAGTACATATGTTTTTTGACCTACCCTTTGCATCTGTGAAAAAATTGTGCTGTTTGGACGTCTCTGTGAGAAGTTATGATTTTCGCGAAAATTGACAAATCAATTAATTTTGGCCTTTTCCATAGTAAATTCGATATTCATAACTTCTCACAGAGACGTCCAAACAGGACATTTTTTTCACAGATGCAAAGGGTAGGTCAAAAAACATATGTACTGATGATTTCAGATTTTTCTGCAGCATTCCAGATTTTTGGTGACCTAACTTAAAATGGTCAAAGTTTACATGGTCTTAGTTTTCCATTTTTATCTCCGCACTCAATGTGAAACGGAAGCTCTGCAAAACAGCGTTTCAAAGAGAAAGACTTGTTCTTTCCAACAAAATTACATGCAAGCAAATCCGTTGAAACAGCGCAAAGTTACAAATTTTCAAAAATGAAACGACAGAACTTTCGGTACAACCTAATATATCACTATTCTGCACGGTAGGCTTTTCTGCATACGGTAGGTATACGGTATGTGAATGGTCAGGATTGCTTGTAGGGTTATGCTAGTTTTCTTGGATTTTGATCTGATACACTGATAAGTTTGCTTTCAAACTTTTCATAGTTATGCCCTTGACTTCGTTTCTACCAAATTGCTTGTAACTATTATCACTCACTTCGCCTTCGGACGTGAACTACCGTATACCCGTGCACCTGATTATATCTCTATATTGCATTTTTGGTCGTTTATCTCCCGCTGCAGCTAGCTAGCTGTCTTTTTTCTGTCTTAGTGTGTTCATACGGACCAATAAAAATAAAAATGGAAGGGCTGCAAAGCGTCGGCAACTGCGCCTCGCACACGAACTGAAGGCCAGTTCCAAAGGTCAACGCAATAAAATCGTCGTTGGTGCGCCGCCGCCGTCGCGGTCGCCGAGACAAGACGATTAGCTTTGCAATTCTCTCGACCTGTGATATCATTTCTGCATTTTGCACACAATCGCACCCGTTGTGTTCATTTTATGTCAAAAGTTCCAGTAGAAATGAAACATTGTGCAGATTCCAGGTGCTGATAGGTCTCACCTCCGCGGACAACTGGTCCTTTCGCTCAAGCTATTGCTCACGGCGTTAGGACCAGTAGTAGTCCGCGATTCTGGTCCAAATAGATAATCGTTCCTGTACCGATTTTCCTGCAAAACGCGAAATAAGAACTTTTACATAATAGTTTCCTATGGTAGAACTAGCATTTCTTTGAATGCGTCTAATCGAATGGAACGAGTCCATATGGTCTCGTAAAAGTGGTTTGGTGGGTGTTTAATGGGTTAGACATGGCCTGCAAGCTCTCATATGTTCCCTATCTCTCTCCTTCTCCTCTTCTACACTTATTTTCCACCAGGTATTATTTTGCCCATGAATTTCACCTCTTCCACTTTACTCAGATGCGGGAGGTTTTCTTTTTTTCGTCAATCGAAAACACTTTGTCTAGAAAGGTAAGATGATGGTGATCTAGCGCTGGATATGTAGTTTTGCACTGATTCAGCGAAGAATGTGTACGTTGTGTTGATGATTGGTCTTTGGAATGTTGACTCTCGACATTTGCGGATACCTCCATATGCTCGGAATGAGTGTCTAAGCGTTTTTGCAAATATTTTTGGGCTATTTTGGGCATTTTATGCGCAATTCGTTACTTAGACAATCTGTTGAGGTACACTGGAAGGTTTCACTAACGTGTACATTTCACAGTTTACGGGTCGGCCATGGGGCCCATATTGCTTTTCTTATGATTATTTTTGATTTTCTACGTTGCTTGGACAAAATCGTTCTCAAGTAAGCGTAACTGTTGCGTTTGATGCGTTTCATACTTAAAAGGCCAATATTCCCTTTGTCAAAATCTGGAAATTGTGTAGTTGCACACAATAGCAAAGAAACGTACTCGGCTGAAAACTAGGCATATAATATTGCGAAATTTTTTTTGCTAGGCGCCGCTTCACTTCTGGAGCTACGGTTTCTGCACGTAGAGATAAAGTAATGGTAATGTTATAACATTGGCATCCCTACTTTGGACCAAAAGAAAGATTGGAAATGCTTTCCGTTTCAATGAAAGTAACGTTCGGATTGCAAAGAAGACTACAAGCTACATGATTCAATCAGGCGAACTGTGACCAGCGCTACCATTGGTCGAGCTACGGTAGGTATATGGTACTCTGACTTTCGTTGCGTACCAGTGGCGTTCGGTGCTCATCTGAGCGGAACACACGCCGCTCGTACCTTTGAAGCTCCGCTGGTAGGAGAATGGTACGCCGCTGGTACGCCGGGTATGCGACTTCGTTGGGACCGCAATTTCACCCGATTCTTGATTACTGTACTGATTGCAGAATTAGCTGATTTAAAAATTGCTATTCCGAACAATTTTACTAGGCCGAAATTAACGCAAAAATTCCCACTATCAATCGATAGACTTCCTTGGTCGAAATTAGGGGATCATGCCCCCACAGTACTCGGCTGAATGCTGTCAGGTCAACTTAATAAGCATATTAAACTTATTCCTGTTAAGTACCGAGAGCTAACCAGCTCTGTAAATGCTGCGGCAGCCCAACCACTGCATCGTTATGCGAGCTACACGTGCTTACAGCAAATTTTTCAAATTATCCTACATGAGTTATAATTGTGGAAAATTTGGGGTTATGGATCCGCAGAAATTCTGCAAACTTCTCGAAAAATCTTTGGGAGGGCGTGGCTAACGCCATTTTCGTCGCTTCCCTTTGATAAAAAATTTCTTGGACCGCCACTGGCTTAACGTATCTGCAGCCTTGGAATCTCGCTTTCACATCGATTTTTCCATTATGTATCAAGAGGTACTGGTATTCTTGTCCCTAATCTTTTTCTTTTTATGATTTCTGTGATCCGCACTTTCCTCACGTAATAGGAACAAAAGATTATTCGTTCATTGTGGTCTTACTATTCTTTATGAATACCCGTCCCCTTCTCCCACCACGTAGCATGTGACAAAGCAATTCCATTCAGAAATGAACAATAGCGCTCATACATAGAAAAGTTCGTTCGCCTTTCATCCCAATTGTTGCCGCTATGGTCGATATAAAGTGTTTTTTGGTTGATTCTCTGACGTAGGTAAACTTCCTTGACTTAGAGGAGGATTGATAGATGTCAATGTCAAAGCTTTGACGCTGAATGATGTAATGCTTTCGTATGCGAAATGGGCTTCCTGGTTGAGTGTGTGAAACGGGAAAGCGCATCGTTGAGGAAAGAGCAAAAAATAGGAGATGGAGAGGGAAGATGTAGGGAAATATAAGCGGAAGTAATAGACGCTTGCAAGCACGGAAAAGTCACTTTTCTATATTGTGAAGGATGCTGTCCAAAAAACTGAGTCTCCAACGCAATTTTTCTTTCACATTGGAAGTTTTTTGCGACAGCAGGGAAAGGATAGCGTATCCAAATCAAGCAAATCAATATTTGTAAATTCCAGTTTTGATCAGGGCACCAACTTATCTTGCAAGGCAGTGTCCAGGCAGTTTTCGGTTTCGACTTTATTTCATTATGTCGTTGCCCTAGTCGCAGCCCATATGGTTCATTCGTGGCCGAAAAATTCAGCCCTGAACTTCGGCCCTGACCGTAGTCTGTACAGTAGAGTATACGGTCTATGCTGGAGTTCAGGGCTGAATGTCTCGGGCGGGAGTGGATCATGCGAGCTGCTGCGTAACCAATGGCTTGACTAGGGCTTCCCGGCACTCCTGTAGAAAACACAGGTATACTTGGCTGCATGGAATCACCGTGTTGAACGCCCACAAGCGCTCTCTGTGGGTTAACATTGGCATTCGCGCGCATGAGTTATCATAGCGCCCGCACTCGGCAGCCGCGTCGCAGGCACGCTCTCGTGCACTCAGCCTATAGTGACCCGGGCGATTTCTTGCAATGAACTATACCCAAATCTGCTTGCGCACTGCTTTCAATGAATCCCTCGCTTTCTGGTCGCTTGCAAATCTCTCACTTCTATGCCCCTTACATTCTTTTTCACTTTTTTTTTTTCGTGATAGTGCAGATTTTTCTCGAATCACTGTTGCATTTGGTCGCTGCGAAGTTTTTATTTCTGAGAAAAGATTGCAAGTGCACGTTTTTTCATAGCTATGCTGTAAAGCGTGACGGGAGAAATTACCAGCTCTTTGCGGTTTTTCTTTGCTACAGGTTGGCTAAAACGAGGAGAGTTGTCTTTGAAGATAAATAGAATAGAAAGTTTCCGTAAGTCTGGATATGGAGCTTTGGGATACATATTGAGCTTCATAAATAATTTTTTGACAGATGGCATTTTGAAAAAAGCTCCTTTGGAAAGGTGATGTCCGGCATTTGGGCATCTGGATATTTTTATGGATATCTGGAAATGTCTGAGGGGCAGCTTTTGTAATCAGTACGCAGCCGAATTCCGCTTTAAATCTCGGCCCAGACCATACCTCTACGGGCCAATCAGCATGGCGACGTATAGCAAGTACGATCTGGGCCCGAGCTTGAAGTTGAATTTCTCGCGTTCTAATGACCCATATGAGCTGCTCTTTTGGCAGTGGCTCATGCAAGATTTCCCAATCAAACTTGACACGGGAAACCCTTTACATACAACTGTTGTTTTTTTTTCGGTATAAAATTTTGTTGAGAATAAGGAAAACTTTTCGAAAACTTTTTTCATTTTCCTGAATTCTCTGCGGAGCCTTAGTTTCCAAATGCTGTTTCTTTTCGAAGACCAGAAGAACAGAAATTCGATGAGCGAGCCGAGCAGCTGTATGCACATGAAAGACACGCTCTGCGCTTATTTTCTTAACAATTCGCGCCTGCGCGCTCGCCGTTTTTCGCTTGTTTCGTAACAAATCGACATCACTGGCCTTTAGCTTCTGAGCGCATCTTGTCAAGCTGTCTTATTAGTTTTACTTGCATTCTGGACTTCTGCCAAGTCTTTCCCTGAGCTCTGAGATTATAGTGAAGACCGCTAACAATTTGCGTTTCAGGATCTGCTCTATCGTCGTATGCGATGTCTTGCAAATTACGAAGCAGCGAACAAAAATCTGGAACGTGCACGAGGCAGAAACAAGGATATACCTAAGGTATGAATTGGTTACAGCTTTTATCGAGCGATCGCGTGGATTTGAGCGGCAGTTTAATATGTGCAAACGCACGTAAAATAATTTTGCGCGGAAAATTCAAGGTTTCAGCCTGCGTCTATACTCATTCTGCGTGCGTTTTAGCGAACCGTTCAGCGTGCCACATCGGATCCACGTCTGCCGCAGCACACTAGAGTGCACGTTAGTGCATGTAACCTTTAATTCAAGTGGCTTGGTGGCTGAAAGGCGGGGCTTTGTGACCTAATTAACGCCGCTCGCGTTCGCGATGCAGCCTGCGTCTCTCTTGCGCGCATGCTCTCTGATCATGACCTAGCCTTGATTAGGTCACAAAGCCCCGCCTTCCAGCCGCCAAGCCAGTTGAATAAAAGGGTACATCAAGCGTAACTGCACTCTCAAATGATCTCTTGAAAGCACGTCTAGCATTAATGACTTAGTGTCTAAAAAGTGAAAAAATACAGTCTAAGTTAAAAAGGAGAAAATGATTCATAAATTTACTGAAGGGTAATCCTGCCTTCTTAAGTATATTTGGGTATTTTCACTCAAAACATTAGTTTTGTTCCCAGCGGTTTTTGGTTCTCTGACTCGCTTTGCTTTACGTTTGGTTTGCGTTTGGATTTGGTCTTTGATGTGCGACTACACAACAAACACCACATCCACAATAGGCACGATTGAGTGCCATATGTGCGTTATTTGCACAGTGTTGCTGGTGCTTTTGCGTTAACCAGATGATTACGATCAAAAACGGGATTTTTTGATATCGATGTATGATACCGCTTTTTCGTTTTCCTTTTCATTTTAAGTGAGAAGCAGATTCAAAAGTAAAAATAGTTAAAAAAGATTTGATTATCACTATCGCTTATCCAATGATAGAGGGTTCTGTTTGAACCCAAATTTTTATTGTTTTGGAGGAGATTAATCCCAAAAGAAATCATTTCAGACTTGTAACTCAAGCTGAAATCAAAGGTTCTTAATGTTTAGTAATGCATGATTAGAACTCTAGAGTTTTCTGAATTATTTCGGTGCAAAATAGGGAAATGATACTCACTCCCATTTTCAGATTAAAGATGAGGGTTTTGCCGCAAAATCTTGAAACAGCGGGAGTCGAGAGATTTTGAATCAAGACATCAAAATTTTTTTTGAAAAGCTGTCAGAAATTTGCCAGCCTTCTACTTTGAAACATTTATTCATATCTGCCCTGCCACGCATATAAGGCGCACTTTTTCGAATTTTCAAGCGAGCCGCTCAGCCGCTTCACTGTATTCTGGAAAGAAGTCCTTACATCGCTCGAATCTCTCAAGCAATATACAGCACGTTATAAGGTCCTTTAGTTGTAAAGTCCTTTGGCTTGTCTGGGCTGGTCCATTTTGGAAAAAAAATCCCCCGCGCCTTATACGCGTGAAATTAGGGTAATTTAAATCTCTCAGAATGTTTGAAAATTGTATCTACAAATAAAACGTACCATTTGCACTATCTTATGTTGTGGCCTGATATTAAAAGCCATCTCCCCCTCTCAGTGGCGTACACAGGATTTCCGCTCGGGGGGGGGGGGGGGCGACAAAGAAATTTTCTAATGAAGGTGCGTGGCGTTAGCCACGCACTCCGAAAAAATTTTGGCATGCTTCCCAAGATTTTTTCGTTTCCCTAACCCCAAAATTCCAGAAAAAGGGGGCGTGGCGCCAACCCCGAAAAAAAATTTTTGGTAGGGCTAAAATGAATTTCTAAAAATTTCAAAAATTATTCTAATTACTCAAAAGTGCAGACAAGTCAATTGCACAATTTTATAACCCATGTAAGTAACTTTCAAACCCCCGCTCGATACGCCACTGCCCCCTCCCCTTCAATTCGGCACTAATAAGAATTTTGATAAGATTTCGGAATACGAATTTTGAGTAAAGTAATCTTTAATCAAAAAAATTTTCACCCTAGATTTAGCATATCGCTTCAATTCCACCTGCCTTGTCAGTGTTCACCAATTACTATGCTCTTGATTGGCGCTCAGAAATGCTATGCTAACGTATGACAGAAAATTTCTGAGCGCAAGTGGCATTTTACCAATGTAACAAAATTTTTAAGAGTAACATGACACGCATTGTTGGCGCTAATTTGTCTTCTTGTCGATTTGTGTGGTTCTTCTGGTTCAGAGCGCATGAGCGGAATGAATCAGGCCATTCAAGCATAAGTAGATGTTTCAGCAATGTCAGTGAGTCAGTGACAAGTCAAAAATCATTTACGTGCAGTTTGAGTTTTTAGAATTCAGTCATTGTTTGAACAACCAAAAAATGCGCAGTAAACTCTTACGTATATTTTGGAGGTTTAGGATCAGTCTCATTTTTCTGAATAAACTGACAATAACCTCTGATATCAAGCTTTCCTGAGGATAAATATAAGAAATTCTTTTATGATAAATTTTTTGGTAAAAGTGGTGCTACAAATTCTATTGTTAATGGAAATTTGGTTTCTTTGCACGAGAGAGGCAAGAAAATGTTTCCTTTTTTTTTCAAGGTTTTACTCTTCCGGGTATCTCTCATCATGACAAAATTGTAAGATTTAAAAAGGTTCTTGTAATTTCAACAAAAAGTCTTCCAAAAGAATTCTCCGTCAAGAAATATTTTATTACAGTCAACATCTTGTTATCCTCTTATTCAGAAAATATTTATTGGATAATAGGCTGATTGCTTCCTCTTAATTTTCCACAACAGATTACTTCCCTATGGTTGTTTCTTCAACTTCTCCCTATAGTTTTTTCTATATGAGTTTTTCAGGCAGAGACCGAACAACAGGAGGCTTGCAAAAAATTCGAAGATATCAGCGCATTGGCGAAGACTGAGCTCAAAGATCTGAAAAAACGCCGTGTATTGGCGTTTAAGAAAAACCTCGCTGACCTTGCTGATCTAGAGATCAAGCACGCTAAGGTGAGCTTTTTTCTTTTCTCTTCTGCTTCAGTAGAAAAATTTGTTTCGGCGGGGTGGGGGGAGGGCAAGAGTGTATGTACGTCCAAAAATCGTTAAGAAAGTCCTAAGACCACTGAACTCATTGAACAACCGGTCTGGATAAGATTGTACTGTGACAATCGGAACTATTTGACAGTCAAACAACATCAGATAGAAAAAAATCATCATTGCATTTTTAATGGATCGATTGAGAAAGCGCCAAATTGTGTACGAATGTGTCTTCTTTCATTTTGTCACTCAGTTACGCGGCATGCAAAATGAAAGCGAACGTGCTGGGCTCTTGCTGACTTTTGCTGACTTCTTGTTTATTCATGCGCTTTCTGCAAAAGCCGAGCAGTGCGATGGTACGCCATCTGACTGAAAAGTTTGATGATTGGTTAAGAGGCAGAAGCTAGAAGATCATCGGAGTAAAAATGTTGTGATTTTTTGAATTTTTGGCTTGTCCCAGATTTTAGAGATTCGCTCAAAACACAAATTTATGCCAGAAGATAAATTGAGACAGATAACAATCAACGCTAGAGAGCTGACGCCTCTGAGTCGTGGTTATCTAGGACCGCGCGCTATATCGATTATAACATCAGCGTTGACGACCGCGCCGCGCCCGTTGCTGCATCACCGTTTTGTCATCATCAAAAATTATTCACTGTATGTGATGAAGAATAGTTCTAGCATTTTGCTTTCTCCCTCCCCCCTCCGACTGTAGATTCTTTCTTCCTTTCTGAAGGGAGGGACGCGAAGAAAAGGAAGTTGATATTAGGGATGTAAACAAAGCATTCCAAGAAAACCCAATGTTTTTTCCTCTGAAAGTGGTTACTCGAGAATTCTTCCCATTGTGTTGATCGGCAGAGCTTACAGAATCTTCATGAGTGAATACAATCACGTATATACATAAATATTATATATATGTATGTGCTACTTTGGAGCATTATCTGGCCTGTCCCACCTTCCCCATCTTCTATAAAATTTACACCCACTATCAAAGGCTGATCTAAATCATGACTTTTTCCTTTGTTTTGGCGCCGCATTTTTTCAAGCACGGTTTGTTCTTTGGCGCCGGAATTCCGGTATCATTGTGTGCACACAGCTTCACGCACAGACTGTTGGCGCCTGTGAAATAATTTCAGCCACTATCAGCTTTTATTTTTGATCATATGAACATTTTTTGTGAAATCACAAGCGGAAGTGCAGCTGCTGTCAGGCTTGACCGGCGCCGTGAAGACGCCCATTGAAGACCGTTAGATAGGCATATTTAAGTCTATGTTTGATGCCGGTGGTGTGTCTGGCATTGATGTCAAAATACCACATTTGTAGGATTAGCTCTTTTTGCAGCCTTAACACACTTGGCAGGTCGGAAACCGGCCCATTTTCTTGCTATGAATCTATCGCCTTGGCATTTCATTGTGCGAATGCAGACATCACCACAGTTTTACGCTAAAAATGCTAGTACCGCGGCATGTCGTGACAGGACCATGATACGTGCCTCTTCATGTTGCTGGTAGAGGCCTAACGGAGGTGCTCGTTCCTCTACCCTCAGGTTGCGACGACTAGTCTTAACTCGAAAGCCAACTTACAAATGGAGCGGAATGGTCGCGTACTCGCGTCACATGGTGTATGCGCATTTAGTACGCCAAACTGTTCCAGCCCTGTAACGTTCACGCGTGAAGTATAGTCGCATGAGATTTCTCTTTGGGATTATGCCCGCTTGCGTGCGCTTCTAGCATCCTTTTGCATTGCGGTTTGAACTGCTACCGTGCCGTGCTTTTTGTTGCAGAAAAAACCGTATCGCTGCATATGATACAGGGCTCCTAAATTGCAGAGTCGTTAGCACCAGCGGTCGCGCGACCGCGTCGCGCCCGGGCATTTTGCCGGCGCCGGCGCCATCGATCGAGGCGGCGCCATTGATGCCCGGGCGCGGCGCGGTCGCGCGACCGCTGCTGCAAACGACTCTGCAATTTAGGAGCCCTGTAGATCTTATTGGAGGTGGTCAGGGGAGAGCTGGTATTAAGCAATCCGTCGAAAGTTCCTAGTATTAGTTACGTTATTTCGATTATCCTTGTGATTTCTACTTTTTAGGCGCAAATTCAAGTACTCAACGAGTTGATTGGAAGGCTGAAACAGCAACCGTAAGTCACTCCATTTTGGCTTCGCAAAGGTTGTGTTTGCATCTAATAACAATTCCACATTTTCGATACATTATTTATTGATTTGTTTACTAATCTATCCGATGGTGCCTATGTGATAAACCATACTATAGACTGCTTTGGTTTTCAATAGTTTTATCTTGTTATGATTTTCAACTACTTTGCATGACTTATATAAATAAATCAAATACATCTCTCAACATCTTTTTATCATACTGAATAAAGTCTTGACTTATTGTTTTGTTGATTATCAAATCGGTTTGGTCCGTTGTATATTTTCCATGTGGCAATTTTTGCGTCGTTCAACGATGCTGTGGTCGTTCTCGCTCATTTTCCATTTGCCTCTATAGCGATTCATCGCACGCATAGATAGGGCGCCATTGCGGACGACGTCAGCGTATCTCAGGTTCAACGCACTCTCATTCCTCTAGCCGTCTTCTCTCCTAAACGCGTACTATCTTTATTCACCGAACCGCGTCTATCTGGAGTGCGATTCATCTTCACTGATGCTCGAACTTCATGAATTTTTCATTTGTTAGTATTTTTTCACTGGTCTCCAATGACAAGAGCTCCGAGATTGTTGGAGTTCCATCGAAGCTTTTTTTTTTCATACCTGCTTAAATCAAAATTTACTGTAGATTTGTGAATTTGATTTCTGAGTCATTGAAGCGCACTACCGCCTTTTCATTTTCCTCTTCATTTAACCCACCCCCTCATGAACATCACATTTGTTGTACTTCAATCAAGCGTATAAGGTGAACTCGCTTTAGTTTCTAGTCAAGGTTGATCGAAAGAGCTGATGTCCTCGGCTTCTTAGCTCAACAAAAAAATAAGGACTTTTCATTCTTCTTTTCCACCTTCTCCTCAAATTGAACCGTTTCCCATACAGTCTGAGAATTTCCATCCAAATTTACCAATTTCAAGCTAATAAGTCCGTTCTACTTGCGATTGTTGCTGTCAACGATCCGATCAGCGCACGCATGATACGAATGATTAAGTTGTCATGTGATGTCTCTCTTCACAGACATAACGTCATTTGTATTGTCTGTGCTTGTTTATTGGCTATTTTATGTGATTTATAGCTTTATATATCTAAGTGCTTGAATCAAATGAGAGAAATTTGTTTTGGAACGTGCTATTATGTGGAAAAAAATTCTCGATTTTTTCGCCAGGTTGGGATGAGGAATAATAGTGCGCTTTTCTGTATTGTTTGGCCACAAACAAAAAGTCATGAGCTCATTTCTTTGCGGAAATTTGAGAGACTTTTACTTTCACCATGGTGAGCTGCTGAAAAAAGTAGTATGTATCATGTATCTTGAAAGTCATAGTTGTAAACAAATTTTGGTTCTAAACGGTCTCAAAATGGTCCTTGAAATGAAATTTAATCCTCAAAGGAGCTTATTTTATTTATTTTATCAGCTATCTGAAGTTCACTTATAAAATCGTGACGAAGGATTTTACTGCGGACTTTGCCCCCACAGGAGAACAAAACACTCATACAAAAAGGCATCACCTCAAGTTTAGCTCTGCCACTTCGTCTAAATAGCATGATACGTAGGCAGAAAACCCCACTCGATTGGAGATGAAACCAAGAATGCGATTTCCGGAAGTGGCGTGCGGTCGCGCGCGTCGCGACATCGTCACGATTTTCCAAATGCCCTGTACCAACACTTGAATTAACCCATTGACGACGATGTGTACCACCGGTGGCTCACACACTTCCTGCCGCCAGGGACGATGTGGACCACCCGTGGCCTACAATCCTTGCAAAAATATATCCTTTCCAAGTATAGTATTTCTTTCACAGTTCAGTATTTCTCCCATTTTTTTGCACTCTTGGAACTTGTAGACTTCGCCGTCCAAGAAAATGATTGTAGTTGTTTAGAAAGCAACTTTACATCTCGTAAATAATCACAAAACTTTCCCAAGCCGAAAGTTTTGTGCAAAATTGCGTCGTCCCACAGCGCCGCCATGCAAAATTAGACGTCGTCGTCAATGGGTTAAGGACTATCACTAAGTCTGCCGTTTCTGGAGCTATCATCTAGTCTATTTCTATTCAAGCTAAAAAAGAGAAGGAAACGGAGAAGTAAGTAAAAATGGACAGACTTTAAACAGAGTAGTCGTGAGACAACGCGCATTTTGTGCAATGCACGTATTGGATGAAGTGGATCAAGTGTGGCGTAGTTGCCGTAAAATGACTTGTTCTGCAATCACGAAGTCGACGATCTGCAGACGGGAAGCGCTATTAGTCGCCATTTGCAATTTGGTTTTAAAATTTTCTTTTTCTGCACTGTGAGCTTTCTGTTCGTGCCTCGTGATACATTCATTCTCTTTATACTGTATTTTCCTTCTTTTCTTGTCTGTGTTTTGCTGCTGTGCTGGTGACGCAGCTGTTCTTATTGAGATGCACCATTTACGGAGACCAACAACGTGGACAAAATCGCTCTTGCGAAATTGTGCTTGTTCAGTGAACGCTTTGTGCTTTGATTGTTGAGAGCATTTTTTGTTTGCGTCGTCCTTGTAACTTTGATAATCGCTTTTTTAGCTTACTGTTTTGAAACGAAAAGCTTGAGTCATTTCGCTTCAGACATTACTGTGAAGGGGTGCTATGACTCATGCTTTTAGTGAATCCTTTCAATATTCGAAATCTTCAATGTGTCAGCGGAGTAAGTGGAAGGTATAAATAGCTCGACAGTGTTTGTGCTCACACTATTCTAGCTTCTCACAAACTTTGCAACTGTCGCTTTTATACATTGAAGGCTGTGCCCAAGCAAATCTGGGGCTACATTTCATATAACTCGATTTTGACTGTGGAGTCGGTATTGAACTCTAGCCCAGACCATACTCCGGGTGAAAGGTACAGTAGGAAGTACGGTGTGGGCTGAAGTTCAAAGCTGAGTTTCTCGGTTACGATTGAATCATATAAGTTGCCTCTTGGGCGATGGTTTTGTACCTGGGTTTTCACAGAGAAAACCGAGGTACTAGGATTGCTCACGCGCTCCTTTAAAAGTGCGCAGCGCATCGTTGACGCCTATGAGTTGAGTCGCATACAACCACTTAAGGGCCGGGCATACTTCACGCGATTTCAGTCGCGACGCGATTTGGCAAGATTCCAACTGTCTATGGCCCCGGACAGACTTCACACGACTTAATCTCGCGATCTAATCGCCAAGATTTCCACTCATTTTCAATTCACATTCAAAAATTTCGGGCTGGAAAAGTATCACAACCGAATGCCAGTTGATCGGCATGGAATGATGTTGTAGTAGTTGTCTCGATTCAGTCGCGACGATCAAATCGCGTGAAGTCTGCCCAGGCCCCATAACTCACTGTAAGCACATTTTAAATGCACAGATAAGGTATTTTATCAATCCAGTGAGTTATACACATTATGCATGTGCAGTTTGCTAGTATCAATACAATTGGATCTGAACATTTCTGGCGATTGCCAAATCGCGTCGCGACTGAAATCGTTTGAAGTATGCCCGGCCCTTTGAGCATGTGTATGGATTCTTAGAGTATATAAAACCTTCTCTCTTTAGTCAAGTAGGTTTGTTGATAAAATGCCCTTGCGGTACCAAGATTCTGCGGTAAAATTGGCGCGTGAACAAATTACCCCTGAAATGCCGGCGATTTGCGTGTGAAAATGGTGGCATTCCAGGCGCAGCTTTTTGTTCGCGGGCAAATTTTACCGAGAATCTCGGCGGCGCTAGGGATATAATCATCGGCAAATTTACTCGACTGTAATCCCATTATGTGGTTTTTGAGGATCTTTTTTGATTCTTTCACTTACAGCTTTATCTTACATGATTTTTGCGTCATCCGTAGTTTACAAATTCGTACAGAATGAGTTTTTCGATTATAGAATGAAAGTGTAAAAGAATGAAATATCACCTGCATTTACACCCCGCTCCCAGCATTTCCCTCAAACAAAAGCTTCAAAAACCATGAACTCAGCGTCTGTCAATGTTTGCACGACATCATGTGCACGTTTTTGTTTGCTTAACCTTACACGGTGACTTTGAGCATGACTCGTGATGTAAGAGACCTCTGATCTTTGATAAGGGATGTGTTTCTGCCGTTATCAACTCCTTCTTATCACTCTTCCTTGGTTCACAGAAACGTATGCCAATTCGGTCATTCCATTTTATAACTGTGCCCTTCTTTTATACTCGTGCGCTTCGATATAGAATTTGCCGATACTACTCTGTATCGAATAATTAACTAAAAATGGATCTTCTCCGCTTGGTTCATCACAGCAACTTGACTCATAAAGAGAAGAAGACAAGTGCTTTGAAGCCTGATATCGAATATATGGTGGGTGCATGGGTGCACGTTTTAAGATTGAACTTTCTGTCCTCTGTGAGCTTTTCTTTTTTTCTCGGACAGTTCCTTTCTTTTTCCATTGTGCTTAAAATTCTGTTTTTGGCAGTCATTCACCATCGCTGTCCTGTTCAATCCAAGATAGTCAGCGCTTGTAGATTATGTTATTGGTTTCTACAGCTCAACTTCCCTTACTTTTTTTTGATGATGCAGGCAGTCCAGTTTCGCTACAGCACCTTTTAGTTGCCAGCCGCACTTGATCCGCTTGATTCGCTTCGTCATTGGTCGGTTGAGTGAACTAACCAGTAGTGAAGTGGATCAAGCGGATCACGTGGACAACCGCTTTGCTATTGGTCACTTTATTGTATTGACCAATGACGAAGCGGATCAAGTGCATCAAGTGGATCAACGGATCAAGTATGCCACGTGCTTTAGGTGCTAGGAATACTTACTTTGCTGCCTTTGTGCCGATGTGCATGCTTTTTAGTGTACAGTTCATCGCGCCGCATCCGAAGCCGAGATCAGGTAGGTGCCAGACTTATCCGGTCCAACCGATTCGTATTCGTCGAGTCCACCCACTCGCTATTGTTCAGATCATTGAACTGGCCAATAACAGATGGGATGAGCAGGACGACCGATTGATGTGGGACCTGTCTGATGCTGCGCTGTTAACTACACGCTCAAAAGCATGCACATCGGCGCAAAGGCAGCAAAGTATGCACTTGTTGTGAAATGGAATTGGACAAGCGATTGCGTTGCCACAGTGGCGCTAGCTGTGCGTTGTGGGGTTACTGTATAACAGTGAACACAATAACACTCGTCATCAGGTTCCCTTGGTTCCTTTTTTTGAACTTATTCGTTCACCATCTCAAGATGGGAATGAATTTTTTCGCTTTACCCTGATATTTTTTGACATCTCGGTTCACGAAGCGTTTGCGTCTATTATATGCAAGGCAATATGAATTTGAGCATGCACATGTTCTTCTGTCATGTTCATCGATTGCCACAGGCATTGAGCGATACTGTATACTTTGAGAAAAAACAAGATGTTGCTATGATGTTTTTCATTCTATGGGATTTTATATATGTATCAATAATGAGTGACTTCTGGCCGTAGATCGAGACATCTTTTCTGTACAGCAAAGAAGTTGTGGAAGTTAGCGGTTATAATTTTTCAGAGATTGGGAATGTGTTTATTTTTGGAACATGACCACAACTGTTTGTGTAATTTTGGGATTTAGTTCACAGAGTGCTCGCGTTCTGAATTAATAGTTTTATTTTTGTAAATTCAATATGTTGGTGTAACACCACCCCCTCTATACATTTTCTCTCTTCTGTAGTGTCGACTTATATGTTTAGAACGGAGTGCGACAGCGCCTACACTATCGTGACGTCAATGTGCCCTTGACATGTACTTTTGCTTGTTGCATAATTTCACCTTGCTAAAGGGCTCGCCTGTACATGTTCTCGTACTCTTTTGTTTGATTTTATCGAGTCCGGATTTAGTGCACTTTTCTTTCGAAAATAGGATTACCATCGCGAGTACTATCGCTGTCATGTAAAGTTATGAAATGAACTGGTTTCCGTTGGGATTTTCTAAGATTAGTGGAAATCAAGACTTGGAATCATTTGTAACTTAATATGCGTACTGCACAAGGCGAGCGACTTCACGTTTTCTCCATAGTCTATTAGTTTTCACGGACCTCCCCTTTTTCATCTCTCTTTTGGTTTGATTGGTTATGTAGTAGTAGTACACAGTTCCACAGTTTGTTTCGATAGAAAAGCATTTATAGTAGCCGTACAACTAAGGTGTCGTCGGCTGCCGCGCGCAGTGAGCTGGCTCACTAATAATAACTTATTAACTCAAGTTACAAAAACTGTGTATACAAGTGATAATAAGTAATATGAGTCTGAATAGCTGTCGGACTAAGCGTTGTTATGAGGCGTGAGTGAAAGTCAGAGGTTTTCTGTTAGCAGGTATTTTGTTCCTACTTCGTACTTCTGCTTTCCATATCTCATGCTTTGTCTTTTCTTTCTTTTGCCAACCAATTCATGTCTTTCTCCACAATTGTGGAAGCCAAAAAAGCCACCTTCATGATCTGTTTTATCAGGCCTTTGTTCAAAAGGTTTTTTTCTGGCATGAACTCTGTGATCGCGACCGATTTGTCTTGACTACACCGTTGCTGTCATTTCGATGTGATTCTCTTCCATGTCATAAAGTTCAATCAGTCGTTGTCGCTGCATTGTTCGTCGTTCCCATGTTGATCGTAGCGACCTATCGACTTCTGTAATTGTTCGTAAGTGCATTTCAGATGGGGTCGACTGAAGGTGGAGGTGGTGGCGTAGTGGCTGCCGCCGGTGGAGGCGGTGCCGGGTTGGCCAATTCGATGGTGAACAGCGCATCCGGTGAAGCGCTACATCAACAGTCGACTGTGATGACTGCGGCCAGTCTAGCCGGTGCGGCATCCGCACAGCAACAAGGCCAGACTGCAGTTTGGCCGAATAAGAAAGAAAATTATGTGCTCGAAGATGCCATCGGAGTTGGAGCCACTGCTACTGTATACAAGGTAATTTTTATATAGTTTATTTTACCAATTTTATAATCTTTATCCCATTATTTTCGTCTTTATTGCTTGTTAGAGGAATAATCAATCATTTTTGGATGTAGTTTGTTTGCTGAGTCTAGGTAGCGCTGCATATCGCCGGTTTGTCCGCCAATATTCCGAAAAAGTGTCTGTCCTATTAACTTCGAGTTAAAGTGTAAATACTCGTAAGCGCTCTGCACACGTTGCTCAAACAGGCGTGAGCTTGTGAATGACATGTTTGTGCTTTAAACTATCTCAATTAGCATCGTTCACATTAGCTTAGTAACAGAGGCGTCAAACAATATGTGCAATGCGGTCTCTCTTAGCCTTGGATCAAATATAAAATTAGACTTTTGTGGTCTTTCCTCTTCATCTTTGGTGCTCTACATGTTTTCCCCATGTTGTCTCTTTCTCATGTTGTGTTGCAATCGATCAACATCAAGCAATGAGATGTTTGAACCCTGCATGAAGTTAGAAAACAGAAAGTTACGTTGGGAATGTTTTTTGGACTTTGCCCCTAAAAAATTCATATGTGAGATTAAGAAAGTGCAACTCATGTTTTTTGTGACCATTCAAGTTATTCCGAAAGTAGTGTATAGCCTGTGAGCAGCTAATTTTTCCATCACAAAAGAAAACATATCATGTGGTCGGTGCGTTACGTGATTATGAGGGTTTTGTAAAAGTTTATTTGTCAATCGTACGCTTTGATTATCGAAGGCGCGAAAGTCCAATAGACAATAAACGTGTCTTTCTGTATACTCTGACTACACAAATCATGCTTCCATTCATATAAACAGTAGCAGAAGCCTTTTTAAAGTGAATGGTGAGGCCATCTTGCTTGAGCCGCTCGCTTAAAGTTCATCTAAATTCAAAATAACTCGAGTTTTTTGGACAACTGGAGTGAACTCAGTGGACTGTTATGATTTTTTCATCTTGGTCCAGGAACTTCTCGCGCAATCTCTTCAAGCGAAAAGTGCTACTCTTCACGTAGACAGATAATCTTTGTATCGTATGCGTCATGTCTGGCTTTTTGAGATGAGACTGGTCTTGATTGTGATCAAAGATGGCACCGGATCTATAGCAGAATGAAAGTTCTAGATTATTTAAGGTCAATATTGATTGATGTTGGTTACGTGCATTTGCTGCTCTTAACGTTTGATTCCGTCCTCTGAAAATTTGGTTTTGCATTTATGCGTTGCGACGAAAGGCGTTATAGTTTATCACCTTTTTTTGTCGTTGATCGCATGGCTGTTTGCCCTATCGACCAATATGCAATTTCTAATATCTCCGCTGGGCTATATCAATCACGTCATCTTCGCTAACAACTTAGATGCATACCTAATGTCATCGACTAGGAAAATTCTTCGGCTTTTTCTTGACTTTTGTGGTTACTGAAATGTGTTGATTTCTGTGACTCAAGCGATAATCGCTTTGCTCGCTGGTACTTCTTTTGAACTTCTCCTGTTATCGTTCTAGTTTTCTCAATCTTTACTTTGCAGGCTATATGTGTTCCAAGAAATGAGCGTTGTGCCATCAAATGTATAAATTTGGAGAAATGCCAGACATCGGTAGACGAACTTAGCCATGAGATTCAGGTGAGTGAGTCACTCTGCGCTATCCTAGTTTTGCTTGAGTATTTTTGGTATTGGCGAGTGTCTGATGATTTTCTTTTTACTAACTTTATTCGGGAAATTTTTTTATTGATTAAAACATGACTCAAACCCAGTTGTTGACATTTTTGGTGTCAGATCATGATGAAAACATTCGTCATTTTCTACCGACTATGTTATGTTCGGTATAGGTTGAGCATTGAGCGTGAAAAGTTAAAAATGCATGACAGCATTTTCTCACGTGAACAAGAGTTACAAATCATATCCATGTCTTTGTCAGGCGATGTCTTTGTGTGCGCATCCAAATGTTGTCAGTTATCACACGTCATTTGTGGTAGGAGAAGAATTATGGGTGGTGATGCGACTGTTGAACAGCGGATCTATGCTCGATATTTTGAAAAGAAAAATAAAGGTAGGAATTTTGAAAATCTTGTCTACAGAATTTAATGTTATTGTTTTATTCAGGCGATTGGTAAGGAACAAGCCATGAATGGTGTGTTGGAAGAGGCAACTATTGCTACAGTACTGCGTGAAGTATTAAAAGGTCTCGATTATTTTCATTCTAGTGGACAAATTCATCGTGATATCAAAGTAAGTTTCTTATTAGATTGTTTCCCCATGTGGTAGCTAAATTTTTCTCTACCTTATTTCTTTACTCTTTTTTTCCTTATTTGTTGGAGGATAAGTGCCGCATGGTTCCTGTTTCTGTTAGACTATTTAGCGTCATTTCAACTCATTATGTTTTTTTAAAATCTCTTCGTTAGGAATATGTGAGAATGATGTGTTAGGGACCTTCAAGAAGGCGATATTCTTGCCTCTCTTCTTATTGTTTGAACAGAGACGTCGAAAGGGTTGGAGGTGGCAGTGCACATCTGACGATACGCTGAATTCTATGCGCTTGGGTTCTAAAACATGCGCCGTAAGGGTTAGATAAGTTCTTTATTTCATGCGTTATGCAGTGAGGCTGCATTTGATCTACTTCAGCAAGCGCACTTTTAATCACTGATCATCAGTAAAAAGTGCTGAAAGAAGCACTAAAATCGCGGTGGACTGAGCCAGGGGCTAATTTTTTTTCTCAATCCTTTTATATGCTACTGGCTTCGGTCGAATGTGTAAGCTTATGCGCGAAGGGGCACTGAAATCAATCAAGTGTCGTTTTAGGTAGTAGGCATCCCCCATCCTGCTCTCTTTTTAGTGGGTAGTAGTCTGACATGTCTTTTATGCGTCTTGCAGAGACCTATTCAGTAAAATTCGTTTACCCCATCGTACTTTTTCCTCTTGGTTTCAACAACCATAACACGAAATGCTGCCATTAATGTTTCTGACAGGCAGTGTTTGGTCGTTATCGTTTTGCTTTCGCTCATTCTTTCAACATTGTATTTTCAGGCGGGTAATATTCTAATTTCTGACGATGGAACTGTTCAAATAGCTGATTTTGGTGTATCTGGTTGGTTAGCTGCATCCGGTGGTGATCTTTCAAGACAGGTATGGAATGTTCACCAATTGTCGAAACTATGCAGTGAACTGTCAGCTATATTGTACATAAGCAATGCGAGTGTTTCTTCTTGTGAATATAATTATACAGTTTGGGGCAGAATTCCTACCTCTTTGAATGTTTTTGACGTTTTGGCCTTGTTTTCTTATTGTTTTCTGATCATCTTGAATAATCACACCTTTTTAGCATTATCAATTAGCAAAAGTCTTTGCTTCAATATGTATTTAGTTGCTTCTAATCACTTTCATTTTGTAAGTTTGCTTTCTTCTTTATAGACAAAATCTCATCAGGCTTACGGTATTTGTGCTTCATTGGTGACAGCTCTTCCTCCTTCAAACTTTTCTATTTCTGTCCCAGGCTTTTCAGATAACCTTGTAACTCGCATTGTTCATGTTACTCTTACTGTCCTTCTTTCTGTTCTGGAATTGATACTTTGATCTCTTGATGTAAAAACGGTGCTGTAAAATAGGTGCTTGAGGCGTTGGCTTTGCGAGCGAGTTAGTCAGTTCAGTTAAGATAGATTTTACTGCTTCTGAATATCAAGCTTGTTAGAAAGTGTAAATGCTGACAGTTCCGATGGACGATACGATGATTGTCGGTGGTTGCTATGATGGAAGCTACCTCTAAAGTGACCGTAATCTGTGGTGTTCTTTACTTCAATTTGTCATGAACGCTCCACCGGCGTCGCGTATCGCTCCATCGCATGCATAGTGGACCGAATCTATCCAAGCAGATAAGCGGTCGAATTGTCCTCGTGTTCAACACATGTGTTTGCGTTTCAGAAGGTTCGTCACACATTCGTCGGCACACCTTGCTGGTGGGTTTTGGCCTCGTTAATTCGGGGTTATGGTAGGGGGTTAGACGTGAGCGCTTTTTTGACGGTGGCATTTGTGCATTACTCACCACATTCCTGTCAATTACATATAGGTTTCCCCATTGCCCAAATGGCACCGAATAACGAGCATTCACGTGTTTTGCCTGAGTGGGTGGGGCGTAAGCGGAAGGTAGGGGGAAGAAGGGTGCGGTGCGCGCGCGTATGTGGGACTAGTTGGGACTTGGAAGGATTTGGACTACAAATTTGTATCAAAATAAGAGGTACAAGTGAGCAGTTTTTAGGATGGCACCTGAAGTAATGGAGCAGGTGCAGGGATACGATTTTAAAGCTGATATATGGAGTCTTGGAATTCTTGCTATTGAATTGGCGACTGGTACAGCTCCTTACCATAAGTTTCCACCTATGAAGGTAAGTATTTCGTTATTGAAGGCAGTGTCCAAGCAGATTTGGGATTATTGCGGGCTTTCCTTGCAAGCTACGGCCTGATCTCGACTGCAGATACTGTTTCTCGGGCGAGAAAAACGCTTCAAAATTCATGACCGCCTCTCGTATCGGTCTCGTTTTCACCCAGGAAAGCGTGTGGGACACACCGTTGCAGCGAATCACAGCGTCGCAACGGCTGTGTCCCGCATGATCTCCTGGGCTGGTATGTATCAATCGCCCGTCCGGGTAAGTTACCCGGACAGATAGTTTCCGCTTCATAGCTCGGTGCTCTGGGGATCTGTGTTCTTCCAAGTTTGTTCATCTTTAGAAGGCTCTACTACCCTAATACTGTAGCACAATGAGTAGCAGCACTTTGCTGTATAAGCTGAGATAATTCGTTATTTCTATGATCCCGAGCGGGATCTCCCACTGATCACGCTCATTTTCAAAGTTATTTATATCCGCAAAAACTCAATGAAAACGTCATAGAGTCTTGCTGTCGATCTATTACGACAGTGCTACGCATGTTTGTGAAAGAAATAAATGGAAAATCAAGTTGACAAAATCTTCGATGAACCTGTGCTCGCGAGTTGGGCTTTATCGAAGAACTCAAAACTTGCACATTTCATCTGTTGTACTAAAAACATGCGTAGCACTGTCGTAATAGATCGACAGCAAAACTCTATGACGTTTTCATTGAGTTTTTGCGGATATAAATAACTTTGAAAATGAGCGTGATCAGTGGGAGATCCCGTTCGGGATCATACAAATAACGAAATATCTCAGCTTATAGAGCAAAGTGCTGCTACTCATTGTGCTATAATATTAGGGTAGTAGAGCCTCCCAAAGTGAACAAACAAGGAAGAACACAGATCCCCAGAGCACTGAGCTATGAAGCGGAAACTACCTGTCCGGGTAACTTACCCGGATGGGCGATTGATACATACCGGCCCTGCTTTTGTAAGGACGAGACTGGATCAAGGGGCGACTATGTCGAAACTTCTGAAGCGACTTCCGTGCTCTAGAGGCTGTATTCTGCAGCTGTGTCGGGCTATGACTTGGGTGGAAGGCGTGCTGCAGTATTTAGTGAAAAGGGGCTCCCAAGCTTGATCGTATACTGCCTTTGAGCTATATTTTTCAAAATTCTATTCTCCAGGTGTTGATGTTGACCCTTCAAAATGATCCACCTACTTTGGAAACGAATGCCGAAAGAAAAGATCAATACAAGAACTATGGAAAATCATTCCGTACTTTGATCAAAGACTGTCTTCAGGTTTGTCAGTTTTTCAGCTCAACATCGTTGAAAATTCCGGCGTCTTGCTTTTTGGGCCAAGATTCTGTGCTTATAACCATTCTGAAGAAAATTTTCCAGAAAGATCCGACAAAACGACCCACTGCAGCGGAACTTTTGAAATACTCTTTTTTCAAGAAAGCCAAGGATAAGAAGTATCTTGTGCATGCATTGATAGAAAATCTTGCAGCAGTACCAGTAATAAGTCATCATAGTACGAAAAAGGTTTGTTTTCTTTCTTTTTCATTTTTTGAGGAAAAATTTCATTTTGCAGGTGGCGTCTGGTAAACTTCGTAAAGACAAAGACGGCAACTGGGAATTTGAATATGATTCTCCACCCGGCAGCGAATCTAGTGACGAGGAGGAACAAGCTAAACCTGCACCAGCTGCTAATGCTGGAGCTGGTGTTGAACCAAGCGCTCCTGGCGAAACCCTAAATCTTGTAAGTCCTCTTATGGTTTTTTTGTGGAATACTTTCACTCGCTTTAACGTGATCTCGCATGCTAAGGCTTTGCTTTTGTTGGAACTGTCGCGCTATCAAATTCGCTTCAAAGAGCACTTAACTCGCGCGTTGAATTAGTTTTACAAATGCCAATGTTTGTCTGCCATGTTGGGGTAAATACCACATTTTGGGTCAATATCTCTATTGATTGATGAGCGCAAGTATAATCATCTTGTGCCGCTGCCTTGATGTCTGTCGAAAGTTACGGTATTTACTTTCAATTCGTAGGTTTTACGTGTGAGGAATCAACAGCGTGAGCTAAATGACATCAAATTTGACTACACACGGACTGCAGACACAGGTATGTTTGCGCTTTTTAATATTTTGGTCACTTTTATGTTCTACTTACTTCACTTTCTCATTATTTTATTGCTTCATACAAGAGATGCACAGTTCTGTTATATTTATGCCCTGGCCAGACTTCGCCTAAAAGCGCCCAAATTTATCTGCTGTCTCTTCACTTTCTCATGTGAGGAGAGATGAGAGAAAGTGAGGAGAGGTTAGAGAAGTTTGGGCGCTTTTGAGCGCTTTTGGGCGCTTTTGAGCGAAGTCTGGCCAGGGCCTTATGAAGGAGCTCATGGGTTTGGCTAGCGTTACCCAATTATACTTCCGTAAGGGTTATATTTTGAAGATACGTGCGAATTTGATGTATGCCATTTATTTTTGGATTTTTCATCAATGAACCCATAAACCCATCATCTCTATCCCAATTTCTCTTCGTTTTTCAATACTATTTGAGTGGTATTTGAAGAGTTTTCCTGTGCTTATTCTTTTGATTTGAAGCTGCCAGCGTACTTTGTGAACTAGATTTTATTGCTTTTTTTAGTCGAAGGGATTGCCCATGAGTTGGTAACCGCAGAACTGATTGACTGTCATGATCTAGTTATCGTAGCCGCAAATCTGCAGAAACTTATCGACCTTGCCGAAAAGAAAAGCGAGAGACGATCTGTTACGTTTGCACTCAATTCCGGTGTTGCTCCTAATGAGGTGAGCGGTTGAGAGAATGTGCCTCGGAAGGGGTAGAGGAACGAACTCTTTTGTTGGCGCAACTACTGGTCCTTTTGCACGTGCTGCTGCATCCCATATGAGAACCAGCAGTTCGTTCCTCTGTCCGTTTCGTAGCCCCTTCAGTATTATTTATTTTGAATGAAGTTTTCGAATTCAGATACCTGACGAGCGAACGTTAACGGGTTTTGCGCAGATTTCATTGATTGACTGAACACTACACCATGATCTACACTTTGCCATCACTTGACCTAATGTTTTAGCTATTTTTATTAACCATCTTAATTCTCGTACACGTTTACCTAATCTTTTCCGAATGTTCGCTGACAATTTTCTTTTCTCTTAATTTCACTAAAATATACTGCTAATTATGTGTTGCAGTAGCTTTACGCTCCATGCCTACGTTATTCTTTCTAGTTTGTTCATTCCTTTAGAATGTTTAATATCGTCTGAAGTCCCCCATTGCTGAAAGTGCTCTTTATCAACCAAACATGCGGTTTTAACATGGCCGGTCAATAGTTTCTTTTTTCTGTATCATTAGTCAAATTGTTTTTTTACTTATCCAACCTCTTTCAGCGAAATTTATTATTAGGGCTTTTTATGGGCGTATGAGATGTGGATTGCTTTTCTGCACCAAGGAGAAATATGTATCTGACGGGGTAACTGCGGGCGTTTTGCTGACAAAAGAAATTAGCACGAATCGTTCGTCATACTCTAATGTTAAGGCAACAAATCGTTCGGTACCACGATAGGGATGCGCGCTTTTGAATATCGTTGTCGTTATCGCCGACGAATCTAGTACAAGTTTAATTTATAAAACTTGCTCAAATCTCGCAGTCGAGCTAATCGTAAGTTCTGATTTATGGAAAGTTCTGAGCCGAGGTTGAGCCACTTACCGATCCCGAAAATATCATGCCCTCCCGCCTGCTGAATACTTTCGCTTGTCTCCGATATGTACGCTCAGCCTATAATGTGTTTGTAAGAAATATTTGCTCTTGATAAGTCTGATTTCGTAGGTTTGTGTTGCACGTTGGGTTTTTCATCACAAGTTCTGTAAGTTATGTGATTTCAATAAAAGAGTTTTATGCTGCTTTATGCTTATTTCGTTGTGCTCTTAGAAGTCAGACTGAAAATCACGCTAACTGATTCCTGGGATACTGAATTTTGTCTGGATCGTTGACATAAAGACGCCGATGACAGATCTTTGCCTTCGATGACAAATCTTAACCTGTCTTGGGGTAAATCGATCTGAAACACACGTCTCATTGTAAGGGAAGCATATCATTGAAAAACATCCAAGAATTTTTTCCGTTTCGTTCCTTTCCTTAGACGAAGTTTTTTAGTTTTTTAGTTTCTAATTTCTAGACCCTCTCCGGGACTCTTTAACGACGAAAGAGGGCTTACAATGTGAATTCTTTATGGAGAAAGAGCAAAGCTCATCCTTTCTTTCAAAAATTTTCCTTTCGGACGACCCGCGAAATGGGCGTGGTGTATGTTAGAAATGAACTTGTTTTGGTGTTTAGCAAGTGAAGTAGGGTGGACGAAGTAGTGTGGAATATTTATTCACACTGGCGTAGATTAGTTGAGAGCGATCGAGGCGTCCCGGTATTAACCGGGGAGGAACCTCTAATACATTCGGAGGCTCCTTATATACGAAGGGAGGCGGAGCTGAACCGAATACAGGGTACAATGTACACGAGTTGGTGCTTAAAAGGAGATGCCGCCGATTGGCTACACTCCTGGCGCACGGGATAAAGTCTAGCTTAATGTCTGTTAGTGCTTTCAAATCAGCTCGAAGCGCGGTACTATCCATACCTTGTGGGTGACTAGTCATTTCCTTAAATTGCACCGGATGTACTAATATATTATTCCTGAACAATATATCATGCCTCGGAGACTTATTTGCAGAGTTAGATGAACATCAGAATCCCCAAACACGGTTTCCGGGATAAATTTTGGACAGCAGTCTAAATAATGGAGCTTTTTAGCATAGCTTTCTGTGCGGGCAAAATTCTACCTCACACCAACAAGTTCGATGCCACGTGTAGCATCGCATCTTCTCCTTTCTAACCATAATTCACACAAGAGATAGTTTCGATGGTCTGAGAAGCTCTGGTAGAATGTCCGTTCTACTTCGCTTCTCTCCTTAAGGTCTTCTTTTATCGCTTCTCTGCATCGCTTCGCAAGCTCGGATGTCAGTCGGTAGTTGCCTGTGGCTCGTGCGCGTCCACGTTGGCGTATCAGCTCCAAAGTCCCCGTGGTGAGACGCCTTCTCGTACTTCTTAGACTCTGAGCTTCCTTGGCACAACCGTGGGGATGTTGTACGAACCGTTCGTATTCTTCGTCGATGTTGTCCATCACGGTATCTCGCCATGGCCGGATATCGAAGAAAACAGATTCCAGTTGGTGGTATTCATGGGACGATGTTTCCTGAACTTGACGGCTCTCTCTCCATTCCGCGGAAAGTAGAATTTGGCGCGCAGGAGACGATGGTCTGATCCCGTGTAGAACTTCGGAACAACAGCGACGTCCGTCAGGCAGTACCTTCTGTTGACGATGATGTGGTCAATCTCGTTATGGTACTCTCCACCGGGCGATTCCCAGGTCCAGCGTAGGGAAGAGGGCTTTTGGAACTGTGAGTTTCCATGGATAGTCCTCGTCGTCATGATAAACTCTCGGACAGTCTCTCCCCTTGTTCGTTCCACTGCAAACCATGGGTTCCGATGTGAAGTTCCTCAGTCGACCTTCTAGTTCCGATCTTCGCGTTGAAATCACCGACGATGATCTTGTAGAAGGTATGATCTTCTCTGTAGAACTTCTCCAAGTCCATATAAAATTCCTCGAGTTCGTCCTCGTCGTAGCTGGATGTTGGGGCGTACGCAATGAAGACGGTCAAGGCAGGGATTGATCCACATCTTGATATTCGCAAACGTTCGATTCGAGTTGTAAGTTGTTCGAACGAATCGATGTTCATGGCCAAACTCGTGTTGACAAGGACTCCCACTCCACCTACTCCTCGACTGTCGCATGTTCCTAGAAACAGTTCTTCTCCAGTCTCAAATGTGGCGTTCAGCGGGCGGTGCCTCCTTGTCTCGGTCAGTCCGATGACGTCGTACTTAATCTTCCTTGCTTGCATCATGAGATCTTCGATAGATGCGTCCGATGCCAGCGTCCTCGCGTTGTAAGTACAGATCGTCATCATAGTCCGTCTCGTTTTCGGCAGCCTAGATCGCCTTTCAAACCTTGTCCCCACTGGCGCTGCCTTACCAGTGGCTCTTCCAAGATTAAAGGAGCTTTCCATATTATCACTGTGTCGAACAAGAATTTACTCGCAGGGATAGCTTGTTGGGCTCAAAACCCCCGCGAGGGACGATCGGAGCTTATTTGTTGGAGGCGACTCCGAACTCGCCTCCCCACACACCTACCCGGGAAATTAGGGCGCAAGCTTTCAGTGGAGGCAGGGAGTCCGTCCTCCGGCTCCGCTTGCTTATCAGAACAGACGCGGGGTCGCTTTTGGTCGGCGATTATCCCCTTATCCGCCACCTGGGGACGCCCCACGTAGCCTCGCGACTAACCGGCTGTGATCCCTCTATGAGGGAGATCCGTGAGTTCTGTCCTTACCGAACAAAAAGCTCCTGGCAGAGAAGCACTAGCAAGACTGATGTGTGGTGCAAGAAACTGAGGATGTACTGAAACATGCAATCGGAGGAGTGAAGCGATTCGCACGACCGTGATGCTTTCCCTAACGCCTAAGACACAGCCCCGTAGGCTGGGTTCATATTGATCCGGAAGTTCCGCGACAGTCCCAGCACAGTTCCGGTACAGTTCGAGAACTGCCCCGGAATTTACGGATCGTTATGAACACCGGCCATAGTGTGTCCTTGATTCGCTTGACCACTGGATCCACTTAATCCACTTCTTACTCTTTCCGGATCAGTACGAACACAGCCACAGTGCGCCCTTGATTCGCTTGACCTGCTGGATCCACTTGACTCCTTAGTTACTTAAAAACTTAGATGGCTCGGCTTCACGTTACGTGCGGGTTCCAGCACAGAAGTTTCCATTTATCCCTGTCTTTCGCTTCAGACATCCACAATGTTCTAGGTTGTCATCGGTGGCTGCGTCCACGAGATCCAGGGGCGAAAATCGTACCCAGCCGATTTTTCAGCTGGTCCATCCGTTCCACGAACACGCCTGCCCATCTCGTTGGAGGTCTTCCTCGTGGACGTTTCGCTTCGCGAGTAATCCACTCAGATGTTCTTAGTGTCCATCTGTCGTTTGTTCTTTTTATAATGTGACCGGCCCATCGATGCTTCGCTTTCGCAACGTAATCCGCTGGGTCACGAAGACGGGACATTCTCCATATCCGTACTGCGAAGTCCGACGAGATGTTGTTTGTGTCGGGTCATCTTCAGAAGACTGCGCTCGAGCGCCTGTGAGTGGTCCGTAGAGTTTTTGAAGTGGCTACAGTATCGGCCCAAGTATCACCTGCGCAACAGAGCGCCGGGAGGGCGGTTGAGTCGAAGTCGAACAGGTGGGCACGAAGCTCCGGGTCCGTCAGTTGGTCGGTGGCTCTCTTCAGAGTCCCGAAGGCGGCCCAGGCTGCTCTTCTTCTCCTGTTAAGTTCTCTCCTTAAGTCGTTCTCCATGATCATCGAACGTCCGAGATACACGAAAGAAGACGTCACCATGACAGGGGTGCCCCAATTCCGTCTGAATCTTGGCAAAGGGCGTTCTTCATGAACTAAGTCTTCTTCCGGTTTATCCGCAATCCGATCTTCTTCCCTGCTTCGTTTAGTTCCTTCAGCATCGTCTCTGTTTCAGTGATACCGCAGAAGAAGAGAACGATATCGTCCGCAAAACGAAGGTTTGACAGGTCTTCCATCAACTCGTATGTTCCCCCTCTCAATTGGGATGGTGAGCGACGGAATAGCTACATCGTCGTTGTACAGTCCTTGTATCAGTCGACGACTAACGTCCTCACGTAAGCTGGGTCCATCGTCGTCTAGTGCAAGCAGGATGACGTTGGTTTCGATGCTGTAAAAGGCTTCCTCGTAGACGACGAAGGTTAGGAGGAGAGGCAGTCGGTACTCCCGGCAGACTTCTATGACACTCGAAACCGTCTGGATGTGGTTCATGCAGCTGATTCCTTTGCGAAATCAAGCTTGTTCTTGGGTTGAGCTTCATTCAGTGTCCCAGATATGCGAGCGAGGATAATGTGAAATGCTTATGCAGCACACTCAGCAAGCATACTGGACGGTAGTCCCGAAGATCTTCCCGTTTACCCTTCTTGAAAAGAAGGAGGCTCTTGACGTTCTTCACTGGTCTCCTGGTCGGCAATCCTCTCCTGAAAAAGATGTCAGGTGCGACGCGAGAATCACGTGTAGACGTTGTCTTCCGGCTCGCAGAAATTTGACCGAAAGATGGTCTAGTCCTGTAGCCGTGGACATCTTCAGGTCTGAATCGCTCAGGTCTGCGCATTTTAGCAAGCCGAATTCGTGACGGTACTTCTTCAGGGGAATAACGGGCAGCAGGGTTTTGATGAGCGGAAGAGGTTGGTACAGAAGTTTTTCGCGATAGATTCCATCTTATATCGGGAAGAAGTCGGAGTCCCGTCTTCGTTTAATAGTGCAGCCAGCGGTACGTGATATTCACAGAGGTCCCTTCGGCACTTCTTGAGACTTCGTCCTCCTTCGGCTGCTTCCAGTATCTTGGCTTGATTGTACTTCATGAGATCCTCCTGCAAGGCTGTTCTGCAACTGACGTTGGCTATCAGTCGCCCAAGATGGGTTGCACTCGAATCTGGCCTCAGTGATCTTCTCTTTCGAGTAATCCCTTGGTGGTCTTCGAAATGCGCTCCAAGTTCTTCTCAGAAGTCACTGAGGCGCATTCTCCACATGCTCGCAATCCTTTTAGAAGCCGGTCGTAGTCGTACGTTGGGTCCTCCTCGATGGGCCAGTCAGAACTTGATATGAGCTCTTCCAGCCTGTTACCGTCATAAACGACTTCCTTCCTTCTCGCGGCACTATGATAGACTTTCTTTTCCAGCCTTCGGCTGAATCGTATCTTCGCTCGAAGGAGGCGGTGATCGGAGCCACTACAGAAGGATGGAACTACAGAGACATCGAGTAAGCTCCACCTTCGGTTGGTGAGAATGTGGTCGATCTCCGCATGAGTCGTCCCGTTGGGCGATTCCCATGTCCGGCGATGTTCTTTCTTCATGAAGGTGGAATTTCCAAGGAAACGTCGAGCGGCGGAAGAAGTCCAACGAGACGGTTGCCGTTTTCGTTCTGGAACCCTATCCAAACTTCCCGTCTTATCCGAACTTCTCGATTCCTTTTCTAATGGCATCCCGATTTTCGCACTGAAGTCGTCCACAATAAACTTCTAAAAGGACTTCTCGTTGCGTACTTCCTCTTTCACTCTTCGCAGAAAGCATCTAGTTCTAAACCGTCAGCAGCTGATGTTTGCGAGTAGCAGCTGATGATGCTGATGGTCTTCTGACGTGGAGATCGTGGGATGGCTAGTCGAGGTGATAAGATCTTGTGCGAACCGACTTCGCTGTCGTTAGATTACCTCATGAATTCAAGGCTTCATCGAACATTTGTTTTTGTTCATTTTTGTTGCTTATTGTTTTGTCTTGCCGATAAAGTCTAGCTTAATGTCTGTTAGTGCTTTCAAATCAGCTCGAAGCGCGGTACTATCCATACCTTGTGGGTGACTAGTCATTTCCTTAAATTGCACCGGATGTACTAATATATTATTCCTGAACAACATATCATGCCTCGGAGACTTATTTGCAGAGTTAGATGAACATCAGAATCCCCAAACACGGTTTCCGGGATAAATTTTGGACAGCAGTCTAAATAATGGAGCTTTTTAGCATAGCTTTCTGTGCGGGCAAAATTCTACCTTACACCAACAAGTTCGATGCCACGTGTAGCATCGCATCTTCTCCTTTCTAACCATAATTCACACAAGAGATAGTTTCGATGGTCTGAGAAGCTCTGGTAGAATGTCCGTTCTACTTCGTCTAGGGGGGTTATTTGGTACGCTGAACATGAATATGATGTTTATTTCGTGCGACAGCGCCATCCGGTGGAGTTACGGTAGGATTACGGTAGGGGGTCAAAATCACGGATTTGCCCGAAATTTGGCTCAGAGGGGTTATTCGGCCCGCTGATGCCAAATATCACACTGGTTTTGGACCGTAGCGCCATTTTATCGGGTTAAGGTAGATACACGCGCCTCAGTGACTTCTGAGAAGAACTTGGAGCGCATTTCGAAGACCACCAAGGGATTACTCGAAAGAGAAGATCACTGAGGCCAGATTCGAGTGCAACCCATCTTGGGCGACTGATAGCCAACGTCAGTTGCAGAACAGCCTTGCAGGAGGATCTCATGAAGTACAATCAAGCCAAGATACTGGAAGCAGCCGAAGGAGGACGAAGTCTCAAGAAGTGCCGAAGGGACCTCTGTGAATATCACGTACCGCTGGCTGCACTATTAAACGAAGACGGGACTCCGACTTCTTCCCGATATAAGATGGAATCTATCGCGAAAAACTTCTGTACCAACCTCTTCCGCTCATCAAAACCCTGCTGCCCGTTATTCCCCTGAAGAAGTACCGTCACGAATTCGGCTTGCTAAAATGCGCAGACCTGAGCGATTCAGACCTGAAGATGTCCACGGCTACAGGACTAGACCATCTTTCGGTCAAATTTCTGCGAGCCGGAAGACAACGTCTACACGTGATTCTCGCGTCGCACCTGACATCTTTTTCAGGAGAGGATTGCCGACCAGGAGACCAGTGAAGAACGTCAAGAGCCTCCTTCTTTTCAAGAAGGGTAAACGGGAAGATCTTCGGGACTACCGTCCAGTATGCTTGCTGAGTGTGCTGCATAAGCATTTCACATTATCCTCGCTCGCATATCTGGGACACTGAATGAAGCTCAACCCAAGAACAAGCTTGATTTCGCAAAGGAATCAGCTGCATGAACCACATCCAGACGGTTTCGAGTGTCATAGAAGTCTGCCGGGAGTACCGACTGCCTCTCCTCCTAACCTTCGTCGTCTACGAGGAAGCCTTTTACAGCATCGAAACCAACGTCATCCTGCTTGCACTAGACGACGATGGACCCAGCTTACGTGAGGACGTTAGTCGTCGACTGATACAAGGACTGTACAACGACGATGTAGCTATTCCGTCGCTCACCATCCCAATTGAGAGGGGGAACATACGAGTTGATGGAAGACCTGTCAAACCTTCGTTTTGCGGACGATATCGTTCTCTTCTTCTGCGGTATCACTGAAACAGAGACGATGCTGAAGGAACTAAACGAAGCAGGGAAGAAGATCGGATTGCGGATAAACCGGAAGAAGACTTAGTTCATGAAGAACGCCCTTTGCCAAGATTCAGACGGAATTGGGGCACCCCTGTCATGGTGACGTCTTCTTTCGTGTATCTCGGACGTTCGATGATCATGGAGAACGACTTAAGGAGAGAACTTAACAGGAGAAGAAGAGCAGCCTGGGCCGCCTTCGGGACTCTGAAGAGAGCCACCGACCAACTGACGGACCCGGAGCTTCGTGCCCACCTGTTCGACTTCGACTCAACCGCCCTCCCGGCGCTCTGTTGCGCAGGTGATACTTGGGCCGATACTGTAGCCACTTCAAAAACTCTACGGACCACTCACAGGCGCTCGAGCGCAGTCTTCTGAAGATGACCCGACACAAACAACATCTCGTCGGACTTCGCAGTACGGATATGGAGAATGTCCCGTCTTCGTGACCCAGCGGATTACGTTGCGAAAGCGAAGCATCGATGGGCCGGTCACATTATAAAAAGAACAAACGACAGATGGACACTAAGAACATCTGAGTGGATTACTCGCGAAGCGAAACGTCCACGAGGAAGACCTCCAACGAGATGGGCAGGCGTGTTCGTGGAACGGATGGACCAGCTGAAAAATCGGCTGGGTACGATTTTCGCCCCTGGATCTCGTGGACGCAGCCACCGATGACAACCTAGAACATTGTGGATGTCTGAAGCGAAAGACAGGGATAAATGGAAACTTCTGTGCTGGAACCCGCACGTAACGTGAAGCCGAGCCATCTAAGTTTTTAAGTAACTAAGGAGTCAAGTGGATCCAGCAGGTCAAGCGAATCAAGGGCGCACTGTGGCTGTGTTCGTACTGATCCGGAAAGAGTAAGAAGTGGATTAAGTGGATCCAGTGGTCAAGCGAATCAAGGACACACTATGGCCGGTGTTCATAACGATCCGTAAATTCCGGGGCAGTTCTCGAACTGTACCGGAACTGTGCTGGGACTGTCGCGGAACTTCCGGATCAATATGAACCCAGCCTACGGGGCTGTGTCTTAGGCGTTAGGGAAAGCATCACGGTCGTGCGAATCGCTTCACTCCTCCGATTGCATGTTTCAGTACATCCTCAGTTTCTTGCACCACACATCAGTCTTGCTAGTGCTTCTCTGCCAGGAGCTTTTTGTTCGGTAAGGACAGAACTCACGGATCTCCCTCATAGAGGGATCACAGCCGGTTAGTCGCGAGGCTACGTGGGGCGTCCCCAGGTGGCGGATAAGGGGATAATCGCCGACCAAAAGCGACCCCGCGTCTGTTCTGATAAGCAAGCGGAGCCGGAGGACGGACTCCCTGCCTCCACTGAAAGCTTGCGCCCTAATTTCCCGGGTAGGTGTGTGGGGAGGCGAGTTCGGAGTCGCCTCCAACAAATAAGCTCCGATCGTCCCTCGCGGGGGTTTTGAGCCCAACAAGCTATCCCTGCGAGTAAATTCTTGTTCGACACAGTGATAATATGGAAAGCTCCTTTAATCTTGGAAGAGCCACTGGTAAGGCAGCGCCAGTGGGGACAAGGTTTGAAAGGCGATCTAGGCTGCCGAAAACGAGACGGACTATGATGACGATCTGTACTTACAACGCGAGGACGCTGGCATCGGACGCATCTATCGAAGATCTCATGATGCAAGCAAGGAAGATTAAGTACGACGTCATCGGACTGACCGAGACAAGGAGGCACCGCCCGCTGAACGCCACATTTGAGACTGGAGAAGAACTGTTTCTAGGAACATGCGACAGTCGAGGAGTAGGTGGAGTGGGAGTCCTTGTCAACACGAGTTTGGCCATGAACATCGATTCGTTCGAACAACTTACAACTCGAATCGAACGTTTGCGAATATCAAGATGTGGATCAATCCCTGCCTTGACCGTCTTCATTGCGTACGCCCCAACATCCAGCTACGACGAGGACGAACTCGAGGAATTTTATATGGACTTGGAGAAGTTCTACAGAGAAGATCATACCTTCTACAAGATCATCGTCGGTGATTTCAACGCGAAGATCGGAACTAGAAGGTCGACTGAGGAACTTCACATCGGAACCCATGGTTTGCAGTGGAACGAACAAGGGGAGAGACTGTCCGAGAGTTTATCATGACGACGAGGACTATCCATGGAAACTCACAGTTCCAAAAGCCCTCTTCCCTACGCTGGACCTGGGAATCGCCCGGTGGAGAGTACCATAACGAGATTGACCACATCATCGTCAACAGAAGGTACTGCCTGACGGACGTCGCTGTTGTTCCGAAGTTCTACACGGGATCAGACCATCGTCTCCTGCGCGCCAAATTCTACTTTCCGCGGAATGGAGAGAGAGCCGTCAAGTTCAGGAAACATCGTCCCATGAATACCACCAACTGGGATCTGTTTTCTTCGATATCCGGCTCATGGCGAGATACCGTGATGGACAACATCGACGAAGAATACGAACGGTTCGTACAACATCTCCACGGTTGTGCCAAGGAAGCTCAGGGTCTAAGAAGTACGAGAAGGCGTCTCACCACGGGGACTTTGGAGCTGATACGCCAACGTGGACGCGCACGAGCCACAGGCAACTACCGACTGACATCCGAGCTTGCGAAGCGATGCAGAGAAGCGATAAAAGAAGACCTTAAGGAGAGAAGAGTAGCAGTGATGGTTGACGCCGCGGAGGCTGGAAGAAGTATACGCAACGCCCGCCGAAGCTTCGTCAACTTCAAGACAAAGATGACCGCACTTCGTCGTCCTGACGGAACCATAACTGCTTCCCGAAGATCAATGGAGAAGGTCATCCACGACTTCTACTCGGATCTTTTTGCGAGCCACGTCCACCTTCCACCATGCCATCTCAAGGAGGACGAGTATGTCGCACCGTCTGTTCTTCCTTCCGAGATTCGTCATGCTATCATGTCGATGAAAAACCGTACAGCACCCGGTCCCGACAGGATTAAGCCAGAACATCTGAAGAATCTGTCGCCAGTTCTCATCAAGACTTTGGCAAGGCTCTTCACGCGGTACCTGACGGAAGGCAAGGTTCCAAGGCAATGGAAGACCAGCAAAACCGTGTTGCTGTACAAGAAGGGAGATCCCTGCGACATCGGCAATTATCGCCCTATCTGCTTGTTGTCTATAGTCTACAAACTCTTTACGCGAGTCATTCTCAACAGGATCGGAAGAGAGTTGGACGAAGGACAACCATGCGAGCAAGCTGGGTTTCGAAGAGGATTCAGCACGATCGACCACATACACACGGTTTCAAGGCTCATTGAAGTGTCACGAGAGTATAAGATGCCGCGCTGTCTCACCTTCATCGACTTGAAGAAGGCCTTTGACTCGGTTGAGACTGAAGCCGTCATCGATGCCTTGAGCAATCAAGGTATTCCGACTCATTACATCAAGATAATTCGTGAGCTGTATAACGACTTCACAACCACCATAACACCATTCTACAAGGACATCATCATTGACGTGAAGAGAGGCGTGCGACAAGGCGATACTATATCGCCGAAACTATTCGCCGCTCTGGAGAACGTCATGCGCAAGTTGGAATGGGACAACATGGGAGTGAAAGTCGACGGCCGGCAGCTACACCACCTTCGCTTTGCTGATGACATCGTATTGATAACACCAAGCATCACGCAGGCGGAACAAATGCTGGCCCAGTTTGACGAAGTGTGTGGAGAGATCGGTCTACGGCTGAATCTAACGAAGACGATGTTCATGAGGAACGGAAGAGTGCCTGATGCTCCTTTCATGCTCAACGGGACGAACATCACCGAATGCTCAAGCTACACCTACCTAGGTCGTGAACTCAATATGATGAACGATCTAGCTCCGGAACTGAGCAGGAGGAAACGTGCAGCATGGGGAGCATATAAGACAATTGAGGACGTAGTGAAGAAGACCAAGAACATCCGGCTCCGCGCCCACCTTTTCAACTCGACGGTTCTTCCTGCTTTGACGTACGCTTCAGAAACATGGACAATGAGAAAGCAGGATGAACACGAGGTTAGCGTCATCGAACGAGCTGTTGAGAGAGTGATGCTAGGAGCGAATCGACTCACGCAAGTGAGGCAAGGATTACGAAGTTCTACCCTACGTCAACGATCGAAGATCAGGGACGCTGCCGCGTACGCCAAGCAGAACAAGATAAGATGGGCCGGGCACGTAATGCGTTTCGACGACAACCGGTGGACGAGAGCTGTAACAGATTGGATACCACTGGACGTCAAACGCGAACGAGGAAGACCGCCGACGCGATGGTCAGATATGTTCATGAAGTTCTCTAATGAAGTCCTTCAGAGCGTTCCACGTGTTCCTGGTGCGATACGTAAACATTGGTCAACAATTGCCCGAGACAGGGACGAATGGAGGCATCACTGGTACCCGCTCGTGCAACACGATGATCAACGGGGATACAGGTGATACAGGTGAGGTGAAGGACATAACACCACAATCTTTGGTAATGCTGCCGAAACGTTGTAAACCTTCGCGTTCTGAGCCATAACTTGAACAATTTTCGCGCATTACCTCCCAGACTTCAGGCCAGTCATGCATAATGGCGGAATTGACTTGTTTAAAGGCAGCGTACACCCAAAATTTGAGTTACCGAATTTCCTAGATCTTTCTACACCGTGTATATACTGGGCCCAGAAGAAAGACTGCGTTGGTCCGGTCTCCCAATGTTGCTTCTGAGCGGAGAAAACCCCCCTCAATTTTCTTTCACGCCGCCTCTTTTCTTTCGCTCCGCCTCCTCCGGACGAATCCATAACAGCGTAAGCTGCAATTGCAGTTGCAACATCTGTTGCATTTGTTTTGGGTGTACGCTGCCTATAAACACCATTGAACGCTTTATAACACTATACTCCAACCATTATTGAAGACCAGCGATGTAAAACGTGCAGCCTTTACAGTCTGTCAAATCCGGAATAGGCGAAATATTTCAAGTGGAGCAGCGCGTCCGCATCACTGGAGGGTTTGCGAGCACACAGCGCTGGCATTTTCCCAAGCAAAACCTGAGAAGAGGAAGAGACGCAGACATGGGTTGTGCACGATATGATATACTGTATAGTTGGTGTCAACCACGTGCTTCCCTTCTCCGTAAGCGCAATGAGCTTCGCGCCACGTTCGCGCGCGTAATCGGGCATTCAAATTGGTCTTGTCGATTGAAGGACCGCGCACAGGGCCCTTGCACTGCGCATGCGTAGTTCTCATGCGAAGGGGGTGTTTGACGTTGACTGTAGCTGCAAAACGGCGCGAATCGATGCAAAGCGGACGCCCGCCAATCCAATGTCAGTTAAATCTGGGTTGAAACTTACTGTACCGATATAGAAGAGACGGTATTTTTCCGTTATCCGGACCCATTTTGTCAAAGAAGGATTTCGGTTCTTTCCTCGTGCCAAATTTGGCACCAACTTATTGATACATGACAGTAAAGAGTGTCAACTTTCCTGCCATGTATCAATAAATTTGATATGTCGTTTAGATGTTTAACAGGTTTAACCAAGAGTTTGAGTTGCCCTACATCGCGACGTAAGTTTAATCTGATTTTCAGTCAATAATGGCCCCATTTTCAATTGAACAGTATCACAAAGGAACGTCATACGAAACAAGCAGCAGCGAGAGCCATCATACATCCTGGCTAAATTTGCATGGCGAAAATAGTTTGAAGAGAAAAACATTTCTGAATCTAAAAACGATCAAGACGTTCTAATATAAGTTCTACATTATCTTGCTCTTATAGAGAACGATTAATCAGCTTCTAGGTGATTACGAATGCTCTTTTATCTCACCGGAAATGACGCCGAAAAGAACATGCCAAAATATACCAACACGTGTCAGTACTTCCCTGAAACGTGATAAGAATGCATCCTCGTGGAATCTATGAAAAACTGCTCTTACTTGGACTGAGAACGTATATTATGAGAGTCTCTTCAATGGGTCCGGATAAGAAAAGTACCGCAAAGACTTATATTCTCGCGAGAAAGAATTCCGCGTTCACGGAATTCCACAGTGAGCTGGCTCCGCTTTACTTTTGGAAACTGCGCGCATTCGCGAACTTCCTAATTAGGATGCAGTCCATGTGAAATGGGACTGGCATGCGTGGGCTGCGCCGGCGCGCTCTGCTGCGTGGCGAATTGATCGATGGTTGCGTGCGCGTGCGGCGCTCTTATCTGTCAGCCCTCGTCACATCGACATTACATGCAAGTAAGTTTTCCTTTTCTATAGTGTTATGTTACTCTTTGGTAGGTTGTCTTTCAAATTGGTGCTCATAGGTATCCCACTGCCTTATTGTGCTTTCAAGTACTTAGATGGATTTCCAAACACATGGGAGCTCCTCTGATTTTGTAAGTTGTTCCTTGGATTCTAACTAGACTTTGAGGACTGCAAAAGCAGAGAGGATTTGCACCGAATTTTCGCTGTAATCCCGCTTTCAGTTTGTGCAGAATCAGTCGCTTTAATTCGATGTTTCTGCGGTCATTTTAAACTAACTCCAAATGCTGTGCTCGTTTGCATGTTTTCGCTGGGTACCAACATAATAAGCTTTGGATTGTGAGATGGTGACTTGATATATCGTGCATCCCTCGGAGTTGTTCTTTTTATTGTCAGCGTGGCTGCCTTTTGATCGTTTTGTAGGCAGCGTCCAGGCATCTACCTTACATAGAAAGTACTTCTGGGGCCCTAACTAAGGCACTACCGAAGCGGC
The DNA here is from genome assembly GCA_958299035.1 of Cylicocyclus nassatus. Taxonomy (NCBI): domain Eukaryota; kingdom Metazoa; phylum Nematoda; class Chromadorea; order Rhabditida; family Strongylidae; genus Cylicocyclus; species Cylicocyclus nassatus. The sequence goes on along the minus strand of CATQJL010000001.1, from coordinate 11,441,131 downwards.
AGCGCAGGTAGTGCTCTAAAGGCTGAGATATCCCCCTCGAAACTGGATCCCGCGATCGTATTCGCATGGATTCATGGCAGTTTCGCGCCACAATCCACGCTTTACGCCATGAATCCATGCGAATTACGATCGCGGGGTCCAGTTCGTTCCGAGGGGAATATCTCAGCCGTTAGAGCACTACCTGAGCTGCCGGTTGGGCAGTGGCTTACTTAGGGCTCCAAAATTACTATCCACGTGAGATCCCCATGTGCCCAGACTTGCCTGGACGCTGCCTTTAAAGGCAGTGTCCGGGCAAAAACTCGATTTTGAGATTTTGTGCTTACCCGGGCCTTTTCGCTATGCTGAATCCGAAAATCCACTTTGGAGAGCGCTTTTTCGACGAAAAAGGGCCCTAACACAGGAGGGAAATCAGCAGGCGGGGCTTTCCCCAGTGCGATTTCACGCTCCTGGCTCCCGGAGCGATTTTCTCGATTCCGCTAGCCGTCCTAACATCGCTACTGGTCAAGTGCGAATGATTGACTTGAAACCGGAAGCGAGAAGGTCGACGTACGGTATATGCCCAACTTCCATCGGCTGCGAGATAACGTGCTCCAAACAAACATAGCCCTAACCTAGTATGAAAACTATGTTTTCGACTATTTTGTGGATATATTAGTCCGTACAAAGTATTTTCTTCAGACTTACTATTATGGAGAATATCTGAAACTTTACTACAGAGTTCGCTCTCCCCCACAGCCTTAGAATAGCTTTTCGCTGCAGTCGTACGGTGAGATCAATTTCCTCGGCGATTCCGATCTATCATCATAATGATATTGGATTATCAGGGTACCTATTTTATTTCTGTACACTTGCGCTAGGTGCACATAGAAGTTTAGATTACATGCTTGTATTCAGCACGGAAATTGACATTATGTTTTACTTGAATAAGCTCAGATAGATACCTTTTGAATCATGTTCTCAGAGACCAAACTATAGAAAATGCTTCCACTATTCTAAAATTGGCAAGGACATCTATACGATAGAGGAAGGAAAATCTTTGAGAAGAGCAGTAAAAGAAAAAGAAGTACATGTTCAATGGACTCAAAGCGTGTGCCAGCTGATCAAAGTCATATTCTAAATCAGGACAAATCATATACTTGAGGCAAAAACACTTTTCATCAGAAAGAAAACAGCAAGTTTCAGTGACGCAATCCACCTATGCCGTACAGAAGTCAGTGGGAACGACAAAAATTTTGAGAAAAGCTAATGAAATTCTATTTTTAAGTTTTGGAATCAACATGCGGAATCCTCGGCAAAACGACTTTTTCTCCGCTGCAGCACAGCTACCGTAGTTATGCAAGAAAGTATCTATCTATCTACTTTGCAAATTATCTGTCATTCCTGAAGTGAAAAATAACCCCACTGACATGATAATCCGGAAGCCGGGGACGTGAATTCGCAGTGGGGAGGGCCCCGCCCACCTGCTAATTTCCCTCCTGTGTTAGAGCCGTTTTTCGCCATTTTCGCGCTCTACAATGTGCATTTTCGGATTCAGCGTAGCGAATAGGCCCAAGTAAGCGCAAAATCTCAAAATCGAGTTTTTGCCCGGACACTGCCTTTAACATGTCAACTTCGAATAAGCGCCCTAATTTTGCTGGAGTTAACGTGCTAAAACGATCAAAAGGTAGCCACATTGATGGTGGAAGCACCTGGGAACAATTCTGAAGGATGCACGAAACTTCATAGAAAGTTCCCCTCTGAGGTTTCTCAATATGTCAACAATATATGGACATCTTCGGTTCACTTTGCTGAAGAGTGCAAAGAAACAACGAACTAGCATGGCAAATAGACTTAGTCTTAACAGTGTACTGCTATGAATGCACAAACCTCGAATTAAAACAACTGATTCTTGTGGCAGGGCTGAAACCGCGATCACGAAGAAGTTTGATGCTCTACACATTGAAGCTCAAAAATTCGAAAGTGTGGATTGTGTTATAATTAACCTTAAAGAGTTATTTGGCAAGATGGATGGTTTTCATTACGTGTAATAGTTTTCTGGGGTTCGTTGCATATACTGTGTAGGTCATTTACAAAATCGTGACCACGGGTTTAACTGCGGTCTCTAGTTCACAGCAGCAACACCCATATAATAAGGCAACAACTTGCTCAGCTCGGTCACTTCCAGTGTCTGGGCACTGGCATATAAGCTGAGAAACCATTCGAGCAGAGGTGGAAACCAAGAAAATACGGTTGTCGGAAGTGCGTGCACGTCGGCGTAGTGCCATCGTCACGATTTTTCGAATGCCCTATACAGTCTTGTGCCATTATAAATGCAGTTTTCTTGCACACTTATTAGTTTCTTCGAGGTTACCATGGCGGTTTCTTATCTAGAGAGAGTTTCAATTTTTTGCAATGGCTCAATTGATGTGTGTCATTTAGTCATCTATCGCCCGGCGCCTTCTACTTCATCCGGAGGAGTCCGAGAATGCATCATTGGTAAGTCTTCCAGCAGTATCTGTCAGTTTACTTAGAAGAAAGTTTTGAACTTGATCACTTCAGTAGCTCTGTTTTTCTTTACATTTATTTTTGGGTTGCTTGATGAGTATCCTATTCTAATCACGCTGGTTTGTTGACTCAAAATCCAAAATTTTGCGTTCTGCTGAAATTTGCCGGGAGGTTACTTAATGCTGATCACGAATGGCATTGGATCGTCGGTGCCATTTTTTGCGGTGAGGAAGCGTGTATAGTCTGTATCAAACAGCGTTGGTATGCCCTGGGATGCACCGTCGCACGCGGCGTGCCTCAACAGTAGCAGAGTTCGCACGCGTTACATCGTCGTAAGTTGACATCGGTAGCGCGACGTCGCATCACCGATGCTGTTTGGTACAGACTATCTACGATATAGATAGATTTAAAGTCTATCTGCTCGAACCTTTTTCTATGAGTTTCTCGCATGCTTGTCAAGAAAACAATGTCCGAAGCGCTCGAAAAAACTTACTACGCCCCCCTATCAAGTGCATGTTATATCGCCCACGCAGTCCCGCAGAAATGACCAAACTCGCACACGAAATCATATTAGTAATTAGCATGCAGAACTTTCAGGACAAACTTTTGTCGGCTAGCGCTTACCTGGCACCCATGAAAGGACCCTGCTTGCGAAATACAGTAAATCTATTCATCGTACCAAATAGAATATGTGCTAGTGAGATCCATGATTTTTATTGTTGGGCCAGCTGATATGGAGCAGTATGTATAGTCGAATCATTTCGTATGGTCATGTGTGCATTGCGCACAACATCCATCTTTGGCTTCCCATTACTTGCAATCGCAAAATTGCGAAAGTGACCAATTGTTATCGCTTTTATCAAGTGTGCGGTTGGGACCTAGAAAGTAAAGAAAACACAAAAAACGAAAACGCTCACATGAAGAGGTTTCTACTCCTAGAATCCAGAATGGGGACAGGTGGGCACGGGCACTGTATACGATAACGCACATGACCATATGAAATGATTCGACTGTAAAGTTCATTTGTAAATCGTGACGACGGATTTGACTGCGGTTTTTGCGCCCACAGGAGCATAACGTTCTTATCTAAAAAGAAATCACTCCAGCGCTCAGCTCAGTCACTTACAGTGTCCAAGTGCTGTCATACCTAAGCAGTAAAATCAGTCGAGTAGAGAATACCAAGAAAATGCGGTTATCGGAAGGTGCGTGCGTGTCACGCGCGGTCTCGCTATCGTCCCGATTTTTCGAATATTCTATACAACGGGATGAGAATTGTTCATGGTTTGACTAACTTATGCACATTGCACTTGCCTGGTTGTTTGTAAAGTATATTTTTAGATTAATGCCACTGATTTGATTACCGGCAAAAATAGCTGTTCCTCTACTCCGACCGTAAGTTTTCATTTGCGATCTCGTTTCATGGAACTTATGTAGTGGTTCAGCTTGTCCAGCTTCTCTCACAGCCTTCTACCTCTACTGCAAACGGGCCCAATAACATTGCTGTGGTGCAGGTACGTGTGATGTTTGGGGCATTGAATACATTGCAGTATACGGAGTACATGATCTATCCCAAAGTTCTTTCTTCGTCGGTTTTTTCGCTACCTCTCGAGCCGCAGCGGTTTCCCTTTCGACTTGAAGGCAGTGTCCGGGCAAGAAGTCGATTTTGAAATTTCATACTTACCCGGGCCTTTTCGCTATGTTGAATCTGAAAATTCACACTGGAGAGCGCGAAAACGGCGAAGAAGGGCTCTAAGGGTTCCTTCATACTACGCCGCGCGCGCGGCGTACGCCGCGTACGCCGCGTATGCCGCGTACGCCGCGTACGCCGCTGCAGCGCAATGAAATGTCATTATTTGACTCTGATTTCCTTTTCCTTGTCGGTCTGGTCACTCTGTATCTATTTTAGGGAGTGCGGAGCACACGTTACACTTTCTCACTGACTGCTGGATCATATTTGTCACGCAGCAACTCCTACTTTGAGCATGTGTTTCCTCGATCGCTGTTTTTTCTCCGTCAGCAACGTCAGCAACATCTCGGAGATTATAATTCTTGTCGCAAACAGTAGCGGTGACAAGAGTGGTCCCGTAATCTTCTTGTAGAAATCGTTTTCCCATTTGTCATTGCTCATTATTCATTATGCAGCGTCAGTGATGTACGTAGATGTTATTTCAATTTGGCAGATGTAAATATATTTGAAAGTAAAACGCCTAAAACGCGTGATAGTAAACACCACTTCCACTGAAGCCTACTGTTTTAATTTAGTATCTGAAGTTTGAGAATCTTGCTAAGGCCCTTCTATTTTCCAGTCAGTGAGAAAGTCTAACGTGTGCTCCGCACTCCCTAAAATAGATACAGAGTGACCAGACCGACAAGAAAAAGGAAATCAGAGTCAAATAATGACATTCCATTGCGCTGCAGCGGCGTACGCGGCGTACGCTGCGCGCGCGGCGTACGCTGCGTACGCGGCATACGCGGCGTACGCGGCGTACGTGGCGTACGCCGCGCGCGCAGCGTAGTATGAAGGAACCCTAACGCAGGAGGGAAATTAGAAGTGGGCGGGGTCTTCTTTATTTTGAATTCATGCTCTCAACTTCCGAAGCGATTTTCTCACTTCCGCTAGCCCCCAATATCTCTAATAGCCAAGTGCGATTGCGTAACTTGAAATCGAACCGAGAAGATTGCCCCAGAAGCCGGGACCGTGAGTTTACTGTGGGCAGGATCCCGCCCACTTCTGATTTCCTTTGCGTTATAGCCCTTTTTCGCCGTTTTCGCGCTCTCCAGTGTAGATTTTCGGATTCAGCACAGCGAATAGTCCGGATAAGCACAAAGTCTCAAAATCGACTTTTGTTCGGACACTGCCTTCAAGAACACTCTTGAGTCTTTTTGTCATTAAAATTGCGAAATGAGACGTTTAATGAAAGTTTGCTGCATGAACATTCGGCTCTGCTTACACATACTATAAGAGCTTGTCACTGGAATCACTTTTCTATTTATACAGACGGTTTTCAAATTCATGACTCAGCAGTCATCTCACTTATGTCTTTTATTTCAAATTTTATAGCAGAAAACTTGGCATTGTCACTGTGTTTAGTTCAACGCCAACGATCTGATGCCATGTCCAGCTGTATTCAACGCCAACGATCTGATGCCATGCCCAGCTGTAAACACTGTTGAAATAGAGGTGATTTATTTTTCAAATAGTTTTGTCTTCTAGTGCTGCGCTTCCCATCAGCATTATTATTGCAGAGGCACACTTGTCCGCTTTGCGACGGCATCAGAAGTCTTACTCCGGAGAGACTCAGAGCTCCCTTAGAGAAACCTCCGACAGCTTCCTCGTATTCTCGCTCGAAAAGATATGATGGAAAAGGATATTCGCATCTTGGGATAGAGACGGAAATGGTTATCAGAAATGTGAGACGGTTCTTTGATACATTCAAAGAAGAGCTTAGAGGAGGAAACAAAGGAACTTTGTTCTGTAAATCAAGTGTATTGACAATGCTAGCAACTGGTGTGTCAGAACGAACAATCCTCCGGATAGCCCGACACCACACGTCCAACTATGTACCGAGGAGAATATGTAAGCCGAGATCAGGAACTATGTCGCAAGAAGAAGTTTTCCTAAAATATGGTGAAGAATGGGGTACAGTGGTTCGTGACTTTATACTGAAGGAGTTGGAACATCAGAAGGATATAACAGCTACGCAGCTATACCGCAAACTTTGCATTGAGTTCGACGATTTTCCAATCTGTGAACCATCTTTTCATCCGTTTCTAAAAGCAATAGGTTTTTCTTACAAAAAATCTGGCAAAAAAAGGTTTTTAGAGTACTTTTTTTAAAGTTGTGATACAGTCTTTGTCAATCATGTGCTCGCTTTTGCATAGGAAATACGTATTCGCAAGCAAGATTTTTGTGTGCGGACTTCGCATTCGCAAGCAAGAGCCTTGTGTGTGGATCAGTCAACGGAGCCAATTCAAATGCTCAAGTCATACGCGCGCGAACGTGGTGCGAAGCGTTGACGCGGCGGTTGAGCTCATGGAAAAGGGAGGACGTAAGTAACACAGACTGTAAATGTAATTGATGAATATGAGTTTATGACGTTATTGCTATACTACTTCAACTTTATGTTGCTTATCATTGCTTTGAATATGTTGATAAAGTTTTTTACGGAGAAATCAATGTAGTTCCAGTTGATCGCACTCTAGGATAAAAAACATTTCTTAGCGTTGGCCGTTTCATACCTGTTTACCTGCGTACAGTTTCTACAAAAATTGACGCATATTTCCTCTTGCTTGATCGATGTTTCTTTCCAGTAGTGTGAGTCTTTATAATAACTTTCGGAGGACAGTCGGTTGCTGAGTGAATGCTTTGTTTACCTCAAATTTCTTGGCAATTATCCCGCAAAGTTTAAGCTCTGAGGAACGCGGGATTACTTTGATCCCACTGTCCAAAACTGCATCTCGTAATACTAAATGGTAAGTATTGATGAGATGGGTTCTTTACTCCTGTATCTAAGTCATGATTGTCAAACACTGCATGTTTTCTAAAATATAACTTCAGAATAGAGTGGATCTCAAACGAACAATCTTCTGAGCTCAATAAAAACTGCTGCAAGCGGTGCGTCTCGGAAAACACTACTGGAAAGATTTCATTTAGGATTTCAGGAAAGAACGTATCCGCATCCGCATTGTTCATTGACTCGAACATGTTGTTTCGCTTTACTGTTAGTAAATCATGCAAAACGCGTTAGAATGCACTTATGAACTTGTTAATCAGTCTACGCAAAGCGTACTGTGTCTCTTAGTCAGAGAATGAATGATATGTAAAGCCTATTGCCGGACGAAGACGCCATAAAGGTGCGAACGCGGTTTTATATACACACAGCGCATGACGCTTGTAGGATTACGATAGGAACCTCGAAGTTTTGAGTCATTGACCATATTCCATTGGTTCTGACCATATATCGCCCATAAAAAACCAAACAGTTTGAAAATTTCTATCTTGAGCCAAGTAGAGTTGCTGATTTCAAATATGAATTTGGATTTGAACGTGCAGAAACAGGCCAGTTTGCAGAGTGCACAACGTTGTCTAACAACAATAGGGCAAATTGTATCTAGGCTGAAGCTGACGTGCTCTACTGGCGGCTGCTCCTGTTCAAAAGCAAAATTCATCATGTACTGATTTGAATGAACACTAAAGAGAATAAGTATTGCTGGCTTTTGAAATTCGTTTAGGAACCTTTAGGTCAAGAGTAATCGACGTCAATGTGCATAGAACATGTGTCTGGAAATGTGTTCTTTTGGGAATTTTCCTGGCTTCAATCGCTAAGCAAGCGTGGGAAAAGCAACGGCTGCGTAAGCGCGCCTTGCTTCGTAGCGAATCGATAGTTGCGTGGACAAGCGCGCCGCCGCCTCAACTCCCAGTCTTCGTCACACCGACCGTGCCGTGCACACAGCAGCTTCGTTTTCTGTATGTTATTTTCTCTTCTTTCCTTTTCGTAAGTGTCATGAAATTTGTTTGAACTCATTTATTTATAGGTTTTTTATTTCTACGTTGGTGTTTTTCTAAACAGTGTAAATATGGACCATCAAATGCATGCAAGACCTGTCAATAACTTTGTAAGTCTACTTTATATCTGATGTTGTGGGACTAGATGTTGCCTTAGTCAGTCATTGAAATCAGCTGAGTGTTGTGGTCTATGAACCCACGTGCTGAAGATCCGTAGTGCTAAGAAATTTGTACAGGCCTCCGTAAAATCCAATTGCCCAAGCGTCGCTTTGAACACCGACGCGCTGCGCGGCTGGAAACGTTTGGTCCCGAGGCGCGACAGGCTTTTTGCGAGCAAGAGCGCGCACCCTTTCCATACATATTTTTTTAAACTTTTGAAGGGAGCTTTCTTCAAGATATACCTTGCATCGACGAGAACAACATGAAAGTTAAGGAAAGATTCCTCAGAATATGAACGCCGACAGTCGTTCGCGACGACCGCTCGCTTACGCTGGTGTTCAAGGCACGGCGCGGGCAGTTAGGTTTTACGCCGCCTATATGTGACTATGGAATCCTGAAATTATATGATACTAGCTGGCTTACCCGGCTCCGCCGTATCCGGACCAAACTTGGCACACATACACTTCGGGCCCCGGCGGGTGTCACAGTCCACTTTTCGTTATCGATCGATGTCGATTTTACCGATTTTTATCGATTTTTTTGCAGAGTTCACCTACAGGAGTTGGCACAGGGGGGAGAGTGAGCATGGGGATTCCGAATACAATATTAGTTTTCAGAATTATCGATTACTTTTATTGATTTTATCGATTTTCTGTAAATTTTGACATGCGAGGCTGGGATTTTGCACAGGGGGGTAATCGAGCATGCTGATTACGAACACAATATTAGTTTTCAGGATCGTCCATTACTTTTATCGATTTTATCGATTTTTTTTTGTAAAGTTTGACCTGCGGGGCTGGGAGTTTGCACAGGGGGGGGGGTAATCGAGCATGCAGATTACGAATACAATATTAGTTTTCAAGATTGTCCATTACTTTTATCGCTTTTATCGATTTTTTGAAAATTTGAGCTAGGGGGCTGGAATTTGGCACAGGGGTGTAATCGGGCATGCTGATCACCCCCGTTGGGGATGATCAGCATGCTCGATTACCCCCCTGTGCCAACTCCCAGCCCCCTAGCTCAAACTTTGCAAAAAATCGATAAAATCGATAAAAGTAATCGATAATCCCGAAAACCAATATTGTATTCGGAATCCCCATGCTCGATTACCCCCCTGTGCGAACTCCCAGCCCCGTAGCTCAAATTTTGCAAAAAATCGATAAAATCGATAAAAGTAATCGATAATCCTGAAAACCGATATTGTATTCGGAATCACCATGCTCGATTACCTCCCTGTGCCAACTCCCAGCCCCGTAGGTGACCTCAGCAAAAAAATCCATAAAAATCGATAAAATCGATATCGATCGATGACGAAAAGTAGCCTATGACACCCGCCGGGGCCCGAAGTGTATGTGTGCCAAGTTTGGTCCGGATCGGTTCAGAAATGGAATTTTCTATTCGGAACATACGTACACACAGACATACATACATACAGACATACATACAAACAGACATTCAGCTTTAAATATAAGATGGAGTCCTGAAGTTATGGAACTCTTAAGTTTTTTGTCTGCGAACTCAATCAGTCTGGTAATTTCATTGCAATGGAATTTCTCTTTACTGCATCAAAAACCTGGTATTATGTCACTGCCAAGTTGATCTCATCATTACACCTTCTTGACGTCTTCATCAACTTCGTGAAAAGCTGAAAGTCACAAAGAAAGGCGGTCTCTTGAGAGTTTCGTTGGAATCATTTGAAACACGCTGTACTCCTCGAGAAGTATACAATTTGTGTCCTTTCATGCGAGAATTACGCAGGCATAACGCGAGGCTTCCGCTGACAATTGATGAGGCCAATTTGAAAGCCCGAGCCTTACGCGCGCGAAGGGGGCGCGAAGCTCTGGCGTGCGATTGCGCTTATGGGAAAGGGAGCACGTGATTGACATAGACTGTAGCACTCCTTTGATCAATATGCAACAAACGTGTAAAATCACCGACTTTTCTCGCTTATATTGGCGATCGCCAGTCGCCACGACTGCCTCGCCCTCGTCGATAGCAACGACGATCGCCTGTCGCTGATACCGGTGCACTTTACATAGAGTTCGTGTCAATCACGTGCTCCCTTTCCGTGAACGCAATGAGTCGCCATGTTCGCGCGCGTATGACTCTGGCATTCAAATGGGCCTTATCGGATGGAGGTCCGCACGCAGGGCCATTGCGTTGCGCATACGTAGTGTTCCCATGCGTAAGAGAGTACGTAATTGACGTTTACTGTAGCTGTTGATGGCTGACATACAGGGCTTATCAAACGCAGTGTCGCTTGCATCAGCATCTCCATTCGCGCGCGGGACTCCGCACCTCTCCCGCGAACATGCTCTCTGATCACTTTCCCAGGGCGAGCGTGGGAAAGGCGGAACCTCAATTGATTGAGTGATTAGAGAGCACGATCGCATAAGAGACGCAGAGTCCAGCGCGGGAGTGGAGATGCTGATGCAAGCGACACTGCGTTTGATAAGCCCTATATTACTACACGTCACATCAATGCATATCAAATGTGTAGTCAAGAAAAGTAAAGTGCTTTGCCTTACATGACCACATGTTATTCCTTCTTATAGACAAGAAGGCAACGGGGTACTATTTCACATTAATTGACCCAAGAAATGAAGGTCGTGAATTTCGCTAAAATTCGTCTAGGGAAGTTATTTGGTACGCTGAACACGAATATGATGTTTATTTCGTGCCAGCGCCATCCGGTGGAGTTACGGTAGGACTACGGTATAGGACCAAAATCACGGATTTGCCCGAAACTTGGCCGTGAGGGGTTATTCGGCCTGTTGATGCCAAATATCACATAGGTTTTGAACTGTAGCGTCATTTCTCGGATTACGGTAGCTGCACGGTAACGGGTGTAAAACATAGTTCTGCCTGAAACGGTACGACGATTCGGACGACCGTGAAGTTTTGCACACACGACCACCGCCGCGCGCTACGCACCCTGCTGCGGCTTTTGCCTAAGCAAGGCACAGGGGAAAAATACATTTGCCAATTTGTGATTTTGCCCCTACCGTAAATCTACGGTAACCATGCAGGGAGACGTTTTCGTGCGGAAAAAGTGTGACATTTCTAATTATCATGTCGAGTAACCCCTCTGTGCGAAATCAAGCGGATTTTGAGATTTTGACCCCTTATCGTATACCCATCGTAACCCGAGAAAATGACGCTACGATACAAAACCAGTGTGATATCCAGCATCATCGGGGCGAATAACCCCTCTGGGCCATGTCTCGGGCAAATCCGTGATTTTGACCCCTTATCTAATCCTACCGTAACTCCACCGGATGGCACTGTCTCACGAAATAAACATCATATCCGTGTTCAGCGTACCAAGTAACCTCCCTAGACGAAGTTTTAGCGAGATTCACGATTTTCATTTTTTGGTCAACTAATGTGGAATAGCGCCGGCAACGGATTATCTATCTAGAATCCGAGAGCACCGCGAAAAGAGATTTATCTCACGTTTACTGTCACCGGTGGGGATTCATGCGGTTACGAGTCTTAAATTTTGAGAACTGGGAGGTTACTATTGCGAGGGTTGTCAGTCAGGTTTCTCTAGATATTGTAGTTGTCATCAGTTCTGATGAAATGTAATTTAGTCGCTCATCGCCCGGCGCCTTCTACTCCATCAAGATGTTTCCGATAAAGCTTCTTCGGTAGGTTCAGTAATTATCTGTTTTTGTGTACAGGTTCCACATATAATTTTTTCCGGCAGACTTTACTTGATCGCATGCATAGAGGTGTACATATTTTCAGAATGTATTGGTCAGAACCGCTACACTCTGCAAATGTGTCTAAACTTTGTATCATGCATCATAAATATGAATAAATGTCGCGGTGCCGAGCAGTTGCTCTAGCTCATCTGCAATGAATGATGGATATTTTTTTCCTACTATTTTTCTGGATTTTGCTATCATATCGCTTATTTTCGAATTCGCATTTTGCTGATCGAGTCTTTGGTGTGGCATGAAGCCTGAAATTCTATGATGTTGATAGGAAGTGACCATGAAAGTTCTCTATTACGTCACCCCTGTTATTGTTATCTCAATAGGCGCTGAAGCTTACCGCTAACTTTTTGGAATGAGACGAAAGTACATGGAAAATTTTGACGTGAAGCCCGTTATGAGGCTTATCCTCGTCTAAAAAAGACTTCTTGACGCCCGAAAACGAGATCAGACCAAAGCCGACTGTAAGCTCTCGGGACTCAGCGCTGACTAGAACTGGCAAGACATGTGAACGTGGGGCACTAGTGCCTGCTGGATCGACGCTGGCACCGTTAACTTCAAACGCAGTCGAGAGGGGGTAGTAGGAGGAACTGAGGCTCCTTCAAAGGATATTCTCTCGCTTGAGGTTCCATGATTTGCCTTCGCACTATCGGTTATCATGCGTTTACAAAATTGATGACCTTAGGTGGGCGCTATAACTGATTAGCTGCCAGCAGGATGCGGCACAGACACTGTCATTTGGTTTCACGTTGGAGGGAAATTAAGTCAGCCTCCGCGCTACAACAAAATTTTTCTACTGGTAACCTTATTATTGTCTCATTCTGCGAGGCCTTTTTATCATCTCCTGACAATGTTGTTGCAAACTTCGATTTCCCTCCATCGGACGCTAGATGACAGTATCTGCGCCGCTTCCCGCTGAAGCAGCTGATCACCTAAGTCTGGCGCCTAGTTTAGACGAATTTATAGTCCTGAAAATAAGCAGAGTATAAACGACATGCAAAAAATGGATAGTTCTAGGTCAGCGCTATTGAACTGATCAACGAGCAGCAACCTTCTACCTCTTCAACAGACGTTGATGTACATATACAACAGGTATGAATACATACGAAGTTTGTTCTCAATAATATTTCTTCTGTGCAATGTTCTCTACTTGTGTATCGTTTATGAACCTATCTGGACTTTCCAATACAGCTTTAAATCGTAGCTGTAGAAGCTTACCGTAGCGCACATTGGCTGCTGCACTGCAGCACATGCGAAAGTCAACGTGACGTTCGTGTCATATATTGACAGTAATTATAAATATGACGTTGTGACATGAGCCAGTTGCGTGTATGTGCGTTCCGTCGTTTGCAAATTTTTGTGTGCTTACGCAGAAAATTCTTGTAAATAATGAAACCTGCTAGAGCCTACCAAGTGTTGAGGTACAGCTCGAAGTTCTCAAGAATTTTGTAAAACCTACAAGTAGATAACTTTTTAAAATTTTGTTGCTTTAACGTGATCCGTCTCGAAGGCAGCGGCTCGACAGAATGACGACTTTGGGATATTCATCGTTCTTGACTCCCTTGGATGAGCTGAGTCTGACTCTGTGCTTGGCATTTTCTGCTTTCCCGGACGTGAAGAGTGCTATGGACGGGTCGCGAAAGTGGCTGTTGGAGCCAATAATCTTGCCGCTGAGATGGGTAGGTGTCTTCACTCACGAGCCAATCGCGCTTTACAGGGCAGGCTACGCCGTCCGACCAGATAGCACTTTTCACGTCTGGAAAAGCGGGTTATTGATATCTTCTGAAGCTGCAAAGCACAGTCTTGGACTTTGCTCATTCAGGGGAACCAAGGGCGATGAATATCCCAAATTGTTATTCCTGCTGTCTTCAACCGCTCCTTTATTGGCATAGTGGGTGACTTTAGATAGAAGGTTTACCCATATTGAATTTACGCTTGGATGGCCAGTTCAACGTGGCACAGCAAGGAATCCTTCATCAGGCGTTACTCCACAAACAGTATACAAGTGCGAGCCAGAGCCAACATGCAGTCATAGCTCAGAGCCATGCTCCGCCCCATTTTTGTCACCGATGATACCTTTTCATCAATTTTCAGTTTCCACGCCCAAGATTTAAATCTACCGATCGGAATCCATAATTTAAAGAAGCTTATGAACCCGCCCAGTCCTAGAGTGTCTGTGGGCAAGTTTAGTCTGAATTGGCTCAGACGTAGAATCTTTCATTCGTGACGAAAAACTGCACGTAGACAGACCAAACGTCGCACTGAATTTGAAAAAAAATTTTTTTTGCTAATTTTTATCGAAGTCGCGTTTCATAAATCGTTTCAACAGAGGCATAGACTCCATAGCGTTTGACTCATCTGTGTGTATTGCGCGTGAAATTAGAATGCAAATTAGGACCTTTGAAGATTTGATTCCCACTTTGAAGCCTTAGCCTGACTCCATCTGCATTACAGCAGTGACGGTGGGTCGCGAAATTTTTGAAATTTACTTACATGGGTATAAAAATGTGCAATTTACTTGATTATCCTTGCAAATAATTGAAATAATCAGATTTTAGAAATTCAAATTAGTTTGTAAATTTTTTTGACTACGTGGCTGCCGCCACGCCCCCTCTCTTTACATCTTGGGTTATTTCTCTGCAAAAATTTTGAAAAACGTCCCAAAATGTCTTTAGTGCGCGACTAACGCCTCGCATCTTCATTTGAAAAGAAATTTGCCTCCGCTTTTCCCCCCTTCCCCCCACCCCTTCCTCCACGAAATCTTGGGACCTCTGATGTATGACTAACGATCACTGTGCTATTTTTTGCTATCTAGATATCGACCTCCAAGTGGATCAGTTTACGTTATAAATACCATATTTAGGTTAATGCCAACAATTTGGTACCAATTGCGGAAGCCGTTAAAGTGGAGGTTAGTGTCGCTACTCCATTCTTTTCTCAAGTAGAGACTTAAATGCTAATTTTGCAGTTAATTTTGCAGGTGCATTCCTGCCCACTTTGCGACGCCCTCAAAGGACTGACTTCTGAAAGACTCAAGGCGCCCATTGAGAAACCCTCTGAATCCCCATCTCCAGCATCCTCTCTATACGACAAATATAGTGCACAAGGACGCTCCATACATCAAGGAACAGACACAGAAATTATCATTAGGAATGTGAGACGATTCTTCGAGACGTTCAAAAAAGAACTGAAAAGCGCCAGCAAAGGAACCCTGCTGAATCAGCCGAATGTGATGACGACGTTAGCATGCGGTTTGTCTTCAAAAACGGTGATGAGGATGACAAGGCGCCATAATGAACCGTATGTTCCGAAAAAGGATAAATTGAATAAGGTACAAGAAGCGGTTTTCCGGAAGTATGGCCAGGAATGGGGTACAATAGTTCACCATTTTGTTTTGAATGAGTTGAAACAACAGGAAGATATAGAAATCTCGCAGCTGTTCCATAAACTATGCTATGCATTCGCAGACTTTCCAGTTCCTGAACCATATTTCTATCCTTTTCTGAGAGCGTTAGGCTTTTCTTATAAGAAAGTTGGAGGTGAAAAAGTCTTAGAATATTTCTTTGAGGATGCGAAACGCAAACCCCGCAAAGTCGGTGACTAGGAGCATAATGATGATTAGCGCTGAATATTGTAGATTTTATGTTGAATTTTGCTGCTCAAGGCTATTATGTTAATAAAGCTTCAACTGCGATGTGCATCCGTAGAGAAACTTCATAGATGAGTTTCTATCGCCCACATCCCCCGATAATCTGATCTTACGTGAAAGACACCTGCATCACAGTTTCAATATTATTATTCTGTTCTGTTTGGGCATGACTTTTTACCAAGGCCCGGCACGAGCTGGTTCCTGGGGATTCTAACGATGTTTCATTTGAACTCTGCTATAATTTTACGACGTTCCGTTTGATCTTGATTACAACTGCTTCTATCGCGCTTACATGTCCCACGGAATCTTAAACTATTTAACAAGAATTTTGGTCCCGCATTATAATATAGGAGATGTCATTCACCCTCTATATCATTCCACATACCTTCCCTCACATGACATGGATTACATGGATCGGGTGTCGCCTCGCTTCGGACTTGCTCCACATTGCGGGCGCATTATTTGGTGTTACATGGCGCTTAAAAAACGTTGCGCAGGCTTCCCCACGTTGATCTTGTTGCCAACACTACGTCAAAGATGCGCAACGTGGCGCAAGCTCGAAGCGAGGCGGCGCCTCACAGTCACGTAATCCACGTCATGTTGAGGGAAGACAAATGGGTTGATATTGAGGGTACATACTCTTTTTCGCATGGCAACTACGCATGCGCAACGCGAGGGCACTGCGTGCGGATCTCCAGTCGATGAGGCAAATTTAAGTGTCCAAGTACGCGCGCAAACCTGACGCGAAGCTCATTGCGCCTACAGAAAAGGGAGCACATGATTTACACGGACTGTATGGAGAACATAAGGAGGGGATTTGGGGAGTTGATGCATTCACGTATAAGTTTCGAAAAAAAAACAAACGGAACTGAAACGCGCAAGATGCAGGAAAGGTTAGCGTTGGGGTGCGATTAACATAGCCACAATGAAATGAATCGAAGGCAAAACAAGGGAGAGGCAGATACGCCATCTTTGCTTTTAAGGATAGAATTTTGACCAGGAACGTAGTCCATGGTTGAAAAGCTTAGAACTTATGTGACGTCATATGGTTAGCGCCACGCTCGGTAATTGGGAAAATGCATTACGTCACATAAGTTTCCATTGCGTATTATTGGGTTGGAGGATAATTTCTGTCACATTTTCATTTTTATCTCTCAGAAATCTGAGATTTCGAAAATTACTATGTTTGAGGAATGTCGAGGGGTGCAAAGGTCTACCCGCCGGTTCTGTCAGATCCGCGGTTCGTGTATAAAATAAAACAGACTGCACAGAACCGCCCGGGCTGAACGCCCGCGCGTTTGTCTCTTGCGGGCTAACATTGGCATCGCGCGCATGAGTCATCATAGCGTCCGCATTCGACAGCCGCGTTGCAGGCACGCTCGCGTGCGTTCAGTTTACGGCGACCCGGGCAATCTCGTGCAGTCGGCTTTACCCACTTTATCGGTGAGGATACTTTTATGGACATTAGCGGGCTGGCATTTTCCAGGTGATCGGGAAGAGACCGGAGACGTCGTATCAGAGCAGGGTATGGTCCATAGTTTTTAGCAAATGTAGGGGATGGCAAAATGTCCGCACAGGATCACATGAGCTACATGTTGCACCATGTCAGCGCATTCGCATTTTAACATGAAGAACAATTTTTAAAAGTTCACAGAAATCATTTCCATTCTCTTCGTATCAAATCCTGGGCGATGCACTCAAAAAGGAAAACTAGGAAATTTTCAACTAATTTTTGATCTTTTCAATTCGTTTTTCATCCCTTGTATTTGGCATGCTAGAGGTCCAAAGTGCTGCCATAAAAGAGGAAATAAGAAAATATGTCGTGGAAAAATTATAGGAGAGAAAGAACTTAAACGCAAAAATAATCAAAGAAAAAAGTTACAATCTCGAGTGTGCTTAAATAGTTGTCGTAAACTTGCTAGCGTTTTTGTACATTAGCGGCATCAGTTATACTGTTGTATACGCCTTGCCGTGGCCTACACATGGAGTAACTTTGATGATTCTCTAGAGGGCTTCTGGAATTTTGCAGATTTTTACTAATAAACTATTACAGAAATGATCAGCCAAACCTAATATATTTGTATGTGGAGGACGGCCAAAATTACCATCATAAGTACAATTGTCAAGCTGCAGGCGAGAGAATTTTTTATGTACATTGGCTTATAAAGCATGGAACGCTTGCTCCAGTACAAGTTCGCCATTGACAAATCGTACAGCGGTTTTCAATCTGAGTGTCACGGTCGACGTGGTTCACTCCCTCGACAGCCGCGTCGCTTGGGTCTCTCACGTGGTACACTACCGCACCCGATAACGCGAAGGCCTCAGCGGATGCGGCATTGCGCCACGTGAGAGACCCATGCGAGGAGGTTCGCAAGGAGCCACGTCTGAGCTTTCAATCTGAGCCACGTCGACCGTGACACTCAGATTGAAAGCCCCTGTACTTTCGCGACAATTCAGCTGCGCCACGCGTTTCCGCAACGTTTCAGCAATCCGTGCGGCCAATAAATCGACGGTACGCGCGGCTACAACAAATCATGCAGAAGTTACGAGTTCAGATGGGGGCCATGATTCTGCCAAAGGGCTTTATGCAGTTACCTTCAGTCTAAGAAATATATGCTAGTCATTACTCCCTTCGAACGTTTGAATGACCTCACCTGTTTTTACCTTAACCAAACCCTAGAAATACTTTAGAAAACTTCCACAATCCCTCTCCCAGAAGCTCTTTACAGATATTGAAAGCAGTGGAGTCAGCATTCCATGCTCTATGAGCAGTACATATGGAGCTCTTCATTTGCCCGCTGCATAGTATATCTTTAAGTAGCCTCCTGTTTTTTTGTTCCAAACGAAGTACGGCCTGCCTTTAAAGGCAGTGTCCCGGCAGATTCGCGCCCTGGGTGATATCGATGCGGTGGGGTTCCTGGCCACCCCACTAACCACTAGGCCTAGTCCGACTTGTTGATGTCCCCCCTGCGCCGAGAAAATAGCCCCAGAACCGGCGCGCGCAGGCCTAATCGGCGCGCGCTCGAACGACTTCGCTTACCTGCTCGGTGCGGGACCCCATTACCGCTCTCCGCATTGTGCATACTATTTCAAAGTAGAAAATACAGGCGGCAGGGTGTTCGTGCCGGGGCCTCCCCAAGCCGACGAGAGTTTCCGTTGAAACTCTCGTCCGAGCCGCTTTTTGGAAACTAGGGAAATTTCCCCAAAACGGTCTTTTCACCCGATTCTAAGCTCAGATTCGGGTTCTACGAGTCGGAAAGGCCTAAGACTTGCAGAAAGGAGGAAACGCAAAATCTGCCGGGACACTGCCTTTAAGACTTCCGCGTCAAATTTTGGCCATGGTCCACTCCTTTTCCTTGCAGGTGATCTGGGAAAGTGCCCGTAGCTTTCTATTTCATAGGTCTATTCTAGAGGGAACTAAGTCCTTGGTATTGTCACAGACATCAGCAATGAGCAAGAGCACAGATATAAAAGCTAATAGCCTGCAGGCAACAATACTATCGAAGATAATGGGAAGGAAGCAGGAGGAGGGAGAGTACACCAGTGTAGCTTCTCCAAACACAACCTTTTTTCATAATGCTCGTATTAGTTATAGCATTTCTGGTAAAATTCTCATCGAAATCATCGTGGCGAGGATGATGCTAATACAAGTCACCCAATCCTCGAATTTTAGATTTGGTCTTCAGTCATTCTTCAGATTCTCGTAGTACCCTATTTTCAGGTGTATAAGCCCCAGCCTGTTTGCTCTAAAGGCGAACGCGTCAAAAGACTGGCTGTTACCATGGGGTGCGTTAAGTGAGAGCAATGTGCGAGAAAGCGACCGCTTTGCGAGACCATGCGCGGCGGCACGCCTGAGTCTGCTCTTATTTAGAGCAAAAAGGGCGCGGCTTATACACCTGAAAATAGGGTACCACTCTCTCTACTGCCTGCCAAGGTTCGCCAATGCGTACAAGGCCAACGGAATTGCAATGATTTGCCATCACTGTTTAGCGAGCTTCAGATTCTGGCTGTGCTTCTTGTGCTGCTTCGAATTATTCTTCACGGTGGCAGCTTCTAATTATCTTATATATAAAGCTGAATGTCTGTTTGTATGTATGTCTGTCTGTTTGTCTGTCTGTACGTATGTTCCGAATAGAAAATTCCATTTCTGAACCGATCGGGACCAAACTTAGCACACATACACTTCGGGCCCCGGCGGGTGTCATAGGCTACTTTTCGTCATCGATCGATATCGATTTTATCGATTTTTTGCAAATATGAGCTACGGGGCTGGGAGTTGGCACAGGGGGGTAATCGAATGCTCGATTACACCCCTCTGCCAAATTCCAGCCCCCTAGCTCAAATTTTGCAAAAAATCGATAAAATCGACATCGATCGATAACGAAAAGTGGAGTGTGACACCCGCCGGGGCCCGAAGTGTATGTGTGCAAGTTTGGTCCGGATCGGTTAAGAAATGGAATTTTCTATTCCATACGGCGGAGCCGGGTAAGCCAGCTAGTTCCACATAATTCGCTTCTGCAAGCAGAAGCAATTCGATCCAAATAAAGATTCTTTTATAAGACTAGAAGCAGCGAAAGTTGCACAGCTAAATTAGCCTGCTAACAAAGAATGTATGTTTAGTCGAATTGGCCATTTTAGATGGGATGTACACCATACTGAAGGGCATAAAATGCTGATTCCAAATCTGCCTTCCTTATCTGCAGAACATTCATGGATGAGGAGGTAATACTCTCCCTAGCTCTTCAATAGAGCAGTGATAATCATCGGAGCACTTTATTCATAGTGCTCCGATGATTATCACTGCTCTCAAATAAAAAAGTATCACACTCAGTTGCATTATTTGAGGGCTAGTAAGATTTTAGCAAGTAATTTTATCCAAAATGCACATCCAATTTTGTCTACAAAACACGCTCATAACTCCTCGTCGATAAATTGGGAAGCGTTTTATGTCCTTTAATATGGTGTACATCTCATTTAAAAGGGCCACTTCGATTGAACAGGCCCCTTGTAAGAAGACTGCTTATCATTAATTTATCAGGAGTGGCGCGTGAAGGCGACCGCTCGCTAGAGGCACGCGACTGCGTCTCTCTCGCGAGCGTGCTCTATAATCATTCCCTAGCCCTGATAAGGCCTCGACTCGAAGCTCTGCCTTCCACCGCCACTTCTGATGAATCAATAGATATGTGTGGGAAAAAGGTTTTTAAGACACATGGAGTTGTCTCGTTTTGTACCACTCCTGCAAAGATATCTTTGGCAAAGGCATTGCTTACGGTGGTTGCTAATTCAACTACCTTACGTTTAAGTCTGGCTTAGGGTGCCTTCATACCGCGCCGGCAGCCGCCGCTGGCAGCCCGTAGCAGCCCGCAGCAGCCGCTGGCAGCCCGTAGCAGCCGCCAGCAGCCCGTAGCCGCCGCTGACCGCCTTTGTCATAGAAGCGCAAATCATCAAATTCTTAGTCCTTTGCTTGCGCCTGCCCATACTTTCCATCTTACACGCCGATGTGATATGACTGAAACAGAACATACTTTAAAAAATCAACAAATAGCAACCTGCAGGAACTGGACGCATCCAAAGTCAGAAGAAATCACATTGCGAAGGAACTTTGGCGAAATATGGTTCAATTGCGAGAGGGAAACTGAGCATCGATAGGATAACCAATCTACGGTAACAAGATAATAACAACAACGGACAAAGTATGATTTATGAGATCAAACTGCGGCAACAGGAAGGAATAAGCGTGGAGGATGGAGGGCGAAGGCGGTTGCACTTAAAATAGTAAGAATTTGATGATTTTGCGCTTGTATGACAAAAACGGCCAGCGGCGGCTACGGGCTCCATGGGCTGCTGGCGGCTACTGTGGGCTGTTACGGGCTGCTGGCGGCTGCTGTGGGCTGCTACGGGCTGCCAGCGGCTGCTACGGGCTGCCAGCGGCTGCTACGGGCTGTCAGCGGCGACTGCCGGCGCGGTATGAAGGCACCCTTAGACGCGATTATTGTTGATGGGTATACGTCAAGAGGCGCGATTCTTATTGCCAGATGGGCAGCATTTAGCACATATTTAGTGATTTATGAAGTTCTAGAAATACTTGAAATCTCGAAAGGAATATATTAGATGATTGCATGGATTGTACGTGTCAAGTCCAAGAGGTGCACTCTCTTGACTTGAATCCTTCACCCTGATTGTTTTACTGTATATGAACACGACATTATGACTAGAATGTTTATTATATATTTATAAATAAAAGAGAGGGGAAGGGAAACCGCCGGTCACCCGGTTAGGCACAGCTCATCTGGAGTTGCTCGGCACCGCCCAGTTGGCGTGGGGACTGTCGGACCATCTAATTAGTCTGCGTCTCGACATGTCCATTCCATAGTAAAGCTCGTCCCGAGCTTTCGTCCTTGACCATGGCTCAAGAGTAGGTAATCGTCATCAAAGCTGCCCATGTACCATTTGCTTCATCGCTGCTTCGTTTGAGTGCAGGAGGTTGCTGCTGCTAGCTGACGAATCTCTCGAGCTGAAGAATAAGCAGAGCAAAATAAGCTTGCAAATTGGATAGTTATCAAAAGGTGAGGCTTCTGCAACTGTTCGGAAAGGTGGATCAAAGCGATAATGGTGGTATCACAGCGCAGATGGGTGGGCTTTATCCGAGCTGAAGGAACGAGTATTGCAATGATAGCGAGGATAAAAAGACATGGTAGCAGCGGTATAGCTCAAAACGAGCGGGGATATGTTCAGAAGTTTTGATATGTGGTGACGGGGTTGGCGTGAATACTGAAGAATTAAATATACTTGAAAATATGCATACAGCAACTTTAAATGCAAAAAAAATCGCCAGTGTGATCGTACGTTCAAAATTTTGACGTTTTGAAGATTCGTCGTTGCAGCCAGAAAAAATTAAAGGCAACAAAACATGAAATTTTCGGAAACTATCGTGTGGGCAACTCATGAGGGAACACTAACGTTGCCCGCAAGGGCTAGGGTAAAATTTTGAATGACTGAAAGGCTTCTCCGAGTCGCCCATCGGAGAAATATTTCTTGTTATAGTGCAGACGCTTGCGGCAAACTTACTCTGTGCCAGTAGCCGCTGCGTAAATGAAGTTAATGAGAAGTTTGCTACTGGCTCTCAAAACATCCTGTCTTTTCAGACGCTCTGAACATCTGACGGCAGAAAGCAATAATACAAAGGTGAACAGTATAATGGGGCTTATAGTTTCTGTTCTCACATGCTCTGAACATGTGAGTGTAGACTAAAACTCAAACAGAAATTTGGTTAAAATACAATGGTGAACACTTGACTGGGAACAATTATGACATGCAGAAGAAACAGATATTCATAAAACGGCTATTTGAGAATACCAAGTAGGAAACAGAACAATTTCGATGTCACTGTACTATTCACTCTTAACTACTTCTCCTCTCGCGTTTTCTTTCTTAGCCTTGCTTTCGCATATCTGAAACTGTCGCGAGCGTACTAGCCTCCCTAGGTGGGAGTCAGAGCCCGTTCGCACTGTACGTTTCGCAAAGAGGAAGAGAAAAGTACTGGAATTGACTCAAAGGCATTCATCATTTTGACGAGTTGATCGAGCCAAAAGTGCAAGCGAATTTTATGCTGTCATTTTTTTCGAAATGGACTGTTGAGGAAATTTTTGAACTACGACTGAATTCAGTTGAATTCAGATAATTTCTTAATGTTCTACTAGGATTTTTTTTGTATGGTAGATGATGAGCGATGGTTGAAATCCACCTGTGCTAAATGCTGACGAAAATGCAAAGTGAGCGGATATGTAATCATTCCGTTGTTTTTATTTTGGAAAGCAAGAATAGTTTTGAATCGGTGGCCGAATATATGAAAACTAGTTGTTTTCAATCAGAATAAAAGCCTATGCAAACTGAATCGATTTCTTTTTGAAGGTTAATATCACCGGACTTCTTTTTCACTATTTTCAGTGAAAGGTAACTAAGACATGGTTTTTAGGTGCCTCTAAAGCATTTTTCGCAGATGAGAATGGATGAAGTTGCTAATCACATGATATAGCAAAAAATTTTTTTTTCACAAATTTGTAGTGCCTTTTGCATGGTGAGTCCGGTGATATTAACCTTCAAAAAGAAATCGATTCAGTTTGCATAGGCTTTTATTCTGATTGAAAACAACTAGTTTTCATATATTCGGTCACCGATTCAAAACTATTCTTGCTTTTTAAAATAAAAACAACGGAATGATTACATATCCGCTCACTTTGCATTTTCGTCAGCATTTAGCACAGGTGGATTTCAACCATCGCTCATCATCTACCATACAAAAAAAATCCTAGTAGAACATTAAGAAATTATCTGAATTCAACTGAATTCAGTCGTAGTTCAAAAATTTCCTCAACAGTCCATTTCGAAAAAAATGACAGCATAAAATTCGCTTGCACTTTTGGCTCGATCAACTCGTCAAAATGATGAATGCCTTTGAGTCAATTCCAGTACTTTTCTCTTCCTCTTTGCGAAACGTACAGTGCGAACGGGCTCTGACTCCCACCTAGGGAGGCTAGTACGCTCGCGACAGTTTCAGATATGCGAAAGCAAGGCTAAGAAAGAAAACGCGAGTAAACGAAGGAGAAGTAGTATAGAGTGAATAGTACAGTGACATTGAAATTGTTCTGTTTCCTACTTGGTATTCTCAAATAGCCGTTTTATGAATATCTGTTTCTTCTGCATGTCATAATTGTTCCCAGTCAAGTGTTCACCATTGTATTTTAACCAAATTTCTGTTTGAGTTTTAGTCTACACTCACATGTTCAGAGCATGTGAGAACAGAAACTATAAGCCCCATTATACTGTTCACCTTTGTATTATTGCTTTCTGCCGTCAGATGTTCAGAGCGTCTGAAAAGACAGGATGTTTTGAGAGCCAGTAGCAAACTTCTCATTAACTTCATTTACGCAGCGGCTACTGGCACAGAGTAAGTTTGCCGCAAGCGTCTGCACTATAACAAGAAATATTTCTCCGATGGGCGACTCGGAGAAGCCTTTCAGTCATTCAAAATTTTACCCTAGCCCTTGCGGGCAACGTTAGTGGAAAATATGGGGGTTCCTAATGGAAGAAATAACACCGATTGAATGAAAAAAAACAATTGTTCACGACTCGCGGAATCACGGCTCCGGGATATCACGGCTCGCGGAATTCACGGCTCGGGAATCTCAATCTAGAGAGTTAAATCGATCTAGAGAGAGAGCGTCGAAAATTCACGGTTTGCTATTCACGGCTCGGTGATCACGGCTCGCGGAATTAAGGAAGAGAAAAAATAGATAAAATATCGTTAGGTAGAAAATAAAATCTTATATATAAAGCTGAATGTCTGTTTGTATGTCTGTCTGTCTGTCTGTATGTATGTGTGTACGTATGTTCCGAATAGAAAATTCCATCTCTGAACCGATCCGGACCAAACTTGGCACACATACACTTCGGGCCCCGGCGGGTGTCATAGGCTACTTTTCGTTATCGATCGATATCGATTTTATCGATTTTTATCGATTTTTTTGCTGAGTTCACCTACGGGGCTGGGAGTTGGCACAGGGGGGGGGGGTAATCGAGCATGGGGATTCCGAATACAATATTGGTTTTCAGGATTATCGATTACTTTTATCGATTTTATCGATTTTTTTGCAAAGTTTGAGCTAGGGGGCTGGGAGTTGGCACAGGGGGGGGGTAATCGAGCATGCTGATCATCGCCAAGGGGGGTGATCAGCATGCTCGATTACACCCCTGCGCCAAATTCCAGCCCCCTAGCTCAAATTTTCAAAAAATCGATAAAATCGATAAAAGTAATGGACGATCTTGAAAACTAATATTGTATTCGTAATCTGCATACTCGATTACCCCTGTGCAAACTCCCAGCCCCGCAGGTCAAACTTTACAAAAAAATCGATAAAATCGATAAAAGTAATGGACGATCCTGAAAACTAATATTGTGTTCGTAATCAGCATGCTCGATTACCCCCCTGTGCAAAATCCCAGCCTCGCATGTCAAAATTTACAAAAAATCGATAAAATCAATAAAAGTAATCGATAATTCTGAAAACTAATATTGTATTCGGAATCCCCATGCTCACTTCCCCCCTGTGCCAACTCCTAGCCCTGTAGGTGAACTCTGCAAAAAAATCGATAAAAATCGGTAAAATCGACATCGATCGATAACGAAAAGTGGACTGTGACACCCGCCGGGGCCCGAAGTGTATGTGTGCCAAGTTTGGTCCGGATACGGCGGAGCCGGGTAAGCCAGCTAGTAGAAAATATTATTTTACGGTAAGAATAGCAAGTAATACAAAACTCAGACTCATCGCCTGACTCAAAAAAATAAGCAGAAAATGAGAAAAAAATGAATAAAAAAGAAAAAAACTACGTAGAAACGTAGGAGATGAGGGCTGGTGCCGGCGGTGGGAGTTTGCAAAAGATTTGGCCAAAATCTATGCTGATTAAATTCAAAAATTGTTGATTCAGAAAAAAAATTCTCGAAAAATTGATTAAAAAATGTGAGTCATAAAAAGAAAACAACCCGGGACCTCCATGTCAAGTCCAAGAGGTGCACTCTCTTGACTTGAATTCTTCACCCTGATTGTTTTACTTTATATGAACACGACATTATGACTAGAATGTTTATTATATATTTATAAATAGAAAGAGAGGGGAAGGGAAACTGCCGGTCACCCGGTTAGGCACAGCTCATCTGGGGCGGTATGCAACAATCGCCCGTCCGGGTAAGTTACCCGGACAGGTAGTTTCCGCTTCATAGCTCGGTGCTCTGGGAATCTGTGTCTTTCCTTGTTTGTTCATCTATTGGAGGCTCTACTACCCTAATATTGTAGCACAATGATTAGCAGCACTGTGCTGTATAAGCTGAGATGATTCGTTATTTGTATGATCCCGAACGGTATTTCCCACTGATCAAGCTCATTTTCACAGTTATTTATATCCGCAAAAACTCAATGAAAACGTCACAGAGTTTTGCTGTACATTTATTACGACAGTGCTACGCATGTTTGTGAAAGAAATAAGTGAAAAATCAAGTTGACAAAATCTTTCGCTGAACCGGTGCTCGCGAATTGGGCTCTATCGAAAAACTCAAAACTTGCACACTTCATCTGTGCTACTAAAAACATGCCTAGCATGTCGTAATAGGTCGACAGCAAAACTCTGTGACGTCTTCATTGAGTTTTTGCGGATATAAATAACTTTGAAAATGAGCGTGATCAGTGGGAGATCCCGTTCGGGATCATACAAATAACGAATTATCTCAGCTTATACAGCAAAGTGCTGCTAGTCATTGTGCTACAAAATTAGATTAGTAGAGCTCACAATAGATGAACAAACAAGGAAGAACACAGGTTCTCAGAGCACCGAGCTATGAAGCGGAAACTACCTGTCCGGGTAACTTACCCGGACGGGCGATTGTTGCATACCACCCCTGAGTTGCTCGGCACCGCCCAGTTGGCGTGGGAACTGTCGGACTAATTAGTCTGCGTCTCGACATACGACCTTATCCTTGAAATCGATTCCCAACAAAATCACTAAAGGTCCAAAATCCATGGAAATGCAGTTAACATTTTTGTAATATTTCGGTCAGTTTTCTAGCAAAAGTCGACCGACTTATCAAGCGGTTTAATTCAAGTAGCCAGTAAGCCAACGGACTTAGTCTGTGTGCCGATATAATCGGCACCTCTCTTTGTAGCCTATCACTCTTTCGCCAGATTACCGTAAAGGTCATGCCATAAGCATGACCTGGTGTGATATGAGTGTGTTTATAGCCCAGATGTTTGTTATGTTACTTAGCCACGCCTCTAATCGTCAGCATTCTACCGCTGTCCCAATGCGGACAAGTCGTCTGACTCAATAAATCTGCTAGGCTAGTGCATTGTCCACACCTGCAGATATCCCTACCAAGGTGACAACTACGCCTAAGGCTACGTCAACGTACGTCAGCCAACACATTTTTGGTGCATCGGCTAAACAAGACCGATACCATGCTCCGCTTCCAAGGACAAGACAGAAGCCACAATGGAATTCCGACTTTGCATCACCATATGGAGGATGTGAGAATACACGCCAAAAGACTCGAAAAACTACTACGAAAGTACGCGAGCTATGGTGAGAAAACGTTATTTCCAGACGATGAACAGGAGCGACAAAAAGTATGCGTTGACAAACTGCACGTACTACCAAACTGCATCTTCGACATCATCCTGGGCTCTCAATTGGCACGATTGAAGACCGACTTGCTCAAGAAGCTGTACAAAAGCGAGAAGTGCAAATATAAGAGGTAGCTGTTGGTAAAAGATTTGGATTCGCTCAACAGAGAGATAAGTCAAATCACTAATGGTGCCCAAATGCTTATTTACACACTAGAAGATTGTGAGTCAAAGGCAAAGATAGAACTGTCCAGACTAGAACGTAAAAAATCGTTACAGAGACGAGCATACCTTTTTGGAACCAGACACCAAAGAAGATAATTATAACGTGTCCTTGTCCGCTAAGAAATTCTCTGCCACAGATAGCTCACCTGCTTACGACAAAAAAGAACATTTTATCTGCTACAGCGGACATCTCAATTATTGATGAGCGATGAGGGTGGCCTCAGCTGTGCGACAATTAAAGCGTCACCAAAAACTGAGCTGCAGATAGTCGATGACAACGATGATCAATCCACGGACGCAACCTTTCTCGTCAACGCTGTGGCATCTCTGCAGGTCATGGCACTTCCAGTAACAGGAGAAGCAAATACAGCCTTCTCCAATGATGAGCAAATTCCCGTTCCGTTTCTACAAGACTGCTATGCACATTGACGATATCTCTAAGCCCAGTTCCTTATCATCCTATTGTGTTGAGTATACTAATCACAAGAATTTCATCATCTGGTTATTCCAACCATCTGCCTTCTCTCGTCGCCTCGTCCGCTCACACTTCGCGGATCTCAAGACAGTTACTGTACGCGCCACTCAACAACGACCACTGCTCTATCCAGAAAAAAAGAAGAAAGTGCGAAATGGAGTAGATTATTTGATGTGTTTCTATGTCCTCTTCTTCTTCCCTCTTCTGCTTCATACATGGCCGGCCGCAGTGTGCCGATATAATCGGCACCTCTCTTTGTAGCCTATCACTCTTTCGCCAGATTACCGTAAAGGTCATGCCATAAGCATGACCTGGTGTGATATGAGTGTGTTTATAGCCCAGATGTTTGTTATGTTACTTGGCCACGCCTTTAATCGTCAGCATTCTACCACTGTCCCAATGCGGACAAGTCGTCTGACTCAATAAATCTGCCAGGCTAGTGCATTGTCCACACCTGCAGATATCCCTACCAAGGCACAACTACGCCTAAGGCTACGTCAACGTACGTCAGCCAACACAGTCTAACCCTTTTTGAACACTTCCATAGCACGAAACTGGAGTTTTAAGTTGGTGACAGCCAGAAAACTCGCGCTTCTTGACCGTCTCCCCCTGCTGATACCACGAAAACTGGAAGATTTCCCTTATTATAGCAACGCACATCAGCAATAACACTCGTAAAATATGGCACAAGAGCTCAAAAAACGATGAAACACTTCTGGTGTTTCAATATTTTGCTTAAGGATACATAGAATTAGCCATGGTGCGCACACATAATAATCTGTATCTGACTCGAACTTGATTCAAAAGTAAATTCTTTATGTAACGTCTCTAGGTTGCTGAAGTAATTTGATATGGACAAGAATAAGTCGTTGATGATTTTTGAACTGATCATTAATCATCGCTCATTGTCGAGTCGTCATCTTGGCCCTGAAACATTGGTTTAACAGTAGTTCCAAGCCAGGATTCGATTTTAGCGTTCTATGACTATTCATTTCTATTTCGGCTAATATGGGAACGTCCAATGCGCTGAAGATCAACACATTCGCGACGATACGACATAGAGAGGCAGTATCTGTGCCGTCGTTTCAACCACGACTCACCGCTAGATGGGAAGGGAACTACAATCTGTCCCAATCAAGATCAAGCTGAAAGGTTGGCTTAGATTTGCGCGCTCGCAGTTCCAAGGACTCGCGCTGCATACGCGCACTGTCGGAGAGAGCGAAGAATGTGAAGAGAGAGCAGACTAGCACGTCGCGTGTAGATGGGACGCAAAACACCGGCGACGCGGATTCCCGCCATGCTAATTTATGTTGATTGCAGTCGCCGATAGAGCTCCACTCCGCGCGGACAACTGGTACAAATCTGCAATGCCTGTCATATGTATGGCTAAGTCCGTTGCAGATGTCCGCTTGGAATCACCCTTTCGGCGACATGTAGTCCTCCACCACCGTTGGGTCCTTCGCTCTTAGCGAACTTACAGTGGAACCTGATGGAATTTTACACATGAAGAAAGGCATTCGGGAACGCTCCAATCGGTACAATCAAAGCTTAGATGCATTTCATACTGTAGAATCCACCGTGGGTCGTGAAGAGCTTTGATCCAAGTCCTAAAATTTTGAACAAGTAACTTCATGAAATCATGAAATATTGTAATGAAAACAATCGCTTTTGGGCATGTCACTGGAATCCGGCTTAACTTCAAACTATCGCTGCGGTAAACGCCTATGTGATGATACAAGCACAGAATCCAATTTGCCATAATTTTGCTACCGCCACTGCCGGGAGTACCGATGCCTTTCGTCCTAACCTCCGTCGACTGCGAGAAAGCCTTTGGTGACATCAACACCATCCTGTGAGCGCCAGTTGATCAAGGGTGGATCTATCTCAAGTGAGGACATTAGCCGACTGCTGGAAGGAATGTACAACAACGATACAGCTATGCCCCCGTCTTCGTGACCCTATATTACGTTGCGAAAGCGAATCGATGGGCCGGTCACGCCATAAGAAGAACAGACGACTGATGGACACTAAGAATATAGGAGTGGATTTTTCTTGAAGCACGTCCCCGAGGAACACCTCCAACGAAATGGGCAGACGTGTTCGTGTTCGTGGAATGGATGGACCAGCTGACAAAACAGCTGGATACAGTCACCACTGAAAACTTCTGTGCACCCGCACGCCACGTGGAGACGGGCTATCTAAGTATCTGAAATTAACTAAAGGCTGGTGCATGACGCAATACCTTTGGGCTCGATCGCGGTTTTATTAGCCGCAGAGCGCATGAGGCCCCCAGGATTTGCAACGGTGAGGATGCGTGCTCGCCGCATTCGCGCCCGCTCAACTAATACTATTTCTGCGCCTTCGTCACGCAGTAGCCTTCAAGAAATTTATGCTACCGTTAACGGATTGAATTTTGATTTTGGTTCTTCTAATAAACGAGCATGAATTCGCTGCGGTCGCATGCTAAACCTGTTATGTACCGTTCGATTTGACTAAATACTTTTTCCCGGAGCTAAACAGTTTGCCATTTTTTTCTCCTCCATTCTCTCCACTCATACAGTTAAGTGTTTCATAACTTTTCGATAGATCCAAACAAAATCCGACATGTTTTTGCAACAAGTCATTCGACGGTAATTTATGAGAAAGTGGACGTACTGCTTTTGCTTCAAAGCCACTTCCTTTAATATACTAGCGAATAGGTCGTGTAACGCGGCTTCTTCTGACGTGTTTGCATTCTTTCTTTTTTCTTTTATTGCCTATATTCAGAGTAATTAGGTAATAGCTCGTCTTCAGGAATAGCTTCTACAAAGAAAGCAAGCGGCTCTTGACGGCAAAGTTGAGGATTTATCATTACTGGCAAATATTGAAATTGGAACAGTAGGTTTTTTTCGATACGTGGAAGCGGGGAATGGAAGGCTACTGCATGACGAAGGTGCAGAGGCAGCATTTGTTGAGCGGGCGCGGACGCGTCGCGCGCGTATTTTCACCGTTGTAAATCTTGCGCCTCATGCGCTCTGCGGCTAATAAAGCTGCGTTCGCGCCTGAAGATATTGCGCCTTCGTCTTGCAGCAGCCTATACTTCCCAGATACCTAGGCGATGGCTTCGTAATATAGACTAAACTAATATAAACCATTTTAACGTGACATTCCGAAAGTAACCACTAGATAAACAGATTTTTGACTTACTTTCATGAGAAGTTTATCGATTTGCGCGTCATCGAAGTCTGTTGATCTTTCCGTGACTTGCAGTACCTCCTGCATTATTCTATGTGGTATGTGCATTTAGCAAAGAAATGTTTCTTTTTTGAAGGTAGTGTCTCGGCAAATTTTCGACTAAGTTCTCTGTCTTATCTAGGCTAGTGGCTACGCCGACTCAGACTCTCATGCACGTATGAGGGAGGGGAGCAGCGGAAAAAGCTTTGTATCCTGATGCTTTTGGAATTTGAGTTTTTTATTGCTTATTCATCTTGAGCCGCCTTTAATACGCTCTAATACTGAAATATTCGACAATAGCATGTCTGATGAGCTTTACATGTATAAATCTCTTGAATTCTTTGGAAAACGCCTTTAATTTTTCTAGTCTTCTAACATAGCGTGTGAATCACAGCTTTGTTCAATCCGCGTTCCGCATCCTGAAGGAAGATTCAACAGGGCAGCGGAAAAAGCTTTGTATCAATTCTACGATTATCAATTCTTCCCTTTTGCTCTGTTACCATGAAATCAAGAGGCAAGAGACGGAATTATCGAAAATATCAAGCTGACGCAAAAATGAAGCCGTTTGTCGAATTCTCACTTTGACGTGCTATAACCAGGGCCCGGCACACATCGTCTGGAAGCAGGCTGGACTTCGTTTTTGAAACAAACAGCAAAGGGGATATCGTTTTTGATGAGTCGGAGCCGAGCACCAAGAATAAGCGCCATTTAGTCGAACACAAGCTTTTCGGACAGGTTATCACACGACTGACATGCTCTATCGTGCATGGCGAAAAGTGCGCGCGATTTGAAAGCAAGGCTTAAATAAACAAATTGCTTGTTTACATCGCGCACAGAAGCATATGACACCAAAATTGAACTGTATATGTAGAAAATTATTTGCGAAAGTATTATGTGAAAAGATTTGAAAACTTATGTGAAGCAATACTTTTCAAAAATTAGATTGTCTCCAGACGGCCACCAGACGATCTGAGATCGTCTGGAGCATATATTTTCGCCACTTCACATAAGTTTCGGATCTTTTTAGCATGGACGGATTCCCCTGTCAAAACTATCCCTGAGCATGAAGACATTTTCATATCATTGCCTTTCCTTTGTTTTTTGCCTTCATTTCTTCTCGCTTTGTTAAATATCGCGCTCTAATGCCAAAGTCTTGTGCATGCATAGTACAGCTCCAACTTAGATTTTCACTCTTATCTTACGTCTTTTCTTCAAGCTAGTAAATCTTTTTTGTTTTCATCTTCTCCTAAGCAGGTAGGTCAAAGGGGACTTCGTAAAACCCCCAAAAGTCAGGGGAGACTTCGTTTTCAGAAACCCTAGGGCCGCATGCACTAACCTCCCCGCGGGGAGGGGATCGCAGCTTAAAAGAAAGCTTTATATTTCAAAACTCCAGATACCTGGATTTCACGTTGTGTACCTATCCGTAAGTATTCCTACTACCCTTCACTATGAACATGTTGAACAGGAGCGAGAAGCTGTACGAACCGCATTTTCCAGCTTTTGTATGATCCCTGATGATCCCCGGCGCTTTTCTTTGAAATCATTTTTCTTTCTCCGATGTTAACGAAAACCTTTTAAAGTTGTACTGAACATCTAAACCGACAGTGCTAAGCATTTTGCTGATAAGAACAAATGATGTTTTGAAGTCATGAAATTTTCGATGATCCACAGGTCGAAATTTGAGGTTTGCCGGAAAATTCGACTTTTTAAAAACTCATTTGTTCTCATCAGCAACATGCTTAGCACTGTTGTGTCAGATGTTCAGTACGACTTTGGAAGGTTTTCGTTAACTTCGGAGTAAGAAAAATGACTTTAAAGAAAAGCACCGGGGATCATCAGGGATCATACAAAAGCTGGAAAATGCGGTTCGTACAGCTTCTCGCTCCTGTTCAACATGTTCATAGTAAAGGGTAGTAGGAATACTTACGGATAGGTACACAACGTGAAATCCAGATATCTGGAATTTCGAAATATAAAGCTTTCTTTTAAGCTGCGATCCCCTCACCGCGGGGAGGTTAGTGCATGCGGCCCCTAGAAACCGACTCGTGCCGGACCCTGGCTATAACTTCCTGTAAAACTCTACATTTCTGAAAACGATAAAGGCCATCAGAAGCAGCAAACCTTTTTCAATACAGAGTACACTCACTTATACGGACAAAAAATATGGATCAAAAAATAGAAAGTTTTTTCAAAACCTTGTTTTTGACAAATCACAACTCCCTTCAAAGCTTGTTAGCAATAATACATTGTCTATAAGGCAGCCCCAAGCCGGTTGGACAAAAGGAGATGAAAATGGCTTGGGCAAAGAAAATTTGCGAAAAGAAAAAAGTTGAAATCTAAAATTATCTTTTCTTTCTTCAATAGGCCTCAGAGCCCCCAATTATCGAATTTCTTGATTTTCTGCGCACTGAACAGCTGTATTTTTTGCAAAAACCTCCAATAGGATGCCCTACTCTTACGCTTACAAGAATGAGCAAAGCTTTGGCAATTGCCTTCTTTGATTGAAATTTATTGGTCACAAAATGACAGCAACGGCTACCCATGCTGAAGCGCAGATATCTCGATTTAGATGATTTCTAAAAATATAGTCTAGTGTGCGTAATGTAGGCATTTTTTGTAAATAAAGTAGCTATATTTTCGAAGGAGCCCGTTTATTTGCGCTCAAAATAGGCGGAAAAGTAAACGCAATGAATTTCTGATTTTGGATGCGGTTATTTGAAGTCATGTAACTTTTTAACGGATGAGGCCAGAAGCCCACTTCAATAGTCTCAGTTTTTCAGTATTATGCTGCTCTTCTCCAAAGATGAAGTCTTAATGGGAAAAAGTTGTCTTGAAGAAAGGGATGAAAAAAGGTTCGTTATTTTTGCATAATACAGTGCTGGCCAAAACTATACGTCCACCCTGAAAACTGCCGTAGCTCATCTGCTTCTTAACTCTGTGATCTGAAATTTGGTATAGTTATGTGTTTAACAGGCTACCATCATAACTAGAACGATTCCCGTTTTTGTTCGATTACTCAGAAAAAAATCAAAAATTTCGAAAAAAGCAGGCTTGAAGGTTGGCCAAAACTATAATTCCACCAGAGGTTTCTGTCCGCTGAAGTAATTCTCGGTTTCCAAAGCCTTTTGTGCATATACATAATCAAAAGTCAAAATAGTTGCTTTAGTCCAGCTGTATCATATCTTTATAAGAAACGCTTACCTGCTTTTTTTTTCGCTCAAAAATACTCTCATGGGTATTTTGTTCCAGAGAATGTGTTTTTATGGGTTATTCCGCAGTTTCTTGACTGGATTGGAAGCGATAGGGTCCATCTTTCTTACAGACGCTTAGCAAGGTGAGAACTAGTAAAAAAGTTTGAGTTTTCATATTCAAAGCGCACCCGACATAGACCTAACCGTCAGCCTGCGCTCGAATTTATGCCCTCAGACTCTTTCTGCAATGTTCTCGTAAGCGTAAAGTTGGAGTAATAACATTCTTGTACGTATGAGAGTCCGGATGCAGTGATTGCAGATTTCCTCAGATCCTAGCATGCAGGCTAATTGAGAAATTCAACCTGCAAAAACTGATTTGCAAGAACTTGAACTTATTTTTGGTTCTGACCGTAATGCTCACCTGAGTCACAAGGCAACAAACAATACAGGATGTTTTCACTATCTAGCAGCTAAATTGTGGAAAAATATCAGGAAAGATACCACTTAGACCCTTATGCACGTACATCCCCGCGGGGAGGGGATGTGCGTTTTACTATTGAAATGATCCCGGCTGGGGCTCCCCTCCCCTCCCCAGGCGAACCCTCGTTGGCAAGCAGACAATATCGGCGAAGGGATCTCCGGGAGTAGGGGAAGGGAACCCCCCCCCCCCTATGCACAAGGGGATCGAGCGGGGACATCACTTTTCTTTCGCTTTCATATGGCGATTTTTTTGTATTCTCATCTTTTGACGACTGCTTATCTTCAACTTTCGTCATCGGCAATGATTTAGGCGTTGCGGAATGCGCATCTGCCGTGAATGCGCTCGGCACACCAAAAATTATATTTTCTAGGCCTAATATAGTTCTGCTGTTGTCATGATGCTGCTCACTTTCGCTCATGCTGTCCATTTTAGCGCAAAGATGTTCAACAACAGAAGTCGGATCTCTCTGCAGAGGACGGGTAGAAGACTTTATGCTGCCGAAAAAAGGGGGAGGGGGGAAATAACCAGCATTTCTACGCATAACAGAAGCTGCAAATCGTGCCAGCTCTCCATGAACGCTGTAGCTATTAGCGACATATCATTCTTTACCTCAGGGGAATGATCCCCAGCGGCCATCCCTGCTATGCATGAGGGGAACGCTTTGGAGGGGATCACTCCCGCGGGGATCTCTACTCAGAAATGGGCAATTATGCTAATTTTTATTTTTTTTCATAGCAGCTTACGTTAGGATAACAAAATAAAGACATCAAATCATATAATATGATAGTTACAATGTGTTGTACCAGTCTTCATGGATATAACTAGCATGTCATATAAAAAATGCGCAAATCTCGAGAATGTTTAGAAACTCCTACAGATATTCGAAACTGGCAAATATATGCCCGGGTTTCTTCACGAGAAGCGAATATAGAAGAGAGAGACAAAATTGCAAGCTACAGGCCGCTGAGAGAGGAACTCGGCTACCATGGAAAATCTTTCATCAATTTGAACGAAATGCTTTGTAATAACTGATTGAAACCAGATTAGTCGCTTCTCTGGCATGACCCGCACCATCGAACCCCTACTCCGTTGTAGGGGATGTCGATCCCCTCCCCCGCGTTGTTGAGTTACACTCGTGCATACGGGGATTGAATGGGAGGGGAAAAGGATTCCCTCCTCCACGCGAACCCAGTATGCACTGGGGTTCGTTGGATCAATACCTCGGAAACCATTCACACCATCCTCGCTGGGGTGCAGGGAGGGGATCGCTCCCCTCCCCTCTGTCATGGCGGGGTTCAGTGGAGGGGACCGTTCCCCTAGGGATCCAACTCCCCTTCCCTCCCCAGCGGGGACGTACGAGCATACGGGCCTTAGTAAGCACTTTGGGATCGCCTGAATATTATCTTTGAAGCGCGAAGATTCATGCTTTGAAGACGATGCAAAGTGCGATCGCGAAAATCGTGAGTATAGCGTACAATCTTTCTTCCTTTAATGTAATAATGCACCCACATTATTTAGAGCTTACAAAATGACGCAAACCAATTTTGAAGGCAAAAATTTGAGCGCAGGCTTGCTGTTAAGTCTATGTCGGGTGTCCTTTAAATATGAAAATTCAAATTTTTCTCTAGTTTTCACTTCATTAAGTATTTATAAGATAGATGGAACTCTATCGCTTCCAAACCAGTCAAAAAACTGCGGAATCACCCATAAAGACACATACTCTGGAACAAAATACCCATAAGAGTATTTTTAAGCGAAAAAAAGCACATAAGTGTTTCTTATAAAGGTATGATACAGCTGGACTAAAGCGACTGTTTTGACATCTGATTAAGTATATGCACAAGACTCTGGAAGCCGAGAATTACTTCAGCGGACAGAAACCTCTGGTGAAATTATAGTTTTGACCAACCTTCAAGCCTGCTTTTTTCGAAATTTTTGATTTTTTTTCTGAATAATCAAACAAAACGGGATCCGTTCTGGTTACTGATGGTAGCCTGTTGAACACCCAATTGTACCAAATTTCAGACCAATTCGTTGAGAAGCAGATGAGCTACGGCAGTTTTCAGGGTGGACGTATAGTTTTGGCCAGCACTTTATATGTACAGGGTGTCCCAAAATAATGTGCACACTGTTTGATTTTGAATAACTCTCCTATTATGAGGTTTTTCGAGAAGCGGTAAGCGCCATTTTGTAGAGCTTGCTTCAACTTAGATTTGCATTATAGAGCGAATCACCGACCGCTCTTCATTACTGTACGATTACGGTAGAAACTTGAAAGAGGGTTTTGGGCCATGAAAGGCCATATTTTGCCTCAGAAAAGAATCAAAACAGTCTGAAAGCTTTTACACTAGGCTAATTAGAGTTGCTGATTATAACTGTAAAGTTTCCAACTTATTATGATGCTTTATTGAAGAGTTATGCCAGGTAAGAGATAGCGACCATTTTCTCAATGTTCCTAAAAAGTGCGGTTACACCGTTTAGAAAGCTTCGTAATTTTGTGAATAGTTGACTATTGAACTCAGCGTCCATAATAACCTTATTACACAAGTTTCCACAATTTTTTGAAAATTTTTGAAACGGCAGCTTTTTCCACAGTGAAACCATATGTTCCAAGTTTCCACCGTAATCCTACAGTAATGAAGGGCGGTCGGTGATTCGCTCTATACTGTAAATCTAAATTGATGCCAGCTCTACAAAATGGCGCTTACCGCTTCTCGAAAGACCTCATAATAAGAGAGTTATTCAAAATCAAAGAGTGTGCACATTATTTTGGGACACCCTGTATTTGTCGGGACTTGTGCTACAAACTTCCTATCGAGATATGATTATCAAAAATTTC
The DNA here is from genome assembly GCA_958299035.1 of Cylicocyclus nassatus. NCBI lineage: Eukaryota > Metazoa > Nematoda > Chromadorea > Rhabditida > Strongylidae > Cylicocyclus > Cylicocyclus nassatus. The sequence goes on along the minus strand of CATQJL010000001.1, from coordinate 11,403,020 downwards.
AAGTTCATAGACATGCGCGTGACTGTCGTTGTGGTTTTCTTACAAATTGCATAGAAATCATCAGCGCATTGCAACTACGGGACTCTAGCTCTATATAGGGAGACTGAGCCGAGAACATTTATAGGAAAAAGAAAATCTCTCGTTTATAAGTGACGCAAAATGGAAAAATTCAAGCAAAGCATTTTCTTGCAACCTTATTTTTAGGAAGAGTAAATTCAGCGGGTTTTTTTGAAATTTTTGCAAAGATTTTTCGTTGAAGAAAAGCCGATGAAATTCAAGGTGGTTACATATAAGCCTACTACTGATGTATGATGAATAAATGTGATACACCACTGCATATTACATCGAGTGATGGTTTCTCAAAGTAGAGGTTCAATAAATATGTTTGGCATCCTTCGCCTAGTCTTTCTCGATGGCTCGCGTAACATTTGCAAAAAGAGATTTGGTTAACGGAGTTTAAACCGCGATTTTCAGACCGCGATATCGATTGCGAAAAAGTATGCACTTTTGCTCCTTAGCCAACAAAGTGACCTTGCTTCGGAAATGAGTATTATATCTGCGACCAGCTTTCAAAAAAGCTCCATAAGTAAAGTATGGAGTCTTTGAATTTTGTCACCTGAGAGACTGCTGTGTTTTCTTGGAAGTTAGAAACAAGATTCTCAATATTGATTGGAAACCAGATTTACCTTTTGATTCAATGGGATTGGAGGCTGGAAGGCGGGCTTCGAGGCCTAGTCAAGGCTAGAGAATGATCAGAGAGCATGCGCGCGAGGGAGACGCAGACTGCGTCGCAAGTGCGAGCGGTCGGCTTCCAGCCGCTAATCTCGTTGAAGGGCAAGGGCTACCGGAGCCTCTGGCAGATTCGATCAATAGTCGGTGCATCTACGTGGCTGAGAACTAGGTCAGATAGCCCGCCCCAACGAAATGCACGTGTATCGATCGAAACGGCGCCCGGGCAGCTCAGCGCTAGCTCGGCGCTGGCTCGGCGCCGGCGCCGCGGTGGCGTCGCTTCTGCACTCTCTGGCGGAGCCAAAGTTGCGATGCCACACGCGTTCGCTTGCCGTACTATGTTAGAATCGTTGTTGTTCGATTTGTCATTGTAATTCCTAAATGGAGGCACTGCTTCATAAAATTACCTCCAGATCAAGGGCCCAGGCCTTTGACGGAACGTGACGAAACTCACTGTTAAAATCTAAAAGACCTTATTAAGTCAAATGCGGCACCATGTGCACACCGCTCCGAAACGTGCTAATTTGGGAAAGCAATACTATTGGTACAACTTGAAGTTTAGAAGCAGTGTGCTCTTGTTGAATCTTCCAGTGGAGCGCAGAGAAGCAATCAAGATGGTAAGCGATGGAAAACTCAAGATTCGTACAGCACCGAACTGAAAAGCTCTTCGTCGCAGTTTCGTCTCCTTCCCGAACATGTGCAAACGGAGTTCGGTAGCTATTACTTCACTGTAATCATTACATATGAAAGAATCGTAAGGGGTAAACTATGCATTTTTTGCAGAGAAGGACTTTTGAGCATCCTTCCCTCCTTTAAAATATCGCTGCGGGATCTTGATATGTGCATTTGGACGGTCCTTTAGTTTGTGCGGATATGAAAGAGGCATTCACTCCAAGAATTCGTTACATTCGTTTTTTGTGTTTGTTTTTTTGTCTCTAGTCTCGAAACCCCTATTTTCGGAAAAGAACTTTCGCGGCAAGCTTTGTCCTCAAACAAGTGTGAGAGGCAATTTAACCTCAAAATTCAAAACTGTGCTTCCTTTCAGGTATGCGTTTCTCTCTACGGCCGCCATAAAAGCTCCTTATCTCCACTAGAAACCTTTTTACAAGGATGTCACAGATTTTCGTCTTTTTTCCCAGCTTCGTTCGCTTACATTGGCATTTCCAGTAGAGACAAGTATCCTTGAATGTTGCCTCACTTCAGACCCATTTTCTTGCCTTTTTAGGAGAGATTTTCAAAATTTTAACAGCATTTTCATTTAAGAGCTTGTCTTCTTCTTTCTATTGGTACCATTTTTGGCAGCCTATTTTCAATTTTTGCTGAGTCATGAGCGTTTGAATTGTTCCTTTTCTTTTACAGAAACGTCATTTGTTAAGGCCATGGTTTATACGGTAGGGGGTCAAAATCAATATTGCTAAATTTGGTCTAGGGAGTTTTCTGACCTGCTGATCGCGATTATCATACTTCTGCATTCTGGCCCCTTTTCATGGAATCACGGTGGGTATAATGTATGGGGCTGAAAATACGAGTATGCTCGAAACTTCGCCTATGGATTTATTTAGCCCGCTGAACATGAATATCATACGATTTCCCAATTAGCGCCATTTTCTTAGCACATGGGTGTACGGTAGATGGGTCGCAGTTCCAAATTTGCTCAGAACTTTGGCTTGAAAGTTTTTCAAGGAATCTGGTTATTTTATGTTTGCTCCGGCATCAATGCCTTGTTGTGGAAGTACGGTAATTCGTGGCGTGTGGAGAGACATTTTTTCATCTTTCGGGCTAATTCAAATCACAAAAAATTTTCTAAAGGCTTTATCGTGCGAAATGAGCACAATCCGCTTGACCAGCAGAACAGATGATTTTCAGGCAAGTAAATGATTTTTAACCGTATACCATACCAGTGCGTCACCTCTGCTTCGCAGAGGCTCGCACTGGCCCTATTTTCCGTATGCCTTACTCATTCCCACATAATAATGACATTGAAACTCACCGCGCTATGTAGGCTATCACGAATAATTCGTAAACAACTACTCATTCGTAGAGGTTTTCCATGTGAGATCGGTATTTTCGCGTGGATAAAACCTTTCCCAGAAGAACAGATGCAGATTCGAATAGGTTTTTGGAATTTTTATGGCTTGGTAGTCGCCGTAAGGACAATAAACATAGTGGGCTACATCGCTGTGCAAGAATCTTCTCAAATGATCAGGTAGAATCTTGAAAAATTGACCGTTTACACAGCGAAAGCTTCTTGGCGCTGTTTTCGTAAAGTAGTAGACTTTTCATTACTTTTTAGGCTAACATCTATGGCTTGCACATTAGCTTGTCAAATATATCCTTAACTCTGCAAAAAGTAGTACTACGGACCCAAATTTGCTGGCCAGAAGCAAAGTGGATCCGTTTGATGCGCAATTTTCAATGGATTCACTCAACGGATCCGCTCATGATTTTGTATAGTGAGCTTTCATGCTGGTAGCGTGCGCTATGCAAAATTTGGGCTCAGGACGTTGGCTGGAACACGCTCTACGAATTTCGTGACAGACAGAGATTCACACACACACACACACACACAGGCAAACGTAAACAACCCTTAGCCCGTTATTATAATACCATATATCTACCGTAACTCCACCACGAAAAGGTCCCAAAATGCAAGGAGAGTGTGATGCCTGTGATCAGCATGTAGAGTGACCCTTCTAGACCGAATTCCAACCGAACTTGAGATTTTGTTTGCCTACCGTAAACCTATCATAATTTCATGAAAGGGCCCTATAATGGAGAAAGAATGCGATAGTCATGATCAGCATGCCGAATAACACCCCTAGCGACGTTAGCGAAATTTTAATTCTGGCCCGCTACCACATACCCACTGTGGACTCGAAAAAGAGCTATTGCGCAAAAATGATAGTCAATGGTTTCAGGTCGAATACCTCCCTCTCCCCTCCCCCTAGACCAAGTTTGAGCAGGATCACTTCGAAACTTGGGGCATTGGAATAGCTCCGTTCAAACTAAGTCAGCATGGCCATCAACAGCAGAGTCGGGCTTGAAGGCAGTGTCTCACCAGAATTTGCGTCTCGGGGTTTTTGCAAACTACTACCCATTACGACCTTGTATACCCCCCAAACGGGCTTAAATCCGTTCAAAAATCCGAAAAACTCTGTTGTTTGGAGACTCCGTAGAAGCAACGCGGACAAGCTGTCCCGATTTGCCTTAGCCTTGGCCGCCGGGTCAGACATGTCAAGATGGAAGGCGTCGCTTGGAAAGACTCGTTGAGACGCGACAAGGAAACCGATAAGTCGTTTAGCGAGCCGAAAAGCGCTTCGCGCGCCACTTTGAACTCAATTTTCCTGAAATAAAAGAGACTTACAAGGGAAGGAAGGTTGGTCGAAGTGGCCTTTTTGAATGAGGTTATACTGCCTTGTAAAGCTTGGAACGCTGATTCATTTACTTTTGCTATCTGCTGCGGGCTTCTGGGCGAGGAGTTATGAAGGTTTTTGTGAGTAAAAATCTATACGCAGAAATAGGGTAAAATCAGTCGTAACCTTTTTTCAATGTTTAAATGAGGCAGCAGTGAATTGGTGTATTTGAATCAAGAATATGTTGCACCGAGTGACCCGACTACCAATTAAGCCATATAAAAAATGTTACGACTGATTTTAGCCTACTCTTGCATTCAGATTTTTACTCACAAAAGCCTTCATGAGTCCTCGCCCAAAAGCCCGCAGCAGATAGTAAAGGTAGATTTGGAATCAGCGTTCCAAGCTCTACAAGGTAATATACATCTCATTTCAAAAGGCCACTTCGGCCAACCTTCCTTTCCTTGTTAGTAGAACGGGACTTGGCATTGGCCTGAGAAGGGGACTTCCTAATGAAATCTGTAAAATCCGGTATACCTCCAATACAGTGAGATGCTGTCTTTAAGCATGAAGTTTTTGGAAACTCTGGTGGGAACCTGATCAATGCAGTGATTGGGGGGGGGGGGGGAGGCAGAAGGGAGAGACAGAGGATTTTTGAGAAGGATACTGAATTTTTTGGCATTGTAAAGTGTTAAGAAATTGTGCAGCAACCAGAACTTGGGAAGATTTGAAAAAGAAGCTCTCGGATTTTGGCACTGAAAAGTTGAGGGGAACGGTGTAAACATTGTGGACAAAATACTTTGAAGGAGGAGGAAAATATTGTGTCTTTGGCAGTAAGCTTTGAGAAAAGGGGATTTTGAAGACAGGATAGCTCTTTGAGTAGAAAGAATGGATAACATGATTATGGATTAAAGGAAAACTTATGGCCTTTTGGCTTAGGAAATTGGACAGGAGAAAGATATTGCAAGGCTAGATTGAGAAGGAAGTTAGACGCCTCTAATGCTTTGACGGAAAAAGAAGCTAGCGAATGAATTTACACCGAAAGAACACACAATACATCAGCTAGGAAAAGTTACAGAAAGGAGGGCTACGGAAAGGATGCTTTATGAGGAGGAAAAGCACTTATTTGGTTATCTCATGCGCAGGACGAGTTTGGAGGAAAAGTATGAGTAGGGTGTGCAAGTCCATTTCCGAGAATGAGCTTCTCTGAATGCGACATCTAGACAATTCTTTGTTCATCTAAGCGATCTTTTACGAACAGTCGTACTTTTGTCATTCAAACTTATATGCACATCGTGCATTTCCAGCAGATCTTTCTTATCAAAACATTAGTGAACAAAATTTGACCTTTTACGATATTGAAAAGTGTTATCCGAGGTTTTGGTGACTCATTATGACAGTTCTCACACCTGATAGCCATCGGGCCGCTAGTCACTTCATAAAGATAAAGGCAGCGTCTAGGCAAATCTGGAGCTATGGGGTTTTTACGTGAAAAGTAATTTTGGGGCCCTAACTAAGGCACTGCTAAAGCGGCAACGCAGGTGACTCACTAACGGCCAGATATACGCCTGGACCCCAGGATCGTATTTCGCATGGATTCATGGCGCAACCCATCAGTTTCGCGCGAAGACCCTCGGCTTGAGCCATGAACCAAGCGAAATACGATCCTGGTGTCCAGTTTCGAGGGGAATATCTCAACCGTTAGAGCACTACCTGAGCTGTCGCTTGGGCAGTAGCTTAGTTAGGCCCCCAAAATCACTATCCACGTGAGATCCCCGTATGTCCAGATTTGCCTGGACGCTGCCTTTTACTCATTATTAAAACAGTGCCTTCAACTAGAATAAAAACAGCTTATGTATACTAACTCGCAGGTCTTCCATAATCATATCATTTTGCTTTTCGAGCAATTCTCTGTAAGCGTTGCCTTCATCATCATCTCCATCACCTCCATTTCTGTCACTATTTCTGATTTTTCGAGTAGCTACATCGCCATGTGCATCACGCTTATCGCGGGTAACATCTCCGTCTCCTCCAGATGAATTTTCTACCCCTTCACACGATACTAGAATCAGGCAGGCAAAGAGTACCCACGTTTCCTGTAAAGCTCAAAAGAACATCAGCATCGAAAAGCAACACAAACCGCACCTTTAACGCCATGCTAGTGGAATGAGCATCGCTGGGAAATGAAAGCTCAATGATCGTTACATCAATCTTTCTGCTGATTACTGTCAAGTTTGGGAAAGCAATGTCTACCATCTACTATAGATGAAGCTAGATGTTTCCGGCATTGCATCCTCATGAGAGGGCGCCAAAGTCCTTACAGGGGAATCCAATTTGAGTGTCACGGTGGGAGCAGCTCGGGTCTTCGCGAGCCGCCTCGCTTGGGCCATTCGACGTACGTGTCTCGGGGCATTTCTCCAAGCTCGTTAGCCATTGTGGTCTAAGACCCCGGACAGACTTCACGCGATTTGATCGTCGCGACTCAATCGCCGACATTTCCATTCATTTCCATTTCACATTCAAAAATTTCGGGCTGGAAAAGTATCACAACGAAATGCAAGTTGATCGGCATGGAATGATGTTGTAACAGTTGTCTCGTCGCGATTTAGTCGCGACGATCAAATCGCGTGGAGTCTGTCCGGGGCCTAAAGGGCCGGGCATACTTCAAGCGATTTCAGTCGCCACGCGATTTGGCAATATTCCAACTCGCCATAACTTATTGTAAGCACATTTTAAATGTAGAGAATATAGAGCATTTTATCAATCCATGTAAATTATACACACTATGCATGTGCAGTTTGCTAGTGTTGGATCTGAAAACTTCTGACGAATTGTCAAATCGCATCGCGACTAAAATCGCGTGAAGTATGCCCGGCCCTTAAGAATATGGTATTTCCCATATCCGTAGACGTCAGTGGGACTAAACTTGGGAAAATACAGTCGAGTAGATTTTCCGCTTAATATAGTGTGCTTGCACAGTTTATGAAATGCTGTGAAATTTGCTGAACAGGTATCGTCCCCTCCACAGATCGTGCCCCTTGTGGCGTAGCGGACGTGCCACGTGTGACTAACACATTGGCAACGTTGGCAGCAGCACGTTGGCAACATGCAGCAACATGTTGGCGTGGCCAAAATGTTATGCCAACATGTTGGGGCATGTTGCAAACATGTTGTTGCCACGTTGCCAACATGTTAGCCACAGTGGCAGGTCTGAGACGCAGACCAAGAGTAGCACGATCTGTGGAATGGACGATAGCTGCGCCAGCACTGCCGGCATTTTGCGCGCAATTGGCCGGCGTCACAGTCGAAGCTACAGTCGAGTAGATTTCCTGCTTAATATAGTGTCCCTGCAGACGCGACAACGCTAGGGCGTCAGTAATTGCTTTGCGAGTTCCCGAGCTAGTGTTTTCCAATGTTTTCTTTGCTTATTTCATGCTTTTTAGTTGAGCCGCTGCTGATAAAGAAAAAAAGGGTAAGTTAGAGAGTAGTTTCTCTTTTCTGAGAATTCTATCATCGCATATTCACAGATATCCACGTGGAAGCATTTCGCGTCAGCTCCTTGTCTATATTTTTGTCATTTCCTTTTCTTCTGTTACTTCTTCTTCTTCTTTCAAACCTCCTCCTTCTTGTGAGGCGTTTCTTTGAACGCTAATTGGCTTGTCTTGCAGCAACTTCGGCTTTCACCCATAAGAAATAGCATTTTAATCAAGTACTTCATGTGATAAAGACAATAAGTCAATCGTAAAAACCCACTAGCGTTTAAAGAAGTACTTTACAAGAAGAAAGAGATGTGAAGTGACAAAAAAAAATAGACAAGAAGCTGACGCGAAGTGCTTCCACGTGGATATCTGTAAATATCCGATGATAGAACTTCTCAGAAAACAGAAACTACTTTCTAACTTACCCTTTCTTCTTTATTAGCAACGAATCACCTAAAAAGCATAGAATAAGCGAAGAAAACACTGGAAAACACTAGCTCGGTAACTCGTAAGGCAATTATTGACGCCCTAGCGTTGTCGTGTCTGCAGGGACACTATATTAAGCAGGAAATCTACTCGACTGTAATTCCTCACGCACAAATTTTACCGCATTTCACCTTCTGTGCAAGCGCACTATATTAAACGGACAATCTACTCGACTGTACCATATCCGCTGAGGGAATGCGGCGATAGACCCAAGCGTCACGAGGATCCGAGCCGCACCTACGCTGATATAAACTGGATTTCCCTATAGCTAAGACTGTTTTTATACTAATGTCCAAGTGCCGGAACTGAAGAACGGACCTGTGTTGCTCTGACTGTGCCGAGAGGAGTGAATAATAATTTTAAGTGCTTTTAGGTTTTCGCTGGGAATTCCGCTCGGTTTTTTCATATAGTTGAATTTCTCTTATACCAAAGGGTCTAAATGGTTTCACTTTTGGAGCAGAGAGTTATCAAGTCTGAATCTTGTAGACATAGACAACTAACTCATGGCTAGTGTGGTGCAAAGTAAGGCTCAAAAGACGTTCAAATCACGACTGAGAACTCTTTACGTCACCAATTTATTGAAATAGTTGAAGTAGCATTATGGAGCAAATATATTATCAGAGTCTTTTGATTGGTTCTCCGATTGTTTTTCGAGGCGTGCCCTTCTGAAAAGAGATTTTGTTTATTAAGAACACATATTCGAAAAGTTACTTGGGGAAGTAGGAAACATATAGGAATTTTTAAGGATAGACTTACTTACTGATGAGCGATCTTAAAGGCAGTGGCTCGGCAAAACTCAACAACTCAATATTTTAACGCGGTAGACTCCTTATTGCCCAAGTATGAAAACAGTGCAATCCCGGTTGCACAGCATGCCTTCCTTGCCGAGAGAATTGCTTCAAACTTACACGCGCAGGCCATTCTTACACGCATCTGGACGAGTTGGCAATTTCCTTCTCACCATTGGAGGCTGCCCGCCGCCGCTATAACCATTGGGTCCTGCAACGATTCGGCGTCATCAGCCTTGCAGCACTCGTCCAATTCCAAAGGGAAGGGCACCGGAAAACGGTCGTTTTCGGCATTTTCAAGCTCTCAAAAGTGGATTTTCGGAATCAGCGTATTGAATAACCCCAGGTAAGCGAAAATTTGACTATGTTGAGATTTGCCGAGCCACTGCTTCATGGAACTAAAACCACAGTGTTTGAAAAGTGAAGGGTTTCGTTTGGCAGCGGCTCGGCAGATTCTGCACTTGAAGTTTTTTGCTTACCTGAGTAATTCGAGACGCTGATTCCGAAAATCCGCCTTGAAGAGCGCGAAAATGGCAAAAACCACCATTTTCCAATTCCTACCATTTTGAATTTGGACGAGTGGAGCACGTTCCGCCATGGTTAGAGACGCAGAATCGTTGCGGGACCCTCGCAGTCATAACATTGCGGCATGCCTTCTCTGACGGGTCAGGGAGAATCGCAAGCTCGTCCGCGCGTATTAAAATGGCTTGCGTTCTCGTGTTTGGGGTGCAAGCAACCTTCCATGTCAAAATTTCGGGATGTTCGGTTTTTGCGAGATGTGACTTCAAACTGGCGGCCTTCGTTACCCTACTCGTGAACAAGCGGCAAAATCAGCGGTTCGTGTCAGTTTTGCATAATTAGTCATGAAATTATTGTTTTTAAGTACCCAACAAATTCTCCAGGGAAAGCGTCTGTCGATCTTTTGATCAAACAGGAGTTTGCAACTAGGTTCCGCTCAAAACCTTGTCTAGAAAACTGCAGAGGAGATTAGGCATGCCGGCAAGGCTAGCCGACTCATACCAACACCTGCTAGCCAAATTTCCCCTTTCTCTCAGGCAGTAACGCCGCTTCTGGTGGCTCGATTTCCGCGCGACCGCCTAATTTTAGATCGTCCGATCATTTCCCTACGTTTGCTTGGAAAAGTAGGCGTGCAAATGATCGGGAGCACTCTGCAAACGCGATGCAAAGCCCGAGCGAGGTGGTCGCGCGTGATTTGCTTGAGATGGCAGCGTTGCTAATGAGAGCCCAATAAAGTTGGCAGCTACGAAATTTGAAGAGTTGCATTTAGATTAGATGCACATTTACTGTTTCTATTAAAATTACGAAGCCATCAAAACTTCGGCAACTAATCTAGCCTCATACATCCATAATTACCAATCCTACATTGTAAAGCCTTTGATATGAATATTTGTTTGCAATTAATTCATGCGATCAGAATTTCGCGATGTGTTTTTAGATCTAGTGCGAGCATGAGAAAAGGGATAAGACAGGGAATTCAGTGCGAACCTCTGTTAAGGGGCCGGGCATACATTACGCGAGTTCACGCCTCGCGATTTTTCCGACAAGACAACTGTTACGAGTCCATTGCATGCCAAACATCTTGCATTTCGGTTATAATAGTTAGTCGTGATTTTGCTTCGGAAAACCATCACAACCGTTATGCAAGCCTAATTGCAGTGAACTCGTAATACTTGTCTTTTGATGAATCGATAAGGCGATGAATCGCGTGATGTATGCTCAGCCCTTGAGCAGAAGAGCTTTTGTGAATAAATCATAGCTTATAGATATAACTAAAGGTGGTATTGTGAGTTGATTGAAATTACCCTCACACATTGCCACTAATATTTTTGCGCTGGTGCTTGAATTTTGCTAAGAAATTACACCAGACCTCCAACATCTTGGTCAGGAAAATTTGAAAAATATGGTAGCCTGCCAAAATCAAAATTTGTATAATAAAGTTGCGATAGGTCTTCCATAATTATATCATTCTGCTTTTCGAGCAATTCTCTATAAGCATTGCCTTCAAACAATGTATGTATACTAACTCGCAGGTCTTCCACAATTATATCATTCTGCTTTTCGAGCAATTCTCTGTAAGCATTGCCTTCATCATTATCTCCATCACCTCCATTTCTGTCATTATTTCTGATTTTTCGAAAAGCTACATCGCCATGTGCATTACGTTTATCGCCGGTAACATCTCCGTTTCCTCCAGATGAATTTTCTTCTCCTTTACTCGAAATTAGAATCAGGCAGGCAAAGAGTAACCACGTTTCCTGTAATGCACAAAAGGACATCAGCATCGAAAAGCAACACAAACCGCACCTTAACCGCCATGCTACTGGAATGAGCATCGCTGTGTGCGAGAGCAAAAGCTAGTCATTACATCATAAAGCAATGATCATTGCATCGATCTTTCTCCTAACGACTGTCAAGTTTTAGGAAGCAATGTCTACGATCTACTAGAGAAGAAGCTAGATAAGTTTCGGTAGCGCAGAGGATTCCAATCTGAGTGCCACGGTGGGAGCGGCTCAAGTCCTGACGAGCTGCCCGCTTGGGCTCCTGAAGTACGTGTCTTGGGGCAATTTCCCAAGCCCGTCAGCCATTGATGTCTAATAAGGGAAGGATACTCAATCGCAGTGACGATTGGGTAAGCGGTGTATACAGCGTATAAGGTCTCCAGATGGTAATCTTTGAACCGCACTCCATAACTGCCATGAGTCATTCTGAAGGAGCTTTGTAGGATTTTGCAAAAACGCAAAACCAGCGGCATCGAACCCACGACATCCAGCTCAGCAGTCCAAGCCACTATCCATTACACCAATCGACCTCGTTAGTGAGGCAAGCTATTTCTTGAATGCGACCGAAGCAACAAAAATCCTTTATAGCTCTTCCAAAATGACGTAATAGGAGGTACGGAGTGCGGTTTGAAGATCCACCGTTTGAGGACGGTATACGCGGTATACACCGCTTACACAATCGCCACTGCGATCGAGTATCCTTCCCTCGTAAGAATATGGTATTTCTCATATCCGTAGACGTCAGTGAGACTAAGCTTGGAAAAATACCGGATCCGCTGAGGGCAAACGCGGATAGACCCAAGCGTCGCGAGGACCCGAACCGCGCCGACGATGACACAAACTGGGATCCCCTATGGCTAATACTGTTTTTGTACTAATGTCCAAGTGCCGGAACTGAAAAACGGAGCTGTGCCGCTCTGACTGTGCCGAAAGGATATGATTGAGAATTTTAAGTATTTTTAGGTTTGCTGAGTATATACAGTGACCGCCAAAAAGTTGCGGACAATTTGCCTTCATTCTTTCATCGGCCATTTTCAGATGGATAACAAAGATGAAAAAATGTTTGGATTGCATGTGGTGATAGAGCTCTTCAAGAGCTACAACCTAAACTCTGAGCTTTATCAAAAACATGTATCCTAAAAATTGTAAAAATCTTTCTTTATAAAAAAGGTCCAAAAATGGCCGCGTCACAATGCCGCGGAGAATAATTCTTCGAACGCGAAAATCTTCTTGTAGGTCTTTTTTTGCAGCAAAAACAAACGTTCTCCGGACAGGTAAGCATACTGTATTGTAGAACTCCTCGATGACAATAATCGAGTAGTGGTTGCTTTTAAAAAACCCGAGCTTAAATTTTATTTTGCTTCTTTCCAAAAAAATAACTTCTAGTTTCCCTGCTTCAAGCCAGATTTCTTCACAAGGAAACCTATTCAAGACATTCCAACAAAGCTATTCGGATTGAATGGATGCCCTTTGCCATCTTCTATGCATCGGACGTGTGCTGGTGAGTTTCTTTGCTGAAAATAGCTTTGACAGTGCGTGCACATGACCCCACCTGCACTTCACCACTGACTTGCACCGCTTTGCAGGCTTGTAGCTCGGCCAGCAGTCATTCTACGAGCTGCAAGTAGGCTCACTCGAAAGCGCTTGACTTCCTGGACACGATGGTATGCAAAAGAGTTGGGTAGGAAAAATAGCGGAGAAATGGCGGATGGGGAGAAAAAGCATAGCGTTAGAGGTGATTGGAGTGGAGGCTCTTATCAAAACCAGAACATTCCTGAAGCGGATCTATTACAAGAACATTGACAGTTTTCAACTTCCAGAATGAAACTTGTAGCGAAAGAAGCTCTGTTCAACATTAGCTGGACCCAACTCTTCTGCATATCGTCGTGTCCATGAAGTCAAGCGCCTTCAAGTGAGACTACTTGCAGGCTCGTGGAGTGACTGCTGGCAGAGCTACAAGCCTGCAAAGCGGTGCAATTCAGTGGTGGGGTGCAGGTGGGGTCATGTGCACGCACTGTCAAAGCTATTTTCAGCAAAGAAACTCACCAGCACACGTCCGATGCATAGAATGGCAAAGGGCATCCATTTTATCCGAATAGCTTTATTGGAATGTCTTGAATAGGTTTCCTTGTGAAGAAATTTGGCTTGAAGCAGGGAAAATAAAAGTTATTTTTTGGAAAGAAGCAAAATAAAATTCAAGCTCGGGTTTTTTTGGAAGTAACCACTACTCGATTATTGTTCTCGATGAGTTCTACAATAGAATATGCTTACCTATCCGGAGAACGTTTGTTTTGCTGCAAAAAAAGACCTACAAGAAAATTTTCGCGTTCGAAGAATTATTGTCCGCGGCATTGTGACGCGGCCATTTTTGGAAGTTTTTTTAAAGATTTTTACAATTTTCAATGTTTTTGATAAAGCGCAGATTGTAGGCTGTAGCTCTTGAAGAGCTCTATCACCACATGCAATCCGAACATTTTTCATCATTGTTAGCCATCTGAAAATGGTCGATGAAAGAATGAAGGCGACTTGTCCGCAAATTTTTGGCGACCACTGTATATATTTTCGCTCATTTTCATATATTTAAACTTCTCTTATATCAAAGGGTCTAAATGGTTTCACTTTTGGAGCAAAGAGTTATTAAGTCTGAATCTTGTAGGTATAGACAACTAACTCATGGCGAATGTGGTGCAAACTAAGGCTCAAGACGTTTAAATCACGATGAGAACTCTTTACGTCACCAATTTATTGAAGTAGTTGAAGCAGCATTATGGAACAAATATATTATCAGAATCTTTTGATTGGTTCGCCGATTGTTTTTCGAGGGGTGCTTGCTTGCTTGCTTCCCTTGCCCTGCTGAAAAGAAATTTTATTTATTTAACACATATTCGAAAAGTAACTTGAGGAAGTAGAAAACATATAGGAATTTTTCAAGATAGACTTACTTACTGATAAGCGATTTTAAAGAACTAGAATTACAGTGTTTGAAAAGTGAAGGGTTTCGTTTTGTCAACAGCAACAATGTGTCGTGTGGGATTGAGCGGTTTGCGAACAAGGGGTAGGGGAACGAAAGTCGCCAGTTTGGGCCGCCTCCGCGGACCATTGGTCCTGAAACGATATGCAACAACACCATAAAAGGATTGGCAGGTCGCGAAAGGCGGCTCAAAGGCAGCGGCTCGCGAAAGGCGGCTCAAAGGCAGCGGCTCGGCAGATTCTGGACTTGAAGTTTTTTGCTTACTGGGTAATAACAAGGGGCTGATTCCGAAAATCCGCCTTGAAGAGCGCAAAAATGCAAAAACCACCATTTTCCAAGGCCTACCATTTTGAATTTGGACGAGTGGAACACGTCCCGCCATGGTTAGAGACGCAGAATCGTTCCGGGACCCTCGCAGTTATAACATTGCGGCATGCCTTTTCTGACGGGTCAGGAAGAATCGCAAGCTCGTCCGCACGTATCAAAATGGCTTGCGTTCTCATGTTTGGGGTGCAAGCAACCTTCCATGTCAAAATTTCGAGATGTTCGGTTTTGGCGAGCTGCTGACTTAAAACTGGCGGCCTTCGTTCCCCTACCCGCGAACAAGCGGTAAAATCAGCGGTTCATGTAAGTTTTGCATAATTAGTTAGGAAACTATTGATTTTAAGTATCCAACAAACTCTCCAGGGAAAGCGTCTGTCGATCTCTTGATCAAACAAGAGATCCTGATAAGGGAATGACTCGATCAGATGCGGACGTTGACGCATGCGATACACAACTAGGTTCCGCTCAAAACCTTGTCTATAGAAACCTGCAGAGGAGATTAGACATGCCCGCAAGGCTAGCTGACTCATACCAACACCTGTTAGCCGAATTTCCCCTTTGTCTCAGGCAGTAACGCCGCTTCTGGTGGCTCGAATTCTGCGCGATTGCCTCATTTTTAGATCGTCCGGTCATTTCCCTACGTTTGTTTAAAAAGGTAGGCGTGCAAATGATCGGGAGCACTTTGTAAACGCGATGTAAAGCCCGAGCGAGGTGGCGCGCGTGATTTGCTCGAGACGGCACCGTTGTTAGTGAGAGAGAGGTATATAGGCTAAACCGTTGAAAACTACTGTCTCTCGATTTTGCTTCCTGCTTTAAACTGCTTGACTACAGCTACTGCCCTTTCGTTTTGTATACAAGTCTTCTGGGCTCATCAATAGAGTTGGATTCAGCTACGAAATTTGAAAAGTTGCATTTAGATTAAATATACATTAATTACTGTTTATATTAAAATTATGAAGCCATTAAGACTTCGGCAACTATCTAGCCTCATACATCCATTACCAATCCTACATTGTAAAGCCTTTGATTTGAATATTTGTTTGCAGTTAATTCATGCGATCAGAATTTCACGATGTGTTTTTAGACTTAGTGCGAGCATGAGAAAAGGGATAAGACAGGGAATTCAATGCGAACCTCTGTTAAGGGGTCGGGCATACATTACGCGAGTTCACGTCTCGCGATTTTTCCGACAAGACAACTGTTACGAGTCCATTGCATGCCAAACATCTTGCATTTCGGTTGTAATAGTTAGTCGTGATTTTGCTTCGGAAAACCATCACAACCGTTATGCAAGCCTAATTGCAGTGAACTCGTAATACTTGTCTTTTGATGAATCGATAAGGCGATGAATCGCGTGATGTATGGTCAGCCCTTGAGCAGAAGAGCTTTTGTGAATAAATCATAGCTTATAGATATAACTGAAGGCGGTATTGTGAGTTGAGTGAAATTACCCTCACACATCGCCACTGATGTTTTTGCGCTGGTGCTTGAATTTTGCTAAGAAATTACACCAGACCTCCAACATCTTGGTCAGGAAATTTTGAAAAATGTGTGCAAAAATCAAAATTTGTATAATAAACTTGCGATAGTTCTAGGGCAAAGTTGGCTGAGAGGTTAGCGCCCTTGACTACGGCGAGGAAGGTTACAACTTTGTTACCGCGGCAAGCTTAATTTCTTTGGCAAAACTCTTGTCCAACGAATCCAGCGTCAGGCTGCTTAACCAAGAGAAAGCAAGCGCACAGCGCTGAAGAGGAAACTCCGTCGTCATAAGCGCTTTTGTGTCTCATCGGATATTTCGCGTAAAAGCTAGGGCGTTCTCCGGAGACAACGCAATTTCGAGTTTAACGAGTGCGAAGACAATAGGCAGGGTTACCCTCTTAGCAAGATGAGCGGGGATGGCTAAAGAAGCTAATTCATCCAGGAAAATATACAGGCCCGGCATTACGTCCATGTACCATCAACAACGGTTCACTCACAGCTCGTCATCGCAACCTGGTCCATTTTCTCGGAATGCGTAAAGTAGACAGCGCGTGCATTAAGGAGAGCGAATGGAAGCGTGAAAGGTCGCGTGACATCGGAAGTGGCTACAAGCTTCTGTACAAAGGAATGACCAGCAACAGGAATGGCGTCGGCGTATGGGAACAACGAAACGGTCTTCGTAAGTGCCAAGCAACTACGGATACGGAACACGTGAAAAAGTAGAGCGCAATATGGAGTTAGTTATAGCCCATAACTTAGCCTTGGCGAATACGTGCTTCATCAAGAAGACCAGCCACCTCGTCACGTATGCGAGTGGAAACCACAAATCGCTTATAGACTTCTGGAGTGTAGAACAGCTGAAGTGTGTAAAAGATAGAAAGTCCTCTCAGGTGAAGAATGAGTGTCACAGCACAGGCCACTGATACTGGATCACAGTATCCCTATCGACAGGAGAAGGGCGATGACAAAGCAAGAAGTACGCAACAAATAGCAAAAGCTTGAAGACAACGCCCGCATCAGAACGTTAATGGAATCCGCCCTGGCATTATTGCAAAGTAACACACAGTCCTGGATGCACCTGAAGAACAACATCTATCAGACAGCTGCTAGGCTAGGCCGCACGAAGCCCGGACGACGAAGCTTGGGAAAGAAACATAGTGGTGGAATGACGAAGCCGATCCTGTGAATGAACCAGTACCAGCTAACACATTAGCAGAAGTCCGTGTCGCCATAGTGAAGACGAAGAAGGCAAGGCGACAGGTCCAGGCGACATCGGCAGCTTTTTTTGGAAGAATGCGGACAAGTTAGCGTTCCGTGGCTTACCGACTTCTAACCAGATATCACTGAGAATATGCCAGACGGGCGGGTGGTACAGAAACACGGACGGGTGATACAGAAGCACAACGGTACCAATATGGATGAACAAAGGCGACATAGCCGACTGCTCCTCGTACAAACCGACCCGACTCATATGCCACACGTTAAATATCTTCGAAAGACTATTGGAGACGCGGCTTCGAAGTATCGTTCAACTGGCCCTCCACCATTGCAACTTTGTAAAGGGATGCAGTACAATTGATGAACCATACGTCGGACTAATGATGGAAAGAAGCATGTGAGTTTCAACGGCATTCCTCGATCTGGATAAGGCGTTCGATAGAATACCACATTGCATAATATGGTGATCGCTATGGAAGCACGGGGTGCTAGAAGAATACGTGCGCTGGATCAGGATGATATACAAAGGAGTCACCGCCACGTGCGAACAACAGCAGGACGCTCAGGCGACTTCCAGATGAACGCCGGCATTCATCAAGATTCTGTACTATCGTCGCTTCTCTTCATCGCAGTTGTAGACACGGTAGCGAGAGACTTTATACGCCCACTCCCACAGCCCATCATGTACGCAGATGATGTGATTCTGATGGCGAGGAGCAGGAGAGTATTGGAGACAGATGTACAGATGTGGAAAACGCAACTCGAGCTGCATGGTCTGAAGTTCAGTACCGCGAAGACAGAGTATGTGGAGCTGGGACTTCAAAGGCAGTGGCTCGGCAAATCTCAGCATAGTCAAATTTTCGCTTACCTGGGGTTATTCAATACGCTGATTCCGAAAATCCGCTGTTGAGAATTTGAAAATGCCGAAAACGAGCGCTTTTCAATGCCCTTCCCTTTGGAATTGGACAAGTGCTGCAAGGCTGATGACGCCGAATCGTTGCAGGCAATGGTTATAGCATTGCGGCGGGCAGCCTCCAATGGTGAGAAGGAAATGGCCAACTTGTCCAGATGCGTGTAAGAATGGCCTGCGCGTGTAAGTCTGAGAGCAATTTTCTCGGCAAGGAAGGCATGCTGTGCAACCGGGATTGCACTGTTTTCATACTCGGACAATAAGGAGTCTACCGCGTTAAAATTTTGAGTTGTTGAGTTTTGCCGAGCCATTGCCTTTAAAGCCAGGACTGATCCATGGCAGACACAGCAATCAAGAAGACTATGTCGTTCAAGTATCTGAGAATCACCTATCGTCGGATGGTCCGCTTTACGACGAGACAAACGGCCGAATAGCCGCAGCTTCATTGAGATGGAGAAGACTCACAGGAATTCTCTGCGACAGACGGATGCCACTGAAGCTGAAATCGTAGTTTTATAGCACTGTTATCCGTCCACCCGTGTTTTATAGAAACGAGTGTTATCCAAGCACACGTACGACGAGCGTAAGCTTGGTATGATGGAACCACGTAGCCGCGATGGACGATGAGCGTGACTATGCTCGATCATCACGAATGATACACTACGAACTACGATGAATATAGCTCCGATAGTTAAGAAATTGCAACAAAGACGGCTGATGGTATGGGCACGTGAGAAGACGAGAAGAAGAACACATTACAAGACTAGCAATGTCAGTGGAGGTTCCGGGGAAAGACCACGAGAAAGACAAACTAAGTAAGATGGACGGACCGAGTCAAAGCATACTCGAGAAAACTTGAGTCAGATGAAAGTCAGGTCGAAGATCGAGAAGAATGAGACTGACAAGAGCGGCAGACCCCGTATAGGGACAGATGCAAAGATAAAAAAGTTGCGGTTGTTTTCTAAATACTCATCATTTTTCGGTCAATCTGATAGAATTTAACTTGAAGACTGTGAGACTTGGCCGTGCATTACCCGTGTCAGCAGTTTTACCAGCGTTACCAATGTTAACAATGTTAACCATGTTACAACATTTCATTGTTGCCCGTATTACTAGTGCTAATAGTGAAACCCGTGTTAGCCTTGATACCAATGTTACCACTGTTACTAGTGTTACTAATAAGTATAAAATAGCTAATGTCCACAACGCACAAGATGCGGCGCATATGATATTTAGGGCCTACTTCTAAACATGGTCTTCTGATTTCGCAGCCCAGCACAGGCCTGATGATACAACTCTTGAGGGCGTAAAAACAGCCACCATTTGTGAGGTTTCGTTTGAAAAAATAAGACTGTAGTGGTCACATCTCATTTCTGTTCAAGAGGAGCAAAAGCAGCAACATAATACTTAACACTGGTAACACGCACGTATAGCACTGGTAATACGGGTAGCACGAATAACAACACACTGGTAGGGTGACATGGTACCATGGGTGACTGGCTATGGCTATGGTATGGCTCGAAATTTAACATACCAATTGTCGGTAAGCAACATTTCTTAATATCAAAGCTAGTACGCTATCTTGTACAGCATCCTTCTTCTTTTCTTTTTTCTTTTTGTTCATTGCCTATAATCATAACAATTATGTTAGCAGATACCTACTGTTAACCATTTTCTTTTTACTGCTTATAGGTTAGAAACCCAATGCTCAGTCAAGAACTACTCGAAGAAACTCATTACAACGCTGACAAGGGTCAAGTGTTTTGGAAATTCTATCTTTTTTTGACTTCACCACTTTCATGTAATAAAATCAATAGCTAAATGGGCAGGTACATTTATACTCGAAGACGGATGTTGTGAACGAACTCTTTCTCTTGTTCAGCCTCAATATGGTGCAACTAGTACGAGATTGAAATGTATACCAAGATCTGATCATTTGCTTTTTCAACTACTTGCGTAAAAAACGGTTATATCGATGGTGATTGACGATTGTGTCGAAGCATAAGTTTTTATCAAAAATCCAAGATTTTTCTAGAGCTTTTATAAATGCCGAATGTTCTGCGTAACGATATAACACATGGTCTGGATTCTTTACAAAGGGAACATTACTTTGCATTGGCGTGAGATTCAAGTGTAGGCTATGTTTTGGTGACAAGGTGTTTTCTCATTCGTATTTCTAGCAGTCTGTAAACCTTTCGAATACACTGGAGCTGCATTTAGCTCGATATATCACAAAGCCCAAGCGCAATCAGCAGGTTTTACTTGATGTATAGTTGTTTCTAATGTTATCGGTTGTGCTCACTTGGCACCGCCTGTTGAACTTAACGACTAACGCGATATTATACAAAGTAAGTACCAGTGGCGGACCGAGGCGGAGGGGGCGGGGAATTACTTATATGGGTTATAAAAGTGCGCAAGTGACTACGCCCCCTTTTTCCAGATTATAGGGATTGGGGACCCGCAAAAATTTTGAGAAGCACGCCAAAAATTTCTCGAGTGCATGGCTAACGCCACGCACCTTCACTAGAAAAACTTTTTTGCCCCCCCCCCGCCGACGGAAATCCTGGGAGCGCCACTGGTAAGTACTACTTGAAGACGAGCCAAAAACTGAAAGGATCTTCAGTGATGCAGGTTTGAGATCCATTCGGATGCTGCCTTAAAGCCCTTCGTCTTGCGAGCAAATTCTTGGTGGTCATCGAAATGTTTTCAAGTTCTTCTCAGAAGTCGTTGAAGCGCACTCTTTGCAAGCTCGCAATCCTTTTAGAAGCAGGTCGTATTCGTACACTGGGTCCTCCTGGATGAACTAGGCGCAACTTGACATGAGCTCCTTCAGACGTGAGCGTCATGAATACTTCGTTCCTTCTTATGGCAATTTGGCAAAACTTTTCTTCAAGCTGTTCTCCAAATCGTACTTTTGCTTGGAAGAGGCGGTGATCAAAACCACTGCGGATTATAAAACTATTTTGATATTGAACAGGCTCTACCTTCGTTTGATGATGATGTGGTCGATCTTCACGCCAGTCATTGCGGTGGGCGATCCCCATTTCTGTTAGCTATGGCCGAGCCAATACTGATTTGATTTGAGAGTCTGCAAATCAGCGCGGTGCCTGACGACTACGCAACTTCATGTTAGTATTGAGTTACAAATGACTCGCTTCAGAAGGCTACTTCCCAACGAAGGCGCAGGACCAAGCGGCGCAACGCTTTTATTTGCAGAGCGCATGAGGCGCAGGATTTACAATGAGGATACGTGCGCCTTCGCACAAACTAACTAATATTGTTTTCGCCATCATCCGACAGAAGCTTGTCTGATGCCGCCAGGAACCTTAATAAGTACCTTATTTTCAGGTGTATAAGCCGCAATCAAATATATAAAACTGAATGTCTGTTTGTCTGTATGTCTGTATGTCTGTGTGTGCGTATGTGCGCAATAGAAATTTTTATTTCTGAACCGATTTGGACCAATCTTGGTACACATATACTTTGGGGCGGAGAGCATGTAATAGGCTACTTTTCATTACCGATCGATATCGATTTTCGATTTTTATCGATGTTTTGCATAGTATGGCCTACGAGGCCGAGAGTTGGCACAGGGGGATAGGTGAGCATGCTGATTACTAACACAGCGGGAATAGAAAATTGGCAAGTAGAAGTGGGCACAGGGAAAGGTTGTACTGGGTGGGGGTGGGACCTTTATCAAAGTCTTTTGACAGGGCCGAGCGGAGCCGGGTAAGCCAGCTAGTTTACCTCTAAACACGATCAGAATCAGGCATGCCGCTGAACATGCGTTTCGCAAGGCAGTCAATTTCTTGCACTTTGCTCTCACTTAAGCGCTCCATGGTAACAGGCGGTTTTTTGGCGTGTTGGCCTTTAGAGCAAATTGGGTGCGGCTTATATACCTGATTAGGTAATTTTATGTGCTATTATAGTTAATTCAATGTTCGTTCTCCATGTAAAGGGTACCCATGATTATGAACTGCTACCTTTGCATGATGCTGGCGTATAATTAAGACTGTAGAATTAGTGTTCATATACGTCATGGTTAGTCTAAAGTTGCAGAGCTAAATATCTGACATGTACACACGTTAAGGTAGTTTACCTCTAACAGTTGTGTAACAAGGATGGGATCGAAAGTTGTAGTTGCTGTTGAATCCTTCTCGCCAAGTAATTGCTCCTGCATTTAATTAGGATTTGTCGCGTGAAGCACCACGTATTTGCTTTTGAATATCAGGTTAGCAAACAAGTAAAGCAACTCTTTGTATAGCTTTTTCTCCTTTTGATTGCGCTGTACTCAAGCATTGACATTATGTAGATTATGATGAGATGTGCAAACTATATCACCAGTTTGATTTTACCAACAAATAGAAAAAACACACTGTATGTATATGGAAACTCCAAAAACAGGTGATATTTGAGGTTTCACGCGTTAAAAGCAAAAAAGACAAATAATCTGGAACAAGTACAGCGACTTCTAGAATTTCTGAGAACGAAGCCTCCCCCAACTTTCCGAAGTTTTACGAAGTCCCCTTTGACCTACCTGCTTAGGAGAAAATGAAAACAAGAAAGATTCAATAGTCTGAAAGAAAAGACGTAAAATAAAAGAGTGAAAATCCAAATTGGAGCTGAATACTACGCATGCACAAGACTTTGGCATTAGAGCGCAATATTTATGATCGGGGAATCCGTTTCATGCTAAAGATCCGAAACTTATGTGAAGTGACGAAAATATAAGCTCCAGACGATCTTAGATCATCTGGTGGCCGTCTAGAGACGATCTAATTTTGGAAAACGTATTACTTCACGTAAGTTTTCAAATCCTTTTACATAATACTTTCGCATAATTTTCTATACATACAGTTCAATTTTGGTGTCATATGTTTCTCTGTGCGTTGTAAACATGCAATTTGTTTATTTAAGCCATGCTGTTAAATGGTTCCAGACGACGATCTGTGCCGGGCCCTGCGCAAAATTGTCGATGACGTTTCGCTCGAAAGTGTCTCAAGAAGCTAAAAAAAGATATAGAAGTTCGTAGCAAGTAGCTCCGACGTCCTCGACGAGTCAAACGAGTAGTTGTTACTGGAAAGTTGCGGACATCCGCAAATTATATGCAGGGATGTCAAAATTTGTCACCTTTGCATAGCGAAATTCTGTGCGCTAAAACGAATATCATAATCGTGCCAGTATAAACAGATGAAGAACTATTCGCATAATTATAAAAAGGCACTGTAGAATGAGTATAAGTTGTTGAATATAAGTGATCAGCATCCAATTACCTTCCTTCTCCTCCCCTCCCCCCCCCCCCCAGACCAATTTCAGCCAAATTTGTAAAAACGGTGATTTTTCAACTATAAAGTATCACCGCGTCATTCTGCTTCGCAGCGGCTACAATAAGAAGCGAGTACAATGGATTTGTAGTTTTTGCATGCTTTGAGCTGCATTTGTAGCTCATCTTATAGTCTGCATAATGCCAAAATTCAAGTGCGCCATGTACGTGAAGGTGAGAGGTATAGAAAAAGTTGCATATAGTAGGCG
The DNA here is from genome assembly GCA_958299035.1 of Cylicocyclus nassatus. Taxonomy (NCBI): domain Eukaryota; kingdom Metazoa; phylum Nematoda; class Chromadorea; order Rhabditida; family Strongylidae; genus Cylicocyclus; species Cylicocyclus nassatus. The sequence goes on along the minus strand of CATQJL010000001.1, from coordinate 11,379,451 downwards.
CCCTTTGTCTAGTTACCTCACCGTCGCGTGTGCAACTCGCGAACGTTTTCACAAAAGCTCATCACTTCAAAAATGCAAAAAGAAACGGTGAGGTGACTAGAGATGGCGCCTACTATACCTTACGTCCCAACCTGTATCTGCAAAATATCAAACTTACTCTGAATTCTTTCTCGATTTTTGTGACTTGCTTTTTCAAGAATTCATCAAACTCATCATCGCAGCTTCCTGAAATCCATACCTTGAAATCATCTTCTCAATTTACACCATTATAATGACCAAGTACATCAAACAGCCATATAAAAAGCAGAAAAGTTGCCTGCAACATTTAAGAGAAGTGAAGCAAGGTAGAAAGGCAAACCGCACTTTCATTTGCAAGAGTAGTTTATAAGAATCACCTAGAGAATTATCATGCATGTCAGTCCACTGATTGGTAGATAGGATAATATTCAATGTGTTTCCCTTCAAGTAGCATTATCTTAAAGTTTACAAAGAAAGCACTCTCAGTCATGGCCGTTTGGAGTGAGATGCATATCACTGAAGACACTAACGATTATTGATTTCAGCACCAGGTACAAGCGTGGGGTCAGGCGCGCCCAACTTGCGGGGTCGGGGACGAGTGCGGAAAGCGGGGGAAGCTGTGATCAACTACTCAGATAATTGCCGGGGGCAGGCGGACCGCAAACTCGCGCTTTTGTGCAGGCGGTCTGCAGGATTTTGAGATGTGGCCAAACGCTCAGATAATCGCCGGGGGCAGGCGGCCATGCGATTTATAGGCGGGCGGACACAGGAAAAATAGTTCGCTGATTTCCTGCGGTCCGCTTGCAGATATTTGGAAGAATTTTAGCGGAATTTTGGATGAACGCTCGAAGGACAAACGCGGTTTCCTTATAGATTGGCTGCGGCGCAGTGGCCGCGTTCTCGCGGAAAGTCCGCGAGAATATGCAAAATTTTTTGGGGGTCGCACGGTGCTTTATGGAGGATCGCGCAGCCCCCAGGTACTTTACGCTGAGATGAAGTACCTCAAACTTGAGTAATTAAACCATCGATGACGCCTCTGCTATGTAGAGTCTCTCCTTTGCTCGGCATACGCCCGAAACTGCCTATAAACCGTCCGAGCACCAGCTGAAAATTTAACTAGCGCTCGCTGAAAGAGATTATTTGACGAGCGCCTGCAGAAAATTCTGTGTTGCTGCCCGCTGGCAGAACATGCGACAGCAAAGGAAGTACCGCTCGCTGAAGGTGTGGCCACGCCCCAAAATTCTGCTGACCGCTTGCAGAAAAGCGCGAGTTTGCGGGCCGCTTGCCCCGGCGATTATCTGAGCGGGTGTATGTTGAAGGCGCGCGTTCCCTCAGCCCACCGCAACTAATTTATGCAAAAGCCGCAATCGTTCTCCGAGCATTCGTACGAATTTCGCAAAAATTCTTCCAGATATCTGCAAGTGGACCGCAGAAATCAGCGAACTATTTTTCCGGTGCCCGCTTGCCCATAAATCGCATGGCCGCCTGCTTCCGGCGCGCGCGACGCACCCTGCGGCGGCTTTTGCCTAAGCGAAGCTGGGAGGAAAGAGTTGCGGGGTGTGTGACGTGTTGAGACAAGTCAAGATCAGGGTAGCGCTGGGTACCGTCCGTGCGAAAAGACCGTCCTTTCAGCCATTAGCCAAATAGGGACAGTATATCGTAGATATGTGCTACATCTATAAGCTTGTCAGATAAGTTCCATATCCAGAGTTCTGAGTGAATTCGAAGTGTTCAAATTTTGTCGTTTGAGAAGGACTTCTGTAAATTCCTGAAAGATAAGAACAAGAACTCAGCTTCTAATAGTAATCAGAAGTATCTATGTTGTAAACGGTACTCAACAGTATTCAAACTACTGTTTTTCTCTCTGATATCCAAGCAAACGAAAGTTGCGACGTCGAACGCATCGTTCGCGTTGACTTCGTTGCAACTGTTGTTCGATTTGTGTATATCTCCCAAACAACTCTACAGAGTTATTCAAAGTAGAAGCTTAGGCCTTTGACTTGATAATTTTGGACTAAAAGAAAACCTCCTGTCAACGTCAACAAAAATTTTTGAAGCAGCGTGCTGCACCATGTGCAGCACCGGTCCGAAACGTGTTAACAAGGTTGGTCATTTAGAACCTACAGTATGTATGATCGTCTCCACGATTCGTGTAGAGGCGGTTGCGGACTTTCCCTGATTTTAAGGATGAACATGTTAGACCTCCACGTCATAGCATTGTTTTTGGTACTCTCTCGATATAAAAAACGTCACGCTTTGAGCTGGCAAAACTCCGCCTTTACACGAATCGTGGAGTCGATTATACATGTGAAGCATCGTGCATGTCAAAAAAACGGAGATTCTTTTTGAAATCAACAGGAAAATGTTTCTTCTAGCTTATTATTGGAAGACATCAAAGCGCAAAAAGATGAGACGGTGTATACTATCAATTAGAATTGCAAAGCTGATCAATTCGGTGTACAACGGCCTTCTCCCTAGTTACGAGAGCTATTTTCCGCGAGTGACAATGACACGATGACTCAAACGACGGAATTCTATTTATTTATTTTACATTACATAAGCGTAATGTTCCATCATAAAAAAGGTCATTACACATTTTGGAAAATAGGAAAGGACTCAAAAATGTTTGACAGATCAATGCATCTAACTTTACTCTCGTATCGCTAAATGTCTTCCACCTAATCGATTAAGTATTATCAGACACAGACGGAGCTTGTAGAGCAACAAGTAGGTATTGTCTTTCTTGGCAGTTATATATCACCAGTGGGCCACCTCTGCTTCGCAAAGGCTCGGACTGGCCCTACTTTCTGTATGCATTACTCACCCCGTCATAAAATGACATTGAAACTCACCGCGCTATGCAGGCTATCACGAATGATGTAAATAACTGTTCATTCCTAGAGCTTTTTCGTGTGAGATCGATATTTTCGCGTGGATGAAACTTTTCCTAGAAGAATGAATGCAAAGAATTATTAGGGTGATTCGTAAAAAAAACTGTAGATTTCTCAAAAAAGAAAAGCGGTTGAACTTCCCAATTTTGATAGATGTTAGAATAAATTATTCTCTTCTAGAAAATACCTATATAAGGTCATTTACATATGTAACAATTTTTATAGTGGGAAATGCAAAGTTAGTCACTTTGACAAATTATAAACTTTGGGCAGTATCTGCTCAGTGAAACATGTGAGACCACCCAAGGTACCACTGCTGGAGTGGGTGGCGGGACAGTCACTAAACCCACGGCGGTTGATGGCCTCAACCTTTAAAGTCAGGAGATATGGCCATTGGCAGCTTCGTGGACAAAGATACGCGTTATTCAATTCTTTGCAGGTGAACACATGTTTTCTAGGCACCATCTGATAGAGCTTTTTACGCTCTATCCATCCATATGCAGATTACCTCACATTTTATCTATCTTTGGAAAATACAGATTGAAACTTGATTTATTGGTTTTTTTGTTGCGCCAAAAAGTCGCGATTTCTCAGGTATTTCGCTTCTTTTATCCAGAGATAGAAAGAAATCCTGTATGTTTGATATACTGTTTCAAAGAGCATTAAGAGCTTTTTCGAATGGTGTGTCATTTGCTTTACGACTTCACGGTATAGCAGCGCAAGAATGAGCGATGTTCCAAAAACCCTGTCTGAGTTCTTCATGGCGCCACGCGTACGGTTATGAGAGAAAAGCGGTAACGCGTTGCCAGAATAATAGGCGAAGGTCGGTTAGGTAAGCGACGTTTAAGTTGCAGCCTGCTTGTTGTTGGTGAGAACGAAAAACCTTAAAATGTAATAAAAATCAAGCTGCCCCATTTTTTACCGATCACCCCAATAGTATTTGGACGTTTTATGGTTTGTTAGTCGCCATAAGGACACTGATCACCACTGGCTACATCTATGCAAAATTGGCAAATAGCACATTTGCGCAATTAATCCTTTTTGGCGCCATTTTCATAAAGTAATTAGCTCTAGTTCAATTTTCTGGGCTAAAGTCTGTGGTTTCCACATTAGCTTGTAAAACATACCCATGGATTCGCAAAAAGTGGTGGTACGGGCAACTTTTGCCTTCAGAAGCCAAAAGGATCCGCTTGACATGCAAGTTCCAAAGGATCGCTGAACGGATTCGCTTGTGCTTTTGCATATTACTTTCACGCTGCTGGCATGTGCCGTGCAAAATTTGGGCTCAAAAAATTGGCTGGAACCAGAGTCAAGCGTGTTGATGCGATCCTAGACCCTCTTCTACGACCCCCCCCCCCTAAAGGTACCTATCCGTACGACCTCCCTCCTCACCTACCCCCCCCCCCCCCACACTTACCCCTCCCACTTTCTTTTGCGATAACCTGCATAAATGAATGTCAATCTTAAAAGATGCCTGCCAATGGACCTCAATCAAAATTATTACACGGTGTCCCAAAAAAATGACACTGTTTGATCGTTAATAACTCCCTTGCTTTCAAGTCTTTCGCCGAGCTTTGAGTACCATTCTGTAGAGCGAGGATAAACTTAGATTTACAGTATCGAATCATCTAACGCTCCTCGTTACTGTAGAATTACGGTAGGAAATTCCAAAATGTGGAACCGTCATGAAATATGCCCTCTGACAAAAAATTTTTCAAAAAATCTGAAAAATCGTGTACTAGGATTTTCGCGCACGCTGATTTTACTACATAACTTTTTGCGAGTGTTTTCAGCTTTTTTGACGGTGTAATCACATTTTTCGCACATGTTGGGAAGTCAGTTTACACTTTACCTAGGATAACTTTGAAAAGAACTATCATAATGAAACTAAAATTTCATTCCGAAATCAGCGGCTTTCATTACCATAGTACAAGAGACTTTGGCTTGTTTGGCTCTGTTTCAAAGCAGAAAACCGGCTTTAGTGGCTTAAAATCCTTATCGAATTTCCTACCGTAATTCTACAGTAACGAGAGGAGTTAGATGATTCGCTCGATACTGTAACTAAGTTTATCCTCACTCTACAAAATGGTACCTGAAGCACGGCGAAAGACTTGAAAGCAAGGGAGTTATTAACGATCAAACAGTGTTAACATTTTTTTGGGACAGCCTGTATAACTACTTACAAATTGGGAAATAATGCAAGTAATGCTTCGCTATTCAAAAATCAACTCAAAAATAATTCTGCGTAGGTTGGGTAAGTAGTAAAATTCTACGAAGATCTGGCTATGTTTGTTGTGGTTGGGAAAATATGAATGGAAAGGACATTATCTGACAAAGCAGAATATCGATTTCGATCTGAATGATATTTAAGCTTTAAGATTTACAAATCATTGACGGTCATCGTTGGTAAAGAAATGGGATTTTGTCGAGTGTGTGAGACTTCAGTGGGGCTTCTAAAGCAGAATTTCTGAAACAAGGGGTACGCAACATCTCTGGCACGCATACACACCTTCAATAATGTTTGGGTTTCTGAAGGTTTTTTTTTTGAATTTTCAAGCATACTTCTGGCGAGCAAATTTGGTCCCCGTACGCGACAACATTTTTTGAAAGGAGAAAAAAATGATATGTTTGAAGCGCAAATTATGTTTTCGACTGAAAGACTTACTTCCTTTTCACAGATTTTCGGGCGAAAAAACTGTTTTAGCGCCACGCAGAAGGATGTAAAAATGTGAATGAGCACGGTATTTTGAAAATTCGTAACTAAAGGCAAGGAAAGACTTAGAGGCTGCATTGAACAGACTTTGTAGTATGGTGCCCATATTATCCACGAAAAAAGTTTCAGCCATTGAGAAGCAGTAAGCTCGGAAAAATCTAGATGCAACTCTCGCAAATTTAGATGCGATCCTAAAAGCAAAAAGTGGGATTTTTGAGCTTGAAATATTGTATCTCACCGGAGAAGTTGTGAAACAGCCTCAAATTCTTGTGATAAAAAGTAGAGAGATGTCTTCGTATTACGGCAAGTTTGCAGTTAACAAGCTTCGATAGCTACGGAGAAATTCAGATGAGGCGCAGATACGACCCCCTTTTCTCATTTTTTGCTACCATACATAAAATCATAAGAAAATCCACAGTTGACAAAGTAATACCAAATTTTGCACTGATATAGCAGAGCATCTCCAAACTACACATGACTCATATGGGCCCGTGAAAAACATTACAAAAGGTTTAGACATTCATGATGGTCACAGCTGGTAAAGATATTCGGTTTTGTCGAGTGTGTGAGGCTTCAGGAAGCAAGATTTCCAGGGCAATCGGTACATTTAGCATTTTAGTGTTTGGAGTTCTTGTAAATCTTTTTTTTTTTGAGATTTCCTACAGATTTTTTATCTTTTTTATCCTGATTTCCACTTTTTTATATATTTATTGTAAAGAACATAACTAACTATCTGCTTTTTGATTTCCTTTCATGCTTAGGGTATTTTAGCCTAACTACCTCCTCTTACGACCCCTCCCCCCCACCTTAGGTACCCTCCTTACGACCCTCCGTTGCGATGTCGCATCACAAGCTTGACCCTGGCTGGAACTCGCTCTACGAATTTCGTAACGGACAGACAGACACACAGACATAAAGACGTAAACATCCTTAACCCGTTATTATAAATCATGATTCCTGAAAGATCCGTTACGTATTATCAAAGGCTTTGATTACATGCATATCATAGACGTGTACACAATCGAGTAGATTTATTGGTATAGTGCTTTTACGGCGCCAAGGAAAAATACGATCAAAGCGTGTGAACAAATAGCTGGCTGGCGATGCTGGCGATTCGCTGAGACAATGTGCCGGACTTACAGGCGTAGCTTTTTCTACACGCGCATATATGTCGCATTTCCTCGGCACGCAAGGGCACCAAATTTACCTACCGACCAGCTTGCGCCCGTTACACATTCTGCATCTCTTTGGCGCGTGCTATCTGATCACCATCTAAACACAACTAGGTCACAAAGTTCCGCCTTCTAGCCGCCAAGCCATTTGAATCAAAGGGTATTTGAAATCATAGCTCAACGTAGTGGGATAATAGATTTTCGTAAATGGTAGCCTTTGAGCAGTTTATGATGCAGCTGCCAAGAGTCACTCGCCATCCATCCACTTGTGCTATATGCTTACACGCGCTAATGTCTCCTTCATTTCCCTCAATTTTAGCAGGCGAAATTTGGATCAATATTCAAGACCAACCGAAGCCCACAAAAGCGTGACTAGGAGCAGATTACGGTCAATGACCTCCAAAGAGTTTCAGTGTAGTCAATAAGCACTGGATTTTCAGTAAATGCTAGAAGACAAAATCCATTTATGTTTGAAAGGAAGAGAACTCCATTATGGACTACTTTGCAACATTTTTGATTTTTCTTACTTGCCAAGCCTTCGTAGAATTCTATCGATGAGGATCAAAGCATGTTATCGTTAAATGATGTGTTTGAACAAGCCTCGTATTTTCTAGTCCATTTTCGAGGCTTTTCTGCTTTGTTCCAGCCATAAACGAATATAGCCGTGACCAAAGTATCTTTAATCACGATATGCTTTTTTCCGTCTTTGTTACATTTACATAATACGACATCTTATGAATGAAGCTAAATGTCTGTATGTAAATCTTTATGTCTGTATGTATGTGCGGATCCGAAAATTCCATCTCAAGTATTGCGTTATACGGTAGTACTTCTAGATCCTTCTGTTCTGCTGTTTGGATCTTCAAAAAATTGGAGAAGTTCTTTTGCGTGTCTCGCAACTTCACTAAAAGTTGTGAGACATGCAAAAGCTTTCGCAAGTTAAAGCTTGATTGTTATTGAATGAAACTTGTGAGGATAGATCACCTTCTCGGAGTTTTCGGCACTCTTATGCACTTTATTGAAATAGATGATTATTACAGACCTTGAGAACATGACCAATGGAATTCTTAATTGAGTATAATGTAGCCAAAGGGTTTATTCTGCATTAGACCCTTTGAAAAATCTATATATAAAGAATGTTGCGCCTCTTCAAGCAAGGTGAAAATTCGGGAAATTGCGCGACTCCCGCAGCGAACGCTCCTGCATACCTAGCACCTTTAGACTACTGGTTCACTGGTTCACTAGTTTTGGGACGGAAATGTTTAACACTCAAGGATAGGACAAAATTTTAAGTCATTTACCCAAGTCTTCCACTAATCTATGGTCAATGAGTTTTGGTGACCGAGATTAAACCGATAAAACTTTTAGGACAACTGATAATTGTGTCATACGCAAACCATCTAGATAAAATACTTCAAAAGGTAACTCTCCTGGGTCTCTTACGTCCTCTAGTGGGTTTCTGAAGCACCAGCTTCAACAGTTCACAGTTCGCGAATAACGCACAATCACGTGGAATTACGGTATAAGCTTGAGCACCTTTCCGTTATCGTAAATGAGCTCTCAAAGAATGTGCTGTGCTGCGTAATTGTTCACATGATTTGTTTATAGTATATGAGGTTCACTCGAGTTTTAGTTGCAATATTACCTAATTTATCAATGTGTTACTGATTGTGAGATATTAACAGAAAATTGTTGAGTTTTTCGTGCCAACTGGTCAAAGTTGAATTGCATTATTTGGCATCTTTTAAAAAAAAAATTCGCTTGCTATAGTTGCGACTAAAAAACATGAAGTGAATTGAACATATTTGGTAACACCATAGTCTGAGGAAAAGTCCTTTTTATTCCATATGTAACCAGTTAATTAGAGTAAATGTACTAGCACTATGGAACAAGGATTTCATTAGCATTTTCAAGCTAGCCATTCGTGCCACCAGTTGTTTCCGATTTTGTTTCCGAATTCTTGTTCTTCCACTAAAAATTCAAATCAGTGTTTATTCGACTAAATTGCTTTTCACCATTCAAATATGTTGCTACGCTCTTTTTCAGAAAGTGCCGCAACTTAAAGACAGCGTCCTGGCAAGAATTTGTTTTCCAGTTTTTTAAGTATTCGGAGCCTTCTTGTCATGAGGAACTCTGCGCTTTTAAGCGTCTGAAAATAACAAAAATGACCTCTTCTAAGTCCGCATTCAGCGAAAATGAGCCGGAAGTTTCCCGCACCCTGCCCCTCTCATTCCGTGCCCCGCCCACTTACACGCATTTTCCAATGGATGCGGACCCGGAAATCTTCGGAAAAAAACTTATTTCTGCCATTTTTGTGCGCTGAAAACTCCAGATATAGATTCCTCATGGCGAGAAGGCTCCGAAAATGTAAAAAACAGAAGAACGAAATTTTGCTGGGCACTGCTTTCAAGTCCAATGCAGCTGCCTTCTCAAGCTTGGCGCAGTGTTCGTGAACATTTCTTTTAAGCTAAGCAATTCTCCACACTGAGCAGCGATAGAAGCTTGAAGGCAGTGACTTGGCAGAGTTTCGTTTTGCATTCACCTTTTCGGAGTCTTCTCTCCATGTAGAACCCATATCTGAGCTTTTCAGCGCATGAAAATGGCGAAAATGAGCTTTTTCCAAAGCTCTCCAGGTTCGCATCCAGTGGAGAATACGTGTAAGTGGGCGACGCCCGGAACGAGGGAGGCGGAGCGCGAAATTCCGGCGTATTTTCACCGGATGCAAACCTGGAAAGCTTCAAAGAGCTCATTCACGCCATTTTCATGCGCTGAAAAGCTCAGATATGGGTTTCCCACGGCGAGAATGCCGGATAGGTTGAAAAACTGGAAGGCGAAATCTGCCAGGACGAGTTACTTGAAGCGCTTCGCAAACTCGCGCTAAGCACGCCACGCGGGACTTGACGAACAATGAAGCAATCCAACAAGCTCAATTAGCAAATTCATCCTGCTTGATGATTCATGTATCACAACAAAATCACAAAAACGTTCTTGACGGGCTCTCTCTCCATCAGATGCATAGCTCGAACTCCGATTTCCAAGAAATGTACGCTTAAGTAAATGAGTAAGCGGGTTCAACACCTCTTTCAAAATTGCGAGATTTGTGAAGATTTCCTACAATCATGCTTCGAGATGAGCTTTACTTGATACTTCCCTTTCACTTCAAACTCTATGTATAAGAAACTATCTAACAATAAGTAACTCTACTTGCGCAATTTCGAGCCTTTTTGGAATAGCTGTAAAGCGGTTTTCTTAATTCCTTTATGCAAGCCTTCCTTATTATGTGCTTCAATAACGATATATTACTTTTATTCGTAGTATGTCACACCTCAAACGATTTCGGTCGCCGCGCGATTTTATATTGCAACGATTGTTCAGTATTTTGTTTAAACATGATTGGCATTATCGTCCCTTCCACTACTGCTGCCATAGCTCTGCGTCTCTAGCCTGCAGCAGGTTCCACGCGGACATGTGAGAGAGCGCAGCTCCACACATTACATGCATACAGATTTGTACCAGCTACCAGCGCAGGGTGGAGCTTATCGACGACATATAATCCTCTACCCCTATGTTGGCGCTGATGCCATTACCCAAAATGGCTTGCCATGTTAGCCATAAGTGGCGCAAGTCAGAGACGCAGAGCAAGGTTAGCAGCAATTGTGGAAGCAATACACGTACACTTGCGAAGACTGTGCATTTATCAGTGGCTCGGCAAAATCGAACATCTCGAAATTTTTATACGAAAGGTTGCTTGCACCCCAAACATGAGAACGAAGCGGGTCCGACCGCACAGCATGCTGCCCCTGCCTAAAAAATTGCCCCTAAACCCGTGCGTGCAACCCATTCTTACACGCACTCGGACGAGCTTGAGATACTCATCACACCGTCAGAGGATGTATGCCGCAATGTTATAAACATGAAGGTCCCACAACGACTCTGCGTCTCTAATCATGGATGTGGGATGTGCTCCACTCGTCTAAATTCAAAATAATGGGCCTTAGGTACTGCTGGTTTTTGCCATTTTTGCACTCTAAAAAGTGGATATTCGGAATCAGCGCGTCGAATTACCCCAAGTAAGCGAAAAAACCAAAGGTCGAGGATTTGTCGAGCCACTGCCTTTAGGCACTTGTATTGACATGTGCTGGATTACCAAACATCTGGCAAGTGGTGGATGGCGTGGCGGCCGCGATTTAGTGGGACCTCTCATATGAAGGAAGCTTAATGCAGTGTTACCAGACAAAGTCTTTAAAGTGCGGCCAGCGTCAAAAAGTAGTTTGGTATCAAATAGGAAACATTTTCCACCCGCTAAGCAGTGGCCTCCGAGGACGTTTGGGGAAGGAGTGGCGTTGATTACACACTCCGAAATATTTTTGGGATGCTTCCGTTTTCCGCGGGCCCATAACCCCGAAACTTTCGAAAAAGAGAGCGGGCGGCAGCCATGCGCTCCCCTAACCTTTTCTGCTCTTCTACATCTGCTTGGATGAGTTTACAGGTTTCGCGCGCCGCTTCTTGAACCTGCAAGGCATATCTGTTGTTTGCACGTTGCACCGCAAATTAGCGTGAATGCAAAAATGAATGCTAAACAATGAACGCTCGTCCGCGCTTATCAAAATAGAATTTCTAAAACGGGGATTTTCAGGCTTTTCGTGCGATTTAGGAATTAGAATTGGAATTGAGTGCCTTTGAAAAAATACAACGAGATGGGATTCGGAGAGGAGACTTAGCATGCACGCTACCGGTTGTAGATCCAAATCTGATAACCACATTTGTTTGATGATTTCGAATTCATGGGAACAAGCCTTTAAAGAAGCACACTAACCCGAAAAAGGCTGCACGAATAATGGTGGAGCGCAATATCAATATGGAATGTAAGAGAAACCATAGTCTTCCTACCCCTTCATTCACTGTTACTTGTGTTTTTCTCATTCGATAGAAAATGCTACTTGAAGCTTCATAGCTTCTGTATGGTCTCTGAACCTACTTTGTCATTCGTCATGCAATAAATATTGGTCTTGTCGTAACAGACAATTCTTACCACTATGTTTTACTGATAAGTACCTCCGCCTCGTGTTCTTCATTTGATATTCGCCAACTTTTTATCAAAAATGAACTTTGATAGTTGCTGAGAAATCTATTTGCTTTAGAAGTCTTAGAGAGTGTACATCTAGCAAAAGTTGTGACGGGGTTTTTGGGATTGCAAACCTTCCTTTGCAGTCTTAGTTTACCTTCATAAAGGTTATGGAACTGTATTTAGTCAAGCTTATTTGTGCCTAAAAGTGAAGTTACATAATGACTATGCAAAAATTGCAAGCGATCAATCTTCAGACGGCAAAATCTGTACATTTTACGCAAAAAATCCTGCATTGAACGACAGGAAATATGCAACTTCCAAAGGAAAATTAGAAAAGAAGACAGAATTCAAAGAGAATGATTCCCTTCTTCGTTCCTTTTTTTTATCCTTGCATCTGTCCCTATACGGGGTCTGCCGCTCTTGTCAGTCTCTTCCATTCTTCTCTATCTACGACTCGACTATCAACTAATTCAAGTTCTCTGAGGTCTGCTTTGACTCAGTCCATCCATCTTAGCTTTGGTCTTCCTCGTGGTCTTTTCCGGGAACATCCACTGACATTGCTAGTCTTGTAATGTGTTCTTCTTCTCGTCTTCTCACGTGCCCATACCATCGAAGCCGCCGATCTTGCGTCTTCTTGGCTATCGGGGCAACTTTCATCGTGGTTCGTATACTATCATTCGTGACGTGGTCGAGCATAGTCACACCCATCGTCCATCGTAGCATACGTGTTTCCATCACACCAAGCTTCCTCTCGTCATTACGTGTGCTTGGCCAACACTCGCTTCCATACAACGCGGTTGGACGGATTACTGTGCGATACATTTGTGATTTCAGTTTCAGTGGCATCCGTTTGTCACACAGAATTCCTGTTAAGCTTCTCCATTTCAACCAAGCTGCGCTTATTCGGCCGTTTATCTCGTCGTGAAGCGAGCCATCTGCTGTGGTGCGACTTCCCAAGTACTTGAACGACGTGGTCTTCTTGATTGCTGTGTCTGCGATCTGGATCGTTCCTGGCATGTGACGTCCCAGTTCCATGTATTCTGTCTTCGCGGTACTGATCTTCAAACCATGCAGCTCGAGTTGCGTTTTCCACATCTGCACATCATTCTCCAATTCTCTCCTGCTTCTCGCCATCAGGATCACATCATCTGCTTACATGACGGACCATGGGAGTGGACGTATGAAGTCTCTTATTATCGTGTCCACGACTGTGATGAAGAGGAGTGGCGACACTACGGAACCTTGATGCACGCCGCCGTTTATCTGGAAGTCGTCTGAGCGTCCCGCTGCAGTTCGTACGTGGCTGGTGCCTCCTTTGTATATCATTCTGATCCAGCGGACGTATTCTTCTGGTACATCGTGCTTCCGTAGTGCCCACCATATTATGCGATGTGGTACTCTATCAACGCCTTCTCCAGATCGAGGAATGCCGCATGAAGCTTACACTGCTTTTCTAAGCTTCTTTCCATCATTATTCTGATGGTGTGGATGGCATCGGTTGTACTGCATCCCTTTACGAAGCCGCATTGGTGAGGGGCCAGTTGTACGATACTTCGAAGCCGCGTCTCCAGTATTCTTTCGAAGATCTTCAATGTGTGACACATGAGTCGAATTGGCCTGTACGTGGAGCAGTGGCTATGTCGCCCTTGTTCTTCCATATTGGTATCGTCGTGCTTCTGTACCACCTCGTCTGGCATCTTTCCGAATTCTATTATCTCATTCAGAAGTCGTGTAAGCCACGAGACTCCACCTTGTCCACACTTCTTCCAGAAGTCGCTGGGGATGTCGTCTGGACCTGCCGCCTTGCCGTTCTTCATCTTCGTTATTGCCGTGCGGACTTCTGCTTCTGTGATAGCTGGTACTGGTCCATTCACAGGACAGGGTTACGGTGGACGCGTATTCTGGGTTAGCGGACGCCAACTCTGCGAAGTGCGCTCTCCATCTTTCGTTTATCTCCTGTGGCTTCCTCAGCATTCTTTCGTGTGCATCCTTGATGTTGTGGAAGTGTTCGATGTCTTTCGTAGCGTTGGCTCTTCTTCTGGCAATCCGATAGACTTCTCGTTCGCCTTCGCGAGCGTGCAGCTTCCTGTATAGTACAGCTACATATGCCTCTTTCGCTTCTCTGACACTTTTCTTGGCTTCTCGTTTCGCTTCTATGTATCTGCGGTGAGTGTCTTCTGAACTCGTCTTCTGCCATGTTCTGTATGCCGCCTTCTTGTTCTTCACCACGATTTGCACTTCTTCGTTCCACCACCATGTTTCTTTCTCGAGCTTCCGTCTCCCGGGCTTCGTGCGGCCTAGTAGGTCTCCGGCTATCTGATGGATGTTGTTCTTCAGAAGCATCCAGGAGAGATTTGGATCACTTTGCATTATTGGCAGGGCGGATTCCATTGACGTTCTGGTGTGAGAGTTATCTTTGAGCTTCCACCACTTGATGCGTACTTCTTGTTCGGTCATCGCCCTTCTTCTCCTGTCGACTGGGATATTGAGATCCAGTATCAGTGGCCGATGTTGTGGCACGCATTCTTCACCTGGGATAAATTTGCTATCCTTCACATACTTGAGCTCGTTGTGTCGTACACTCCAGAAGTCTATCTGCGACTTGTGGTCTCCATTGGCGTACGTGATGAGGTGGTTGGTCTTCTTGATGAAGTACGTATTTGCCAAGGCTAGATCGTGGGCTGTAGCGACCAGAATACGTTCTCCTCCGTCAATACGTGTTCCGTAATCGTGGTTTCCATGGCACTTCTGTAGACACTTCGTTGCTCTCCGACATGTCCATTGAAATCGGCACCGATCAGTAACATTTCTTCTGGTATCGAACTGACATACTCATCAAGCTGCTGCCAGAATTCTTCCTTCTCCGCTTCTTCACATCCCGCTTGCGGTGCATAGGCCGTCACTACTCGAAGTATTTTCTTCCCAGTGTCCAATCTTATAGTCATGAGACGATCATTCATTCGATCTACACTGGTAATCTTATCTCTTAACGCCTCAGAGACGACTATGCCGACACCATTTCTTTTGTTGGTGGTTCCTTTGTACAGAAGCTTGTAGCCATCACCGATGTCACGCGCCCTTTCACCTTTCCATTTGGTCTCCTGAATACAAGCAACGTCTACTTTACGTCTTCTGAGAAGAACGGCAAGCTCGCGATGTCGTGAGGGAACCGACGTTGATGGTAGCTAGACGTAATGCCGAGAACTTGGAAATCGTCCTGTGGTGAACTAGCTTCTTTGGCCGTCCCCGTTCACCTTGCTGAGACGGTAACCCTCGCCTACTGTCCGCATCCGTCGGGCTCGAATGCGCGTCGCCTCCGGGGAACGCCCTAGCTTTTATACGAGAATCCTGTTGAGACATAAAAGAGCATCTGATGCGACGTGGTGTCTTCTTCAACCGGCTTGTCGCTTGCTTCCTAGGGATGAGCAGCCCGACGATGGGATCGTGGGCAGAGCTTTTTGCCGCGGGACCGAACCTTGACCTTCCTCGCCGCAGTCAAGGGCACTAACCTCTCGGCCAGCTCTGCCCTTTTCGTTCCTTTTTTGGAACTGGTATTTTCCACGAGCATAACAGTCACAAGGCTGAGATTTTATGGTTAGAGGCAGTGTCCGGGCAAAACTCGATTTCTAGGAAATTCACCTACCGGGGATTATCCGCAACGTTGAATCCGATAATCCACATTAGAAGGCGCGAAAACGGCGAGAACATGCGTTTTCCAAAGCCTTATAATTCGACGGTCTCCGTCAAGGCTGAGACGCTGAATCTTTGCGGGACCTTACGATTCTGACTCTGCCGCATATATACCAGGAATTCGGACAGGTCGGAGGATCCGCCTAAGGAGTAAGTTTCCCACTTTCCAGTCGTTTTTCTTGCTTTAGATCGAGCGTTATGACGTCGCACTTACGCGATGTTGTCTAAGGGGCGGGGCACTCTCGCATGGCACTGAAATCCCAAAACCCCCACCTTGCACGGACACTGCCTTTAAATTTATGAAGATATGAGTACATAGCTGCTTTTACGGGAGGAACCTAAGACTGCTAGGGACGGAAAAAACATAGCGAGTGTGTGTAAAGAAGAGTGGATGTATTTGCTTAAAGGCAGCGTCCATGCAGATCTGGACCTATGGGGCTTTTACGTGGAAAGTACTTTTGGGGCCCTAACTAAGGCACTGCTCAAGCGGCAGCTCAGGTAGTGCTCTAATGGCTGAGATATTCCCCTCGAAACTGGCCCCCGCGAACGTATTTGAATGGATTCATGGCAGTTTCGCGCCAGGATCCACGCTTTGCGCCATGAATCCATGCGAAACACGGTCGCGGGGTCCAGTTTCGAGGGGAACATCTCAGCCATTACAGCACTACCCGAGTTGCCGCTTGGGCAGTGCCTTAGTTAGGGCCCCAAATATACTTTCCACGTAAAGGCCCCATAGGTCCAGATCTGCCTGCGCTGCCTTTAAGCAGGGACGAGTAGAAGATTTTAGATTTAGGAGCGAATCGCGATTTTTGGCGTCACGGATTTTGGCTTCAAACTTTGCGTGAATCAGGTAGTATACTAATGTTCAATAACTTGTAGAGCTTGCTTCACATCGAATGGTTCTTTTTTACTATTATTTCATTCAAGAAACCTTGACGACTTGGATAACTGAGTTTAATCTTCATCTGCTTGTTGGAATTCACCCACTTACGATGAATTGCGGACGTTTAACAATAAGGTCGAAAAGATTACCCTACTTCAATGATAATTTGCACTATATCGCAAATTAAGCCTTTGGATTGCTGAGCACTATTTACTTGGCGTTCATCCGCGGTACACCAGCTCCACAATTCGGCGACACTATCATTGAGAAAAGGTATCCGAAAACTGGGTGGCGGTGACGTTGAAAACCGTAGCGTTCAATAGATAAAATTTGCTTTTTGAAATGATAAGATACCGCACTGTGAATGATACTTAGCAAAACCACACCTGGTCATACACTATCTTCCTCAAAAGGCCGTGGAATTCGCTGTCTTGATTCTCATTCTTGCTTTTTTCCTTTTCCTGCTTCTCAAATGCCTGATTATAGAACAATCAAGTATACTGCGCTATCAGAATGCCAACACGTAAGCACTGTCTATTACGAAAATCAAGGCAAAACGCAAAATTGGTTTTAAAAACATACAACTTGGTATCTACAAGGTTGATCTCAAATATAAAGCGTTCGATCTTTATTTTGCTTTTTTGTCATTATTTTTTATGATAACTTTTCAAAAAAATCTCACTTTTGCAAAGTCGCAAAATACACAAACGCTCCAAACATTAGCATATTTCCGAGTTAGATTCTTTCAAAAATTGTTATGATTATTATACACTAGTTCTACAAAGCAACTGAGCCTTTACGGTTTCGAAATATCAAATTTGCATTTTACGGGTACAACCTGGAGCGGCTTAAATCAAGAATTATGGTGAATTTGTCGCCAAAAACACTACGAATTGGGGAAAACGTTTCTCAGAAAGGAAAGAAGCTGCATCCAACGTCACTTTGTTATTTGCCTTTCGTTGCTCCATGAGTTCTAGTACGACCAAAACTGGAACTCGATAGCATCAGAATATAGTTTCAAAAATTTTGGAAGGTTAGCTAGTGTCATAAAGTTGCTTCATTGCACTTCGTTTATGCTATCCGATTCAAGAAGAATTTGAAAAATCGATAAAGTGGGACAAGTTAAAAAGCATGGGTTCGAAATTTCGGCTAATATTTCAGTGACCACATGAGTATAACTACAAGAAAATGACTGCTAGGAAGAGGAAGAAAGGTGCGTCGGGAAGTGTTTGAATCGTTTGTCTATCTTTTTCCACGCGTTTTAATAGGTGGGAAAAAACTTTCGGCGACCTGATAGATTGAAAAGACGCTAAGAAAGCGCTTGTTTAGTGCTAGGATGAGTCAAAAGTATTGGGAACTTTTCATGGGAGATGTTTTTCGCCTGAGATTTCATATATCGCTATTTGGAAATGTACCTTGCTTAGAGATAGGTGGAGTCCTCATTACTCTATGTAATACTGAACTAATTAGCGACTCTAGAATGAACGCCGGAAAAGTTGCGATTAGAGCGACTTTACGTCATTACTGGAAACGAAGTAACGCGAAGAAAGCGGCCGAAAAAATATGTGAAGTTGAGGGTCCTGACTCGCTGTTCAGTCACAGGCTTATAGATGGTACTCGAAGTTTGATCCGGATGACACGAGCCTTGAAGACGATGCACATGCAGCGCAAATTCACCTATACCTACATCTCACACTTCACAGAAATATGGATAGGTAACAAAAGATTTTTTTCTGGAACATTGCCTTTAACAAGTCGTAACTCTCTTCACAGTTCCTTACCAAAAATAATAAGTAACTTATCTGTACCCGGAAGCCAGTAGTACAAATGATGAAAATGAAAAATTGATGGAAAAGACCTGGACAATAATTTGGAAGAAAAAGAATTCAAATCGAGAATTCTCAACCTTTTTCATTTTCTCAGTAGCTTTAGTCCAGAATTAAAGTTCTGACTTTCTGTGCACTAAATGGCTGGAAGTTTTTGCAAAAACTGTCTACCGGATGCCTTGCCCTTATGCTTACAGGAATGAGCAAAGCTTTGGCGATTACCTTTTTCAAAAGAAATTTTTTGGTCATAGAATGACTGCAACGGCTACACATGTTGAGGAGACGGCATCTCCATATATCTTTCATTGTCTGACTAGGAGACGTGAACACACTTTGCGTACATTTTATTAGCAAGTTCATGAAGGAGTTTTAACGCGTTTTGGTTAATCTACTATTGAAATTCGTGGAAGGACATGTTTGATCACGTTAAATCACGCTAGCTTGAACACTTATTTCACAGATTCCTCTTAATGATTAACCAAAACGCGTTAGAACTCATTCATGAACATGTTGGTCAGACGTACGCAAAGTGTACTCGCGTCTCTTAGTCAGAGGATGCATGATAAGTAAATCGTTAAGATTTGTTAAGCGTGTGTAATACAGGGTTCTTTTACATAAACTAACTAGATTTAAAAAGTGCGCTTGAATTCTGGTCAAAAAAGTGTAACTTAGACGATTGTTGCAGCGGCCCGGTCGCCCAACTAGGCTTCAATGTTGAGCCGCGACACCAATATCTCAGCCTTACATGCATCAGGCCCAGCGGCGGGCCACAGGTGTGAGCTGGCGACCCGCGCACATAGTTGATGCCATGCTGACGGTGGCCCGCACGCCTATATAGGCTCATAATTTCACCGGCGGCCCGCGCACCCATACACATGCATGCTGAAATTAACAGCGACCCGCTCATCCATATAAATCAATGCACATTATGAGCACAAGGGTAACTGGCGTGAGATACGACGCAGTGAAAGGGGTGCCATCGGAGCTTGCTGGAGGTGTAGCACTTGCATTTGGGCTGACAAAAGGTTTGTCTATGAGTTGACCCTCTATGGGATCTTGAATAATCTCGTGTAGTTCGATCAGTAGTGCGATTGCAGGAACGAGTTCAACTATTTTTGATTTCACATGGGTTGTATCCACATTTGAGGTGACACGCGCATGTAAGTGCAGCCGAGCAGAAGCCCCAGGGTGGCCCTGGTATATTAGCGCGGGCCAAGAAAGCAAAGGAGACACTGAAATACAGGCTGGCCCGCTCGTCCGGGTGACAGGGTCGCTGTACATACTGAAACCGTCGCTGGCCCGCGCTAGCATGGCAGGACAAGGCCCGGAACGGGTTTTCGCCCAGCCTGCCATGAGCGCGCGGGTGGCCGCAAAAAATGTCTAGGAAGATTCTAATTTTGGATGCCTTTATTTGAAGCTCTGTTACTATGTAATGGATGAGGTTGGAAGCCCGCTTCAACCATCATCGCATAGAGAAAGAAAAGTAACTCAACAGTATGCTACATCGGTTTCGAATGAAGAATTTTGACAGAAAAAAGTTGTTTGAAAAAAGGCCTTTGAAAACGGTCGTTATTTTTGCATTAACCCAATACTGGCAGACAGCGGGAGCAGCCAGAGCGCGAAGAGAACGCTTTCGGGTGTTTAAATGACCCGTTGAAGAGAGACGGGCTTCCGGCTCTTTTAAGATAATGAAAGCTAGAGAAACCTGCTGAGAAGGTTGAAAACCAAATGTTGCTGTGTAGCTGAATCTTGTCAACCACGATTTCTTATGACCCCCCCCCCCCCTTTCGACGACTTAAAGGCAGCGGCTCGGCAGAATGACAAACTCGGGATATTCATCGTTCTCGGTTCCCCTGGACGAGCTAAGTCCAAGACCATGCTTTGCAGCTTCAAAAGATATCAGTAACCCGTTTTTTCAAACGTGAAAAGTGCTATTTGGGCGGACCGGTTTGCCTGCTCTCTAGAGCGTTATTGGCTCGTGGGTAAGGTAGGTACGGTGTCTCCACTCACGAGGCAATTATGCTCTAGAGAGCAGGCAAACCGGTCCGCCCAAATAGCACTTTTCACGTCTGAAAAAACGGGTTACTCATATCTTTTGAAGCTGCAAAGCACGGTCTTGGACTTAGCTCGTCCACGAAAACAGAGAACGATGAATATCCCAACTTTGTCATTCTGCCTAGCCGCTGCCTTTGATGTCCTCTACCCTACTTTTGCCACTAGGATAAAATATGTACTGTTGTACTCAAATTGTTCTCCATCGATCAGGCTCAACCGGACCATACTATTAGATCAACCTGTTGTTTATATCTGTTAAAGTATTTGTTACTTTGAAGGCAGCGGCTCGGCAGATTTTCAACTTCGGTTTTGGCAGATTTGGGGTATTTCCGGCTCCCTAAATCACGATATGAACTCCCCTTGGCGCGAAGATGGAGAAAACCCGGTCTTTTGAACCCCCCCCCTTGAGACGGGCGCGGACGAGTGAGTCGTTTTTCTCTGCCGTCAGAGACGCAGAGTAAGGAGGTAGAGAGCAGGGCGCACGCGTTGGTTTGAAGCGTTCCCGGAAACGAAGTCCCCCATGACTTCGCGCAAATTTACAAAGTCCCTCTTGACGTAAAAATCAGTAGGGAAACCCTTAATTAGTCAAAATAACATTAAAAAAGGCGAAAAAAGCGCATTTTGAGGTAACTAATACAACAAAAAAGCAAAAAGAAAACATTTCGAGTTGATTAAAAGCTCTGTCATTGGGAGTGTACCATTTTAGCGCTCACAATGTCGAGAACCTCCTAGGCCAACCAAATCTGTGGCCTCAACAATCTGGCAGTGCGTTTTTCGCCACATAGTTCAAAGGACACCGCGTGTGATTGGAGCGCAATATCTATCAAGACGTATAGATTTGCACTACTTTTGGCTCAAAAGAAGAGGAGAGGCAATAGTTTGATTCGCTCTCTTCACTATATAATAGATTTTTGAGCGTTTTAATCGTCTAAATCAAAAAGGTCCAAAACTTATGTGAACTCTCCGAAATTTATGCTCCGAACCAACCCAGTTGGTTCGGTGGTTGGTCTAGAAACCAACAAATCCGGAACGGGTATTCAGACACATAAGTTTTGGGAATTTTTTTACATAACATAGTTTGGAGTAATATTGTATACTCATAGCCCAAATTCGGAGCCATGTGATTGTTTGTGCGCTGTAAACAAGCCATTTGTTTGTTTGAGTCTTGCATTTGAAATTCGCGCGCTTGCGAAAGAACACGTTCAACTCGTGAAACCTGACATGTTCGTCGTGTTTTTTGGCGCTTCCTCCAGGACCTCATAAAAACGATGTCCCCGTTGCTTCTAATCCAAAAACGAAGTCCAGTTTAACCCCAAACCATCGGTGCCGGGCCCTGGTAGAGAGACTAGAACAATTCTGCCCTACAAAGCTACGAGTGACGGCGCGTTTTCCAGCGGAGAACATACAGGGCTTTACAACCTGAGTGTCACAGCCGCCCCGCTCGGCCGCCACGCTTAGGTCCGCGCAGCGTTCGTGGCGCTGGCTGCGCATCGACTGAAGCTTGGCAAAAGCCCGGGCGATACGCCGCAAACGCCGCGCGCGGCCTGAGCGAGGCGGCCGCGTTGGAGGAGCCGCGCAAGCGGAAGCTGTGACTCTTATGTTGAAAAGCCCTGTATAGTCGGTTTCATCCCGGATTAGGCGAAACATTCTGCATGGAGCAACGCGTGCGCATCGCTGGAGGCTTCGCGAGCGCATAGCGCTGGCACTTTGCCAAGCAAAGACTGAGGAGAATGGAGAGACGCAGGCTTGGGTTCTCAGCGCGATATAACATACTGTAGCTGCGAAACGGCGCGAACCGTTGCGAGGCGGACGCCCGCCAATCCAATTTCCGCCTAAAGCGGGTTGAAACTTACTGTACCCGTCCGAACAAGGTGTTAGGGGAGCGAAAGGAGGAAGGGGAGTGGCGGTTGGACTGCCCCCCTGGTATGCAGAGTTCACATTTTCGGCGCGGAGTTGCTGATTTGGTTCACTTGAAGGGCCTCCTATCCATCTGTGTCAAAATCTGAGTTAGGTTCATTCTGTCGAGACGCTGCCTCCAAGACTATGAGACTCGAGAACGCTGTGCCATATAATCAAACTATGATGGTGCGGTGTGCCATATCATCTATCGTCCCACAACGGTTGCTAACCTTGTTCTGCGTCTCTGACCTGCGGCACGCACGGCCAATATGTTGGGCAATATACTTGGGGAAATTAGAAATTTTTTTCGAATATTCGAATATCGAATATATTCGAAAATTGAAAATTTCGAATATTCGACTATCGAATAATATTCGGAAATCGAAAATTTCGAATATTCGACTTTCGAATAATATTCGAAAATTGAGATTTTCGAATATCCGACTTTCGAGTCATTCACATTCGAATGATTTATTCGAATAATCGAATAATCATTCGATCGGTCCCAGGTATATTGGGCAACCTGCAGCAACATGTTGGCTTTGAGGCTGATAGCCAGAATGTTCTACAAACATGTTGTTGCACGTTGCCAACATGCGAGTCACAGGTCAGAGACGCAGACCTAGGGGCAGCAATCGTGGAAGGGACGACAGCTATGGCTGTGTTACCGGTAATCTGATCACGGATATCTGGCACAGTAAAAGCATTCGGAAACTTACTTTTTTGACCTGATCAGCAAGATTCGCATCGGGAGGTAGCTCTGCCCCTGGCGTTATTGCCCTCAATCGCTCCTGTACATAGCACTCGTAGGATGTATAATTCATTCTCCGACTAGGAGACGCGAGTAGGTACGCTTTGCGTACGTTTGACCAACAAGTTCATGAAAGAGTTCTAGCACGTTTTGGTTAGTTACTATCAGGAATTCCTGAAAGAACGTGTTAAGCCAGCGTTTAACAAGCTCAAACATGTTCTTCCAGAATTGAACTAGTAAATCAACCAAAACGCGTTGAAACTCATTCATGAACTCGTTAATGAAACGTACGCAAAGCGTGCTCGCGTCTCCTAGTCAGAGGATGAATGATAGATGGGAAGATTTATATAGTGCCCGCAAGGTGCCAACAGCTCGTGCACGTAAACATACCGCTGCTGTTGGCACAGCAGGAGCGATATATGAAAAACCGTCAAACCAGCATACACACACGTCATACATGATTCACTTGATCCATTCCTCTACTGGTCAAATCAGTAGTGTGACCATTATCGAAGTGGGTGAAGTGGGGGAAAATGATCGGGAAACAAGATCGGCGCGATTTTTTTGCGAAGCAACACAAAATTTTGGTCACCGCCTGCGCAGCGGCCCCTGATTGCAGCTAATGAAGTGGATCAAGTACAGTCGAGTCATTTCATGTAATCATGTGTGTCAGTGCACACGCGGTCCATCTTTGATGTCCCCACTCTGGATTCTAGCAGACACTCCTTTGGGTATTTTCGGTGTTCTCTTTAGGTGTTCTTGTCTTCTTGTATATTATTACAGTCTCCACAGGGTGATGTAAGCGATAACAAACGGTCATTTTTTCCATGCGATTGCAAATCCAGGACGGAGACTACAAAGATGGACGGTATTTGTAATACCATGGTCATATGAAATGACTTCATTGTATGGCGTATGCCTACGGTTTTGCCTAAGCTTTAAATAATCTTTGCATTCAACTGGTATATGTAGACTATCAATAAACTTACTCTAGCATCGTTTACGAGCGCTGAGACGTGTTCTCTCATAATTATATCAAGTTCGTCTTCTCCACCCTGCGCGTTTTGCGTCTGGGGTGGATTAGATCTGTGGGTTGGAATCGGGGGTTGAGTTGTTATCCCTTCCATCGGGGGTTGAGTTGTTGCCTCCGGAGGTTGTGTATCGTCATCGTATGGAAGCGGCGGAGGATCAGCAGGATCATCGTCTTCGCCTTGGACAGATGCTACGATTACAAGACATGTGAAAAGTAGCCAAGATGACTGCAATAGTCGAGAGAGTTCGTTGAAGTATGAGGAAGGAAAACCGCACCTTCATTTGCACAAGTTGTTAGTGAGAACTACCATGGAAGGGATGTTCAGTTGTTATTACGGCTGACGCTATACTCATAGCATCATTATGGCCTACTGCGTGACTAAATGATTCGAAAGGAATGTCTCACAAAACGGCTGTAGAAATCGCGGCTTGCGGATGAAATCAAATTGTCCTAATCTGCGTTCTCCGCCTATCGGGTTCTTGCTTTTTGTGGAAAGGCGTCTTTTGATAGTCGGTTATTGCCAGACTAGACTTGTATTTTACACAATAGCAACGGTTTCAGGGTTCGAGAATTTTTTTAGTAGGATGTATATCAGTGTATCATTCAATCTCTGACTAACAATAAGATATGCGAGTACGCGTTTACGTTTGGTTTGACAAGTTCATGAGGGACTTATAACGCGTTTCGGTTGATTTACTACTAGGTTCTTGTAAGAGCATGTTCGAGCAACACGAGTTCAAACATTTTCTTTCACGAACTCCCAATATGCTTTACCAAAGCATGTTAAAACGCACTCATAAACTTACTAAACAGAAGTACGCAAAGCGTGCTCGCGTCTCTTAGGCAGAGAAAGGATGATAGATCACATGATCTTGAAACCTGAAAGCAACACCACTCGACATTCCCTTGTGCTTCTCTCTAACAGCAGGGGTCACATTCCCCGCAAACTCTACTAACCAAGGCAGTACATGTTTAGGTTAAGCGTGCGTTGAATAATAAGCCCCTCAGGCTGCGTTCATATTGATCTCAAAAGTGGGGAACAGTTCTATTACAGCGCTCGAACTGAGCACTGTGCTGGAACTGTTCCCGAACTTCGGGATCGTATGATGCAGCCCTAATTAACCCAGAGCACGCTTGCCGCGCTCTGATGCGAAGCAGCAAACGCGCGACGGCAGAAGTGCCTGCCTGCCTGCCTTCCCCGCATGAAAACTCGAATGAGCAAACTATCCACTGCTACTTCGGTTTCACCTTCCTTTTTGAATAGCATTTTGAGAAATCGATGTCCCTTTTCTAAAGTCCTTTTTTCCAGAATAAACCAGCTGAATTCTTCTCTAAATCGGTATGAATCAAGAAAGCGTTTCACCGACTAGTTCAAATTCTGTGAGCATTTTTCTTTTTTTTTACCAAGGAAATAACATCAAAGATTACAGGCAATTGTCGATAACCGCCGTGGTGTCAAACGCAAAGCATCTGTTGTGGTAAAGGTATCCAATTTCTTTTCGTAATGCACAATTATAATGTTTATCTATTTGAGTAAAGGCAACATTGCGTGCGCTCCCTTTTCTTTGTATGTGTCGGCACCCATAACATTTATGGAATAAGCACGGGGTGTATAAGTTCTCAGCCATCCTGTAATGAATAAATCGCTACTGTTAGTAGTGAGATCGCTACTTCATGGGGAATTGTTCCTAAGAAAGCAGAGTGTGTTCGGCATAACTAAGGAGTTTATTATGGCACTCAAAAAAGTATGAGCACCCACTCTCGACAAACTTATAGCGCTTGGGGGAGAGAGATGAGACCAACCGCTTCGGAGCTTTGCTCTGTTCAAGACAGGGTGCGAGCGCATTCTCTTTACTTCTGGATGAAGGCGCAAAACTAGGACCGCGAACGCGTCTATCAACCATGGCGTCTGAGAATCAGGGTTCACAAAAGGCATGTCGCCACTTCGGTCCCTATCGACGTCTTGCAGATCGAACACACTATCATTCCCTTGTAGGCATGTCAGACAAATTTGGGCGCATGGGTTTTCACTTAGAGACTGATAAGGGGTTTTAACGTACGCACAGCCCAAGCGGCAGCGCAAATGATTCATTTACGGCTGAGAAATCCGTCTCTAAAAACTTTCGCGCCTGCGCTGTGACCGTAAGGCTCTTTCATACTGATCTGAAAGCCCGAAAACAGTTACAACCAGGGTCAAGCAAGGGGTGTGGCACGATCGCTGGTTACGACCCCTCCCCCCCCCCCCTGATTGCTGTCTCAATAAGACCCCCCCCCTGAACTATATACCTAAGATAGCATTACCAGAGTTGAGAAAGAGGTCAGGCACAAGTCTTTCGAAACCTCCCCCCCCCCCGCTCCCTCCCCCTGCCATGAAAGCCCTCATACGCCCTTCTTCCTCCTCTTAACCTCTGGACCTCAAAGTGTGACATTCTGGAGGACATCATCTTTTTCTAGAGAGTTTTCAGATTTCTGAGAGCTGTACGCCCCATTTTCTATGACTGCACTTTATAATCACACGTAATTTGACGGCTGATTTTGATCTGAATGGGCATATTGAAAGGGCCATAATTTTCTCATGAGTGGGACTTTCGGCTTCAAATTTCCAATGTAGCAAGAAGAAGCTATGTGCTCAATACTCATACCAGCAATGGAGCGCTTTCTGGATTTTGAAGGCAATTTAAGGAGGTGTGCCGCACCCCATCAACTATATCAAAAAAACATTTTTAGCGGACAGTATTTATATGAATCGATAGCCTAAACCTTGTAGATTCCATAAAACTGTTTGGAGCCTGATTTGTCTTCTTAGCTCTAAATAATATTTGGTGAAAGCACAGCGATCAAAAGCGAAAAATGGGAAAACGAGATTTTGGTTGGCTTCTAATTCCACAGTTTGCAGGTCTTCTGAAGCGGGATTCCTGAGGTGGACAAAGAAGGAGTAGTGCTTTGTCTTGAGTGCAAAAACGGATAGCTAATTCACCTTTGAAACAAAGCTAACCATGTTGGAATTTGACCATTTCATTCAGGTGGCCTAGTATCTTGAATCTTCAGAATTCGCTCACACTTTGTCTACATGGGTTAATTGACATGCTAATTATGGATATGATACGAATATCATGTTATCACTATCATCAGATTACCGAACTACGATCCCTTCCCCTTTTGACTCCTCAATACGACCCCCCAGGTGTGGCGTGCCGCACCTCACGCTTGACCCTGGTTACAACACAGCGTCCAAACTGAGCGTTGTCCTGGAACTGTGTTCGCACTTCGGAATCAGTATGGACGCAGCCTAAACCGAAACTAACTTCGCTCACTCTAACACTACGTTCACGCTGAGACCCATCCTAAGCCACGCGCGAGGTACGGGAGTGGAGGACTATATGTCGCCGAATTTGGGAAAGTCCCGGGCGGATTCCCTGCAGGAACGCATGTCCGCGTATGTACAAGAGTGCGCATTTGTCGCAAATGACCGCGGGGACCGCCCTTTTTCGGCGACATATAGTCCTCTACCCGAGGTACGGTCACGGGCGCGGAGTGTTTGGGAGCTGCTGTGAATGGTTACTGTGCTACGCTTAACACATTCAAGAGAAGGCCTATTTTTCGATTACTACCGTTTCGGACCAGAGCCTTTTTGGCTTTGTCAAACTTACGACCAACCCGTGGGTCGTAATGTTCGAAATGGTAGTCTTTTTAAAAGAAATTCTAAACATGTCTGCGAGAATTCTTCACAAGGGTTTCGGAGGCGCTGATTACCAAAATATGATTTATTTCAGTTTTTGGCAGTATACGGTAAGTTTACGGTAGTTATTCCTACGAACCTAAAATCATGGATTTTCGTGGAAAATTGTGTTGTGGGGTTATTTCACATGCTGATCACGATTATAGTGTCCAATTTGTCACTGTTTTCCCACAATGGGACTACGGTAGTAGTACGGTAGAATTTTCGTAAGAATCAAGAAACTGATGTAAGAAGGCGGTATTAGAACTTGAGACTATCATTTTCGTAATCAGCACGCTAAAAAACCTATATATGTAACGTTTGAGCTTCCTGGGATGAACAATGCGAAAAATTAATAAAGGCAATTAAATCAATAAAATAGCTAGTTTTTGATAAGCTGACACAATCTCGTGCCCTCCCTGTATTTCTTGTGCATGCAAGCTTGATTTTGCAAAAACAGCACCACTCTGCGAAGAATTTGAGCTAAAGTCTATGCCTTACCTCTATCTACGGTATACCTGCCGTAATATTACTTTACAGTATCCCGAATCCGGATCACTCTGGCTGGAGCTTCGCTAAGGTGTTCTCAGTCATGTGCTAGAAACTCCGTAGAATTCCATCGTATACTGGCGAAGCTGGAGCTTCGGGAATTTTACGACCCACCGTTGGGTCGTATTGTCCGAAACGGCAGAACACAAATGACCCACCGGCTGGTCGTATTGTCGTGAATGTGTCGAGCAGTTAATCAGTTAGGGTCCTCTCTCCAGATTCCATGGAAAAACCCATGCGCCCAGATTTGCCTGGACACTGCCTTTAATCTGCG
This sequence comes from Cylicocyclus nassatus, assembly GCA_958299035.1. Taxonomy (NCBI): domain Eukaryota; kingdom Metazoa; phylum Nematoda; class Chromadorea; order Rhabditida; family Strongylidae; genus Cylicocyclus; species Cylicocyclus nassatus. The sequence continues at coordinate 11,350,911 of CATQJL010000001.1, read as the reverse complement.
TCTGATGCCTTTCCCAGTCGCTTGCTAATCGAACGCAGCTGCGTTTAGTCTTTGTGTGCGATGAACCGCCTATAGTTCTGTGCCTTCAACCGGCACTATTTTGCACAGCCTATACTTGATAATTTTTTAAGAGACAATTTGAGCGGACAATCGGTAACGCGACGCCAGTCGTCTTTAACAACAGAGCTGCGCAGCAGGTGACTCACCTTATGTCTGATAAAAAGAGATCTGTCGATTGACTGAACTACTTAGTTTTGAATACTGAGAATATACCAACATCGAATTTTTGCAGGGGCAGTATGTCCTACCTCCTCGTACCACAGAACTTCCATCTGATAGTAGCGATAGTGACGACTTAGGGGAGGTATTATGATATGCCTTCAAAATGCGTCCAAGAGTCACAAACAGATGCGTTCAGATAACTCCATACGAAGATGAAGAAGAGTTAGAATATGACGAGGTGAGCTTAAGCTAATATTACGATTTGTTCTGTTATTGTCAAGTACCTGTTCAGTTACTCTTTGCTGTGTTCTCCTTCGCTATTATTGTCTTCGGGTTTTCCAAATTTTTTGTGTTGTCTCAGACCCTCGCACCGGCCGGCGGCCGCACAAAGACCGGCTGGCGGCACCACAGGTCATTTCACTCAGCCGCGTAGTCTACGACCACCGGCCGGTTATTCGTACGGCCGCCGGCCGGTATGTATCAATCGCGCAACAAAATGGTTGTGGGGCGCCATTCTTCTTCGCTTTGCCCCCCCCCCCCCCCAATCACGAAACATAGTACAGAACCGCAAAAACATATCCATTTATTTCATAAGCATACATAGTGAGGAATTGATTACAAATGAGACTAATACGTAAAGCCTAACACAATATCTAATCTTATATATAAAGCTGAATGTCTGTATGTCTGTCTGTCTGTACGTATGTGCGGAATAGAAATTTTTATTTCTGAACCGATTTGGACCAAACTTGGCACACATATACTTCGGGGCGGGGAGCGTGTCATAGGCTACTTTTCGTGTTACCGGCTGACGGCCGTTCGAGCGGCCACCAGCCGGTATGATTTTTTTGGAGCGGCCACCGGCCGGCATTTAGCTCCGCCCAGATTTACGGAGCGGCCGCCGGCCGAAAGGCCGTCGTCGGACGGTCGCCGGCCGGTGCGAGTGTCTGAGGTAACAGATTAAGAGTCTGGCATACATCATGGTTTGGTCGCCTCAGATGCTCCCAACAAGGCAACTGTTACGAGTTCAATGCATGCCGAGCATCTTGCACTACGATAGTGTTACTTCGTAAAGCACTCTCGCGACTAATCACAAGTGAAATGGAAGCTGATCGGCATGCAGTGGATCGTAACAGTTTACTTAATGTACGCCGGATCCTTGTAGTACGTGTTTGTCACCACCAGATTATGGGCTGAGGCAAACCCAGCGGGTAGGCTTAACCCTCGAGATCACTTTGCACGAAGCTAGTGGGCTTGCGAACCCAGTAGTGCTTCTTGAATAACGATCCAAAACAGTGACAGTGGTTTCGTTTACCCACTGGGTTCGTTAATTGGCCCAGAATGCGCTCACTTTCTTTGTATGTTTCGAAGAACCCTTTTTGATCGACATACGCGCCTTGCGAGGCTCACGCTGCGTTCGCCGCGGCTTGACTTGAGCGGTATATAACGTCAGTCTTATCCATTGATTATCAGTACGGAAGCCGCACTGTACATGCTAGTTGCATGAAAAGTAGACTGCAAGTTGAGATAAGTTGTATGTGTTAAGTCGAGCATTTGATTGTTTTAGAGGTCCAACTCTTTTGATGCTGATACTCACAGGAAATTCTTAGTCAAGGACGATGCCACCACTTCGAAGCGCGTAAGTTGCGTTTTTGGTATAATCTACTTAATACAGCTCAAAACTGCAAAATCACACATTTCACTGCAACTCTATTATTTGAAATGGTGAAAAATCATAAAGACATGTTTTACACGTTACAGCTTCTCTGGAATTTTTATTTGATGTACGTTACGCGATAATCGAAGTTCGTTCTGGCTTTGCTTTTTTTATCTGATTCGCGTATATCGAGATTGTCTCATTTCAAGGAGGCAATTTCTGGTGGTTTTGCGATAGCTAGTGTTTACGCGAACTACAGCAAAGTTTGAAGCTCTGCGACTAGAAAAGGGTATTCCACGCGGAGTATTCACTTTTCTAGTCAACATGAGCCCTCACATGCAAAGTTCATTCGGGATCAAAAATCTTCTTTTGCGTTGTATAAAGTGGGAATACTGTACTTTCATTATAAAACAATGCTGCTTAAGTATAAATTTAGTCGCGCACAACTGCTCCCAATACTATGTGGCCAGTAGATGACGATGGAGAATCATCCTTCAGTGAGGTATCTCAAAGTTATCTCTTTCTTGCTGTTGATTTTGATTTTGCTATAGCATCTGAGTTGCAGCATCAGGGAACACAGAGATTCTGAAATAATGAAAATGACAATGTGAAATTATCCTATCCATTTTGTGACTATCTTCCATCCGCAAAATTAGCCTTACACTTAGTTGCTTATCATGTAGCTGGAAGCTGTTATAGTAGATGCATCGAATTCTTTCCCTTTGCATTATGAATTTTCTACTCAGTTCCTTTCACCTGGAAGCTCACTCCGGCGTACAACTGGTGAAGAAGCGGTATTGGGGAGTACTCCCAATCTTGGTGCGATGCGCGCTGAGGAAGTAAGCACTGAATTATTTATCCACTTCAGTATATCTGTTCCGCATTCAATGCGTTATGATGATGTGAGCCTGGCCTCGGGCAGAGTTCACGCGATTTCATCGTCGCGATTCATCGCGACAAGACAAGTGTTACGAGTTCATTGCACGCCAGTCTTCTTCTGTTTCGGTTTTGATAGTTAGTCACGTTTAGTCATGCTGGAACTATCACAACAGACATGCAGGAGGATCGGCATGCAATGATATTTTACAGTTGTCTTGTCACGATGAATCGCGACGATAAAATCGCGTGAACTCTGACCGGGGTCTAAGACACACGCCATTGTCACGCGCCATAATTATCCTCTTGATGCGCTTGATCCCCTTTATCCACTTCGTGTAAACCGCGCGCTCACTGATTTGATCGGGAACCGCGTACGCCGAAATGCAGTCGGCGCGCTATTTTCATTTCGGCGTACGCGGCGCCCAATAGCAAATCAGTGAGCACTATGGCAAGCGGATCAACTATGGCTTGTGCCATACTTGATCCGCTTGGTCAGTTCAACCGCTTCGCTACTGGTCAGTTTACTGATTTGATCAACAACAAGTGGATCAAGCGGATCAAGTATGGCGCGTGCCAACTTGGAGGGTAAGGTTGAGACTCTTTGTTAGGAAAGGGGTAACTTATCAGGGCAAATTGTTTTCTTGAGGGAATTGCAATGAGCCATCAGTTGTGGAACATGCATTCATCAAGTTTGCAATTATGTTTCAATAAGCGCTGATCAAAAAGCACCTAGAACCACCTTGCTCCCGGCCATTCAGTCCGAGTTGAGAGCATAAGTATAGTTGCTTGATCTTCTCATTTCGAACCTTCTCGGACTCTCTTGCTAGAATATCCATTTTTCTTACCTCTTATTTTTGCAGCTTTTGGCTCGTGCCTCAACATCCGATCAGGAACCAAGGCCACGATCGCATCCACCACTTGGCCAGGTCCGGACTACGTGACTTTCCACATGCTAATCAACTAATTGTTTTTTTTTTCAGATAAATTGTGATTGTGAGTTCTGCGTACGATTTCGAAGTATTACGGAAGAGAGATTAACAGCACCATACGAATGGCTCGAAGACGGTAAAATCCAGCGGCAATGCGTCAGACCTCGTACGCTTCTCGGTACAGGCGTTCGAGGGATCGTCGCCAATGTGAAAAAGTTCTTCAAAGGATTGAAAGTTCTCATAGGACCAACAGAAGCCTGGGGAACAATCCTTTATGCTCCTACACTTACAACGGCACTGGCATGCGGTGTTTCAATGAAAACTGCTTCGACTAGAGGGTATTCCATGCACGTCAGGCGTTATAAAAAGGAGTGGGGTGAAGTAGTGCGCCAATTAGTTGACGCAGAGTTGGAACAAGGAGCGAATACGACTTTGTTTCAAACGTATGCAAAAGTCCGTTACGCGTTTGCAGATTTTCCCATGACTCTCGGCACTTATCATGATTTTCTGAAGTCATTAGGCTATGGTTGCAAAGGTGATGGCAGAAGAACAGATATTGTATACAAACTTCAATCTGCCGTCAAAAGCGAAGTGGCAGATAGTCAAAAGTAAACTTAGACTTGTGTTGTTGTTGAAATTTCATGTCGCTTAGGATGCTTAGGAAAATGTTAATGTGTTTGAACTGTGTAGTTTGAATAATGTATGCACAACCCACTTTCACCTTTATACCTAATTATTTCATGAGGAGTGGCGCGTCAGCTTCGCCGGAGGCTGCGCGACGCCCAGCGCTGGCATACAGGCGGGTTCTGTCACAGTATGACAAAGTTGTACCCTCTGCCTCATTTGGAGTGAGCCCCACTCGAGCGGCTCAGGTTTCGCGCAACCGCCTCGTATTCTGTATTGCGTTGCGAACGCACTCTGCAATCATTTTCCACGCATAATTAGCGACTGTATCTCCCTTCTGAACCTTCTCTCTCGACACGTTCGCGAACGTGTGGACAGTGAAGTTGAAGGGGGAGCTTCAGTCGCTAATTATGCATGGGAAAAATGATGAGAACTCACGCGAGGCGGTCGCGAGGGGTTTGAGCCGCATGAGTCGGAGACATACCAAAGGAGACAGGAGGTTGTCGCGATGTGGCGTAAGCAGTTGCAAAGCGGACGCGTTCATCCCCGCATCGAGCTGACTGGATTGAGGTTGTGAAGCAAATTGATATGTATTACTCCGTCTTCTTCACACTGTGTTACTCTATGTCATTTTGTCTCTATGATAATGTATGACTGTTGTCTTTCACAGTACCTCACCTCCTATCGCTGAATGCGATTTCAACACTTCAATGAAGGATCTGATGATATTTGATGGAATAACCTCTTTTCGATCTAAACACCTGTATACGCCAATTTAGCCATTTTTGGGTGATCGAGCAAAACTTCGAGGAAAAATGGGATGAACAACAGAATATTTGCTTTAAAAGCTAACATACTACTTCTAGGTGATTTTAGTGAATATCTTAAGTCAGCAATATAACTCATTCCGTGACTAGAAAGACGCGAGACCGCACTGCACACATTGTCTAAACAAGCCTAATCGTGTACTTAGCAGGTTTATACTTGTTGTTGTTGTCCAAGTTTATTCACTCTTTGGAAACTTGGAACAAACTTTCAGACTCGTTATGACAATGTCCGCAATGCGGTCTCACGTCTCCCAGCCATAGAATAGATGATATGTTCAGTAGATCTTAGCTCAAGAAAGAATGCGGAAAATCAATAGGTTTTTTGTCAAGTGTAGAGTGCCAATTTAAAAACAATTCCCCGGTCGAAAAATCCAGCGAATATAGTTCGTTTATAAAATCATGCCGACGGATTTGACTGCGGTGTTTGCTCCCAAAAAAAGCATGATACACTCAAACAACTTCACCTTAGTGCTCAGCTCAGTCACTTCCAGTGTCTAAAAAGTATCATAGGTGAGCAAAGAAAACCTATGCGAGTAGGGATAAAAATCAAAAAAGGTGACTGCTGGAAGTGCGTACGTGTCGCGCGCAGTCGCGCCATCGTCATGACTGTTCGAATGCTCTATACTATGTAAATTGTCATTCTGAGTGTATGTAGTGTGTAGATTTGTTCTTCCTTTGTTTTGAATGAAAATTTTCGAACCGATTTCTGACTGTGTACGGAAATGCTTCTGGCCTAGGCCCCGGACAGACTTCACGCGATTTGATCGTCGCGACTGAATCGCGATGAGACAACTGTTACAACATCATTCCATGCCGATCAACTTGCATTTCGGTTGTGATACTTTTCCAGCCCGAAATTTTCGAATGTGAAATGAAAATGAATGGAAAGGTCGGCGATTGAGTCGCGACGATCAAATCGCGTGAAGTCTGTCCGGGGCCCTACGAGTAACACACCTAACAGACTATCAAGCTAGTGTTTAAGGTAACTACAGTAATTCTAAGCTGTAGCTGAAGTCGACTATGGCATTCCATGCAGACGAGCCTCGGCCCACCAGCAGCAAAGTCTATTGGTGATTCGTTGCGCGCAGAGAAAGGACGCCATTGCGGAAGTTGTCGGCGGCTTTGATTAAGCACACTTTCATCCCTCTTGTCCTCTGCTATCTCGCGCAAATTTGAAGTATCGTCGATTCGTTGACTGTACGGACTGGACATAACCGCGGACACGCGCCGCGAGGTAAAACGCTTGCTCCAGTACAAATTCGCCGTTGTTGAAATCGTGCTCTCGCAACATTTCAACCGCGCCGCGCGTGGTCCGTAGCGTTTGAGCAGTCCGTACGGTCAACGAATCGACGATAGCTGGTTGGCCGCAAGAGCGTTCACTCTCTGCGCGCGATGACTCGTCTCTATGTGTGCGAGTTTGGTCCGGATTGATTCAAGAGTGGATTTTCCTATACGGTATGTATGTTACATCAACGGTTTTATTTATATAGACCGAAAATTAGGCGTCGCTATAGCTGTGTGGCGTATTTGTAATACAAAGTCACGAAAATCGATTCCCAGTGTCAGTGACGCAGAGAATGCAAAAACGACGTCCACAGCGGCGGCGCGATTTCGCACGAATTGAGGAGAGCGCGCGTGCACGGCAGCTACGCAGACAGCCAGAGCGACGCCGCAGCAAGCGAAGAGATTGTGCATTGTCTGCGTCGGTGATTCATTCGAATCGTTCGTCGATGTGGTCTTGCTGGGTTCGACTGATCTGCATTATGCATAGTGAATTTTCTTGTCTTGCCTTGGCAAGAGCTTTCCGTCTTTTTTTTTTCAGTTGAATGCTATCTTGCGTGATCTCTACGACATACATTTTTTGTGTCTTCTCTGCGTGTAACCGCTTTTTTTCAGATTCATTAAAAAAATGGATCCACCACTGCACTCTACTGCAACTACTGTACCAGCAAATAATTTTGTGAGTGCAACCGATATTTTTCCATGTCTCATGCAAAGATTGCAGTCCTTAATTGCTCGCCGTCTTCTTCTCAACAAAGAGAGTTTGCCGGCTGAAGAGGTTTCTTTTTTTGATGTTAGCACATCATATAAGGAACACTTGGAACATTTATTACCCTATCTCGCAGATAGGACCTCCCCTCGGATAAATCCGCTTGCAGTCTTCGGACTTATCTGAAAAGATTTTAGGGTAATTACAATGGAAAAAAAACTTATGTGTAGGGCGGACTTTTCTGAAGGGTCTGTGAGGCGGACTTATTTGGGTCAAAAAGGCCGCCTTATCTGTGAGATCTCAAGGTGGTTTATTTAGTGACTTCAAATTACTTATCATCATTAGTCTTAGAGGACTTTGACTTTTAGGCATCTTATCGTATTCTTTTAGCTAAACAACCTTGTTCGGGAGGAATACGCCTGTCGAGACGCAGACTAATTAAAGTCCGACAGTCCCCTCGCCGACTTGGGCGGTGCCACCAACTTCAGATGAGCTGGCACTCCCCGGGTGCTCGGTGGTCCCCTCCCCAATTATGTTCCCCCACATTTATATTTATGTTATAATGATAAAAGAATCTAGTCAGAACTGTTATGTTAGTACAAAGGAAAGAAACTGAGGGTAGAGGGATCAAGTTAAGAGAATAGCTAACTCTTCAGACTTGACATGGAGGTCCCGGGTTTTTCTGAACTTTTTGTCGCATAACTTTTTTTTTACTAAAAAAAAATCTAAGCATAGATTAGGCCAATCTCTGCTGAATACTCTCACCACCGGCACCAGTCCTCATCTACTACGTGAATTACGTAGCCCCTTTCTATATGTACCCTTTCTTTTCTCTTTTCCCTTGAGTCCAGGCGATGGGTCTGAGTGTGTTTTTCTTATTTGTCATATTTTTTTGTGTCATAGTGGGTAATGAATATAATCATGTATTCTTTACCTACTGTGTGTTTGACAGTCTTTTTTTGTTTCATAGCAGATAACGAATATATTACTATATTGAATATGGTATATGATATTTTTTGTCTGCTGTGATTCCTTACAGTTTTTACCGTGATACCACGTGAAGAACCGTAAATATTTACTCTTTCTTCCTCTAGCCCCCTTTCCCCACCCTATTTATTTAGAAACAAATCTAAAACTTTTCATTTTTTTTTCAAAACATATTTTACCTTGTAACTTCCACATTTTCTCTTTCATAATCTATTATCTTTCCAAAACATGTAAAATTCATTTTCACAACCATTTTTCACCATATTTCGCCTACAACTTTACACATTATTTTCAATCATTTATTTTCTTCTTCCTCACTTTCCATCGTTTATTTTTACACAAACTCAGGGACTCTATCGCCAACGCCGGCACTGTACATATGTATAAAATTTTTTTATAATTGTGTTTAATTGCCATAGCCGTTTTGTAATTGCCGCAGTTCCACAGGCGATCTAGACGCCTGTGGATAGTCTGTAGGCTATGTCGCCTATGGTGATTCCATAGGCTATGTCATAGCCCATGGGGTTACCAGAGGCCCTTTTCCCAGTCACGCCGATTCAGAGCGTCATTATGTAATCTTGAGTGGCATATAGGCGCCAGGAGCTATCCTAAGCTCGGCGAAATTTCTTTCAAGCAGTAATGCAATACTGCCTAGTTGTGCTTAGGTCAGTTTCACCTAATTACTTATTTATAAAAAATGCAGCTGTGGACCAATGATTCTCAATACTGGAGCGAGTCGGATATTTACTGATCATCTTTATCCAACTTCGTCACAGAGGTAATCATTTATTAGCTTTCAGTGTTTTATTATCATTGTGTATTCATACAATTTTGTGCAATTTTGTTATTTATCTACTACTAACCAAAAAAAAACAAAAAAAAGAATCATTCGTTTTATGTTTGCAAAACAGATTTCAGGGAAAGGTTCCAGCTTTATTTCAGACGTTCAGGGCGTTTGAGAAAAAAAATGGAATGATTCTCGCTAGAGAACATAAAGTGTCATTAGCAATACTTTTCATCTTTTCTCTTTACGCAGCAGCTAGTGACACTTGTAAGTTTGCCCGCAAGCCATCGCACTATAAAAGAAAAGAATTCTCTCATTGGCGGTTCGGAGAAGGCTTCAGTAAATTACTTTTCACCCACGCCCTTGTAATCAACGTTAGGGAAGTGTTCCCTCCTGAGTTGCTTGCAGGTTAGAAAAAATGTCAATATCCTGTGAAATTACATGTCCATATCATAGCTTACCCTGCTCTGTAACGGCAAATGTTCGGAATATACATTCCGTTCCTTCGCCGTCTTCGAACATAATTCATTTTGCTATATGCTGTCAATTCATGTATTATTCCATGCGTATTCCATGCTCGTAATCTCATTTTCTACAGCACTGCTCATTATTTCTTTACGAATGTCATCATATTCCCGTATGTCACATTTCGTCACCAGTGCGGTCTTTGTCCGCCTCCTTATACCCTCTGGAACATTTTACCACCCTGCGGAAGTCCCTATCCGCCTCCCCAAACGACTACGGAAGCCTCATCCGTACCCCGATTTGCTCATCATTTGAATCATCTCATCATTCGTTCATGTTGCTCCAATTCTTCAGCTCGAGACGAGCTCATTCTTCCGACAGGGCGTGCGAAAGCGTGCCTTCTCATCCCTTTTCCCCCTGTCCTTGTGAAGAAAAATCCAGCGACTAACGCCTGAAGCAAGTCTGCCCTCAACCAAAGCAGCAAATGGTAAATGGGCAACATCAACTACACGTATGGGCAACGTCAACTGTACATATGGGCAACGTCCAACTCAATGATGACATCGCAACCATGCATATGGGCAACTTCCAAGCGAATCCACAGATGACAACTCCAAAATAACCATGGCCAACTTCAAAAGCTCGAGGACGAGCTTTGCCATGGAACGGACATGTCGAGACGCAGACTAATTAAAGTCCGACAGTCCCCTCGCCGACTTGGGCGGTGCCACCAACTTCAGATGAGCTGGCACTCCCCGGGTGCTCGGTGGTCCCCTCCCCAATTATGTTCCCCCACATTTATATTTATGTTATAATGATAAAAGAATCTAGTCAGAACTGTTATGTTAGTACAAAGGAAAGAAACTGAGGGTAGAGGGATCAAGTTAAGAGAATAGCTAACTCTTCAGACTTGACACGCCCAAGGGTCTGCAACATACGCTGAAGCAGTGGGTCTATTCTTTTCATTTTTTTTGACAAATGACTTATCTTTCAAATTCAGTTTTTGTTTGTATAAACCTCATGATAATTCACGCCCTCTCAGAGTTTCGGGCTCATGAGTATTGCGTTCTGGTAAATATGGGCACCATATCTTATCAGATTTGGAAATTTAAAAGGGTCCATAATTGTAGTTACGGTTGTTAGTATAGGGAAGCTGCAGTCTTCTAGACACAAGTTAGAGAAATTTGGGCGCTTTTGGGCGCTTTTGAGCTAAGTATGGCCGGGGCCTTATAAACGAAGGAATTCACAGATTTGTATGTGGAGCAGTCCACTCTAAACGTCCATTTGTTTGGTTTACTAATTTATATATATCTGTCAATGTGGCAAGGTCACGCCGAGCAAATAATTCGAATTACTCAAACAGCCTAAGACAAATCATATCGGTTTAAAGTCAAATGAGGACCTTTCGAGTGTTTGTAATTTACTGAGCTTTGTCTCAAAACATTTTCTGTTGTCGATTAGATGGTAGAGAAATCATTATCCCTTTTCTCATTCGCATCCTTAACACTGATGCTCTATGTTCATGTTTTTACAATCATATCTGACATCATGAATCCACTCAAATCAAATTTGATTCGATGAATCAAGTTCGTGGTCAATGACGTACGCTTGCCATTTTTCATCCAGTACTAAATAGAGTGATTTTAGCTTCTCGGATGCCAACCCAGTACGAGTACTTGTGCTCCTGAAAATGGTCATCATGTGAGTTTACATCTATTAGCTGCTCTTTCATATGTGCCTTTCATATTATTCTTTGTTTTATAGACTCGTAAGTCATTTTGTTCGTCTATCCGAATACCAATCGATCTTCCTGTCCACTCTTTTTTAGACTAAAACTGGTGCGAGAGGATCTAAAACCATTGGAGCGGCCGCCATAAATGATCCACTTGATTCGCTTGATCCACTTCACCCATGTCGCTATTGGTCAAACCAGTGACTAACTAACCAATAGAAGTGGATGAAGCGAACCAGGCGGATCAAATATGGCGCGTGCCATAGATTGAAAATGGTGAAAAAATGACTCGGATTTAAATAGCAGAATATGCTGCAGTATATTATGTTAGTATATAGGCTGAATTTCTTGGGAAACGGAAGCATTGTGTGCCGGGAAAAAATTCTACTTTTTTTTTGGGTGTTTTGCCACAAATGATAGTTCTTTTGCCCCTTAATTCTCACGCACATTTCGCGAGCGAAGTGTTGTGAGTAAAGAGTTGTTGACTTCAACTGGTCTGTCATTTGATTATTCGCATAAATGTATCGTCGAGTCATCCGTAAATATGCCTAGTGCACAATATACATGCTAACTGACGAACTGCGAAACTGAAACCTGCTCATTTCAGTGATTTCTCCTTGTTTCCTCGTTTCTTTTGTTTTAGCTGGTTATATGTTAGTCAGTAGAGCACATTTCTACCTTTTGTTAGGCTAGAAAATGTTTTACTGGAAAGTTACTAGTATGGGTGCCGTCGCTAATAGGGCTAATGTGTGTAATCTCACTATCTCACATATTAAGTTAAAGATGACTCGAGGTTAGGTGAAACTATCGGAATCCAGTCTTCCAGCACCAACGTATAGGCCAGCAGATCTAATGCTCAGTATAGCGTCCTTGCCGCGATTGGGCGGAAAAATTTGCGTTTGCTCTTAGCTATACCTGTCGGTACTGTAGGCGTAGCTATTGTTCCTGCGCAGATCTTGTCGCCTTAACTCGTCGCAAGAACAGTATATCAAGCGTGAGATGACTAGCCTATAGCAATGAAATGTCGGGGTAGTGTACAGGGTGGGAAGCATGCAGATACGGAGCTGGGGCAAAGGTGATGTATTCACCATCTAACTCTTCATTGCTACCTTCGTATGTGCTGAGAAAGTAAAATATAAGTGCAACTGAAAAAAATGATTCTAACGTTCCGTATACAATGAGTTAGTGCTTCCCCATTAATATCCACTGTTCCTACGCTCAACCAGAAATTTTCGCGTTTCTGCGCCATTTTCGATGTTCAGTTATTTATCGAAGGTAGTGTATAGAGCATTCGAAGAATCGTAACGATGGGGCAACCGCACGCTACACGCACGCACTTCCGGCAACCGCATATCCCTGGTTTTCATCTCTGCTTGAATGGTTCTTCTGCCTGCGTACAGCGATTGCACCATGTACGCTGCTTTTCAGCAATATCTCAGTGAGGCCTTTAAATTCACCTTCCACATGCAATTAGGGTATGTCCAGATTTGCCTGGGCGCTCCCTTCAGTGATTACAAACCCTCTGATAGTTTTTCTTAAACGGTGTTGTTTTTTGAAGGAGATAATAGTCCCTTTTACAGAAGGACTGCCACAGTTTCTGCAAACGAATTCGGAGCCTTACACCTGAAATTCTCACCGCTCCAACGGAAAATTGTTATGATCCTGTCACAGGCAGACGTCGAGCTGCCGAGCGTGTTCCTTTTGATCAGGAAACGAGGGATGTCATGAAGAATGTGCGGGAGTTCTTTGAAGAGCTCAAGAGGGAATTGGGGAGTTCTTGTAACGGAACTGTCTTCAATCACCCAGTGCAAATGACGGCGTTAGCTTGTGGTGTGTCACTTGGCACAGCATACCGACTGAAGCCAAGCCAACCTCCACAAAAATCAAGTGATGATGAAGCTACACCACCACCTCCTCCTCCGCCTCCTCGAAAACTTACCAAAGAAGAAGAAGCTAGAAAAGCTCTATTAGAACAAAACTGTGAGCAAATGCGTATACTTGTGATGAAAAAATATGGCAAAGAGTGGAGTGATATTGTTCGCTATTTTGTTCTTGAAGAATTGAAGCAGAATGAGAATTTGACAGTTCTCGAACTACACAATAAGCTTGTTTGGGCATACGCTGACTTTCCAATGCCTGCGCCAACGTTGTACGCTTTTTTGAAAGGTTTAGGTTTTACATACAGAGTAGAAGGGAGCAAAAGCATTGTTGTGAAACCGATTGTGGCCAAGGACACAACTTGCACGATTCCGGTTACCACACTTCGCATGACGGCTGTTCATAATTCTCAGTAGTTGCATCTTGCGTAAGCAAGACTGAGCATATTTGCACCTACCGTCTTTTCCAGCGAGGTCCCATAGACAAAGTTTGTTTCAATCTGATGTAGGCCCAAGCATTTCATACGGGGCAAAGCAATTTCTTCGCTGAAGGATCCTTGAAACTTACCGTAGTCGTCCCCATCCATAGACACTTGATGGGCGATTTTTTTGAATCAGAACAGGCCTTTGCTTTAAAGCACAGCACCGTTTGAGACAAACTAAACTGAACGTGCCGTACTTCACCGCAACCGGTCTACTTCGTCAAATACAAAATCTTTCATAAGGTCTCTATGGAGTGAGGATGAATATATCACCGCCTGCATCTTCAACACTCTGCCTTTCGCTCCGTTTAACCCGATTTACTCAAGAAATCAAAGTCAAACTCGACCGACAAACGAGTCAGGAGAAAAGGCAGCAAGCTGAGTATAAGGCCTCGCACAGAGTTCACGCGATTTGGTCGTCGCGATTCAGTCGCCGCGATTTCCATTCATTTTCATTTTACATTTAAAAATTTCGGGCTGGAAAAGTATCACAACCGAAATGCAAGCTGGTCGGCATGCAATGAACTCGTAACAGTTTTCTTGTCGGGATTGAATCGCGACGATCAAATTGCGTGAACTTTGTCCGAGGCCTAAGAGCGGTGGTACATTGGGAAACTCGCTAGGTTACAGATACTTAAAAAGCTACGCTACCTCTGCATTTTAAAATTTGTGCGTGAACGATTCATGAATATTTTGCAAGTTGCCAAAATTGGGCGACGATGACGGTTTGGCGGAATCGTGCGGAGTATGTCCGAAGGTCCGATGTTAAGAAGAATGGTCCTTCATATGTTGTTCTGTTATTGTTTGCTTATCAATTCTATTGTTGTTAGTTCAAGTTTCGTATTGCCAGCAGACCTTCCTAGAGTTTTCGACAGCAGCCGTATAAAATTTATATCAAGCATTAATTCGTATGTATAGGCACTTTATGGCACGCAAAGACTGGGCGCCGTTGCGTCTGACCAAAATAGTTCGTGCATGGGAGAGGCAGCAGATAGTAAGAGAAACGAAAGAGCGCTCGATTAAATAGACGCCGATACGTCCGCAGTTATTGCGTGCTACGTCTATAGCCTATAGCCTCATGACTACTGCTGATATCATCTCTGTTCCACGAAGAAGATTAGAATTATGTGTATATATGTCCATTGTGTATAATATCACATATGGTTCCCACTTGCTAAACTGTCATGATTTTTGAATGCGTTTGATCCTGCTTATGGAGAATATATGTGGAGTATACATAAACACTTACATAGAATATGGAGAAGTAATTTCTCTTGTACTGAATGCTCTCAGTTCTGTCCAAGTGGTTACGAAGTTGGGAACATAGTTCATGAAAAAAAAAAAAAAAACTTTCTCATCCATTTCGAGGCAAGGATATTCCAGTCCACGGTTGCACACGTTTAACATGTTTTATTTCTAATTCCAAATGCTAATTCATCTTCAAAACGTTGAAGCACTAGTATGAACTCTTTTTATATACGCGAATTCCGCGAAGGAAGTTGTTATATCAAGCTATATGCGATCTCATAACTAGATAGTATTCCTTGTTTTTTTTTTCAACATTTCAAACGCACAGAAGTTATTTGGTTTGCAAAAGGCGCAATATCATCATTCCATATTACTTTACCTGCTATTTGCTTATATCGTCGTTCTTGAATGTTCAAAGATATCAAAGTAAAATGTGGGAGATATTTGACACTCGCAGAAGCATAGAAGCGTAATGCAAGCAACAACTTACGTCTCTATAATCTAGCGCCAGCATTATACAACCGAAGTCATGCAGACTCGACTGTCCCTTGCAGACGCAGGACTCGATCTCGGGATGTGTCAAACATTAGGCGCGCACTATCGCGCTGCGCTAAATCGACATCGCATAGGGAATTGTCACGATAACTTACTCCGAAACACTTACAGAACATTTGTTTTAAGAACGAGGAACACTTACAAAACAATCTCCAGTTTTGCTTGTGCCGAACAGGTTTTCTTATGGTGTGTCGTTATTCAAATGGCCTAACGTTTCGGCGCGTGCGCCGTCTTCAGAGGCCTAAAATGGCACAAAGCATTTAGGCCATTCGAATGAAGATACACCGTACCAAACCTGTTCGGCACAGCAAAACTGGAGATTATATACGATGTCCAGGTTTGAAAAAATTGAAACATTCATGTTATTAGACTTACATAACATTTGTTTTAGAAACAAGTGATTAACAACTGGTTAGATACGAGTTCATGACAATCACAGATTTCTAATGGTGTGGGCATATCGTGCTGTGCTAGGTTGTTCCAAAAGTTCAGTCTGATTTTTGTTGCCTTATGTTTAATGCAGCATTCTCTCCAAGTCTTGCATAAAATGTGGTATTACACAGTAGATCACTAAAAACCCTCTTTTGCTCTTTCCGATGCTTAGTACTTTTGTTCAAAAACCACATTGTTCTTGAGCCTAAGCGTGCAGGGTGCCACAGTTTAACAATATCCACAAAGGTTGCGTTTGGATAAATTTTCTCAAATCTGCCAATAAAGTGATTTATGTAAAGGTGTGAAGCGAATGAGCACTCAGAGGGCTAGCATAATCAACCTCATATCCAGAGAAAAACTAGGTTAATTGCCAATCAGTTGCCGAAAGATCGAAGCCTCCCTTCCACAAGCGCCAGAAATTTACGCATAGCGACCGCTAATGAGTGCAGTAGTGTATACGTTAGAGTAAACCAAACGCAAGCAAGGCCCATCCTCTGGTTGGCTCTTTTCGTTTGCTACTTATAAAAATAATGCAGATAATTTGAAACAAGCATGTTTCGCTTGCGCAAGACACAAAAATGCGGCTTTTTCTTCTCTGTGCGCAGGACAACGACTACATGGATTCGCTTTAGTCACGAAATACTCTTCGGAATTAAGCTTTCTAATGATGACAAGTAGGTATGTCTGTCATTTTGCATGTGAGAGCATTGCTGTGCCAAAATGGATGGTTTTGCAAGAGTAAAACCACATCGAAAACAGCAATTCATGTACTTTCTAAAACTACGCTGGCTGCTATTCACTAAGCTCTGAATGCAGAGATAAATTGGGAAAATGAAATCATTTAAATTTCGGGATTTACAAGCAAGCCCGTTAAAAACATAAATGTGTGCCATAAAAATCCAAAACAGCTAGTACCCTAGGCTGATTCCCTCTTTCTATATGGACAAAGTTCACGCTGATGGAGCTCTTCCTAGAAAAGTTATGATTCTCAAGAAAAAATGCCAAAAAATCAGTTTCTCAAGAAAATTGATATTTTGACATTTTTTAAAAAATCATAACTTTTCGAAGAACAGCTCGATCAACACGAACTTTGCTCAGGCAGAAAGAGGGCGTGAAATAGTCTAGGATACTGGCTGCCTCGGATTTTCTGACACAGTTTTGGGATTTTTAACGGGCTTGCCTCAGAATTCCGAAATTGAAGTGGTTTCGTTTTCCTAATTTTATCTCTGCTTTCAGAGCTTACAAGGGATTAGTCAGAACTCGAAGTGGCCAAACCAAACACTGTATACCATTCGATGCAGTATGAAACGCTGACTTCGAATTCTTCCTAATCTGCTTATCGCTTTTATTGAATCGTACATAGAAGCTGTGAACATGAGCACATTGTTGCAATTTCAGCTCAGCTTTAGGCTTTGAGAATTTGAAGTAAGTTAGCTGCATGTTTTGGTCCAGCATTGAGCCGAACGTAGTTCTGACAGCCAAATTTTCACTTTCACACATAATTTCCTAACAAAATATTGGACTTTAATGGCTGCCTTTGTCCAGAAGAGCGATAAGCAGGTAAAGAAGACAGATTTAGAGTCAGCGCTTCGTGCTGCATTAGCGGTATGCAGCTTGTTTGGATTAACCACTTCGATATCTGACCTCCCTTGTTAATTGATAGCAACCAAGATGTTTCTAGAAAGTGCATGAATTGCTGTTTTCAATGTGGTTTTCGTGTGTCACCTGTATCCCCGTTGATCGTCGTTTGGCACGAGCGGGATCCAGTGACGCCTCCATTCATCCCTGTCGCGAGCGATCGTTGACCAATGTCTTTTCATCGCACCAGGTGCACGAAGAACGCTCTGAAGGACTGTTTTGAAGGACTTTTGAACATGTCCGACCATCGAGTCGGCGGTCTTCCTATTCCGCGTTTGACGTTCAGCGGTGTCCAATCTGTTACAGCTCTGGTCCACCGATTGTCGTCAAGACGCATCACGTGTCCCGCCCATCTGATTTTATTATTCTTGGCGTATGCGGCAGCATCCCTGATTTTCGACCGTTGACTAGGGTGGAGCTTCGCAATCCTTCCCTCACTTGCGCGAGTCGGGACACTCCTAACATCGCTCTCTCAACAGCGCGTTCGATGACGCTCACTGCATGTTCGTCCTGCTTCCTCATGGTCCACGTTTCTGAAGCGTACGTCAAAGCAGACAAAACCATCGTGTTGAATAGATGGGCGCGGAGCCGGGTGTTCTTGATCTTTTCATTACGTCCTCAATTGCCTTGTACGCTCCCCATGCTGCTTGTTTCCTCCCGCTCAGTTCCGGGGCTAGATCGTTTATCATGTTGACTTCCCGACCTAGGTAGACGTAGCTGGAGCATTCGGCGATCGTCATTCCATCCAGCGTGAAAGGAGCATCAGGAACCCATCCGTTCCTCATGAACATCGTCTTCGTCAGATTTAGCTGCAGACCGATCTCTCCACACACGTCATCAAACTGGGCCAGATTCGTTCCGCTTGCGTGATGTTCGGTGTGATTAGGACTATGTCATCAGCGAAGCGAAGGTGGTGTAGTTGCCGGCCGTCGACTTTCACACCCATGTCCCACCCTGGTGTCCGCATGATGTTTTCGAGAGCAGCGCTGAAAAGTTTCGGCGATATGGTATCGCCTTGTCTACTCCTCTCTTCACGTCGATGGTGATGTCCTTGTAGAATGGTGTGATCTTCGTTGTGAAGTCGTTGTACAGCTCACGAATCATCTTGATGTACTGAGTTGGAATACCCTGACTGTTCAAGGCATCGATGACAGCCTCAGTCTCAGCCGAATCAAATGCCTTCTCCAAGTCGATGAATGTGAGACAGAGCGGCATCCTGTGCCCTCGCGATACTTCGATGAGCCTTGTTATCGTGTGTATGTGGTCCGTAGTGCTAAATCCTTTCCGAAACCCAGCTTGCTCGCATTGTTGTCTTTCGTCTAACTCTCTTCCGATCCTGTTAAGCAGTACTCTGTGAAGAGTTTGGACAGTGGACAATAAGCAGATAGGGCGAATTTCCGATGTCGCGGGGGTCTCCCTTCTTGTACAGCACCACGGTCTTGCTGGTCTTCCATTGACTTGGAATCGTGCCTCCGTCAGGTACCGCGTGAAGAGCCTCGCCAGAGTTCTGATAAGAACTGGTGAGAGATTTTTTTAGGTGTTCCGGTTTGATCCTAATGGGCCCGGCTGCTGTACGGCTTTTCATTGACATGATAGCATGTCGAACCTCTTAAGGAAGAACTGATGGTGCAACATATCCGCCCTCCTTGAGATGGCATGATGGTAGGTGGACGTGGCTCGCAAAGAGATCCGAGTAAAACTCTTGGATGACTTTCTCCATCGACCTTCGCGAAGTTGTTGTGGTTCCATAAGGGCGGTGGAATGCGGTCATCTTAGTCCTGAAATTGTGCTTCGGCGGGCGTTGCGTATGCTTCTTCCGGCCTCTGCGGCGTCAACCATAACTTGTGCTCTTCTCTCCTTGAGATCTTCTTTTAATGCTTCTCTGCATTTCTTCGCGAGCTCAGACATTAGCTGGTAATTGCCTAAGGCTCGTCCTCGTCCACTTTGGCGTATTAGTTGTAGAGTCTCTGTTGACAGACGCTTCTTGGTACTTCTTGGGCTCTCAGCTTCCTTAGCACAATCGTGGAGATGCTGAATAACTGTTTCATATTCCCCGTCGATGTTGTCGATCACAGTGTCTCGCCAAAAGCCGGGTATGGAATAAAACAGGTCCCAGTTGATGATAGTCGTGGGACAGTGTTCCCTGAACTTAATGGCTCTTTCTCCATTTCTTGAGAAGTAGAACTTGGCACGAAGGAGACGATGGTCCGATCCCGTGTAGATCGGAACAACATCGACATCAGTCAGGCAATACCTTCTATTGACGATGATGTGATCAATCTCGTTATGGTACTCTCCACCGGGCCAATCCCAGGTCCAGCGTCGGTAAGGGGGCTTTTGAAATTGCGAGTCTCCATGGATGGTCTTCGTCGTCATGATGAATTCAGACAGTCTCTCCCCTTGTTCGTTCCATTGTAGTCCATGGATCCCAATGTGAAGCTGTGCAGGCGACCTTCTTGCTCCGATTTTTGCGTTGAAGTCACCGATGATGATCTTGTAGAAGGTGTGCTCTTCTCTGTAGAACTTCTTCAAGTTCATATAAAAGGCCTCGACTTCGTCTTCGTCGTAGATTGATGTTGGGGCGTACGCTATGAAGACCGTCATGGCTGGGATTGATGGACATCGTGGTATTCGTAAATGTCCGATCCGGTTTGAGTTGTTCGAATGAATCGATGCCCACGGCCAAACTCATATTGACAAGGACTCCTACACCGCCGACTCCCTTGCTGTCGCATGTTTCTAAGAACAGTTCTTCTCCAGTACCAAACGTGGCGTCCAGCGGGTGGTGTCTCCTTGTCTTGGTCAGTCCGATGATCCTAGTCGTACTTGATCTTCTTTGCTTGCATTAAGAGATCTTCGATGGATGCGTCTATGCGAGCGTCCGTGCGTTGTAGTACAGATTGTCATCATTGTCCGTCTCGTTTTCGGCAGTCTAGATCGCCCTTCAAACCTTATCCCCACCGGCGCTGCCTTACCAGTGGCTCTTCCAAGATTAAGGGAGCTTTCCATTTATCACTGTGTTTAGCGATTGATTACTCGCAGGAGCAGCTTGTTGGGCTCAAATCTCCCGCGAGGGATGGTCGGAGCTTATTTGTTGGAGACGACTCCGAGCCCGCCTCTCTCACACGTGCCCGGGAAGTAGGTATGCAAGCTTTTGATGAGGCAGGGAGTCCGTCCCCCGGCTATGCTTGCCTGTCAGAGCAGGCGCGGGGTCGCTTTTGGTCGTCGATTAGCCCCATATCCGCCACCTGGGGACGCCCCACGTAGCCTCGCGACTAACCAGCTGGGATCCCTTTGAGAGGGAGATCCGTGGAATGTGGTTTTACTCTTGCAAAAACATTGTGCTAGGAAGAAGTTACGATCTTTTGGTGAGAATGGTGGAACAGAACTTTCGGACCCAACATAATTTCAACTGCAACATTTTTTTTGTTGGTAAATAAAATCTTTCAGGTTGATAACTAGATTTTCGAAGTCTCAATAACTGCCATTAGAACAAAACTGATTTATTTAGTTCCACAACGCTAGACGACAGTGGTGATCCCAAGATATCCGTTCCGGGGAGGGGGTCTACAAAATTGTGCGTAGCGTTAGCAATGCACTGCAAAGTTTTTAAAGTGCTTTTCAAGTCATTGCAGACCCATAACCCCGAGTTTTTCTGTGCTCACTGCTAGGCAGTAGCCGACTTGTTATTATGAGTGAAATCAAAAAAAACGTCGATATACCCGTCGATATATCTTGGGATCACCAACTAATCTCTTTTTCAAGCTTATTTTTTGCATGAAACATATGATTTGTAATCAGGGTCGAGCAAGGGGTGTTGCACACAACCTCGGATATAAGAGCACGTACAAGCCAATTACTTGTCCAAAATCTAGCGAATTTTTTGATTTCCACAATCATTGCGGTCAAGCCATTAAGGTCCATGCAGTCTCCTATTTTGAAGTGTGAACTGATCGTCGGACACATTTCAGCAATTATGGACACATCCGTAGCACGAAAATTGGAAGTTTAGAGACTTTTACAAAGATTGCTAACAAGAAGTGGCTGCAAGTTCTGTACAACCTCATTTCTGTCAATTTCGTGAAATTATCTTTTGTGCGCATCAAATCGCAGGATATTCTGAAACGTAGCAAAGTAAGGTAATTTCCATACAATTCTACCATTTGGACTCGTTATTTAGAATGTAAAGTGAATTATGGCTACTTTTTAAACTGTCAGCAAAGTTTTGGCCCAGTTGTATGCCTAGGTGATACAGCTCAAGCTGGATCTGTGATGCGCACCTAAAATTGCTAGAGTCACGCGTCCTATAAATGTTAGCGCTCGCTTTTTTATCGAACGCTTACAAAAGAGTGATTTTGATTTGCACAGCTTCAAAGCCGTGTCCTCAACACTTCTACTACTTTCAAAAGTGCTATTGGAGAGGATAAAAGATCTGAGTGATGCTACTACTGCTATCACTACCAACATATACAATGCTCTGTCTCTCTCGTCTGTCACGAGAGTCCTTTTCATCTAGGTAATGGTCAAAACATTCAGTTCTAGGCGAAAACTGTTCGAGAATTGACATTTGAACATTAAGGACAGTTCTTTCGATAAATAATTCAGTAATACTACTAAATAAGATACATAATGCATAGCGAATAAATTTTCGGATAAACGTCCCACGCTACAGCAGAACATATTGCGATATGATCTTGATGAAGCTATGGTAAATCAATGCACAAGCTATAGTTTTCGCCTTTCAATCTTGATTATTAGTGCCACAAATAGTTCCCGTATCATAGCCTCCAAAGGCACAAGGCAATTTGCAGCTGGTTCTACAACCACACATTTGTTATGCGTATATTTTAGACTGTCATTTACAAGGAAGATTTTTTTTTTGAACTAACCAAGTTCGTTCGGCACACTATTACACTAGTTGAGTAAAAGAAATTTATTAAAATTTAAAAAGAAATTTAAAAAGAACCATAATCTTATACAATTTATAGGAACCAGTTTATAAGCCTATGAGCTTAATATTTCACAGATTTTGTGTCCTGATAATAATCAAATGCGTAAAGATAAGATGCTTTGCTAGCCACTGTTCGCTCTTCTGGAGTTTCTTTCGCGGAAATTCTCACAGTTGTCGAGGATGCGTTGAATGAGGTCTGTTGTGGAAATGTGTTTTGTTCTGAAAGTATAATATTTAGCAGAATGTTATAAAAATTCAGTCAGTCTACTGACTCTATGCATCCCAGTTCGTAGGCTTGCAACACTCACCAGAAAACTTTAAACATTAAAGCCATTTACATTTTCTCATATAAACGGCATACAGCGTTCCAGAGAATAAATGCTAAGAAATCTGGACTTGCAAAGTGTTGTTCAGGAAAACTGCATTTGTTAGAAAGACATTTGGTTATGCGATTTTCTGCCTACTAGATCATGTTAAAAAACTTAGAGATAATGCTGAAAGACTACAAAAAACACTTTTTAGATATCCTCTATAGCCGTTTACGACGTGTCACGCAATTACTGCCAAATTCCTTGGAGGTTTTGGACGACTATGTCATGATGGGAGGAACCGAGCAACAAAATCTAAGATTTTCTGCATTCCTCCTCTATTCATCTTCTTGTTTATGCTCGCGTGTAATTTCTTTAGTGCTGCATATCCCTCAAATTACTACTTTGAAATCTGTGATAGAGCAGAGGGTGTGCGCACGTTTGAATCTTAATTGTCTCCTTAGCGCGGGCTGGAGGTCAAACTCCTCCATTTCAGGCCTATGCGCACGATTAAATCTCAAATGTTTCCTTGATTCGGGTAGGGGATCAGAATCCTTTATTTCGGTCCATTCCCGCGACTACGGATTCTCTAACGACCAGGGCACGGCACAGGTGGCTTAGCAAGCAAGCTGGATATCGTTTTTGGGGAAAAAACAAAGGGGATATCGTTTTTGCGGAAGAGCATAACGTTGTCTTTCGATCTGCGGCCGGCACGCTGCCGGCATGCCGCCAGCAAATAAACAAAGGGTTTGTTTACAGCGAAGTGAAGATGAAATGACACCAAAATAGGTGTGTAGATGGGCAATGGGGAGTTAGGACTAAGTATGAAAAATTATGAAAAAATTATGTGAACTAAAGGCGTGCTCAACTTTTTTCGGAGTTAGGTGGCTTTCAAGCCACCTGGATAGCCACCTGAGGTGGCTTAGGAAAGAAAAAGTCATAAATTTTTCCTCCCTCACATAATTTTTCTACTTTCTTTACATACTTTTCATCTACATCCCAAACTAGACAAACTGGTTCCTAAACCGCCTCAAACCCCCTTCTCCCCGCTTAGTTATAGCCCCTTGAAAATTTTGAGAGGCGGCGGAAAGGCTGCTCTAGGCGCGTATTGCTGCACGATGGATACATCATGCCGCCAATCCGGAGAATATGAATATCATCGCGTGTGTTCGATGATTCTTTTTCGTTTTTTTTTCTGCTGTTGCTTTGTTCCGTTCCTTTTCGTGTATTTTCTCTTCGAATATCTCGTGGCGGTCGTAATTTCATTGAAGTCATAGGGGGCTTCATTTTTTGGTGGGTACCAAGTGATTGGGGGGTAGACGAGTTGTGGAATAAGGTTTATTCGCACGGGCGTAGATTATTCGAGAAGAGTGAGGTGTCCCGGTGTGGACCGGGGAGCAACCAATAATACATTCGGGGGCTCCTTATATAGGTAGTAAGGCGGAGCTGGCCCGTGCACAATCAGACTGTCCAAGAAATATACACAAGAAAGGGGATGCCGCGGCTTGGCGCGGCCCCTGGAAGATAGGTGCCACTCACTGCTGAGTGATACGGCACTTAAATATAGGCGATTGGGGAATATAGCCTATGGGGAATACCCGTAAGCTATAAGGATTACAGAATTGCTGAGGTTGATGATGCATAAATCATCAACACTCCGGGCGAGCAAGGAGGAGGCGAAATCTGTTGAAATGTAAACAAATAAATACAATCAAAACCTTCTAAAAGCATTTGTACTTGAAAATTGAGACATAGCTGTGTTCTTGAGTGTAATCGATTAGATTGGTTATTGAGGTTGATGATTCATAGATCATCAACACTCCGGGCGAGGAAGCAAGAAGTTAAGGTAGGCACAAATACAACAAAAGCATAGAATTGTGTAGACTTAGATACAGTAATGGAAGCTATAGACGGAAGAGAGTTTACGGTGAACAGTTGTAGTGGTTGCTCGTTGCTGTCCCGTAGTGTGGCTTCGCCTTTCGTCGTCGTCTCTTCTTCCTCGTCGGATCTGCTCTCGTCGATTTTGAGTTGACAGAATCGTTGTCGGTGATTGTCTTCGTGATAGCCGGCGCTTCCGTGATCAGATGTTCGTGATATGTGATCTTCGGCATGTCCTTCATCTTTGTCTTGGCTTGTATCGTCGGTTGAAGTGTTCTGGCAAAAGTTCCATTCGCACTCCCCGTGTTGGAGCTGGAACTAGAGCCTAATATGCAGCGAACTTTGGCCAGCCAACGTTGTCTGTCTGCCTTAGCTTCGCGGTTGAAAGCAGCTGTCCGGCGTTTCCTCTTTTTCGGTAACAACTTCGTTGTCTTTTGAGGTGTTAGTTCAGCATGCGCTTGGAGAATTCTTCTGTTGATTGCACGTGTACTGCTTTCGTTGAAACTGGTGCCCGTTTTCTTCGCCGTCAGCCATTTGACGTGTCGGTGAGGGTGAGGGGCGGATTTGGAAGCTTCTTGCATCGTTGATGTACAACCAAAAGTGCCGACGATCTCCGTGACGTTGGTACGGCTTGTACCAGATATGACATATCCAAAGATGGTCGGGGTCAATATGAGCCCGGAGGGAAGCTTGAGCACTGTTTCGGTGTGAACAGTGACGAGGTTCAGAAGATCTTGTCCAATAATGAGTTCAGGCAAGACGCTTTTATGAGTGAGCGTATCTTGAGCTATCTTCAAGTTCTTATTGGAAATGAACTGAACATCTGCATCTGTGAGATGTGCTGTATGTAAGTTGGCAGTCAACTTCTCTTTCGTGTGCACTGATATCTTCTTAAGCTTCTTTGCGTTGTGAAAGCTTTTCAAAGTAATTTGCACTTCATTGGAACTGAATGTCTCTTTCAGTTCTCCCATTCCTGATGTGGTGAATGACGTCGTTTGTATGACTGGCAGCTTAAGCTCATCACCAAATTTTGATTTGATGAAGCTTCGCTGGGCGCCAGAGTCAATCAGTATTGTTATGGGTTGATAATCCCAAATTGCCTCGTTGAATATCATGGCTGAAGCCATTTGAAGTACGCTTTGGCACACGATTGGCAGTTTAGTTGAGCTGTAGACTTTTTGTCCATTTCGCCGTGCAACGGGTACTTCAAATATTTTGCGATGATCGAAGTTGGTTCTTTGCAGTATCTTAGAGACATGCAAATGATGATTGCTGCTCGTAGGAAATGGAGACTGCTCGAGATTTCCTCTCTCCTTTTCCCATTCCGATTCATTATCTGTGTCCTGATGGCCGCTCGTATGTGAGGTGCTTGGAAGCAGTGTCTTCATCGTTAGTGCGGTCGTTTCCCGAAGAAAGATGATGTCGTCGATTGCGTCTAGAATCTCGGAAACATTGAAGTGATCGCCACATACGGTTTCCTTCTGTATGACGGTTGCGCAGATTTCTTCAGGGAATTTGGACAGAATCATTCTGCGCCAAATTCTGTCTGCGCTCATCTTCATTCCAGTTTGTTCCAGGTGAATGATCCGCGAATTGATTGCTTCAAAGGTTTCTCGGCAACTTTCGGGATCGTCCTTTGCTCCATGAAGTCCTTCGATTTCGTTGATGAGTATATCTGCCATGTTGGCAGATCGGTCAAAGTGCTTCTTCAGGATATTTACGGCCGTCTTGTACTTGTCTCCAACGACGGGGATGTAGTTCAGAGCCGCAGCAGCTTTTCCTTTGAGAGCCTGCTTCAGAAAAAGGAATTTGTCGCCATCCGATAGGTTTTCGTCACAGTGAATGAGTGATTCGAACACTGTCCAAAAACTGTTGAACTCTCTGAAGTTGCCAGAGAATGTAGGAACCTCTAGGAGCGGTTTTCGGATATTGATCTGGCGTCCATTTCGTTCCGTTGTTGAGCCTCTTCCTATCTCCCTGACTGGCTGACTCGGAGTACTAGGAGCAGGCGTATGCAGAATTGTCGATTGCTCCCTCAGTTCATGTTGTCTGAACTGTATTCGGCTTTGCCATTGAACTGCCATGACTTCCAGATCGAGTGCTTCCAGCTCCAAATGCTTGCTAAGTTGAACCATCAACTTCTCTCGTTCCTTTTCTTCACTGCGTGCACTGACGTACTCAATGGCAGCGTTGAGCTGTGTTTCTTGCAATTCCACAGCGTTTTGCAAAGAATTGAGGAGATTTGTTATTACTCCTGCCTTTTCTTTGATATATTCTTCACATTTCGCTTTTGTTGTAGGAAATGTGAAGGGGACGTCAACGTTTTCCACTTCGGACTCGTAGGATTTTATGAGCTTGCAAGCGTTGTTGATTT
This sequence comes from Cylicocyclus nassatus, assembly GCA_958299035.1. Lineage (NCBI taxonomy): Eukaryota > Metazoa > Nematoda > Chromadorea > Rhabditida > Strongylidae > Cylicocyclus > Cylicocyclus nassatus. Next base: position 11,324,072 of record CATQJL010000001.1, on the reverse strand, counting down.
TGTGTTTGAAGAGTTGAAGAGCGGCCATTTTTGCTATACCGACTTCTATTTCTTTCTGTCCTACAGCAAGTTGGTTGCTTTGCTGTTTCTTCAATGTACAAGTAGGGAGGTTTTCGCAAACTTGTAGGCTCGTTAGTGGTGTTGTTGAATAGAGACAGCTGTGTGCTGATCTCTGATGAGCAAGCGTGCCTGGTTGGCTTGAACGCTGTGCTGACTGGTAAGGTGGCTTGGACCTTGACCAGATAAGGATTGGGTTTCGATCCTTTAAGTCAAGAGTTCTTGGTCGAACTTTGACTTTTTTGGCAAAATGAGCTCCTGTGACTCAAGTTGCCTTCCTTTCAAATCTCAATGTATTGATCTCCGGTCCTTGGATAGGATTCGCGAGAGATCTATGAGATCGATTGGAAAATTGCACCCACAAAAATTTGTTCCGCTCTCTGGATCACTTACGAAAAGGATTCACAGAAAGTTTCACGGTCTTATGTGGTTATGTGCTGCACTCACAAAATTTGTTCCACCCTCTGGATCGCTTACGGAAAGGATTCACAGAAAGTTTCACGTATTAGGTGATTATGTGCTACCTACTGATTTCTCTTACACCTTTCTGGATCACTTACGAAAAGGATACACAGAAATTTTCAGATGGTCAGTGGTATTCCTACTGATTTCTCTTACACCTCTTTGGATCTCTTACGAAAAGGATACACAAAGATTTTCAGATAGTCAGTGGTAGCCTTCCGATTTTTCTTACACCTCCCTGGATCTCTTACGAAAAGGATACACAGGAATTTTCAGATAGTCGGTTGGTTGTCTTCCTGCCACGCGGGTCTTGTGGCCTCGATTCCTCCGGTTGCAGATAGAATACGAGGTAGCTTCACTGGTCGATGCACCAATTTGGTGGGTACCAAGTGATTGGGGGGTAGACGAGTTGTGGAATAAGGTTTATTCGCACGGGCGTAGATTATTCGAGAAGAGTGAGGTGTCCCGGTGTGGACCGGGGAGCAACCAATAATACATTCGGGGGCTCCTTATATAGGTAGTAAGGCGGAGCTGGCCCGTGCACAATCAGACTGTCCAAGAAATATACACAAGAAAGGGGATGCCGCGGCTTGGCGCGGCCCCTGGAAGATAGGTGCCACTCACTGCTGAGTGATACGGCACTTAAATATAGGCGATTGGGGAATATAGCCTATGGGGAATACCCGTAAGCTATAAGGATTACAGAATTGCTGAGGTTGATGATGCATAAATCATCAACACATTTTTTGCAATTTCGGGACGCCATCTCGTGCCGAGCCCTGGTCTAGGGTCAAAGGGGACTTCGTAAAAATTCGCAAAAGTCAAGGGGGACTTCGTTTTTTGCATTTTCAACTAGCCACCTCGTGCCGAGCCCTGCTAACGACATGCAGCACATGCAGCAGAAACATTAATTGTAAGTAGAGGCGGCTCGAAATGGCGGAGTTCCTTCCCCTATCCACCCAGAGCACAATAAACTGACCTTTGAGTAGTGAGAAAGCGGTCAGCCCTTTTGAAAGGTTCGTAGCAGTCGTCACTTTCCGGGCACGTGTAAGGAATATCATCATGAGCAATCAAATCTGCCTTCAAAGAAAAAAGATTATGTTCTGTTTTGAGCTTACTTCATAGTGGTTTTTTGCGCAATGTGAGTGTAAAAATGGTCATTTGAAGTGTACTCAAGTAATGCGAAATAAATAAAATATGTATGTAGATGAAATTTGGTAGAATTCTTTTTTGGAAGTTTCACTCTCCTCACAATACGATTTTGCTTTTATTAGGACATGTAAACCTGCCCTCCTCAAATTGAAGACCTCGCACAATCTAATCATATTGTATGTTCAATTCCTTACAAATCTAAAACTAGTCCTTAGTTAAAAGCTCAAGGTTTCGATAAATTCTCGTTAATTCATTACATTATGTTGTATTTTAGCTAGCGTTCTTCATATCGAAGTGATGGGCAAAATAATTGGCAGTGCAATGTTTTGAAACGAATGAGATGTAGCTTGAACAAAACTCAAATCCCGTGCTCTTGACCACAATAATTAACTTTGGTTTGGGAGGGATTGGGATACCCAATTAAACTTCATTTTACTAAATTTTACCTGCATTTGATCGAGCAGTTCAATAGTAGGATAGAACATCCCATGATCGACAACATTATCCACATACTGACATTCGCGCACTGCGGCCATGCGTTCTTCTTGTGTCATGACAACAGGGCCCCCCTTGTATTTTGTCACCAAATCATCATTGCATACTGTAAAAGGATGTGAATGAAAATGCGATAGAGGTAAACAAGGAATATGCACATTAGCCTATCTTAATAGCTGGTTTCCAATCGTTTGATGTCTGATTGTTGTTTTTACTGTTCATATGTCGTTATATTGTGCTCACAATTATGGGGCACCTTGTATAGGCCATCCGCGCAGGGCGCGGAGAGTGCGCAAGGTGTGTATTGCGCGCACTCCTCTTTCCTCGTGCACTCTCGCCGCCTGTTTTTCTCTGCGCTTCTTCCAGTCGTGAACTGCCTTCAGTGTACGCAACAGCGTTGCTCTCCGTGCGCAGCGCGGACGGCCTATATCACCTCCCGCAGGAGTGGAAGTTTCAGAATCTCCGTTCATTTTTTCACATGTTCAGGTGATTATAGGGAAAGAAGTACAGGAAACGAGAGAAGAACTAGCTATTAAAGGGGACACAGTAAGCCCTCTTTGGTTTTACTCCTTTCACTTGGACCCGTCCCTGTTCTTGATGATTCATGGAAAACGGAAGTTTTGTGACTCAGTCAAGTAGCACTAGACAGCACTTTAACCAGATACAGGAACGACAACATTCCGATCCGCTCGCCATTCACCCTTGACTCGTGATGTTTCTTGGAAGGCGATATTGTAATAGCATTTATTTTCCTCAATTACTGGGTGATATGGGCTGCTTCAAAAGCTTTGGTTGGGTTCACTTCAGCCGAGTTGGAATGAGGAAGGTTTGCTACAAGTTACTAGCACTAGTATGCGGCTCAATTTGGACTTACGGAGGTAACGTGCAAATAGTGGACGCGAAATTACTGTTGGAATGAATGGATGCCAACTTTAAGGGATTGGGAAACGTTTAGTAATTCGCTTTTTGCAAGAAAGACATGCAGCAGCTTTTCTACTTTGGTCCATTTTTAATCTTTTGATAAATCACTAGGAAATAAGAGTGGGGTTGCAGACTAGACTCAAATCACCTGCTTTTTTCAAATTGCATTTTTGCGCCTTTCAAATGGATACTAGACAAAGAAGGCTAGGGTATAGTAATCCCCCCATCACCACAGCTCGGCTGTGGGGGGGGGGCTGGCTAAGTTAAAGTGAACGCTTCGTTCCGGCATTCTGTGAACTATCGGTTTAGGTGCAGATTGCCTCCAGACATTATAATCGTGTACGTCCTAAGATAGCAGCCGCTTGATTAGGCCCCAATCAGCTGTTCATTGATCCTCTCTTTTTGGGCCTGCGAAGTTGTGCAGTTTTCGCTTTCCCCAGCTTAATTACCAGGTTGGTTCATAAGTTCATAGAGTTTTAATAAATCAACGAAATGACAAAATGAGCAAAATTCAGTCAATAAGTCTGTTCCGTTGTTGCGCACAACCTTCTGGCACCTTGCTATCAGATTTTCACATCCGTTTTTCCGAAAGTCAGCGGGTCTGGTCCCAAAAATCGTCTAACTGGCGCCTGAGATCGTCTTCAGAACCAAAATAGACGCGTTCATATGAAGTGTGATAACTAGAACAGATGATGATGATATGCTAGAGAGCAATCTTTGGAGTACATCAAATACTAGTGTATCACCCCGTCAAGTCTTGCAGGCAGCTGTGACGATGATTGCCAAGCCAAGTAGGGGTGAAATTTTGTTAAAACTCACTCGTCCTGCTTATTAGGCCTTTCTTGCAGTGATAATTCGTTTAGACTTGCAATCACGAGCGCACGGTATGAGGGACCGTCATGTTTTTGTCTAGCAACTTTCAGTGCAAAAACTCCTGCACAACCTGCGAAAAGTCTTGTTCAGAGGACACCTGCAAACCATTGGTTTTTTGAAGCAAACCAATCCTTTTTTATCTCATATGGATAACGAGAAAATGCCATCGCACAGAATCGGCAAAAAAATTTGCGCAGAATTCATTTTTTCGTAAAGAAAAAATGAGCAAATGCCGAAAATGTTTTTTTTGCCCTTTGAGAAATCCTTCGGAAATTAAGAAATCAAATCAGATCAGCTTTACATCGAAAGTAACTACCTAAACTTTTGCAAGCTGAGTCCCGGCTCGGCACAGGTGGCTTACGGAGTAAGCTGGATATCGTTTTGGAACAAAAAGCAAGCGGGTTATCGTTCAAGCGGAAACCTCAGCTCCCCTCCCCCCTCCCCTCCCACGCACACGCAGTCGCCTTCTGCCTTCATGCCACCTACCTTCTACAGAAGACGCAAATCGTTATTTCTGCCTTATCGATCTGCGAAAACCAGAAATTTCCTGTTTCAACATGTTCGCCGTTTAAGCGCGCGAATTCAAACCTGCCCGAAATAAACAAAGACTTGCAGCAAAGAGAAAATGAAATGCAAGAAAAACTATGTGAGCTGAAGGCGTGGCAAACTTTTCGCAAAGTCTTTCTTGGCTTTCCAGCCACCTGGACAGCCACCTGGGGAGGTATGCCAATCCACCGTTTTGAAAGAGGGTGATCATTTTCTTTAAAAAAATGATTGCCCGGCCGGGTTGGTCGTCCGACCCGTAATGTATGAATCTGCGGCCAACCCAATCATTTTTCTATTGAAAATGATCGCCTGCTTTCAAAACGGGAGATTGATGCATACCGCCCCTGAGGTGGCTGTGAAAAGAAAAAGTCATATACTTCTCTTCCTTCACATAATTTTCTCACATGTTCAACAAAATTTTGTTCTACATCGAAACCCCTGCAACTGAGTTTTGAGTCTCACTAAACCCCCTTTTCTTCGCCTAGTTACAACCCTCCAAATATTTTGTATGGCGGCGGCAAGCCTGCTCCAAGCACGCAAGGACGCGCCGAACACAGCATGCCGCCAGTTCGCTGAAAACGAACATGTCTAGTTTTCTTTCGTCTGTTCGAAGTTGCTTTTATGTTTTGTTCCATTGCTTTTCCTTATTCGTTTTGATCCATTCACGATCACGTCATAGGTGATGTCGTATTTTTCTGCCGAAGTCTACAGGGACTTCGTTTTTGAAAAATTGAAAAAGCCACCTCATACCGAGCCCTGAGCTGAGTGCGAAAATTCAACAGCGCGCAACTTCCGATCACCGCCTATTCTGGCAATGGTTTGGTCGATTTATCAATACGCAGCTTACGCCCCACACCTTTATCCACATGTGCATATGCGACATACGCAACGTACGCGATGTACGCCATATGCAACGTACGCCATGTACGCGGACGCCGCGTCGCGCAGTCCGGTCCAACCCATTCCTTGCGCATTATATATGATGTCTTCAATGAATACGCGCATTTACAGCATACTACTCACCTCCAGCTGTGATGATGACATTTGGAAATGCTTCTTTTGCTTGTCTCAACTGACGAGCATGCCCGTAGTGAAAGAGATCATACACTCCTTCAGTAAAAATATGGATAGGCCGATCCTTTGGATCTGAAAATTTGCCTTCGTCAGATATAACGAATGCACCAAATATGCTCTAGAGCGTTTCAATAACATACATTCACCACGCAGCAGTTGTGACAAAGTATAAGGTGTAAAACCAGTTTCTTTGATGTCGCCGCTGGCCATCGTAATGCAAATCTAAATGATTGAGTTTTTTGGAGTACCCCAAAATCCCATAGACAAGAGCGGTTTTACCGGTAAAAAATGAATGAGGACTGCCTTCCTGCCACGTGTCAGAAAAATATTAACACGTTTTGGTCCATTTTGACATGTTTTTTTTTCGAAATCACTTCCGGTGAGGTAAAAGAGCATTTGTGATCACACCTAGAAGCTGTTTGATTGGTTTGTCTGAGAGCAAACAATTTGAAATTTATATCAGAACATCTTGCTTTCAGCAACAATTCAGCATTGTCCTTTCCTTCAAACTTTTCGTCTTGCGAATTTAGCCAGATGAGACTATAAATGATGGCTTAAAGTTCCTTGCTATTGCATGTTTTGTCATTTAGATGATGCGATCCTAGTCCATTTCTCTACTCTTGGCAAGCCTAATCTGTTTAATTAGTAACAGAATGACGTTATTATGATAACAGTGCTCATTTTTGATAGTTTAATGGGAAAATGGGGTCACTATTGACTAATAATGAGATTGAACTTACGTCGCTAGGTAGGGCAACTCAAACTCTTGGTTAAACCTGTTAAACAAGCAAATGACACGTCAAATTTTTTTGACAAGTGGCAGAAGGTTGGCACTCCTTTCTATGAAGTCGGAACCAAATATGGTACGAGGGAAGTAGCAATATGCTTCTTTGAAAAAATGGGTCCGGATAACGGAAAAGTACCGAAGAAGTTTAGAAGAAGCTCCGCCCCTGAACTCTAAACCCCGCCCACTTTATAAACAATTCTTATAGAAAAATAGCGATTTTAACGGAATTTCGGAATTTCTATATGAATTGTTTATTAAGTGGGCGGGTTTTAGAGTTGAGGGGCAGAGCTTCTTCTAAACTTCTTCTCCGATTTTTATTTATCCATCCATCAAGTTAGAGGGGTGACTGTATTCAATTTCAATTTTTCCAATTCATTTTTCACCGGTAAATTAAACCGCTTTTATCTATGGGATTTTAGGGTATAATCGAAGAGAAGATTTTTTGTATGAAGATAAAAAAGGTTTTAAAATCTTGACTTCGACTAGCAAATTGGTGTTACTGGACACAGAAATGGCAGAAAATGCAGTCTAGACTAGTAGCATAGGAGAACTTCTTTACGGCACAGAGGAAAACTCCCATTTCACAAAAATGGTACTATGCAAGATGTTTACTGATGTTCGATATCTTATTATCTTGTTAAAAGGAAAAGCGAAAACGAATCCACGACTTCTTGATGTTACACTGTACTGGTAACTGCTAGGTTATATTTCAGAGAAAGAGAGAGAGAGAGAAAGAGAGAAAGAGAGAGAGAGAAGTGAGAGTCCAAAGTGAGCGGAAGAGAAGCTTATACCTCCGAGAACATTTTTACGGAGACATATAACTAGAGTTGTTTATTTTAGAGGTTTGGATTGTTGTCTACAAAGCGACCTTTTCTAACTATTAACTGCTACACTATTCAATGATCAAATTCAGAAGCGTTTTCACGGACTGTGCAATTTAATCACGGATAACATGATTTTGCCATTGTAACTGCATAAATGCTCTACAGTGACATTTCCAAGCGTTTGGAAAGCGCATGAGCAAGTCTGAAAAAAGATTTTGAAAGCTACTCGGCCTTGGCTTGAAGTAAATCGCTTGAGGCCCGAACAAATGCCTCTAACTTTCCAGTGAACGGTTCAAAAGGCAGACTCTGGCTGGGCTCAGGCAGCGTGCACCTTGGCAGTGACACTTCCCATTATACCCTTTGTTGTGACTGAATTGAAAAATTTAACGCTAACGACCAGGTGGAGAATTGTTAAATTGATCCTCTTTCATGGAAATTGTTTTTTAGAAAAAGGAAGAAAAGACGTCAGCTATTAAAACTGACGTTGGAAGGAACCTTTAAGTGAAATCTTGAACATCACATAAATAGTCTTTCATGAGTCTGTATAGCATTTATAAAAGAAAAATAGCTTTTGTACAAATTCAGATCACGTTTATCATATTTTCTAGCTATTAGATTGTCATAAAAGTACACCGTTTTTCTAAACAAATCAAATTGTTTTTGTGTTCTTAGCGGACTTGCGACCATTCAATAGAGTAAAACAAGCACCACATAACGCCAACAAAGACCCACCCAAGTCTTAACCCAGGTAAAGTCCAAAAACTAAATTCCGATTCACCCTAAATATGAGATTTCCTTCCAGAAAATATCTGCGGACCTCCAAGTGGACATTATAATTGACACACAGTAGACCGAAAAATGCAGTTGGTGGATCTTTTTTCGGTGCGCAAAGTCAGAAATTATCAAAGTTATTTTTTCAAGGCCTGCAGTACACAGTCACAAGTGAGAAGCTTGGGCGAAGTTTGCCATTTTTGGATCACCTTTTTTCTTCTATGCGCGAAGGTCAACTAAATGCATTTTTGAGGACTTTGTTTACTGTATAGTGAAGTTGGAGTGCGTAGGATTTTTTTTGCATAAATACAGGTGATGAAAAAATTTTAATCATAGGTTCAAATTTTATCCGAACTATTATTTAGACAGATTTTAGCCATACTGTAGAGCTTGCTTCGCTCATTAAAAATAGACCCTTTTCCTAAACAAATTAAATTGTTCTTATATTTCTAGCAGACTTGGGATATCATACAACAGATTAAAAACAGAAAAAAACCAGAGTACTTCGCTCTATCGAATGGTATCTTAACTCAGCTAGGGAACCAAAAGCGGCTTGATTTAGATAGAAAAGGCATTTACTTTCGGAACAACCTAATACTTTTCATTTTGCTACCTAACCCCTGCTCGAAAGGTAGCTTTTCGAGCTTTTCTACCTGCCAAAGGATTGAGTTTCGGTAAGCTAAAGTTATCCTAGCCACATCAAGTCCATTACTATATACAACCGTTGCGACCGATCACATGCAGATATAGGGAATCTAGGGACAAAGTTCACTGGTACGAACAACCGTAAGGCTTGTCAGAGTCGTAAAAAAGCGAAAGCGTCGAGTGTTCGCCAGCTCGATTGACAAAGGGCAATAAAAAATTGCAAACTTTGTGATTGTTATCTTCAGTAGTAAGGCGTGGTTTTCGCATACAATTGTATGTGGATAGTTCATGAATTTGGTTGAACTATTTGGAATGTTTGAGTCTTTGGTAAACTTCTCTTTTTTCTTTTCTTTTCATGTAATTCAAAAGTCAAGAGCTCTTTTTTTCAAAGCTGGTGTAACGAAATTAAGCTGGGCGGTTATTCGTTAGACTATGATTGGAACCGTAGCTGGACTTTTACCCAATAACGCCTACTTTCAACGCCCTTCCAAACCGGCATGTGTGGTAGTCAATTAAATCTCTTACTAAGCATTTATCAAGCAGTTACAACCAAACATAGAGCGTAAATGTATAGCGGCAGACAGCAATAATGGGCGGAATAAAGCATAGGAATGGATAGATAGGAAATGAGATAGGAGTTAAGTTATCAGATGAAGATGACCAAACAGGAGGGAGCTCTTGCAAACTTTACACCGATACAACCTCTAAGTAAAGAGAGCACATGTAAAAGAAAAGAGAATAATGGAGTAAACAGATTACGTATATAAGAGGTATTAAAATGAGTGGATGAAGGCTGAGCCGGCCGGAGCCGGCTCGCTTGTTGGTGGTGTCTCACTCTGGCCCTTGGGGGCGGGGCTTAGTTGCTTATATAGTTAGCGGGCGGGCGGAGCAAGAGGCAGGAACCAATAGCGCATTACCGTAGCCAGCGCTTTTCCTACACTGGGAAGAGTTGTTAAAGATGTGGAATCTTGCAAAAAATGCAAGGGAATTTTCCAGCGATGGAAATGCCCAAGCCAAATTTTGAAATGAAAAGAAATAGAAATAGCTTTCGCGTCTTTTCACCTTGGCAGCATCATTTCGAATGCACATAAATTTTTCAGATGTTCCCTCCAATGATGGACGATTTTCAAACAAATTCATGAGCCCATAAACTATGTCAAATACGTTCATTGAAAAGAAAAAGCTGGATAATGTCTTTGGAGAAAGAGGGAGTAGAATAAGCTGATTATACCTGTAACATTTGCGAATGTGGTAAAAGTGAGAAAAATAAAGGATATTGAGATTGAATGGGTTACAAAGTTTTGTTGAATTTTTTCAGAAACTCACTGATGCAAGCGTTTTTGACAAAATTTGTTAAGTATGTCGTAAACTTTCAAAGTTCAAACTAACTAATAAGATCACGTCAAACAAAATTCAAGATCCTAGAGAACTTTCAAAGTTCAAACTAATTAATAAGATCACGTCAAACAAAATTCAAAATCCTAGAAAGGCTTCCCTAGTGCAAAAAAATGCTGTTTTCGAAATTTCAACGCTTTGCGTGAGTCGTTTGAAAAATATTTTTCATCAATTTGCCAAGCCAAGCGATTTGAAGGCGCAAAGTTCGTTTAGAAGCTCACTTCCAATTTCCAAGAACACAAGTAGCAACCACTTGGTTGTGAAGCTGTAGAATGAAATGATGAAGTACCAGAATGGGAGGGTGTATTTACAGATAACTCGAGTATTATGATATGAAAAAATTGAGAGTTCATTCTCGCGTACTCTCTTTCTCACGTACTATACAATTGACTAAAAATATTTTTACATGTAGACCTTGAAAATCATCACTTTGTGTAGATAATTAATTTTTCCACCATTCGTTGGCGGAGAGACAGTATTCTGTAACTTTTTTGGGCCGAAACAAAAGCCACGATCTTAGTGATATTTAGAAATTTATTGGTGAGGAGTCATCACTCGAAAAGAACAAAAACTCTCAAATTTGCTATATTTCAAGAAGTACTTGAAATTCACGTATTTAGCGACTATAGAGTTCAATTGCTAATTATGTAATAGTCACACTTACAATATTTTGGGTTTTGAGACAAGTCTTGCAGCAAGAATTTCAAAAATTTGTTTATTACTGCTTAAGCAACCGTTTCAGTCTGTTCGTAATTTTTCTGAAATATATAATTTATTTTGTATTTTAACGCATATTAGAAATCTTGATCTGAACAAAATCAGGATTCAAAAAAAATTTTGAGAGTCTCGGGATCTTACGGAGGCGTCCGATCAGCACAAATTTATATTTGTAGAAAAGAACAGATCATAAAACTTAACCTAAAAATAAAATTGGAAGTTGCTATGAATTTTAGCATTTTGAACAATCGAGAACCAAAAGAACTATTTTGTTACTAGGTTGCTCGTTCTGTCCCATTTGTGATTTTTTTTATCTAAATTCTTATAACATTTTTCAAAAGCAACAATTTTGAACAAATTAAAGTTAAATTAAGCAAGATTATGGCTATCACAAGCACTGTATGCCATGTAAGGAAGGCAAGAGAGAAAAGGGAAAAATTTTTCGAATTCTGCTAGCTTTTCTTCAAAACCATCCAGTTTGTTAATACTTCCATATGAAGATGGGCAGACATATTTGGCTGTCATCATTAAATAGCCCATACTTCAGAGGTTCTTTTGCGGCTAGTGTTTACAAAGGAGTTTGATTTTTTCTCATTCTGTGTTACTTTCATTTCAAAATTCGTTCAAAAATGTTAAGACACTGTTTCAGTCTTTATCATATTTTGTCTAATGTGTGTAAATAACATATGTAGAACTTCAAAAAAATTCGCCACATTTGGAGGAACTTGGGGATTTTTGATTCCAATGCAAAACGAATAAATGCAACCTAATATCTGGACAAGGAAAAGATGAGATGCAGATCAAAGACTAATAAAACATTTTTGATCACCCAAACTAGAATGATCTTCAGACGGCACTGAGCAACTACGTAAATAAACGAAAGATCATCGGTTGCTAGGACATTCTATAAGCGAACGAATGCAACAACGGCTTTGCATAATAGCAGGTTACTTCGGCTCTGAGCTGACCTGTGGTCATATGACAGATCAGTGGCATATCGAGCCCCCCTCCCCCCTTCCCCTCCCCCTTCCGAGAATGGGTCTCGAAGTTGAAAGTTGAATTTGGAACTTCGGAAAAGTTTGAGAGTTATTTATATGAGATAATAGATGTGGAAAAGGCTTTTTATGTTTGAATAATTAGAATGTTTTCGAATTTTTTGAAAATGAAATTGAAAAAAAAATGAAAAAAAGCATCCTTGTGAGAATCTTTTAAGGTGTGTGGCGGTAGCCACGTCCCTTTCTTACAAGAAAAGGGTACTTGGTCGAAGTGGCCTTCCCATATGGAATGTGCACTATTTTATAGAGCGCTGATTCCAAATCTGCTTTCTTTATCTGCAAAGCGCTTCTGGAATGGGAGTTTTGTGAGTTTTTTGTGGTTAAAATTCAATGATAAGGCTAAGATAAAAATAGGTGTTGAACTCTTTCCTGCGCTTGAAATGAGTAATGACTGATATGAGTTTATTAGATTAAAGGTCTTTATTCGATGAAACGCCCTAGTAGTAATCATGGCCCCGTTGGAACTCACGGACTAAGATTCTGAATAATTTTGTTGTAGCGACGCTTTCAAATTTTTGCATCAAAAAATTTCCGTAAGTTCACTCCCAGAAGCGCTTTGCAGATAGCGAAAGGGGACTTAGAATCAGCGTTCCATGCTTTATGAAATAGTGTGCATCTCTTATGGAAAGGCCACTTCGACCAAGTATCCTTCCCTGGTTAGAACTTTGAGGTTAGGAACGCAATAATCATTTTTTTCTCGTGGCTCACGTCACACCCTAATTGGAAAAAGGAGTTTTTGCCCCCCCCCCCCCCTTTGAGCAGAATCTTGGACTTCCAGTTTAGAACGGTCCATAAATGTCGAAAAAATGTAGCGAATACTATGCGATTTCCACTCTATCGTATGTGTTTGTTGGAAGTATATGATTTGATATTGTGAATAGATAGATTCAGGGCCCGGCACGCGTTGGTTTAGAGGAATTTTGAAAACGATGTCCCCTATGACTCGGCAAAATTTTACGGAGTCCCCTTTGACGCTAAAATCGGTACGCCATTAATTGTAAGCCTTTATTCATTCTAGAAACGATACAAAAGCAAAAAAAGGCACGGTTGAGATAGTCAATGAGCAAATTAAGTGAGCTGAGAAAAATTGGAAGAGAAACTTAGGAAAATGAGGTGCGTGGGTATACGGTAGTTCACATTTCAGAAGACGAAGTGGATGTTAAGATGAAAGCCAAAGGCATACCTTCAAATCAGACTTATCAGTGTATTAGATCAGAATGAAGGAAAACTAGCATGATTCTGCAAGTAATTTTTGACCACCGAACCGTATGCTACCGTGTTTACAAAGAATCCGAATATGCAGAGTATGCATTATCAATGAGACTAAGGTAAGAAATTTTTTTTGGAATTTAGGTCAAAAGAGTTTGACATTACGACAATATTACGCTGGAAGTCGATCACGAATAACATACATATATTCTGCATGAAACGCTTCTCAGTGAATACGGTAGATACACGGTAACGGTAGCCAAGGATAGATACCTCGTACATGAAAGTAACATGTAGTAACATGCCAATTACGAGATGAAATCAATTCTTTACGCAGTTTTTGGTTTAGATACGATGGACATCTCCAATCTACTGTTTGAGTCATTGGGCTAGCTGCAGTAACTCTTTGAACAACTCTTTAAAAACTCGAGAAAAGAGAATGTAGTTTCTGGGACGAAGCTCGAAAAGTGCTTCTCCTAACTAGCGCAAGAATAAGAAAGGCTTGTGCAACAACTGTGATCTTGACTCAGTGCCGTAGAACTAAAGTAACAGCGCATAAAGGTACATTGTACCAGATAGATGACATTCTATTTTATCATGACACTCTATACAAATGGATGGCATTCTATTATGATCTTTTCATCATTTCCGCTTGACCAGAGTATCACATGCCTAACAAAAAGTTCTTGAATAATTAAAAATGCGGCGGCAAACATTCAACGGGTAGAAATAGACTTTCTGTTAAAATGAGGATACGAGTTTTAGTTTCAACGAGAACTATCACAGCAAACTAATGGTGGTCTAGAATGCATCCATGTAGAACGATTACATGATGGGATCGCGCCATACTCCTCACATGAAACACATGCGCGAACTATGTAGTGTACATACTGCAGTGAGCATACCAAAGAATCGAAATGGAAGCAAGGAACAAGGCAGAAAGGAGGAAAGAGCAAGGAAAGGTAAAAGCAGAGAAAGTATAGAAAAGAACTTCCTAATTTTTACATATGTTGTGTTTCATTTTACAAGTAGCATGAAAAAGAAAAAATCGCGCCTTCCTTCCATAGAGGTTGACCGTAGGTTTGAAGTCGAGTGAAATAAGTTTGTTTCCATGGGAGCTCAGTCCTGAAAACAATCTTTTATAAGTGTAGTCTTGAGAACTATTGCGCTTCTGAAGTCCGCTCATGAGCGTACGGCAGTGGCTGAGTCCATTAAATTCGAGAAATGGCACATTTTTCCTGAAAAGTTAAAAAATTAAGCAGAAACAAACAAGGAGAAAAATGAGAAGGATGAAGGAAGAGTGAGCACATGAGAGAACCACCGCATATAAAATAACTAGCTTGCTTATCCGGCTTCGCTCGGTCCTGTCAAAACACTGTAATAATGTCCCTGTACAGCCTTCTCCTGTGCCCACTTCTAACTTTATTTCCCGTTTCCTGTGTTGTTTTCGAAAGCATCATGCCCACTTACCCCCTGCGCCAACTCCCAGCCCCGTATCTCAAACTTTGCAAAAAAATAGATAAAATCGATAAAAGTAAACGATAATCTTGAAAACTAATATTGTATTCGGAATCCCCATGCTCGATTACCCCCCTCCCCCCCTCCCCCTGTGCCAACTCCCAGCTTCGTAGGTGAACTCTGGAAAAAAAATCGATAAAAATCGATAAAATTGATATGGGTCGATGACGAAAAGTAGCCTATGACACCTGCCGGGGCCGGAAGTGTATGTGTGTCAAGTTTGGTCCGGATCGGTTCAGAAATGGAATTTTCTATTCGGAACATACGTACACACATACAGACAGACATACAGACAAACAGACATTCAGCTTTATGTATAAGATGCAATCGTCTCCACTTCAAAGGACGCCATCAGGTCAGACATGTGATTGGAGCGCCATATCTATCAATGAGCTGATTTACATATTTTTGGCTCAAAAAAGAGAAGAGGAAATGGTTTGATTTGCTCTTTTCACTTTATGATAGATTTTTGAGCGTTCTAATAGTTCAAATCAAAAAGGGAACTCTCCGATATTTTTTGCCAACATATCCGAGAACGAGTACTCAGACACTTTTTGAAACTTTTTATATAATGTACTTTGGACCAATTTTATATACATTTAGCCCAAATTTGGGGTCATGAAGCTGTTTGTGCGTTGTAAACAAGCCATCTGTTTGCTTTGGTCTTGCATTTGAAATTCGCGCGCTTACGCAAGACACCTTCGCGTGAAACATGTCATGTTTGCTGTCATTAATAACTCTTGCTTTTAGTTATAATCTAGAGTCCAATAATCCAGTTGTCTAACCCAACCTGTCTTCGTTTTTGCGGGCTCCGCCCCGGACCCCGCGGAAACGAAGTCCCTTTGCTTTTAACTTCAAGAACGAAGTCCACTTTGATCCAAAACCAACTGTGCCGGGCAATGGATAGATCTCTAAACTTTTGCTTTTGTTTGGGTTTTTTATATTCTCGGAAAGGCGAATGTGATATGTGAAAAAATCAGTATTGTGCACTGCTGAATTTTCAAATTGTAAACATCTCTGATTTAACAATTTGAGAAAGTCTGCGACAATTCTTGCTACTTACTGAGAGTAGTGACTTTTCGAAACAGGATTTTTCATAAGCCTTGAGAGATATGACGCTGAGAAATTGAAATTACATAATTTTATTGATTACTGAGAGTAGAGTAACAATACTAATTTTTCATAAGCTTTAAAAGCTACAACTTGCCATAATATATTCAGAAACTTGAAGTTTATTTTTGCTATTCTGAAAAAGTACAATGTTTCAGTTAAAATGAAATTAGTCAGAAGTTCTTCCAGCTCCGGCTGAAAGCTCACGTGTCCAAGGAGGATAAAATGATGTGCTTTTATCAGCGATTGGGAGTGTCACACTTCAAGCGATTTCATTCGCAAAGCGATCTGGCAATATTCCAACTGTCCACAACTCACTGCAAGCACATTTCAAATACACAGAAGATAGGGCGTGATCAGCCGTGTAAGTTATATAGACTATGCATGTGCAGTCTAGTGTATCTGAAGACTTCTGGTGAATTACCAAATCGCGTTGCGACTGAAATCGCGTGAAGTATGCCCGGCCCTTAAAACTCAGCACTCATCCCATTTCTACAACCTATCAGTTTTTTCACCACTTAGAAATGAGTTCTGCTTTTTCTAGCTTTTCAGACTGATCACAGAACTAAAGATGGAAAATTTGTGCTCACTTTTATCAATAATTCTTCTCTTTTATTTATCTGTTAGGAAATGAAAGCGATGAGCAACTATACAAGGAGCGTGATAGATGGTGAGATATAGATTTGAATCAGATTCGATCAGAATTTTTCAAATTTCTCCACAACTCGGAGTACAAGTTAAATATATTCCGAGGTTATGCTACTTTTGCACAATTATTCAACGATACTAGGCAACCCTAATATCGTAAGTCACAGATTTCTGAACCACATCCGGAAAAAATTTTTTTTCGAAGTTGTTGCCACAAAACTCAGAAGAGAAAGGTCAACCCAAATCTTTCGACACTTTTTGCTAAATAATTCTATGTTAGGTTCAAAACTAACGGCAAAAGGTCATTATGTAAGGTCTCCCAATTACATGTCTCTTTTTACGTGTTTCCAAAATATTCGCATTTCTTTTAGCTTCTCTCCCTCAACGTTTGAAAAAATGCATGAGTTTGTCAAAGCTGAAAATTGTAAGCGCTGCTGGATTAAAATCACTGGAAACAGTCTTTAGTGTGGTTCAGTGAAGCAATGGCTTTTAACGCAGTAAATGATATTTGCTCAATTTATTCTCACTCTTTGATATCATGACGATCGCAACACTTGATTTCAATTGTTTGATTTTTGCTCCAATATTTTTCACAATGTCTCGTACGGGATCATGATCTTGGAATAGGTTCGGAAGTTCCGTGTGCTCATACAGAATTCGACATTTCTTAAACTACTTTTGTTGGGAAAAATAACGAAAAAATTTGGTGTAGTTTGTCTCCATCTATAAGAAGGCGGAGACCATGAATGCTAGCCATTTTAAAAGAAATTCTCAAGCTTATCAAGTCTGTTCAGCGTTATCAAGCGTCTTCACTGTTCCGCAAATTTTATAGCTGGGAATTTATTTATGAGCATGACTAATGCACGAATGCATGTCTTGAATAAATCTCCTTGCGTTACGACCCTCATTCGAAAGCACACAGAGCACAGGCTTCACTTGAGACAAACAGATAAAATCCATTTTATCTGCTAACAAGGGAACCACGTTCAATCGAGGTGGCCATTTCAACTAGGAAGTATACCATATTAAAGAGCATAAAACGCTGATTCCAAATGTGTTTTCTTTTTTTGCGGAACGTTTGAGGACGAGGAGTTATGAGCGTTTATTGGAACAAAAAGCTAATGATGAACTTAAGCTAAAAAGCTGCTAAAATCTTCCCAGCCCTTGAATAGAACAACCAAGAGTGATGCATCTTTCTATCAAAGTATTCACTGAATAGGTTGCTCTAATCATCACTGCTATTTTAAAGCGCTAGAAAAAACATTACGACAATTTTTGTCTTATTTGTGCATGTAATTTCTGCTCTGTGAAGCTTATAACTCCTCGTCCATAAATGTTTCGCAGATAAGGAAGGCAGATTTAGAGTCGGCGTTTTGCTCTCCAATATGGTATACATCTCATTTAGAACCACTCTAACTAAATACGGTTCCCCTGTATGCAGACGATACTCAAATCAGACAGAGTAGAAATTCAGAAATGTCCGCTGAATGCAGTCAAAAAGAAAATCAAACGCTTGAAATTAGAAACGCCGATCCACCCAACAGTGAATTGTAATGTATAGGGTCGGTGAGAATCGTTTTCCAGATCTAAGCTCAAGTCACTCGGAATAAGGATAGACAAACGCTCTATACGCTTCAATAGGTTGGTGGATATTTAGCTACCAGTACCCTTGCTTGAATCGCTCGGAACCTTTAGCGACAGCGGTCCGCACTGTTACTCATTTCATAGATTAGATGGTACACCTTGAGTGTAAAGACAAAGATAAATTAAAATAAAGATGAGCAGTAATCCATTTGAAATTTTTTCATGTTTTAGCCGTTATGCCTTCAGAGATATCTGATGATTGCTCGAATAATGTCCGAGTCTCCAACCCATATTTTCTGGATGCCTTCAATATTCATTTTTCCAAAGTTTCATTTCTAACTTTTGTAAGAGCTTCAATTACTATGGAAAGAGCAGGCAGAATGTAAGACAATGAAATTTCGAGCTTCCGACTGGCTTGCAAGCATTCAAAAAGCCTCTGCGAGTTAGATAAAAAGACTTGATTTGTGTAGTCGTCCTTACCCCTCTAGTCGCTCAGTGGACGAATTTGAATTCGAACAGGAGCAGGCCGGTCGCGTGAGAGCACGGCACCTGAACCCTCAATCCAGTTTTGCGCACGTTTTTCCTACCTTTTTCATTGTTTGTCGATCTTTGTGCATAAGTACGTTGAAACTGACTATTTTGTTGTTGTCTTCGTACTGCTATACGTTACTTCAAGTCTGAACATAGGTAAGCTTAGAGAAACGATACAGATGGGAAATCTCTGCTTTAGGTCTTTTTTTTTGTAAGTAACATGTGCAGACTATTGATAATGTCACAAAAATTTGCCATCTGCATCATTTTTGAAAGCCTAAATAGAACACCGAACAAATGAGCATAATGCGCGAAAAACACTCAACAATAACAAGACGCTAATTTTGAATGGCAACATTTCCATAATAGTAAATTAGCAAGCAAGGAAAAAGAAAAAGAAACATGCGCAATTTTGAACTGAGGGTTCAGGGCCCGTAGTAATCTACCCTACCAGGTGGCATCAAAGATGCCGGCAAGTTCGCGAACCTCGCGGCATGTTCGTGTTTTGGGCGCAAGCTAAATCTTGCTTTAGAATTCTCGCTTTTTATTAAGTTCTCTCCTGTTTTGTAATTCTCGAAATTGACGTATTATTCGCCTTGATCGTTCGTAGATTTTGATAATTTCAAAAACCCGTACTCCGCTGTCATATGCACGTCAAATTTTGATAACGCAGGCAACCGCAAAACTCCAACATCAAGCGCGTTCGAACCTGCATGCGTCAACTTTGAGCGCCGCAGCACTAACCATTCAACCACACGGTCACTTTTTGACTGTGTGCGACAGCAATGACAAAAACGCACAGAATTGTCGCGCCTGTGAGAGCGCAGGATCAATACATTGCGTGATAGACATTGACCTGAAAGAACAGCTGATTGATAAGACAAGAGGCAGGCGAAAGCGTTGCAAACAAGATTTAAAGGAATTGCAAGAAGAAGATGGCGCTCATTTTGGTTATATGATTTAACCATTTGTTTTTCCTACAGATATATCAAGAATATGAACAAGGAAAAACCCATATAATGGTAGAAATCATGGTTTTTTGATAGAAAATGAATTTTTCTGATCCTTCTGCCTGACGTAAATTGTGTGATATTGCCACGCAACGCAATTTCACAGACGCCGTCCGCAAAGATGCCGGCATCTGGACGTGGTAGGGGCACGTCCACATGCCGGCAGGTCGCACTCCACAAACTACGCACTATTTCCTGCACTCTCTGACCTGCCGGCAGGCTGCAAGCTAGATGGCATCTCAAATTTCGACAAAAATAGATCGTGAACCTGCCGGCAGGTTCACAATTCGGGCCAAATAAATGGCAAACGAGGACATTTTTTTGATTTCCTTTCAATTTCCATACGATTTCGACAGCAAAACTGGACCGTAACACAAAAAAATAGATGATCAGCCTGGTTTAGGGAACCCCGGAGGCAGTTTGAGGTTTTAAGAACCTCAAGTCCACATCAGGGCGATTTCAGGGCATGAGATGCCGGCGGGCAGGGTGGATTACTACGGGCCCAGGTGCCGCGCTTTGACGCGACGTCCTGGTCCAGTTCGGATTCGGACTCGTCCACTGAGCGACTAGTGGGATGAGAACGACTACAGGATGAGTACTACAGGGTGTCCAAAAAGCTTCCAGATTCGTTGACTTTCTTTAAAACTAATTTTCCAATGTAGTAACTTTACTTTGTTGGCATTTCTCTTTTAGTCAAAGTCTGCATACAAATTCCTCGTTTAATTGTTGATAATTCCTCAAAAATCATACCGTATGCATTGATCAATATCGAGATATTTTTTAAATCAAACAGTACTACGATTTTGAAGCAAGCCATTGGAAACATACCCACTGTTCAAACATATATATGTACATAGTTATTTGCCTTCGATGCTCTTGCGGAACTGGAGTTGCAAGCTGTGGAGCTAGATTCACTCTGCATGCCGCAGAATCAATCACCAATTCTTTATCACTTGGAAACAAGACAAAGATACTTGAAGTAGTGCTCTCCATTAGGAAGAAAGAGTTTTCTGTAAAACCCGAGGAAGCTGAAAACTCCAGTACCAAGTTAATCTAAACCATTGATTCTAGTAATCCTAGCTCACTCGGGTATTATTTTGAAGTAGTCTCAAGAAGCTGTTTGCTACATCTTGACACTTTTGCTAAATTTCGCAGACATACTTCTCGTATTGGAATTCGTACTTGCAGTCGCCGGATCAAATGCCATTGACTTTGTGATCACTCGTGGTAAGCAAGGCTTGCTCTACTTTGCATCAAATCTTGGACTCAAAGCGCGTTCGGAAGACGTGAGACAATTTTGACGTCAACTATAGTTCGTTTGAAAAATCGTGACGATGGATTTTGCTGCGGACTTTGCGGCCACAGAAGCATAAAACGTTCATACAAGAAGGCATCACCTCAACGTTTAGCTCAGTCACTTCCAGTATCTGAATGTTATTACGTAAGCAAAAAAAACCATTCAGCTAAATTGAAAACCAAGAAAACGCGATTTCCGGAGGTGGCGCGCGTGTCGCGAGCGGTCGCGCCATCGTCACGCGTTTTCAAATGCCCTATACCTGTCTGCCACGTGCAAGCGTTTCGCACATGTAAGGGGCTATGTGAAGGCAAAAAGGAGGCTTTTGAGATCCGAATGTACCTTGTTCTTTTGTATTTCTTGTATTTCTGTAATCAATATGTCAAATAAGCTCCATATTCAAACTCCGGATAAATTTGAATTTTTGAACTCTGTCACTTGGAAGGACTGCTATACTTTTTCGGAAGATCTCAATTTTGATCGGTAACCAAACTTAGGTCGCACACGATAAACATCGTTTTTTATGAACATTGTTACTCTTGGAGATTAAGCATATTAAAGTTAGGTTGTAGGGGACGTCGTTTGCCTTGCCACATCTATCTCGCTCCACAGTTGCACAAATCTCTATCAGAACTCTGTATTCATGAACATCGATGACACAATGTTCATACACAACAATGACAAATCCATCACACTTTAACAGAGAGCCATCATTAGTGCGTCCAACATAAGAGCGGCACTTGCCAATGAAAAGAAGATAGCTAGGTTTGAAACGAACGACAGTTCATAAAGGATGAACAAAATCGGTGTAAATCAGTGAAACGATGTAGCTTCGGCGGCTTCTGTATATGAGCCACGTCCCATCTGGACCGCAGTGGCGTACCGCTTGCAGCGTCCGCCTCTGCCTGCGGTCCAGACTGAAGGCCAGTGAACTATTTTGACAAGCATATCGGAGAATTCGCATCGGCATATGAGCCGCGTCCCCATCAGTGGCTGTGGCGTCGCGTGCGCCACACACTCGCGTAGTCTGAAGAAACCCATTACTTCACTAGAATATATGTAGAATGGATTCATCTTACGATCCAGAAGCCATATCCTCAGATAATCGCCGGAGCAGGCGGTCCGCAAACTCGCGCTTTTCGCAAGCTGCAGCAGAATTTTGGAGCGTGGCCAAGCTTCAGCGGGCGGCATTTCCTTTACGGTCGCATATTTTGCCAGCGGGCAGCAATCCAGCATTTTCTGCAAGCGCTCGGCAGATAATTTCTTTCAGCGAGCGCTGGCCAAATTTTCAGCACGCGCTCGGACTCTTTTTACGCAGTTACAGGCGTACGCCGAGCAAAGGTGAGACTCTATGTGGCAGAGGTGTCATCGATGGTTCAGTTACCCGAGTTTGGGGTACCTTCTCTCAACGGAAGTACCCTGAGCAGTGCGGTCCTTCACAAAAAAACCGTGCGACCCCCAATAATTTTGCATATTCCCGCGGAAAGTCCGCGAGAATGCGGCCATTGGGCCGCAACCTATCCATAGAAACGAGCGTTCATCTGAAAATTGGTCAAAATTATCCAAATCTCTGCAAGTGGACCGCAAAAAATCAGTGGACTATTTTTCCGGTGCCCGCTGCTCAAAATTTGCACGGGATTGCAAAAAGTCAGTCATCTTTTTCGGTACCCCTCTCTGCCGGCGATTGCTTAAGTTATTATAAATCACGACTCCCTCTTTCCATACTGGGAGATTTGTGAAATCTGATTTTCATCACGAAGCGTACACAACTGCGCACTTCGCGGTGCAATTAAACCAGTTACTCTGAAAAAGAGGCACTAATGACAGCTCATATCACGCTTTATAAAAGTGTTTGCGACAGTTTGAGTTGTAATCGCTACTTGCACTAACATTTTCAATTCAACGACCAGTGCGGGCAATAGTCTAAAGGACGCTTGTTACACCAGTCTTTGGAAGCACTTTCATTCCACCAGCTTTCCATGCCATGCCTTATTTACTGAGCTTCAAGTCATCGGTTTTCCATCTCTTTGTACAAACAAAGGCCCGTATGCACGTACATCCCCGCTGGGGACGGGAGGGGATCTGAGAGGGGATGGTCATATCTCGCTATTCTAGGTATCTTTTTTCTTCCTCTGTATCTTGCTTATAAGCTCTCATACCCTTATACCTGCGCATAACGATGCGTGACTGCCATACAAAATTGGTTTTTGCCGTTTTGTGTAACCCACTGGTGATCCCCTGGAGATCGCAGGTTATCGAAATTTTCGATGAACCACACTGCTTGCGAGCTAGGAATTATCGAAACTTCACAATCTTCAGATTTCATTCCTCCTGTCGGAAGCATGCCTAGCAGTGCCGTAGTATATCCTCAGTACAAGTTTGCAGCGTTTTCATTGATTTCTCAGGAAGATATATCACTCTGAAAATGAGAGGTGATCCCTTGGGGATCACCAGGGATCACACAAAATGGCAAAAACCAATCTTGTATGGCAGTAACCTGGCATCGCTTTTGCGTAGGTATACGGGTATGAGAACCTTTAAGCAAAATAGAGAAGGAAGAAGAAAAGTACCTAGAGTAGCAAGATATGACGCATTCCCTCTCAAATCACCTCCCCTCCCCAACGGGATGTACGTGCATACGGATCAAAGACTTTATTCCATGTGCAAAAAAAGCAGTCAATTTCTTCCAGCAGTCTGTTTCATAAAACTATGATAGTGCGTCCTCAAATTTTGCTATTTCTTCTCCGCTCCACTGCATTATCATACTTCGTGTTAGATCAACATGAGTTGCTTGTTGTAAGTGATTGGTTTTGGAGTACGCCAAACAACGCTTTTGATACCTTAATGAAAAGTCACTTTGTTCAAAAATCCTCTTTAATTTGAATCACGGCTGAGCAAGAGGCGAGACGACCGCCGGGTACGACCCCCTTCCCCTCCTCCAAAGTTACCGTTTGCCTTGGCTAATAACAGAGGGGCTATCGCATAGTAAGTATCATATTCGTAATTCGTATGTCAATAAGCCCTGTGGACCATGCTAGCGAATTTTGGGGCTCCTCAACGTTGGGCCATTCAAGTGAAAGGATCATTTTCAAACATGATCAACTTTAATAAGTTCCACGTTCGCTCTTCTCTAAACCTGGGCATTCTGTTTTGATAATTTTGTGTGTTAGTATGCCGGACCTAGGTTTATACGGTGGTATCTTTATTCAACCTTACGTTTCGACAGTCGTCTTCTTCGGAGGTCTGAAGTAGATTGCAGTTTGAATCTGGGAAACAACACCGCTAAACGCCATCACGAAACATCAGCGAGTCTAGACCTCGGCTCGCGCGCAACTTACTGAAACACACGACGGTGTAGAAGCTGACCTCTGAACCACCGCGGTGTTAGTGAGGAAGTCAGTAGCCGCATAAAGGAAATGGACGACACTGAGAGCTGCTCAGAGGATCGATCTTTATATATGCGCAGGCTGTAACTCACATATTGACAGATACGGCAAGAGTTCGGTCGCTATCGATAAGGAGGAGGTACCTTATTGTCGTTGTTATTCGAGTGACTATTATTGCTGACAAACTTCAAGGCCTTATAAACAGCGAAAGGTTGCAGCATGTAGCCATTGTCTAGCGCAATTTGTGAAGCCAGTAATCTGGATTCAAAACGTTCTTGTGCACCCGTACATCCATTCGCGGCAGTTCGGAACATGTTGCGAACAACACTAGTTTTACTGCTTTCGGATGCGCTGAGTTGGCGTGAAGTATGATGTTTTTGGAACTTTCCTTCCTGTACCATTTTATACGAAAACACTGTTATCAACCAGCTGTATCTGCGTATTCAGGAAGGGAAGCCACCCGTTGTTCGAAGTTTCTCGTGTAAGCTTGATATACTGTGACTGCTGTAGGATTCTAAAGCATTCGTCCATTTCTGAACTGTGTCGAGGTTATAACACAGCAGTCATCGATGTAACGACAGTACATCAATGGTAAGCGTGCCAATACTGGTTCCTGGTTACCGCCGAAACGTAAGGTCGAATAAAGATACCACCGTACAAACCTGGGTCCGGCATATAACGGCATACTAACACAAAATGATCAACTTTATTTCAAAAGTAAATTAACAACCTTTATCTGTACACAATATAAAGCACTACTCCTTATCAATCAACCTCAAGAATCACTCTTCAAATGACTATTAAACATTGGAATGAGCCAATCAAAATCTCATTCGTCCAATTTTTTTCTCCTAGTATTTGTGCTTTAACCAATTATTACTGCGGTTAAAGAAGACGAATGAGGTTCAAATCACTTCTATGAGAACTAGGAGGTTTTAGTATCGAATGTATGAACAACAATCGTTAAAATTTTCTTGAAGGTAATTAGTGGAGTGTGGAACCGTACCAGGAAAGCTGTCGCTGCCACACCCCAATAACTTAACTTTAAAGCATACAAATGTCCATATTTTTTTATATCGTTGCCACTGCTAAACTTTTTCTCCAAATAGTAGTAATTTCGGTACTTTTCCGTTATCCGGACCCATTTCTTCAAAAAAGGATATTGCTTCTTTCCTCATACCATATTCGGTTCCCTCTCCACAGGAAGGAGTGTCAACCTTTTGCCACGTGTCAAAATTTGACATGTCATCCTACATGTTTAACAGGTTACACCAAGAGTTTGAGTTCCCTTACCTAGCGACGTAAGTTTGATCTGCTTTTGTCAATAGTGGGCCATTAACGATTGAACAGTATCAAAATGAACATTGCTATCATAATAACATCATCCTGTTATCAATGAACCTGCCCAGAATATAGAAGTGCGCTAGGAGTCCATCACTTAGGCGGCGAAACCTGAAGCAGCGTGGTACTTCAAGCAATCATTTATAGTCTTTCCTGGCCAAAATGTCATGGCGAAATGTTTGAAGGGAAAGTCGCTTCTGAATCATTGTTGAAAACAATCAAGTTGCTCTAATATAAACTAGATTGCTTTGCTTTTATGGAAAACAATAAAGACAGCTTTGAGGTGGTCACAAATGCTCTTTTACCTCACCGAAAATGATTTCGAAAAAAAAAACATGTCAAAATGGAAGAAAATGTGTCAATTTTTTCCTATCACATGGCAGGGAGGCAGCTCTCGTGGAATCTATGAGAAATTGTTTTTACAGTAAAGAACGTATTTTATGAGAGGCTTTTGAGAAAATGGGTCCGGATAACGGAAAAGTACCGGAATTTTATCTAGGATCGTTTCTTTTAGAAAAGATACAATCTTTTCTCGCCAATCAAAGGGAAAGTATTGGGAATGTACTGAGTTACGGTAGCATGCTTAGGCCCGTATGCAT
The DNA here is from genome assembly GCA_958299035.1 of Cylicocyclus nassatus. Lineage (NCBI taxonomy): Eukaryota > Metazoa > Nematoda > Chromadorea > Rhabditida > Strongylidae > Cylicocyclus > Cylicocyclus nassatus. The sequence continues at coordinate 11,298,068 of CATQJL010000001.1, read as the reverse complement.
GTATTCACGCCCCCGCGTGGAGAGGGGGTCTGAGAGGAGACGCGTCATATTTCTCTACTCTAAATATCTTCTTCTTTCTTTATTTGGCTTATAGAGGCTCTCATATCTTTATAGTTGCGCAAATATAATACCGAGTCACTGCCATACAAGATTAGATTCTCATTTTTATACCCATTTATCTTCATGAAAACTCAGCGCTAATGCTTTGAAAGTGCATTGAGGATATACTACGGCGCTGCTAAGAAAGAAATGGTCAGAACTCAACCCAGCCATACCAAACATGCTATACATCATTGAACTTCGAAACACTGATCACAAATATATGTTTATTATCTGCCAAGCGACTACCTGGGATGAGCTCTGAGCATTTGATTGCGCGATCTGTCAAGTATTCTGTAGCGCATGTTTCACGCAATAGGTTACAAAAACACTAATTTATGTTTTTGGTAAATGTGCTTCTTCCTTGTAATTGAAATAACCATAGCCACTGTAAGTTCGCGCCATCAGGCTGTATGCGCCGAGTAGCGGTCGAACGTGCTCCACCTCAGACAATCGCCGGGGGCAGGCGGTCCGCAAACTCGCGCTTTTCTGCGGGCGCTCAGCAGAATTTTGGGGCGTGGCCAAACCTTCAGCGGGCGGCACTTCCTTTACTGTCTAATGTTTTGCCAGCGGGGAGCAACACAGAATTTTCTGCAGGCGCTCGTCAAATAATCTCTTTCAGCGAGCGCTGGTCAAATTTTTGGCACTCGGACGGTTTTTAAGCAGTTTCGGGTGTAGGCCGAGCAAAGGTGAGTCTCTACATGGCAGAGGAGTCATCGATGGTTTAATTACTCAAGTTTGAGATACTTTTTCTCAGTGGAAAGTACCTGGGGGCTGCGCGGTCCTCCATAAAGGACCGTGCGGCCCCCGAAAATTTTGCATATTCCCGCGGGCTTTCCGTGAGTGCGGCCACTGCACCGCAGCTAATCTGCAAGGAAACCGCAATTGTTCTTCAAGCATTCGTTCAAGATTTCGCTAAAATTCTTCCAAATATCTGCAAGCGGACCGCAAGAAATCAGCGAACTATCTTCCCGGTGCCCGCTTGCCCAAAAATGGCATGGCCGCCTGCCCCCGGCGATTATCAGAGATGGTACGCATTTTGCTTTGGCGATTTTGCATTTAGAGCAATCAGTTTGCGGCTTGTATAGTAGGTTATTTCCTCAATTTTTTTGAACGAATCCGATTCTTGTTACGAATCCCTTCCCTTACCCCCAGTACGACTCCCCAGGTTGGGCGCCGCTGAGGAAGCGGTATGCGGTAGTGTAACCTACTTTCAGGTATACAAGCCTTCATCAGTTTTACTTGCTTATGTGCTCAGATATGCCCAGACCCTGCCTACAACGGCAATCTTTAATGTCAAATTGGGGCCCGCAGAGGGCATTGAAAACGCCGAATTTATTAGGTTGGCTCGAAAGTTCTGGGACATTTTCGAACTAGATCTGCTATTTCTCGAAACCTAACGTATGTATATCAGTTAGAGGTACTATTCGATAGAGCAAAGCAAGCTCTACAAGAAAGTGTGCAAAAACTCGCACCAGCTCCGACTCACCGTAAGTTCGCACCCAAAATCTGAGTCGTACTGGAATACAAAAAATCGCTAAAAATTTATATCTTCGTTCAGACAAATCCTGCGGATCTCCAACTTGCTCACAAAAATTGTACACCACATCAGACACTCATGTGCATCGTATCTGTATTTCTTCCTCAACTAGAAATCAAGAAAACGAAAATTTTCATGTTTATATAAAAACGAAGCTGTGCTGTTTTCACCCATGTAATTGAATGGTACAAGTCCTTGGAAGTATAACCCTAAATTTTCAGCTTTGTAGAGGCCCTAGTTCGCGAAAATTACCGAATCCAGCTCTCCTCACTCGGGCGTTCCATGCTGAAATCAGTTTTTTTTTCGACAATTAGGGCCTACGAAAAGCTGAAAATTTTCGGTTATACTTCTAAGGGCTTGTTCTATTTAGTTACATGGGTGAAAACAGCACAGCTTCGTTTTTATATAAGCATAAAAATTTTCGTTTTCTCGATTTCTAGATGAGGAAAAAATGCGGATCCGGTGCATATAAGTGTCTGATGTGGTGTACAATTTTTGTGAGCAATTTGGAGATCCGCAGGGTTTGTCTGAACGAAGATATGAATTTTTCGCGATTTTTTGTATTCCAGTACGACTCAGATTTTGGGTGCAAACTTACGGTGAGTCGGAGCTGGTGCGAGTTTTTGCACACTATCTTGTAGAGCTTGCTTTGCTCTAGTGAATGGTACCTCTAACTGATGTACATGGGTTAGGTTTCGAGAAATAGCAGATCTAGTTCGAAAATGTCCCAGAACTTTCGAACCAACCTAATATTTTTTGATTTTGTTTATGCGCAATGCGGGAATTTAACTGTGCTCTAGAATTGGTAAACGGCGTGATCACAAGAAATAGCCAATATTAAGCAACGGAATGTAGGAGTAGTGTACAAAACATTGTGAAAAAACCACGATTGAATCAGAAGAATAACCAGCTTTTTTTGAACTTAGGCCATGGGCCACCTAGTGAGTATCTGCTTCCAGCAGTAGAGGGGACCTGCCCTATAAGTCGATATTCTTCCCTATGCCACAACATTGGGAGGCTGCCTAGTTCTGAAATTGCAATGCTGCTTTCGGTCTAATCAGACCATGGTACCTGATTTTTGACCCAGAAAAAATAGACTATAATTCTATTCTCTCCTCACTTGATTTTTGAATTTTCAAACCTTTTTCTGTATTCAAACTTTCTATGGTTTTTGCCCGCAAAATTTATTCCAGTTTCCCACTACGCCTACTTAGGGCGCATTTGGTTCCGTATTTTGCTTCATTTTTTAAAGTTTTTTCTTAGTTCGTTTTCTTTCTCTCATGTTTTTTCCCTGAATGAACGGGACTTTGTTCACAAAACTAGAGCAATTTGCGCCGAGCCCTGTACATCAAGTCTAAGTATGCCAACATATGGTTGATTTGAGACCTGACCAAGAATTGCGCAGTATATGATGGTTAAACATATAGGGTGTATGATTAAGTGTGGTTTATCGTTTACATCGGTTTTTCAATATATTTAACGGGCATGAAGAGATGTTTGAACTACCCTGCCAAAAAAGCAAAAGAAGTTGAGACAAGCGGAAATAAACATCAACTTGAAGGAAAACGGGATAAATATGCTTTTTATATTATGTACGTTAAAGTTTTGTTTGCATGGAGGCATTATCAGTCGTAAGCATGAAGTGCAATTAGAATTATATGCATTGCTCTATTGCAGACTGACCTTTGAGGGATTCTCAGTTAGTGTTGGCGTCTCGGCCATTCCGGTTCAGAATGGGCGCTAGCCTGACAAACGCAGTAGTCATAAAGAAGATGGCTACGCCCAATTCATTTCTCCTGATCGTCAATAAGAGTTTTGTATTGGGAAGGTTTGAGCATATGCCCTTTGTTCCAGCCATCGGTGCCGTGATTGTCATTGATTACAGGTGGGTCACCTTCAGTGCCTTTTGTGTTTCTTTTAGTATGACTTGTGCTGGTATAAAGGCTGCTTCGTTCAGCTAAATGCAACAAAAACTTCACTTTATACTGAAGACTTGGTACCGTTAGCATATTTGGCATACATATCTGAACGCAGCCTAAACGGCGACGACGACGATGTACGCTGTTTACGCTGGGCATGCTTGTACGAGCACAACATATAAGCGTCGCCACTTTATTTTTTCGAGACTACATATAAAACAGCCTAGCCCGCTGCACGTTATGAGCGCTAGGAGCGTGCTGGATGCACGCGGCGCAATTGCTCATAAAAATCTGCAGAATCAAAGCTAGTCTAGTCATTCTGTTCAATTTGATAGCAGATGGATGTTGGCATGTGATTCATGTTATTCATGCTGTTGTAATCATAAAAAGCAGTTTTAGTAACAGCGTAAAAGATATTTATGCTGTTGCTTTTATAAGCAGTTTCAGTAACAGCGTAAAAAGAAAATGCCTGGAAAAACAAACTGATACACTCCAATACACTTTGCTATTAATTTAACAAAACCTTGACAGTTTTGTTAAATCGATTCATTATACTCAGCACAGCCCACAAAGCGCCACTGCCCAGAGTGATAATTGTATCTTATTTTTAGGTTCCTTAGAGATGCTTCGGTCAGCCATTTATGTAAAAGTGCGAAAATAACGCGATAGCATTTCTTGATATTTTTATGACTACGAAACGCAACTTTGGCATTTTCAAGTGAAATCTCCTCAAAGATAGAAGCCAATGTTCAGAACTCCCTTTGAGCAGTATTTCTCACATGATAAGAAGCGATGAGCGTTCAAAAAACAGTAAATGTTCAAATTCCTTGTCCTTTATTTCGTTTATGTAATGTCAATTTCGCTCAAAACATTTAAGTGATTTAGAGTTTGCTCGGATGTCAGGAATATCATCATTGTTGTGAGATGGAAAGCATACACTGGAGATTTGCCAATGTCTTTTCGTCTACTTAGCAGATCTAAAGAGGAAGCCAAGGTTGGAAATGCATTATAGTATTACCTAGACATGTTTCTAAAATAATTTTTGATGCTTCCACTACGAACAGATTTGTGTACTTCCATCCGCCAGATGATCACTTCCGGGCGCAAATTCATATAGCGGTGTTCATAGGGCCTTTGAAGATGGATAGGATTAGAAACGTAAGACCGTGGTTGGACATAAAAAAGAACACGAAGTAAACCTGTTCGGCACAAAGCATTCAATAATACTGATGTCCGGATTCAAAGGTGGAACTGAAGTGTTTGTAAAAATTACGTAAAACCGTCTCTCTATTGAACTCCTATTTCTCTTTGAAACTGAGCATTTTATGATGATTGATGATTGATGTATTTAATAGTTGTTCTACCCACCAGATTGATACGGTGAAACTTTATTGAACTAACGTTTCGACAAGTCGTCTTCTTCTGGGGTCGTCGATCCACCTTGATGAAGATGTTGATAGCCCGAAGGAAGTAGCGGACAGTAGCCGCAGAGATTGCCTCCATTTAGTTTTGGGCCAGCTTTTACACTTGTGGCTGTGTCCGCTACAAAACGATCCCATATTCAAACCCGGCAGTATTCAATGATATCATAGGAGTCGTTGAGGACGAAAATGGCGTTTTGGAAAAGAAGTATATAGGTAAATTTTTCTTGACTTCACAATAAAGCTCTTTTTACTGCAGCTTTGAGCTCAATTCCGTTTGTTTTTTTTTTGCTAACTTAAGGTAATTTTTGCTAATTTAAGCTAAGTTAATGTTTTTTCTTCCCAGCATGAGCTGCCAAAATCTTTATAACTTTAGTTGAAGCATCCTTTTGTTGATCGCGGACTGAATATGTAATTACAGGGAAGCTGCATGCTACAGTCAAACTAAGTATTGTGAGTACTGGTCATAAATGGGAGCTTTGTTGTGTAAACGACTATTTGCAGCAATCGACTGACGTCAGTTTCATGTAAATGCATCGCTGAGTGCTTTGTTTTATTTCGCAATGTTAGACTTTCCAGCTTCAAGAGAATTGCAGCCGCGGTATAGTGGGAGCAGTAAATCAGAAGAGTAAACTTAGCTACATCACATCTCGTGAATTTCCTCACGATGTTCGTTTTAATAGTGGCAACGTGTAAGTAACAAGTCGAATTGCACTGTTCAAAACAGAAACAATGAATTTCAGTGATGCTGATTGCGTGAAAGATCTGTTAGGTCGGGAAGTGACATTTGTTGCGCGCCAACGAAATTCTCATATTTATCATGTGACGGGATCAGTTAAACCACTAACAAGAAGCATAATTCCCATCATACACAATGAATTCTTCTCAGTAAGTTGTGGAATTACTTTATCAGGTCTGAATAACTCGTTTAATTGGAAATGATTTCTCCTCTTATGAATTTGCTTTTTCTCGCTTTTTTGTCGCTTTTCTTGATTCTTCCTCAGCACACAGATTATATTGTACGTGCTGTCCACTTCACTTTTCTTGCATTACTGTGAGCAGTGAACGCTCTATGCTCTTGAAATTTACGTTCTAAGTCGTTTTCGCTCCCATACTGCGGTCACTTACCCTACTACATTTGTAATCTTTTCGACATACTTCAGCAACCACGAAACAAGATAGCTGCGAAGTAACTATCACTAGCCAACCAAGAAATTGTATATGTTGCTTTCTTTGAACAATTTGCCTCCAAACAAACGCATGGAGTTTCAGTGGCCAGAATTTGCAACCGCATAACTATTTATAAGGTCGGTAGGGCAGAAAATGTTTGTACAACAGCTGTACGGATCTTGTTGTTTAATGATTGAACCAGCGCGTCAAAAATTCGGGTCATCTCCTAATAGATAACGGTCTTACCTGCACAATGCAGATAGCGGGCTTTGGTAGAAATGTAGAGAAGCTTTTTTTATTAAAACCTGGGACAAAGAAATTTGCTTTACTTACAATATTCCGCGACAGCATAAATTGTAATTCCGGACTGCATCATGAGGATTATTCACGGCACATTAACAGAACGAGATGGAGAGACATCTCATTTGTAAGTCGCGATAGCCAAATTGGATTCCGAGTTGTGCAAAGTTCATGTTTGGGATACCAGGCAGCCCCTATGATATCGAGCAACTGATTTCGAGAGAAAAAGGCAAGGTCGAGCACGCTTTCATAGCAGAGGGGATCAAAGAGATGGGTGGGAATGGCCGACGTATGCTGAAGGACGAATTGCTTGCCTTTTTGAATGAAGATGACATTAATGAACCTATTGACAATGAGAAATATCTAGGTCACCTAGTCAGCAAAGCATACACTGAGGAGCCCAGGGAAGGGAGAACGAAGTTGATGAATACGAACAAGTAAAAACGAAACAGAAAGAGTGCACAGTTTTGAAAGATCGATGAACTGGACCGATTCAGGCAGTACCTGGATCGGACTCGTACCTCTTCGGAGAGAGGGCAAAGAACGATAGAACAAGTACGCAGAGAATACTTATGCCCGGTGCCTGCTTTGTCCAAGAAGATGCCAAACCAAACCAAGACCCTTTTAATCTGGAAATGAGAGGCACACTTGCCGCCGAATTGATGCTTTGCTTTGACTTAGGTAACAAGTCAAACGCAACGTCTCCTATTAGAAGGAAATTGCGTGATGATGTATAAACGACGCAAAGGAGCGGTACATTAGCCGGCGACAAATCACTAGTCTTGAAGGGCATAATTTCAAAGAAGATCATGTCGAGGCGTGAGTGTCGGACCTCCATGCAGTCAAAAGAAAGGACCCCATTTATTCAGTTGTAATTATGATAGCTGAATAAGGACATATTTGTTCTGTTGATGTTGCGAACAACTGCGATGATAGGCACGGAAGGGTGAATCCTTTCCTATAACTGGAATCATCGCGGTGCTCATTTACGTTACCGCTGAGGATCATTTGATGTCTAGACTTGTTTGTTGATAAACATCTGAAGTTGAAAAGATACCATGCGGAAGTGATCGGCCAGAGAAGTAAGTAAGTAATGCGAACACTAATCATTTTCATTTCTTAGCTTTAACGTGACTATACAAGTCTATAGCCAAAATTGTCGTTAGATCACTTAACAGTGACGTGGCATATACACAACAAACACCTATGACGTATAAATAATATAAATAAATAATATGATATATAAATATAAATATATAAATCTTATCAATACACAACTTTTATTCAATTCCTAGATTTACCTTACAATCTGAACAATTCTTAATTTGCAGCTGGTGGTGAAAGTGGAGCACATAGGCTGTAAGGACGAACATGGGGTCGGCATTGTTTGGAGTGAGAAACTCGAGTTTATCAGGGATCCATACAAGTTAATTGAAGGCTGCGGTAAGTATTAACGACTTGACAGTGCAACTTGATGAGCCAACTTTACAGAATATGGAGTTTTTGAAGTGCAATGCATTAGGCAGTATAAACCTGATCAGTTTCCCAAGTGGAGGATTATTAAAGTCCTGCGAATGATCTACAATTACAAATCACAAAATGAACGAACCTGTGCACGAGTGTGTTTATTTTCCAATAATGTATTCAATTTTGCGTTCACCATGAAATTGCAGCGTTCGGAAGTGTCATACAAAAGTTCCGTTTATAGTAAGAGTTTGTCCAGTGATCAGAGTAGGTGATCGTAACTTTGCTTTGTGTATAAAAATCGGTACATTTCCGTTATCCGGACCCATTTAGAAAAATCATGGAGAAAAACGTGCATTGACCCAGAGAAAGGTATTCACGGATTCAATGGGAACTGTATCCTCGCACCTGGTACGCAAAATTCACACGTTTTGATTCAGTTTGACATTCAGTTTATTTATCATTTTCGCTGAGAGTACTAAAGCAAGTGAAATAATTTGAAGGCTGTACTGCTGCTTTTTCATAAAAGTAAGACAGCCTAAAGGGGGCGTACATGATGCGATCTCATCGCGTCACGATTCACCCAACAAGACAAGTGCTACGAGTTTACTGTATACAGATTTTGCATTTCGGTTATGATAGTTTTCCAATACAACTAAGGGCGACTAACTAACATAACCGAAATGCAAGATGATCACCAATGAACGCGTAACAGTTGTCTGTTGTGAGAATCGCGAAACGATGAGATCGTGTGATGCGTGCTTGGCTCTCAAACGTTTACCAGAACATTTTGATTGCTTTCAACCGTCATGTGAATACAGCGAGAGAATAGAATCAATGATGGTGCGAAGTTAATGCGACTTGCTTCGAAAGTTAGATGTTGAAATCTTAGCACTCTTTTATGTTCTATCCAGACTAATATGCACTTCGATAAAAACAATTATTTTATTGCTCTGCCAAGAATTGAACTGGGGGAGGGGGGGGGGACTTTGATTGAAGACAGCATGAACTTACATGGATATGTTAGCCGCTCAAAACTCTTGATGAAACTCATAATGTAGATGATATGCCATTTTTTGACACATGGCAGCAGACTGGCGCTCCTTCCTTTATAGTTGGAAATCATATGATAGGGTAGACGCTATTCTTTGAAAGAGATGGGTCCGGATAATGTCAGACTAGTACCTAAAAATCTTATCTTTTTTCCAGAAATGTCTATCGCTGACAAAAGGAAGAACAACTATAGAGATACAGAAGAGGTGAAATCAAAATATCTGTGAATTAATCAAAGATTATTTTCAGACGCAGGAGACTGTTTAGATATGGAGTTTGAAGGGTGTGTCTTACGTTCTGAATCCACTGTGTTTTGAGAAAAAATCGGATCTATACTAATAAACAGTTATCACGTTTTGGAGAATTTAGCTATCCTTGTTTGATAGGGTGTGCCTTCCCGGAAGAGATATAATCAATTCTTTGTTTGTTGAATTTTTGTAATTTTTATAGCGGGATGGATCAATGTTCAACATTGATGTCGTAAGCATGCACACTTGATATAGTAGTCAATTTTTCAAAGTTCAATTTTTAAGTCTTCTTTGAAACCGTCCATTACATGCTACAGAAAGAGAGGACGTGGCTTCTGATGCGAGTACGCATATAAAAGGAGATATTTCTCTAGGAAAATGTTCAGCTAGCTATTATGAGAAGAAGTAACGATTTGTGGTTTTGTAAGATTACCACTTGCAAGACTATTTTACTGTCATTTCCATCTGATTCGGAATAAACTGCTATTAATACAACTTTTCCAGGCAAGTCTACGTCAATATATGAAAGAGTGCATGAAATCGAAGAAAGTCAGAGCAGTAATAAGGCAAGCAGACCCTGCATTATTCCAAGTTCTTCTCTACGAACTTGATTTAATGGTTTAGTAAGTTTCAGTTATTTCAAAAATAATTGTTCACTTATGTACAATTGTATCAAAGAGCGGGTAATTCTGACTTATTCTTAAGCAAGCAGTTCCAAATTCCAAATTTATTGATGGAGTCTACACTGGCTTTGGTTTGAAGACACAAACTCTTTTACTAATTGTCATACGCTGTTATACAATACTCAACCGTAGTTGTTGCTGAAGGATTAGCTTTACCATACTTACCATTTTCAGAGCACGCGACTTCACAAGAAGAAATAAGATGGAATGAGCACTTTGTGCTCTCTTCCGCCATGACACTATTACTAAATCATCATTTGTTTTTATGTGGAATATTGGGTTTCGTGATTCAGCCTCATAGTTACAATTTGGTGGGCAAATATTGTTGGTTCAACATCGCTGAATAAACAATTGATTGTGGGTTCTTGATTGCAGACGTTGATTGCAAGTCATAATTTGTTATACTCTTACTATAGGTGTACTAAAGAGGACATCAGCAAATATTCTCAGTTCCTTTCATTTTTTAGAATGCAATAAAGAAGCACTTCGCTTACCTGGCATATTTGGTATAATTACTTTGGTTTCGATGCTTGACCTTGATGAACTCATTTTAAAGACAACCATTTTGCCTTAATTAGATGAAAGAGTCCGAAAATCTGTTCTGCATGTATATCAGATACCGTAATTTCTAAGACGACTTCCAAATTGTTGATGGCAACAAAAAAGATTGGAAAACTTAAAGGCAGTGTCCGGGCAAAAACTCGATTTTGAGATTTTGTGCTTATACGGGCCTATTCGCCATGATGAAATTCGAGAGTCCACACTGAAGAGCGCGAAAACGGCAAAAAAGGGCTCTAGGGCAGGAGGAAAACAGAAAGTGGGCGGGGTCCTTCCCAATGTGAATTCACACTCTCAGCTTTCGGAGCGGTCTTCTCGATTCTGCTACCCGTCCTAACGCTATCGGCCAAGTACGATCGATTGACTTGAAACCGGAAGCGAGAAGATCGCTCCGGAAGCTGAGAGCGTGAATTCACAGTGTGGAGGACCCCGCCCACCTGCTAATTTCCCTGCTGTTTTAGACCCGTTTTTCGCCGTCTTCGCGCTCTTCAGTGTGCATTTTCGGATTCAGCGTAGCGAATAGGCGCGGTTGAGCGCAAAATCTCAAAGTCGAATTTTTGTCCGGACACTGCCTTTAAGAGGCCGTAGCGAGAGTCACCACACTTGCAGATCAATTTCTTTCGCTTTCTCAATCATCACTACGTCACTCAGTTCTCGAGCTTTGTACAATCCTAAAATGAGTTGTTAACAGGTTGATAAGCCAATGCGACGGTAGCTATCAGTTAGTGGAAGCCTGACATTTCCAGCTGATCGTCTACTTCACAGGCTTAAAGAAGTGAGATATGATTTTATCTTTTTGAACCCCCGCCGCGAACAGCCCCTATGTTGCTCCGAGATACTAAGGAAATCTCCCTCAAAGGCACAAGACAATCTAGTCCACCCAAATCTTCGAATTTGAGTTTTTCTTTTTCGCAACTCTAGCGCACGCTGAGTCCGAAGCCAGGCCTAAAATTGAACCCTCAAACTATCAAGTTCTGGATGCCCTTCAGAATCCGTAGTAGAGAGAACTCCTTACGTCTCTCGGTCAGCAGCAGGCTACTTGCGAGCCCATCGCCCGACAGAAACGCAGAACGCTGTGTTTCGAGTGGGTCTTCGCGCGAGACTGATGGGTTACGCCATGAATCCATGCGAAATACGATCCTGGGGTCCAGTTTCGAGGGAAACGTTTCAGCCGTTAGAGCACTACCTGAGCTGCCGTTTGGGCTTGCCTTAGTTAAGGCCCCAAAATTGCTTTCCACGTAAAATCCCCATATGTACAGATTTGCCTGGACGCTGCCTTTGATAGGGAGGAGCCAACATGGCTAATGCATCTTCCGAAAAATGCGTCAGGAACAGAAGAAAGAGAAAGGGGTATTCCATTGGTGTTTGCTATTGACAGAAATCTTATATATAAAGCTGAATGTCTGTTTGTCTGTCTGTCTGTCTGTATGTCTGTGTGTACGTATGTTCCGAATAGAAAATTCCATTTCTGAACCGATCCGGACCAAACTTGGCACACATACACTTCGGGCCCCGGCGCGTGTCATAGGCTACTTTTCGTCATCGATCGATATCGATTTTATCGATTTTTATCGATTTTTTTGCTGAGTTCACCTACGGGGCTGGGAGTTGGCACAGGGGGGTAATCGAGCATGGGGATTCCGAATACAATATTGGTTTTCAGGATTATCGATTACTTTTATCGATTTTATCGATTTTTTTTGCAAAGTTTGAGCTACGGGGCTGGGAGTTGGCACAGGGGGGTAATCGAGCATGGGTATTCCGAATACAATATTGGTTTTCAGGATTATCGATTACTTTTATCGATTTTATCGATTTTTTTGCAAAGTTTGAGCTACGGGGCTGGAAGTTTGCACAGGGTGGTAATCGAGCATGGGGATTCCGAATACAATATTGGTTTTCGGGATTATCGATTACTTTTATCGATTTTATCGATTTTTTTTGCAAAGTTTGAGCTACGGGGCTGGGAGTTGGCACAGGGGGGTAATCGAGCATGGGGATTCCGAATACAATATTGGTTTTCAGGATTATCGATTACTTTTATCGATTTTATCGATTTTTTTTGCAAAGTTTGAGCTACGGGGCTGGGAGTTGGCACAGGGGGGTAATCGAGCATGGGTATTCCGAATACAATATTGGTTTTCAGGATTATCGATTACTTTTATCGATTTTATCGATTTTTTTGCAAAGTTTGAGCTACGGGGCTGGAAGTTTGCACAGGGTGGTAATCGAGCATGGGGATTCCGAATACAATATTGGTTTTCGGGATTATCGATTACTTTTATCGATTTTATCAATTTTTTTGCAAAGTTTGAGCTAGGGGGCTGGGAGTTGGCACAGGGGGGTAATCGAGCATGCTGATCATCCCCAAGGGGGGTGATCAGCATGCTCGATAACACCCCTGTGCCAAATTCCAGCCCCCTAGCTCAAATTTTCAAAAAATCGATAAAATCGATAAAAGTAATCGATAATCCCGAAAACCAATATTGTATTCGGAATCCCCATGCTCGATTACCCCCTGTGCAAACTCCCAGCCCCGCAGGTCAAACTTTACAAAAAAATCGATAAAATCGATAAAAGTAATGGACGATCCTGAAAACTAATATTGTGTTCGTAATCAGCATGCTCGATTACCCCCCTGTGCAAAATCCCAGCCCCGCATGTCAAAATTTACAAAAAATCGATAAAATCAATAAAAGTAATCGATAATTCTGAAAACTAATATTGTATTCGGAATCCCCATGCTCGATTACCCCCCCTGTGCCAACTCCTAGCCCTGTAGGTGAACTCTGCAAAAAAATCGATAAAAATCGGTAAAATCGACATCGATCGATAACGAAAAGTGGACTGTGACACCCGCCGGGGCCCGAAGTGTATGTGTGCCAAGTTTGGTCCGGATACGGCGGAGCCGGGTAAGCCAGCTAGTAACTCTATAAAGCTCTGCGTCATTGCGGTGAGGTCGGTGAGATTGCAGCTGCACACGCAGGATGCTACAAGGCCTCAAACCAGTTGAAGGTGAAGCGTCGGGTGCAGCAGCATCTCCATTCTCGCGCTGCACTCTGCGTCTCTGCCGCGGAACATGCTCTTTGAGCACTTTCCCAGGGCAAGTGTGGGAAAGGCGGAGCCTTAATGGATTAGAAGTGATTAGGGAGCATGTTTCGCGGAAGAGATGCAGAGTCCAGCGCGGGATGGACGTGCTGGCGCACCGACACTTTAGTTGATAAGCTTCGTACATGGCTTTTTGGATCCGTTGAGCCCGGAACTGTGAGTGAGTCCAAATGTGTTTTTTGGCATTTTCCGACTTTGAAGAGCGTTGAGGGGCTGGAGAAACGATTTTCGCCAAAAACAGAGATGGCTGCAGGAGACCGTAGGTTCATCCTTTGCGATTGACTGATTGATTCAGGCAGCCAATCGCAACTCAGTCGACGGGAATCGCTCGTCCAGCCCCTCCAGCAATCTCCTAAGCAGAAAAACGCCATAAAAAGCACTTTTTTGACTATCCAAGCACAGTGTGATAGAATAAAGATTAATATGTGTTCGAACTTGTCCAGCAACGCTTACATATACGACCTCTTTCTAAGTGACTCCTTCCCTATACAGCACACAAGTAATCACTAAGGTTTTATCGTTATATCAACAAGACATCGTGCAAAGGGCAAGAAATACAAAGGAGGCACAGGGGAATACATTACAGAGGAAACAATAAAAAGATGAGGCGAACAGAGAGGGAAGTAAATGAATAGAAGGGGGGGGGTTGGGGCTCACCTCAGCATTGGTGATAACAGGGCCAGCCAAAGCTGGCGTGCGGTCGTGCTAGAGGCCCGAAAGGGCGGGACTCATGCTGTTTTATGCCCCCTTTGTGGGCAGGTAAGATGAAGCGGCCGAACATAGCCGATTGGCGCTGTGATAAGTTTTGCGCTTTTCCTACATCTTACCGCTTCGGAAGGTCCCGCTCCCCGGGACCATTAAAATTGGATGGGCTTACTTGGACAAAGGGCGGTGATGTGCTGGATTTTGTTACATCTCAGGCATGTATGTATTGCGTCACAGCATAGACTGTTGTATGTTCCTAAGCAATAGAGACATAGCTGGTGACAAGAAAGAGTTTGATTAATCTATGTTTAAACGACATTGTGGTTTGACAGTTGTGGTGTGGTGTGTAGTGTGGTGACATAAAAGGTATGGAGGAATATTTGTCGTGTGTGTGAAGGTGCTATGCTTCTGCGCTGCCTGTTGTGTTAAGGAGGTAGAGGTAGAGGTAATCTTCGAGGTAGGAGTGGGGTGGCCGAGAGAAGAAGCGCTTTAGGTCGAGGATACTTGTTGTGTAAGATTTTTAAGGACCAAAATCTTTGCTGGGCTGTGCTTTTGTGGCGGGTGAAGACTTTGAGATGATTGCGAGCTTCTACCGATGCTGAGGAGAGGAGGCGCGAGATTAGAAGAATTTTACACAGACGAAGTAGTGCCTTTGAAAGCATCGTCATTTAAATTCACGCGAGACAAGTTGATAGGAAATTCGGTTGTAGCCGCGGATGACACAACTTGATCACAAGAAAAGGAATTTGTAAGGATACATTCACTGCGAAATTTCTGTTAGAGCGAACCCTCGATACATAGAGCCACGTACTCTGGTAACCTTCACTTTGAGGGCTTGGAGGGGACACAACCTTCACCTGGAAAAAAACAGAAGTTATCCGGGGCTTCACCCTGGATGTTATTGTCCTGACTATATCTGAACGTATGTTTATGAAGCAAATATAGGAAATAATAACTTTAGCTTATTTCAGCAAAACCGAAAATTAGCGTTTTCATATACGTTAAGAAGGTTTCTGTGAACCTTTCGCCAGAATTCAGGACAAAATTTCTCAGTTAACCTCTCAACTGACCAAAATGGAGTTTCAGAAATTTAGGAAAACTACTGGAGTTAAATAAAAACGAAAGACTGCGCTCAATTCTTGCGCAGAGAATAGCCTAGGAAAACGCTCGTCTATCTCGTTAATGAGTGATTTTCAAAGCTTGGGAAGTTGTCAGTTCTCCTCGTTGTGTCATGACGATCAGAATGATATATAATGTTGTAAGATTTCGTTCAGACCCTGCGGAGATATACTACCAGAGCCAAATGCCCCGTCGGCTCTGGTCTGTCTCCGCTGCTCGTCTGCGTCTCCGCGCGCTGCCCTCTACCTCGCCACCCCAAACGCGGGGCGCGGGGCATTTGGCTCTGGTACCCTTTTCTTCGTTGTTTCAAAAACAATTCCAGCAAGCTATATATCATTAGCTCTTGATCTCTATTTTCACGCTGACACTGACAACGTCCCGGAACCACGTTTTTTGACTTGATCGAGAAATCCGGCAAAAACCTTGTTTTCGAAAATCTCTTGTTTTTCTCCTAATTTAATTCTTTTCACGAGGTTTTTTCATGCATTCTATGCAACTTGCTTCTATTCATAATGCAGACAACCACCCAGCCCTTAACTCTTCGATTATGGTAGATGGTCTTGCGAAAAATCGTAAAAAGTGCGTTTTTCTTTACCTTGTTCTGTTTCAGTGCTTTCACATCGATTTTTTCCAGCTTGGTCCATTGTTGCTCAGAACAATAAGTGCAACAATCCAGACAACGTCCCAGGAAACAGAAACATCAATGCGGGGGAAAAATTTAAAGAACGCATCAAAAATCAAAACCCCGTGTTGCGAAATGCTGGTCCTGGAGCGAAGATTGCACTCTGAAAAGCCGCCAAACGAAAGATTTCGAACCTTATTGCGGCGTTTTTATCCGGTTTACAGCAGTTTCTTTTGCTTTTATCTGTTTTGCGTCATTTTCTCTTCTAATCATCTTTAAACAACCTTCACTATTTATGACGTCAGATGTTAAAACAACCTTCACTTTTGGCGCCCTGTCTTTAGACTATCGAAGGTATGTGTTAGAGGAAGGTTCAGGAGGGGGAGACTTGCAAGAAAAGAACGATCTTCTGCGCTTGAAGCGTTGAGAGACCATAGGTGGCATGCTGGTTATTGGTACTCTGCAAAAATCGTGTGCCTTCACTTACGTTTCTGGCATAAGGCCTTTGTGGTCAAATTTGCTGCATCGTGAGCATTCCGGAAGTGCATAAATAGCGTGGATATTTTAGACATAGGGTGCATACAAAGTTTTGATTGAAGAGTATTTGGAGACGTTCATGAAAAGGCATTGTAGTTTTACAGTGGCGTGTGTAATGGCTGTTGCTGCAGAGGCAACAAGGACCCATAATTGGCGGTCGGGATCTTGGCTATTCGAGGGGGCCTTGCGAGCGAACTAGATTGTGTTTTGAAAGATTGACGGACGTTATTTAAGGTGCATATCGAAAAGTATTTTAGAAGTTGAGTCTCTTTCTGGTGAGGGCGGTGATCGGTTGCATATCCATTTCGTTGTCAGTCTTTCTCTCCTTTCTGCGGTCGAATCTATTGACCATGTTGGGGAACGAGACCGAGTTAAGGTGGCGATTCTGGTCTCTCTTCTTTTGAGGCTGAGGCGTGTAGTCTTTTGCGGCTAGCGCGTTTCGAGGCATCGCTGTAGAAGTTTGCGGACATCTAGGAATGTCATTTTTAGTGTGTATCGTTGCGTCCGTACATGTGTATGTGATAGAAGAGTGTATAGTTGTGGGTTACCTTGCTTTCAGGACAAGTGTGAAATTTTCTATATTGTTCTCTGCAGTCATTAATTGTTTGAAAATCACTGTCGTAGCTGTTGACGCCGTATTCGTGATAGCATTTGTCGAGAGCGTATTCATAATGGCATTCGGCACAACAATCCGCAAGAGAATCAGTTCGCGATGCTTAATGGCATAAGCAGCCATATCTGCTTCTAGTCAAGAACACTTCATGCTGTCCTAGCCTCGCTATTGAGGCATCATGTCTTTTCGACAATTCGGAAAGGTTTCATATGCGTATTGAGCATCGTCGTTCCTACGGGATAGGCATTGCAGTAGCAGAAATGATTATTGACAGGGACCGGTAGTTATCGTTATCGTATTGATCTCGTCCAGATAAGCTCCGGTATGTCCGTTGAAGGCTCGGATGCTCGTATGCTTAGGATGTCCGGTAGTGAGTTGTTCATTGTTTCTGCGGGAATTCTATGGCATCTTTGTTCGTTAATCTCCATTACCGAGCTCAGAAGAAGGATGTTGGATTTTGGTTGGGTCTTTCGCAAATCGCGGGGTGATTTTCCGTAGTAGCTTTGATGTCTCATTTAATGAGCGTCTTCGAGGAGCGCCTTGTGGATTTTCGCGACATAGTTTGAGCATCCATTTTGAAGCTGGTTGTAAGGTTGAATACTGTTTCTATAAATGAAAGAGAAGATTAGTTACACGACGCGAAAGGAATAAACGTATGAGGGGGAATCGTGCGGAGAGGAAGGAGCGAGGTCGTAAGATCAAATTTTGGAGAAAAGAGTGTGCTTTTTTTGCGTAAGTTATAATTATCGTCTGTTTGAAATATTTTGCGCGCTATTAATGCGATCATTTGATAACATAGGTGCGATGGGGTGAGCCGGGCACCCTCCAAAGTGAAGGGTGTCTCGGCTGTTTTTGACCCTCAAAAATGAAGGGTGTCGGAAGTGTTCCGACATCGACCGGGGGGGGGGGGAGAGGTAGATTTTATTCCAAAATTTTTTTAAAATAATTCTTGTAATCAATAGAATTTTGAATATATAATTTCTACTGAAATTGCATAATTTGATTTTTGCATTTTTTATTTGTACATATTATATTATAGTAAGGATAATGTATTTTTAGTTTATTTTTTTTTATAAAATCTTGTAATTTATAAGTGTATATTTCACTTTTTGTTTTTTTATTTTTATTTTCTTTTATTTTTTGGATTTTCAATTTACTTTTTTGTACGTAACAGCTTTTTTTCAGGTGATGGACAGCTTATTTGGCGCTTACACTTGTAAATAGTTTGCTATGATTATGAATTATTGTCGCAAATAAATTTATTGCGGTATATGGAGTGCAGTAAACGAATTAAATGTTTAATTGTGTCGTTTCAAGCATTATAATTGTTATAGTAATGAGATTAGTGTAGTTTGAGTCAAAGAAATCTTCAAATGAGCTTTCCATAGGATGCAGAAAAAAATGGATCCTGAAGTGAATTTTTTGTCAATGTAATAGGTTGCAAAAAACAAAAATTAGGAATATCAAAGTGTAATAATTGTTGTACATGAGCATGAATCTGAAAGATAACGGTCTAGGTGGATTGCACTCATGAAGAGCTCCCGACTAATATATAATATGTTGGCCTGGAACGACGTCGCTATGGAGTCATCACTTTGTTAAAATATAAAAAATCAGGATTTTCAAAATTATGTAACTCTTGTAAATAATATTGTATCTCGATGGGAAGGATGTACATGAATTGCACTCATCAAAAGCTTTTGATTGGTATGTAGTATGGTGGCCTGGAACGACGTGCCATGGAATCATCAGTCTGCTGAAATGTAAAAAATCAGGATGAATCAAGGTTTCAAAAATCAAATAACTCTTGTAAATGATTTTGTGTCTCATGGGAAGGGTGTCTGTGGAATATACTCATTATAAGCTTTCGAACGGTGTACAACAAGTTGGCCTGAATGGAGTTCTTTATAGAAAACCCCCAAGGGGCGAGATAATGATATAAAGTGAGAGAGGCTGAGCATTTCGGCCAAATATGCTCACCCCCTGTTCCCGAAGTTCAGCAGCATGAATTCCCCCACATATTATATACCAATCGAGAGCTCTTGAGGAGTAGAGTTCGCCTATTCCCCTCCCTTCCTATTTCATTCACTTATACAAAAGTTATTTTCGAAAAATCGATTTTTAGCACCGTAATTTTTCGTCTTTTTCAGCCACGATTTTTCTATAAAGAACTCCATTCAGGCCAACTTGTTGTACACCGTTCAAAAGCTTATAATGAGTATAATCCACAGACACCCTTCCCATCGAGACACAAAATCATTTACAAGAGTTATTTGATTTTTAAAACCTTGATTCATCCTGATTTTTTACATTTCAGCAGACTGATGATTCCATGGCACGTCGTTCCAGGCCAGCATACTATATACCAATCGAAAGCTTTTGGTGAGTGCAATTCACGTACACCCTTCCCATCGAGATACAATATTATTTACAAGAGTTACATAATTTTGAAAATCCTAATCTTATATATAAAGCTGAATGTCTGTTTGTCTGTCTGTCTGTATGTATGTATGTATCGTCCATTCATGACACGCAGAGACTGGGCGCCATTGCGTCCGACGAAGATAGTTTGTGCATAGGAGAGACAGCCGACGATAGGAGAAACGAAAGAGCGCTCGATCACTTAGACGGCGATATGTCCGCAGTCTCTGCGTGCTAATGAACCTATATGTATGTATGTCTGTGTCGTATGTTCCGAATAGAAAATTCCATTTCTGAAACCGATCCGGACCATACTTGGCACACATACACTTCGGGCCCCGGCGGGTGTCATAGGCTGCTTTTCGTCATCGATCCATATCGATTTTATCGATTTTTATCGATTTTTTTGCTGAGTTCACCTACGGGGCTGGTAGTTGGGACAGGAGGGTAATCGAGCATGGGGATTCCGAATACAATATTGGTTTTCAGGATTATCGATTACTTTTATCGATTTTATCGATTTTTTTGCAAAGTTTGAGCTACGGAACTGGGAGTTCGCACAGGGGGGTAATCGAGCATGGGGATTCCGAATACAATATTGGTTTTCGGGATTATCGATTACTTTTATCGATTTTATCGATTTTTTTGCAAAGTTTGAGCTAGGGGGCTGAGAGTTGGCACAGGGGGGTAATCGAGCATGCTGATCACCCCCCTGTGCCAACTCTCAGCCCCCTAGCTCAAACTTTGCAAAAAAATCGATAAAATCGATAAAAGTAATGGACGATCTTGAAAACTAATATTGTGTCCGTAATCTGCATGCTCGATTACCCCCCTGTGCAAAATCCCAGCCTCGCATGTCAAAATTTACAAAAAATCGATAAAATCAATAAAAGTAATCGATAATTCTGAAAACTAATATTGTATTCGGAATCCCCATGCTCACTTCCCCCTATGCCAACTCCTAGCCCTGTATGTGAACTCTGCAAAAAAATCGATAAAAATCGGTAAAATCGACATCGATCGATAACGAAAAGTGGACTGTGACATCCGCCGGGGCCCGAAGTGTATGTGTGCCAAGTTTGGTCCGGATACGGCGGAGCCGGGTAAGCCAGCTAGTTTTTTATATTTTAGCAAAGTGATGACTCCATAGCGACGTCGTTCCAGGCCAACATATTATATATCAGTCGGGAGCTCTTCATGAGTGCAATCCACCTAGACGGTTATCTTTCAGATTCATGCTCATGTACAACAATTATTACACTTTGATATTCCTAATTTTTGTTTTTTGCAACCTATTACATTGACAAAAAATTCACTTCAGGATCCATTTTTTTCTGCATCCTATCGAAAGCTCATTTAAAGATTTCTTTGACTCAAACTACACTAATCTCATTACTATAACAATTATAATGCTTGAAGCGACACAATTAAACATTTAATTCGTTTATTGCACTCCATATACCGCAATAAATTTACTTGCGACAATAATTCATAATCATACCAAATTATTTACAGGTGTAAGCGCCAAATAAGCTGTCCATCAGCGCCATAAGCTGTTCCAGGTGAAGGGGGGGGTGGCCCAGGCTCCAAAGTGAAGGGGGGGGGGGGTGAGCTTCGGCTCACCCCAGCACCTATGTTTGATAATGAGTATTGTGCACGCAAAGGTGTCGCTAGTTATCTGGCCAGGCTTTTCCTATGCTCATGAAATACGTAGATAGGTGGAGCGAAAGCCCCTGTCACATAATTAGTTCATGTTGGCCTTGCGTTGAAAGGGCGTCGTTGTGACATGCGCGATGTATATGAGAAAAAAGAGTTCTTTTGCTGAGTTTCAAAGATTAGAACCACTGCGGAACCTCCATGTAGTAAAAGAAAGGTTCATAAGTGCTTGAACGACTTTGTCCAGTAACGGTTACATATACGACCTCTCTCTGACAGGGAAGGATATTACAGTCTGCCCCAATCCCAACCAGGCCAAAATTGGCATGGCGGGAGACCGCGTCGCTAGGGTTTTGCGGTCACGCCCACGGTCTGCTTCTCTGCTCTCTCTTCAATCTTTTTGCTCTCTCCGACAGCGCGCACATGCAGCGCAGACCGTTAGCGCTGCGAGCGCGCAAATTTACGCCGACGGTTCGGCCTGATCCCGATTGGAGCAGACTGTACTGACCCCGGCCATTCTAATGGTTTCTATGTCAAAAAATGCGCCTTTTAATACTGGTTCGATTACTGTTTTCCATATCTGCGAAACAGGAACCTGGATGGAGTTATAATTATTTTTTCAACAAATGGATTGTCCTACTGCGGAGGGTGAAAATCATTAATAAAAAGTTTTCTTTCCTCTTCAAATGCTGAATATGATTTAGATAAATATAAATACAAAGTGCACCTTCCAAGATTTTCCTTAGTAGCTTCAAACGGTAAAACAGACCAAATTGGGTGATTTTAACTGCCTGAAAGTACGCAAATTTTTTTTCGAAAAAAGTTCATAACTGCCTTCGTATGATCGTTTCGCAGATTTCGAGCACAGATTTAGAATCAGCGTTTTAAGGTGCACCTTATGGTATACATCGCATAAAGGATATTCGTCGGCGATTGCCCCAACTAGTGCAAACACACCACGTTGGCGTGCTTTTTTGGAGCCTTTCCCGCTTGACTTTAGGACATGAAAGGACAGGGAAAGGACAGGGATGCTGCGAGCTACCACGTTCCCGCATGCTGCAGCGGTACTGTCAAGTTGGAAAGGCCCCAATAAGGCACGCCCAAAATGTTACGTGACGCAGATCAGAGATACAGAGCAAGGGTAGCAGCAGAGGCGAAATATGCTAGCTTTCGCAAAAATCAAGGTGCTATATATAACTGGCGCTATTCCAGCATACCGACCCCAAAAATTGAAAATCTCGGATTTCGCTCAAACTCGGTATAGGGGGGTTATTCGATCCGCTGATGCCAAATATCATATCGATTCCGTGCGATAGCGCCATTTTCCGGAGGTTACGGTGGGTATACGGTAGGGGGTCAAAATCACAAAATTCTCTAAAACTTGGTGCAGGGGAGTTATTTGACATGCTGAACACGAATACGATATTCATTCGTTACGGTAGCCCCTCATTCCGCGGTTATGGTGGGTATACATTACCAGTATCACCGTTAGATCGAGATTCAGGGCTTGAAATCTCAGTCACACGTCGGAAATTTCCTCTCCCTGCTTTGCTTAGGCAAAAGCCGCCGCAGGGTGCATCACGCGCGGCGGTGGGTGTGGAAAGCAGTGAATTAGACCCTCCTACAGTATACCCACCGTAACCCCGGAATGAGGTGCTACCCTAACGAATGGATATCATATTCGTGTTCAGCATGTCAAATAACCCCCCCCCCCCCTGCACCAAGTTTCAGAGAATTTTGTGATTTTGGATTCCTACCGTATACCCACCGTAACCCCCGAAAAATGGCGCTATCGCACGTAATCGATATGAGGCATCAGCGGATCGAATAACTCCCCTATATCGAGTTTGAGAATCCGAGATTTTTAATTTTTGGGGTCGGTATACTGGAATAGTACCGTATAACTTTATAATCGTGTACCTCTATAATGCGACTAAAGAAACTGCTATCGAAAAGAAACCATGCGAAATCCTATTAGTAGCCGGTCGTGAGATCAGCGCGACCAAGGCGTTGTTCCACGTGTTCTACGCGGCGTTGCCAGTTCTTCATCACTCCGACATTGCGCACCGTCAAACTGCACGATTTGCCCTCGATTCTGAATTCCGTTTCATTTGAGATCTTTACTTTAGCTTGCCATTTAGCGTCATAGATAGTCTTAGACATGCCTGGTGTATATTTCTGAGCTTTGATTGCACTTTAACATATCTCAGTGCAATTTGAATCAAACTTGTTTCCGATTTAACACCTTCTGGTAGAAAAGGATACCGTCTGCGTGCTTTTGCGTATTTTTCACGGTAAACGTCGTTTCCATGGTGTAAGTCGCAATCACACCAACTTTTACTTTTTGAAAAAATGTTGAATAGGGCTTCTGCTTTAGTTTTGCCATAAAATACATGCACATCTTGAAATAACTATAGTAATTAGTTGTATTAATACATATTTCAGTTAAATTGAATGTATGAAATTTTATGCTATAATAATATTGCAAATAATAGTATCATGATCAGTAATAATTTATCTAATTATTATATGTTCAACAAGTCTAAACCGTTCATCATCTTAGGCCCTGGCCAGACTTCGCTCAAAAGCGCCCAAAAGCGCTCAAAAGCGCTCAAAAGCGCCCAAAAGCGCTCAAAAGCGCGCAAAAGCGCCCAAACTTCTCTAACCTCTCCTCACTCTTTCTCATCCCTCCTCACACGAGAAAGTGAAGAGACACCAGAGAAATTTGGGCGCTTTTGCGCGCTTTTGAGCGCTTTTGGGCGCTTTTGCGCGCTTTTAAGCGCTTTTGGGCGCTTTTGTGCGAAGTCTGGCCAGGGCCTTATGTTAGTGAAGACAGCGTGTAATGATTAAGCCATCGAACCTGACTATGAAGTTTTTCTTGTGCTCTTTTCAATTTTCATTTTGCTCGTCAGTAGATTACTGTAATCAGCCTGCTCATGGAATCGAGATGGATATTGTTTGATCTAGTGTTTCCAGTTCGTGATACACAGTTACCTCTAGTAATCATTTTTAGTTTTAAAAAATTCCGATCATGCCTCCCCAGATTTTCCCGGGAATCTGTTCCACTTCACCTCTTGTTTCCTCCAAAAGGTTTCTTTTTGAAATTTCTTCAGCCTTATTGAATACTGTTGCTCAGGTTTCTTTTTTTTATTGGGAAATTCCGGGCACTGCACAAATAATGCCATCTCACGCATGCCGTCGGTGATTTTTTCTATTTTTTCTTGACAAAGCGGTTTTTAGGCCGCATGGCCAACATACGAGCAGTATTTTGTTTAAGTTTGATACTTTTACATGATGTTTTCTGCGTTCACCATTGGAAGATTAGCGACGACAAGAAACGCATCGAAGCTGTGGTGAGTCCGAATTTGTGTTCTTATACTGTTTTAGCTTCCCTTTTTTGTACTTTGAAAGGGCTCCTTGCCTACTCTTTTATTAAGTTAATTGTCTTCATAGCTCCACGACGATGAATTCCTTCAGATAAACGCGGGGAATATGGGATGTACGTTATTCTGCCTTTTTAGCCCGACTCGCCATACACTCTTGCTTATCCTGGTTCCCTTATCGAGTTTCTTCGGCAGGTGGAAAGCGTAAAGAAATTCGGTAAAACTGCTGATGAGCTGAACTCGGTGTTGGTAGGTTGATTTGCGGTTGTTCAGATTCATATTCCGTTCTTATGTTTCCTTTTGATACCTAGAATGTTTTTCATTGTTATTCTTTATGAAGTGTTCAGAAATCCATAAATGATCGTGAACTGCGAGATGATCCAAAACTAGAGCAACGTCTTCGAGTCGAAAATGAACACTGTAAAATGTCTGGTGCCATTGGGCTGGATCGTTCCAACTTTAAGACGTCTTATTCAGCCGAGCTTTGTCCGGACTTTCACAAATATTATGAAAGGTAAGTTTATTTTGAATGCGACAGATATGAATCTCCCTTTTTCGTCTTTTCTCTTATGTTTTCGCGAGTATGCTGTTGTTACAGCACACAGTTTGCTCCAAATGGATCAGTTTCGAACATTTTTCTGTCATGATCGGTCAAGAACTCCAACACTATACCTTTGGTCTTAATCTTTTCTCGCAAAATGACGTACCTTCGGTTTCCCCGTTCAACCGAATAAAGCAAAAGTCAAAAAATCCAAAATTTACTTTGTTTCGTCAAACTACCTTTGGTAAATTCATTTGGTCTAATCACTTACTGCGACCGTTATGTTCAGATACACGGCATTTGTGAAGGAGTATTTTGATATGACACCTGATGATGAGAAACTTTTACCGCGGTGTCGACAGTGGCATCAAGAAGGGCAACTAAGAGGATTGCCGAAGGTGAGGCTCTAATAAGTCGATCCTTTCCCGACCTTGCTAGCCATTTTTAGGTTGAAAACGAATCGAAAATGAACATACGAGTACCAGATTCTGATTATGCCGAGATTTTCAATGGTTATTTCCCCCGCATTAAGAAAATCGCTTCTGCATCCTCGCCAGAGTACGGCGCAATCATCGCAGGGCTTCTCTCGAATAAGCTTGATGTAATTCTTGAATTTTCGCTCTTTTACATTGAGATGCTCATTGTCTCAATTGAATATACTAAAACATTATTTCAAGACAATCAGTGCTCATCCCTATCTTCACCTAGCAGCAGCCGCATATTGGAGACAAAATGGCGATTTGAATGAGGCTTTAAGTTGCTATAGGACTGCTGCGGTTTATGCGTGAGTAGTTTGTATTTGTTTGTTGGTTTTTGTTTTCTTCGATTTCCATCGTTAATCGTTAATCTTGAAGTATATAATTTCTAGAGAACAATCTGTAGTGAAAGGCGAAGAAAGTGCACAAATCAGCCTTGATGCACTTCATATCGCAGCTGCAACACTATTCAATAAAGCAGATCTTCCAGATTATGCGATAGCCATATTGGAGGTTTGTCTTTATACACGGTTCTCTCATGTACCATGTTATCTTTTTGTGGAATTTGGAGTTTTTTCATTTTTCCTTCCATAAAATTTATTTGATGATTTTATCTCATTTTTTCTTGTGTTGTTTAAGCGCAGTTTTCTGGCTTTTAAGTGAACGCCAAATCTTTAGCACTCGTTTGCGGAGGACGATGCTACTCCTCGATCACCATGTGTGTCTCTAAAAGCGCAAGCTGCATTGGCTGATGCAGCATATCTCAAATTAGATGCTACAAAAGCTCAAGGCATAGAAGTAGAGCAAGTGGCTGATTTCGCACGAGTAGTTACCTACTTTTCAGAGCCTTTCATGAAAAAGCTGGTAAGTATTATGTTTAATGGTTTTAGCTTATTGATTTGAAGTTGCCCTATAATCAGCTAGTGCCACCAAATGATTCCAACTACGTCGCGGAGTTGCTGAAGTTACACGAAGTTCTTCTGAAGAAGTTGGGTGCTATGAGTTGTCAAATTGACCTCTTTGTGGAGTTGGCAAAGCAGAAGGTGCGTTTACGAGTAAATATGGTTTCGTTGATCGTTTCGTTTTCGCTTATGCCTTTGGCTCGAAACAAAATGAGGTTTTTTCCGTGGAATGACGGATGCTTATGTTTTTGTTGAAGTTTTTGCCTCCGTGCTATTCTTAGTCTGCAAAGTTATCAGTCTCTAAAATAAGAAGGAGCTAATGTCAATTTTTAGGAGAATCTTGATCATCTGGTCTCAGAAAAGTTGCGCTTCAACGACATATATGGCGATCAGGTAAGCTTCTTCGAGCGTTCTTTATTCGTTTTTAACTTTCATTCAATATTCGAAGTGCTCCTGGTTGAAATGCTCGTCATTTAATTTTGAAACTAGTATGGAACTTGTTTGCCGACCTTGTTATTTAATTTTAAAATCGAAGCTACAGTCACCCGTGGTCGTCCAGAATCCTTTTTAGTTGAAAATCGCTGACCAGATAAGAGAGCGCATAGTGAACGAGAAACTGCGGCGTTCCATGGTATTGGGATATGAGGAAGCCAAGTATGGATACAATCCATGTGAGTCATCTTTCTGCTCAAGTTATTTTCTAGATTCTTCTCTTCGATTACAGACAGAGTGTGCAAGATAGTCAGTGCAAAACGCTTTCCTCGATCTAGTCATCCGGGTAATGTGGTACAAATATACTATTGCGAGGTGACTGATCCAGTTGCTTACGAAGAGTCAATGATGCCGTTAAGAAAGGCAACTGCTAAAAACAGACCTTTGGTATGTTGAACTAATTGTGATGGGAATTGATAGAACGGTTGAGATTTTAGCTTAACGACACAGCTTGGCGTGTTGCTGAAGTATTCGCCAAGGACAAGATGTACGACAAGAAACTGGAATCACTGAGAGGGAAAGCTCCCCTAGGGCCTCAGATGCCGCGGAAATACCCATTAGACAAGTACGCGTTTTCACTTCTTTTGTCAACTATGACGTTTGTTGATGATTTATACCTTTTCCTTGTTGAATTTGCAATTCAAGACTAATCATCTCATTTTCTTTTTTTTGCAATGGATAGTCTTTGGTCCGTTGCTGACACAAATACTGCGATTGGTCTGAACCTCAACAGCTTATTTGGAGGCGCACTTCATTGTTACGTACGATTTTAGTCTCCAAAGTGAACGCGAAAAAAATCCATCGTTATATCTGAAATTTTTTCTACAAAGGTCACTCTTAAAGGTTTCTGTTTTTTTTCTGCCATTTTCGCGAACCAGAAAAATCTACGTTTTCTTGCCTTCAATCTAGAATATAAGTTGTGAAAGATGACATTCTCTTAGCTTTATCGCTATTTCCTGATTGCCGATCAAGGCCATCATTTCAGTGCATCATGGTCCACAGTGAAGGATCGTTTCTGGCGTCGCGCTGATTGGCCAAATAGTGTAGATTGTCAGGCAATCGTATCGCGAACGGATATATTCAATCAGAAATGGTTTCCACAGGTCTTCATCAGCCCAGAGAACAAGGGATATGTGTGGGTAAACGTTACTTGCATTTTATCTCAAATCGCTTTGGTTGCAATTCTGTTGGCAGACGGTTATCAGAGCTTTAATTGGTTCAGCATCGCTGATTATCTCACTCGCGGGATTGGTTTGGAACCGCATGAGGATCATCCGTTACCTTGGCGGGAGCCATATTGCAAGCTAGTGGATATGGTTGGACATGAACTTAGTGTTGTGAGTGTTCCTTTTACCATTTTCTCGGTAATTATGGTGAAGGCTACATTTTTTGGTAATTACGGTAAAGGATGGCTTGTTCACAATGCTTCTGCAGTGACATTGTATGGGTATTTGAGCGATATTCTCTGAACATGGGTTCATCTGTCTTTCGATAACACTTTGTAAGCGGAAAATTCTTCACTCCGTCTCTTTAGTTCACCGGAATCGTTAGTGCTGTTAACACACGACCCTCACCTGAGTATGCAGAAGTCCGTCTGAAATCTGTTCTTGTTCGACTTGCCGATCGCATCATGGAGGATATCGAGATTGCGCAAAGAATTCGTTCGATGATGGAGTATGTGAGTTATTTTTCTACTATTTTCATTACGGTACCTTTTCTGCTGCCCGATATCTTGTTAACTATTAACAGTATTAGTGTCTTGTTTTTGTCAGGATTAGTGCTAATAAATTATTATTATTATCCAGAATGTTGGCCCAAGATGGCTATCAACGAATTTGGCTGCGCTATATTGGCGAGTGAAAGGGAATCCGAAGCAGGCGGCATTTTGTTTGATTGAGGCAATTTTGGAACCGGTGAGTAGCGAAATTTTTGTCTTTTGTAAAGAGTCGATGTGATCATATCTCAGAACGCATATACCGATATTGCTTTCGTCCAGCTGGCACAGGTTGTCCTCAGAGTTACTGGTCAAAGAGGAGATCCTGCAAAACTCTTGCATTTTGCAAGCAATGCGGATCCACAAGAGGTGGGCTCAGATTTTACTAGATTTATTGGCAACTTGGTAATTTTTTCCTTTATTGTCACGATGCTGTTATAGCCACTCGTCTACTGGCTTCGTGCACGTCTTGCTCTCTTGTCGAGTGATGTTGATGAGGCGCTGAAGTTTCTCAAGTTATCCTTAGACAGAGACCCGTTCAATATGGTCGTCGCCGAGGATTTGCTGAAAGTCGCTTGTAGCGGCAAGGTAACTTGTCGTTTGACTTTCTTTTCTGCCGCCCTTTTCCTTCTTCTCATTTTACATTTTTCTCTTATTTCATTTGTTCCATTGCTCTGTGATTTCAATTGCATACCGATTTACAGTCATCAAAGCTGGTTATCTCGTCGCGTTTTCCAACAGTTTGCTGCTCACCTGTAGTGCAGAATGCTGTGTGTTTCAAGGTAATTAGGAGTTATCTCTAACTTTTTTTTGGATTTACTGTTTTTCCTCATTCTTCTTGAGCTTATGAGGATTTTTTGCAGACTGGACACAAGCGCGGTGAGCAGTGTTATGTGGTAGATACAGAAAGCGGCTCTGGACGCTTGATTTACAATCGTTGCAATGGAGTCTACACTGTAGGTTTTTTCTCACATAGAGTCATCTACGAAGCATAGAAGTCGAATTGTTTCAGGGAGCCAGTTATCCAACAGCTCCGTACGTAAATATAGTTTCGCCTTTCTTGCCGATCTATAGCACAGGTGAGTACGCATTGCCGAGTTGCTATGAAATTAAAGCCAGTTTCTATCAATGTCAAAACATTTCGGAAGAATATGAGATTTTTAATACTATAGATTTGAATGAGATAGGGTCACTCATTACAGAAGGTGTTTGTGGTTTTCCCCTACATATATGATCCTCTCAATTTTTTTTCTTAGTTTCGAAGCGCGACGGGCCACCGTTTACTGAAGACGAGAGCAGCGTCCAGACAATCGACACTGAGGAGTTACCCCTCGATTATGGCGGCTCAGCGGTAAGCGCTATTTCTATCTTTCTCCATCCTTCTTTGTTTTTTTTTTATACTTGGAAGGCGATTGCTGAAATGCTCAGAGCGGGTCCTAAGCTTTACGATTTGACTGATTATAGGCCTTCTTCGCCCCAAGGCCAGTAGAATGGTGGACTCGTGCCAAGAACGAAATGCGATACGTAATAGCGAGTGGAGAAAGTGACATCGATTCTTGGGAGGAGGATGTAGAGAGTGAGTTAGCCGAAGTGCCACCGGTTAGTTGATTATTTAGATTGAAACAACTTTTTGGAAGGGGCAATATTTCTAGAAACCGCTGTCATTCCTGTGGATCAAGGACCGCAGAGAGATGCTGCGCTACGATGCAAAACTTCCACCACTCTTACCATCACCATCTATGCATCAGATCAGAAAAGGCTTATCATTGTTTCCGCCACCTAGACAATCTCACAACCTCTGCAGTGGAGTAAAGAAAGTGATTGCAAGGAATATTACAGTGTTGTTTGAGAGTATAACTGCCATTTTAGCTTTCAATCTTGCTCGAAAATCAAGTCTCAACCTGGGTATCGGTGACGGCAAAAGGTGAAGATATCGCTAAATATGTAGACCTGAGAGGACCAGTTCCCGGAGTGGCTGGCTTGCAACCTGTGTGTCCATCTGTCGGTAGGTATTCTTTCTTCTCATCTGTGAGTTTTTCTGGAGCGCTAATAGTGTCTTTCATTTGTTGATTCAGATGAACGTGAATATTCTCCTTTATTGGGCCTTGATCATCTCCCAGCATTCGCTCTCAGTGACCAGTTCTTGTTCTATAAGCCTGAGAAAGCTCTTACAGATGTAGGTTGTAAAAATTTTTTTGTTTTTTATCTTTTTTATTGCGTTCTTATTACTTTTATCATTATCCTTATTTTCATCAGTTTATTCTCATTCAATTCATTTGTATTCCCTCCTCTCATAGGCTCTAAAATCATTGGGGAACGAAAGAGATTCCATCGAACACGTATCAGCCAGGTTGCACACCGCTCTAGTAGCGAACGGAATGGGGAAAAGTATGCTCTGATTTTGTTTTGTTTTTTATACTGACATTTTATTTTTAGACGGTCAAACGGTAAACTGGCTACTCTGTGTGCTGTCTTCACTCTACTGGCGAGTTGTCGGTGATGCACAGAAAGCCGTAGGTTGTCTACAATGTGCGCTACAGACAGCGCCGCAACACACGAGAGACGTCGCATTGGTAGGTGTTTTAGTCTCGCTTCTTATTACCTGGATAGTTGGTGTAGTTTAATTGACTTATTTTATTTAACCGATAACGTTAGTTTTCCTTGCGGTGATGACAACATTTGCGCGTAAAAATGTCTTAGAGCTCAAATGACCGTCATTACGCGCCACTGTTGTGCATTGCCATAACGCTATACATTTTACATTAGACGCATAATACATCGAATTAGGCTGCGCCTCACTTTCACTGTGTTCACAGAGGACTGGATGTGAAATTTAGTGTCAGCATCATGAAATCATGAAATTTCTTTTATCGATTCAGGTATCCTTGGCAAATATCTGCCATCAAGCTGGGCTTCTTCATTCTGCTCTCATTGCCGCAGGGACAGCTCTTTCTGCTAGTCCCAATCTCGTAGCAATTCACTTCACCATCGCAAATATATATGCTTCTATGGTTAGTGAATTACTCGTATGAACGCCTTCAGAATCCACTTTGTTTTTAGGGTGATTACCAACGAGCGCTCGAATTCTATTATTCGACGTTGTCACTACAAATGAATTTCGAACCAGCGAAAGAAAGAATCCGTGCTATATATTGTCATTCTGGAAAGAAGTTTGATTTCCAAGCTGTCTGAATTTGCTTGTTAAACAGAGTTTTTTTTTTCTCTAGAAAAGGTTAATCATTGCCTTCACAGTTCGACAAAGTCGTTATCTTTTCTGAAGAGTTCCTAACATTGCATATTTGTCACATTCACTGCCGCATTTTTTCGTTTTTACGGGTTCTTATAGAGATTACAATGAATTTCTCGTGATATATCTCCTCCTCTCTATATGAGAATTTCTCCGAATTAGGAATCCCGACTTTGAGGGTGACCTGCAATTTGTGCACCTGGTGTTCAAGGAAACTACAAAATCTAGCGGGGTTGATGGCAATGTCTAATAAGATTCTAGGTCATGTGGTCAATCTAGAAATCGATATGCAGTCGGGAAATCGATATATTGATCAGGTATTGCTTACCTTGGATTACTGTGGCTGGACACACCTAGAAGGTGCAAATAGATACATCCTCGGTTGCTGTAGAATTACCAAAGACTGAAGGCTAGCCGTATGAATACAAATTTGGATAAATGAGTTTTTTATGTGAAAAAAAACAGAGAGCATACTGTCTGTGGCGGGTCCTCAGGCGAAAATACAGTCCGTCGTGTGGTAGATATGGTAAGGGAGCGAGATTAAAGAACTTTGGCGGTGATTTTCGGGAGGTGAGTGAATCGTTTGCGCTGTTGCTTGGCATTCTTTCGGCCCTGTGCTGAGGCTTTAAATTTTATAAAAATCTTTCACTTTGGAGTCAAAGTTGCAAATTCAGCCCCAATCAACTCATTGATGTCGATCATTTTTGCCCAACGCAAGATCATCTTCACCGGAAATGCTTGCTAATCTCTCAGCAATAAATCATTTCCGCTTACTCTACACTCTCACGATCACACGTTATTGCGCGAAGCTGTCAAATATTTTAGCCAATGCAATTCGTATCAGTGTAATTGCACCTGCTCAACGTAATTAATGATCAATCTCATGGAAAAAGAAGCAGCAGTGGGAAAGGTATGCAAAGGAAAGCAAGCTTATAGCAAACAAGCAATTCAGAACATTTAGGAACCCGTCATACTTCACCGAAAGCGCCCAAAAAAGCCCAAAAAAGCCGGAATAAGCGCGAGAGAGCCAGAATGCAGAATCGTACTTTTGGTAGAATTCTGACATTTTTTTGTGCAGACGACAGAAAGTGAAGGAAAAAGACTCGGTTACGAAGTCAACCCACATGCCTTAGCCTCAAAACGGAGGGGCATTTCGGCTTTTTCGGGCATTTCTCGGCGAATTATGACGGGTCCCTCAAACTGAAAAAAAACTGCTGAATCACGTTGGATGGGGTTGTCTTAGAGCGTAGATCAAATACCAAAAAGTGTTGAACTGACAGTTCTATATCCTCGAATATGTCTCAGTGCACTAGAAAATGTTGGGGTTATTACTAGACATATGTAGTTTCCGAAACTGTGGCTATTGCTAACTGATTGCTATCTAATTTTATGCAGCAAAATTTTTGAAAAAAAAACCACATCGATAGGAAAAAAAACTTTTTTCTAGCATTTACGCTGGGATATAGAACCCTACCTATTTTAAAAAACAGCATTTCCTGTCCTATTCAGAGATCATGTGAGGCTTGATCAAGCCACAATGATCAATCAAAGTCGTCCGGACCACCAACGACGCAGCTGAATCCTCCGGCTCCGATCCGAGAACCCCGTCATAGTGCATTATTTAGCGCTGCGTGATTTATAATCGTGCAGATGGTGAGCAGCGTTTCATTTGGCGACGGCGATTATGCATTTTCGGCCATCCGGCCACTTCCATCACCTCGGACTGCCATCACCGATTTGCATGGCTTAGTGTGTTGCTTGGACGTGTCCTTCGCTTTTCGTATATATTTTCCTTTGATTTTGAACTAGAAGTTGAAAAATTGGGTAAATAGCGTTGTGGGCTACATACCGTAGTGGTCCCACATAATTTCGTAGGGAGGATGAAAAAATTTCGATTTTTCTAACCAAAGGGTGTGGCACTCGTAGCGCACTTTAGAACTTTTTTTTTGTTGTTTCTGAGATCTTTAGCAGATTTATACCGTTGAGTTTTCAAAGCCAAAAATTGTTGTGCAGAGCTAACTGAGATTTTGCAGAATTTTGAAAGTCATGTTTATGAATCAAAAATAAAAATATCTTCTAAGACAAATTGCTTGCTGAGCTTTGCAACTCATAAAGGCTATTTTGAAAGTTTCTCAGAACAAGGGGAGGGGGGAGAGGGAGGAGTTATAGCTATAATATGATTTTTGCAGGTAGTGTAATTGCATCAAATGTTGATTTTTCGGCATGGAAAGCGATCCTTTTTGACCGCAAAAAAGGTTTTTTGTAATCTTCACATGTTACAGCAACAACATATTCGTTTAACTTCAAGCCCTTGGATTCATAATATCCGAATATTAATGAAAAAATGGGCGTGATTGTGAAAATCAAAGCTATCAGGCGTTGGCAAAAAAATTTGCAACGGAACAAAATTCGGGAATCTTTCATCGACATAAATTTTCTTTTTTGTTACGTAGATTGGTCACGCTTTGGCTTCTGCAGAAGGCAGCATGCTCAGTTTTATAAAAACGAGTTTCAGGAAATTTGTTGAAATTTGATGCTGCCTAGCGAGAAAATGAGTTGCAGTAGGGTATTTTTAAAAATACCTTGGTTTTTTTTTTCAAAATAAATCATCCTGTTTTTTTACCTAACAACAATATATATTCTTAAGCTATTTTATGCAATTTATTAGCTGTAAAATTCATCTTGAAGAGAAAAATAACACAGGCTTCTGAGACTTTTGTTTTCCGACAGTGTTTTTCGGTTTCTTTATCTTCGAGTAGGTCCAAAAAAGGTAACTACTCCAATTGCACGGTTCTGAATATAGGCCTATGTACAACATTATGATAGTATGCAAGAAATACTAGTACATCCTTATAAAAATCATATGCAAAGTTTTCCTACAATTTTTAGAATAACTCAGTTTTTGAAAATTTTTATTCCTCTCTAATCCAACATGGTGTCCCAAAAAAGACATCAACCATTTGATCGCTAGTGATTGTTTCGTCCAAACAGCTTCACCAGGCTTTCGGGTACTGTATAGGGCTGGCTTCAACTTGGATTTGCAATAGAAGACGGATCACCGATCTCTCTACATTACTGTAAGCATTTTTGAAGAGTTTTGCGCCTATAAAAGCATATAGTGTCCCAGGCATTGTTCGAAAGTTGGAAACTTTGTTGCTAGGATATCTACCGCTGATTCCATATACGAGCTTTCCGCTTCACTGTAATTTTGGACTCAAAGGTTATAGCTAGTATGCTGTGGCAGCAGTGGCGGAAGAAGGGGAGTGGATGGGAAGAGGGGGATGATTGGATCCCAAAAATTATTAAAAACGGGTTCTGTAGCAAAAAGATCGGAGCCAACCATACAACATTTGACCCGTATCAACTGAATTAACAGAGTGTTTGTTTTTATTATGTAGTCTGCAGCGATAGGAAGGTCTCATTTCTGTGCCAACAACACTAATTTGCGAAAGACTAGTAAGTAGAAGAAGCAACCCCTATTTGTAAGATTTTTAATTTAACCAACATTGATACATCCTCCTGCTTGCTGAAATGAGTGAGAACCCCTCCCCGCTCCCCCGAAGGATAATCAGAGTTCTGCAGAATTTGGAAGCACTGTCATTCTTTTTCACCAATACTCACTTTGTATGCTAAAATATTCGACTATATAGTATTCCCGTTCGTCATTGATTCCAGGTTTCTGTGTTGTTGTCCGAATTTTTTTTTCTGATCAAATCTGATGGCTTACGGTTTTTATACCAAGAACTTTGAGATTTGACTCGAGCACTAGGCTTTTGCTGGAATTGCTAGAGAATCTGAGATAATGAACGAACATATTTTGGATGGAACGTGCATGTCTGCTTGTTTATTTTACATCATACTACCAGACATCGTTTAGACAAGAATTCAAGGATCCATATTTTTGTTTGGTTTGATGCGATTATTACAAAGTGCCTAGCTTTATTGGAGCAAATTTGATACTCACAATCATAAGCTAAAACAAAACATTTTGCTGATTTCGATTCTTATCTCTTTTTCAAACTGTGCTCGAAATTTTTTCACAACTAATAAATGACTAGTATGAACTTCCGCCGTAAATGCTTTAACAATATTTAGCACCGTAAATGCTTTAACAATATTTATTCAATATCAGCAACCTTGTAGAGATCATCGCGTACCGTCACGAAGATAACAAATGCAGAAGGAAATCCTTGCATCTATGGCAGGCCCAGACTTATCCGCCTCGCTTCATCTGCTTCCTATTGGTTATATCGCTAGTTGACCAATAGCGAAGCGGCAAGTGGATGACCCGGATTGGTACTGAGCGTATAAGAATGTGAAGTATCGTATTTTCGAAATCATCCTGGATCTGATATCCCTACTTATTAACTTTGGAGCCTACCCGAGCAGTTCTCAGCAAAAAATTTAGCAAATATATGGCATTTAGAAAATTTTTAGCTGTAAGATTTTGTGTGAGCAAGATTTTTGATTAGCTTTATCGCACAAGGTTCCGTGATCTATACAGTACACAAGGCATTGGCATCTTCGCTGTAAATATTGCCAATTAGTCATCATCTCCCTTCGCGCAAATACATCAGTCTCCGTGACACTCGAGGAAATTAGATGCTTTTACAGAGCATCTGCTGCGCATCGGTCGCGTCTATGGGGGCCAGCCCCCAATCCAAGACAGACGTCGACCTCATTGTCTCCGATGGCAAAATGGAAATCGATCTCGTTTTGCCACCCCTACCGCTGGACGGGTGGGGGGGGGGGGGGGGGGAGGAGAGGGGGGAGAGTCCTTCTTGACCCCGCAAAACTGTCCACACCCCCCCCCCCCTGTCCATCTCCGTACTTACTCATCGTTTTGAGATTCTCTATAGCGATAAGGCGCTACTGCGCTCGTTGTCACACGCTTCATTGCTCTTATGGAATTCATAGAACAAACTCTCATGTCATAAAAATCTCGCACTTGTGATGTTCTGACACTTGTCTTTGCCCCCCCCCCCCCCCCTCCCCCGTGTATTCTTTTCATTTTCTGCCAAGCAATGGCCAAGCCGAGACTGAAGAAGAAAGTTCATTCTTTTCTTCTTCAGTCTCGTCATAGTTGACTTGTCCTTCGTGCCGTTCCCGATCGGCTGCTAATTCGATGTCGCTGAAAATTGGTGTGGACGAGTTGCATGGCGCAAACAGAATCCAATCAGCTGCAACCAGTTCTTTATCGTTGTCAGTATCTGTGTCTTCCGAAACCATTGTTTCTTCTACAGATTTCCTCATCGTCGGTTTCGATCCAGTAGAAAATTTGTATTCCCAAAAAAAAAAACACCTTTTTAGGAGTGCAAGTTTTTTGAGGAAATGTGCCTGAATTTTTCTCACTTTTCTCCAAGATCTTGTTTCCGCAGACAGGTACCTAATTTTTTTAAAGAACCATTATAGACCTGTTTTTAACATAAGGGTTAGTTCCACTTTATGATTCACTGATGACTTTTCCACACTCCTCCATTTCATTCTATTAAAGATTATTATCCAGTTTCACCAATTAAAGTATAAGCAAAGCTATATATAGAGAATCGTTGTGCCTATCCAAAAAAGGTAAATAGCGAGAAACCGCGCGGCTCCCGCAGCGAAAGCGCTTACAAATCTAGCACCTTTACGATTACTGGTTCACTATTATTCAAAATTTAGCTTGCTCAAATCAAAGTTTTTCTATCGATCAAAGTTCGGAAAATTGCTACAAACATTTCAAATATCTGTGCTGGAATTTTTAAATATTTCCTTCAATCGTAACTGATAAATTCTGAATTTTTCAAAGATTTTTGAGATCTTTGACAAAACACGCTTTTTCAGATGTTTTCTTCTTTCTCTTCCCTCTGTCTTCCATCTTCAGATTTGTTTGATGGATTGCAGCTACAATATGCAGCTCTAATTCAGTTTTTATGCTACTCTGTTCTCTTCAGTGATTAAAAACGAGTCGGTATTTTTTCTCAGAACATACACCGACAGAAGTTCGTCCAATCTTTCCGAATGAAGCGGTGGGTAATGCTTCTTGACGCATCAACGGCCCCAAAAATAATGGTATTTGCCATTCCCCAGCAACTTTTCGCTTCCCTTTTGAGATTCCTTTTTACAAAATTTCCTTTTTTCGAAACCTCCAAAGCCATGATTCTGATAAGTTTGTTTAGTATATAGCTGAGATAAATTATTGCTTTTCTTTGGTTTTTGCTATTTGGCCGGTCAACCTTAATCAAACGACGTAACTACATATTTTAAAAAGTAGAATTTAATTTCTGATGATGTCTGAATGAGCACTGGGCACTGGGGCAATGGGCATTCACAATTAAAAGTATCTAAAAATTTTTCTTCCAATCAAAATCGTCACCCGTTAACTTTTACCCATTCACTCATTTCACCTCATTTATTTATTTATTCATCACTTATTCGTTCATTCCCTCATTCATTCCTCTACCAGTTTTCTACAAGCATGTGTGTTTTTTTTGCAGAATGAGACGCAGCGTAGGTTTTTTCTGACTCAAAGAGGTTCCTGCCCCTTTGTTGTCAGCAAATCCTCCGAAAAACTGGGTTTCCATAAACACTGCCTCTGCCTTCATTGTTCTCATGCTTTCTGATATCTTTTGCACTTTGAAAGTGAATCACTTACGCCTTTGTAAAAAAAGCTACTTTACTAGTGCACTCTGCTGGTGAAAGTGGAATTCGATGACAGCTATAGCTACCATGAAAACCAGTTCCTCGCAAATTATGACCATTGTTGAACCTTTTGTCAATGCCCTTTTTCGCACATGTCGCTCAAATTTCTCTTGCCGTGGCTTTTTTTTAAACCCATCTACTTTGCTAATTTGCCCATAATTATTGATTTAAGTGTTTGTTAGTATTTTTGTAGATTTTTACATACACAACTCGAAGTCGATTACTTATTGCATCGTTTTAAGTGCACTCTTGTCAAATTTACTACTTAAAGGCACCGTCTACCCAAACTCGACTTAAATGTTTTGGTCGTTCCGGGGCTTCTCGTGTCTCCGATTCCGAATATGAAGTCGAGAATCCTCGAAAACCCCGTCAATCCCCTTTCCGAGAAGCGATTTCCTGGAACGGTAGGCGGGCATTACTGCAAGGGGCGAAGCCGACTTAGGGTCCTCATGTCTCTTCGCTATTCCAAAGCGATTTCCTCGCTTTCGAAGCGACATTTTGCATCGCGACATTGGCTTGATAGGGCAAGTGTCTATCAACTATGCTATCGTAAGTTGCCATAAGCTCAACCCCCCCCCCCCAACTTGGAGTGGACGGTACCTTCAAACTACGCTGCGGAGGTAATGCTCCTTTAGTTTATTGCTGCAAAAATCTTCGTCATTTAGCAGAAGTTCCGCAGCAGTAGTGTAGTTCTGTATTTTTTGATGTCTTCCCCGTGACCCCGTTCTCTTCTTTCCTCATTCTTGAAATTAATAACGTATCCCAGCATCATTACATCTCGCGATGTCCTGCGGAACTTCCGCTGATGTCTGAGCGGTGTGGTTCTTCTATCTGATGGGGTGTAAATGAGATAATCAAGGAAATGAGCAGGAATTTGATTTGCTTTTTAAAATTTTCGCGTGCACATAACCCCGAATTTTGCAAAAAAAAATTTCTTCGGGGGCGTCAACCATTTTTGAAAAGTTCGAAAAATTATTATATTCAATTACAAGTATAAATAAGTCACCTGCACATTTACTCATGTATGTAACTTTCAGAGGTCGCACCCCTCTCCCTCGGTACGCCACTGACCCATATATTATTGCCCGAATGTATGATTTCGAAAGAATTTAGTGATTTTTTAATTTTATCAAGAATTTCAAAACCAAATTATTTGTTGAAAAATTATTCATTTATCTTGACGAAAATACAGTACTCGTAAATTTATTCAAATTTATTACATGGTTGATCCCTTTCGATAACATTAGGCACGAATTTTTTTTCGATAATTCATTCTATGTTCCCTCTTGCAAAAATCAATTTTTCTTTTCAAATTGTCAGAACTCAAGGGGATTTTTGTGTATTGATGTAAACTTCAGTCCCTTTCTATAGCGAAACACACTGCAGAATTCCCTCCCCCCCCCCCCCCCTCATCCCGCGATCACCCTCGTTTTTCGATGAAAGATAGTTTGGCACTCAAAATATAGCGAGTTGCCTTCATTGAATAAATTCTTGAAGATGCTACATGTTTACCAGCGTAAACGAAATATCTTGTGGGGGCATAATCGATTCGTACAAACTTGAGGAAATCTATGTATACTTTTGACGCTCGTTGAAGTATTGTTTTATTAGTTGCTCTTTCAGCAGGATTGCTCATTCACTGTACAACTTACTCATCAAACAATGTATTGTCAGAAAAGTATAGTCGCTGCTGTAGGCACATTCCATTCCTTGTTAGTGCAGCTGCTACGAATGGTGGAATGAAAAAAATTTGCACACCATCGTGCGCATTGTTTTCATTTTGTAAAGAAATTGGTTCCTTTTTACCCTTTCCATTCTCCCCTTCCCCATCTTTTCTCTACTGTGTTCTTCTTTTATTTTATCCACCGCATATGGTGACCTACTGTTATCATATGGTCAAATGTTATACGTCGGCACTTGCGCACAGCCCATTCCCCCCTCCTCCTAGCCGCAGTGCATTTTACGCCCCATAAAATTCGACTCGACTACCATCCGAGTCGAACCGCAGCAGCTGTTTGATTTGAATGGTTTTCGCTTTTACTGTGTCGTCGGTCTTTTATTTTATGATGTTATTTATGGAATGGGTAGTGACGTCGACCCAATTCTTTTATTTGCTTTACTGTACATTGTTGCGGTCCAGCTGCGCTGAATTCTGTAAAGCATTTGGTGTAAGTCCTATGTTTTGGTAATCGGTGTTATTTTTTCAAATTCAAAAAATCAGGAAAGCTGAATATATAGAACTTCAGAACTTACTTCTCGTTTGCGAAAGGGAAGAAATAATTTTCTTTCATAATCCGTCCTCTTCCCTCTGATAATGTTCAGTGCAGTTCAAGCAGAACAAATCAGCTATTTTATATCTAGACCTTTATATTGACTTGCAAAGCTCAAATCAAAATTTAAACAATTTTCAGAGGGTGTAGCATATAGCATGCGTTTTTATCGCCTTTTCCGGGCGTAAGTTTGAATTTTTGAGGCTTTCTTATAATCCTAAGCAGTTTTCATTCATACAGATTCATATTTTAGGTTATATATAGACAGATTATATCAGATTATTTGGAATATGTAGTTTATTTGAAGCTCGGTTTTTCAAAAATTGACCAACTATTCACAATTGCTCTATGTGAAAAAAAAAACTGAAAATTATACTTTCCCTTTTTGGAGATTTTTCTGTTTTTTTTTTTCAGTAGTCTTAACGGCAGTGTGGAATAGGTAAAAATATTTTGCAAGTTGCTAAGAACTGTCACTCAGTTATTCCTTCCTATGATATCGCAAATCGGAAAAAACTTTCAAACTTGCCAAATTTTTCGCAGGCCCTAAGAACTTCTTTTACTAAACTTTTGAGTTTTAAGGTAGTCAAATCATTCTAAATCCGAGCTTCCTACGTTTTCCTTTTGAAAAAAAAATCTGATTGTGTGTACGCTGATTAATAATCTTCACAATTTGAACAGAAGTCGAGAAACATATTATTAGTAAAAGTTTTGATCAATCAGAGAGGTGAGTAATAAGGCCGGATTGGAAAGTATCAAAGTGTGACTACCCTAATTTCACGCCTATAAGGCGCGGGGGATTTTTTTTTTCGAAAATCAACCAGCCCAGACAAGCCAAAGGACTTTACAACTAAAGGACCCTATAACGTGCTGTATTTTGCTTGAGAGAATCGTGCGATGTAAGGATTTCTTTCCGGAATACAGTGAAGCGGCTGAGCGGTTCGTTTGAAAAATCAAAAAGGTGTGCCTTAGGCCCCGGACAGACTTCACGCGATTTGATCGTCGCGACTGAATCGCGACGAGACAACTGTTACAACAACGTTCCATGCCGATCAACTTGCATTTCGGTTGTGATACTTTTCCAGCCCGAAATTTTTGAATGTGAAATGAAAATGAATGGAAATGTCGGCGATTGAGTCGCAACGATCAAATCGCGTGAAGTCTGTCCGGGGCCTTATACGCGTGAAATTAGGGTACTCAAATTGTCGCACTACCATATATAGTGTGGACCCCGGCCAGCTTCCCATATGTACCTCCGCGCCGCGAACGCAGCGCATGCCTTCAGTGCTCTTTTCGCCCCAGGACCTATTGGTTTCTATGCGTTCCTCTCTTTATTAACTTTGTTCTTCCTGTAATCTCTTTCTTTCAGCGTTAAACGGATCACACCAACTGATGATGACAAGTTTTTACGAGCCTCAAAAGTCTTGAGAGCTTCTGCCTCGAGCTTCTGCCTCAAAAGCTCTCGTTTTTTTCCTCCGCAATAACGATTAAGTATATTTTAAAGAGATTTCTCTTCAGGGTTTCTATCACGGATCAAACGTATCTATTCGATCGAATTTGTTTTGTATAGAAACGAACTATCCGATTAAGTTTGTTTTGTCTAAATCTTTTGGTTCCTTTTCAATGCGGCACTGAAGCTTCAGCTTGTATAATTACGCTCTCCAGCTTATGCTTCTAGTTTTTCAATGATTGCAGAAGAGTCGTTCAAAAAGTAATCCTCTTTTCGCTATTTCTACGATTTTCACCCGTCAGTGGTAGTTTTATACTAGTATGCATGAGAATGACAAAAAACCAAGTGTTCGTGGAAGTGGACGCGTTTTTTTTCTGCTTAAGCTTTTCGCGAGGTGAGAACAGAGGGTTCCACTTCTTATCTCACTCCTATCTTGTCTGAAAAATGATTTTTCGTTCATATGGGATGAGAAGCGTCAATAGTGCGCGCTGCGTATGCGCTGCGGAGGTACATATGAGAACCTGGCCGGGGTCCACACTATATAAACCTTTTTCCTGACTTTCTAATGTAACAAGAAGATTGCAAACGTATTTTCAAACCTTCTATTGACGGTATCTGCCTTTCTGATTTATTCACTGCTTCAAAAAAGCTTTCAGACATTTCGTGGCTTTACGCACTCTTTACCCATTATCTTCTATAATCCTGGGAATGCTTGCGAACATTTAGTTCCATTTGACCGGATGTTTAATGGGTATTTCTTTTTTCTCATAGAAACTAGATTCGTAGGTCTTTATGATGTTCACACGACAATCTTCACGACATTGCGTAGGCTCCACGCTATGATTTTAATGTTGATAAAGTGCGCTATTGATTCAGCGAAGTGAGAAACATTTTTTTGGCCACGTTCTTCATTTCACAGAATTCTAGGTGTGACATGTTGTAAAAATTTTCACTTATCTTGTCGTTATGCCATAATTTCGCAAGACCCCAAAAATGTTCGGGTTTGTTTTATATTTTGACTTCCCACATAGGAATGCTATTATAAAGTATCGTATTACATTTTTAAATATTTGTACTTTCCAATAGAATTTCGGAATTTTGGGTCATCGTAAAGAGAACATTCGATCTTCGAATTTCAGAATCATCCTGGAATAGCGGATGGACAACAACGCTGAAAATCAAATTTTCTTGCAAGACAGCTATAAACATAACTTTGATTCAACTGGCTTAACAGCTGGAAGGCGGGTCTTTGTGACCTAATTAAGGTCGCTCGCGCCCGCGACGCCTGTGTCTCTGTCGCGCTCATGCTCTCTGATCATCACCTAGCCGTAATTAGGTCACGAAGCCCCGCCTTCCAGCCGTCAAGCCAGTTGAATCAAACAGTATATACTTGGAAGTGGCTGTATCGAGTTTTTTTTTTCGGGAGAGAGTGGCGCGATGGAAATTTTCCACATGAAGGGGAGCGGCGTAAGCCAGTAATTTAAAATTATGTGATGCATTTTATATGTTTTCGGGCCATTAATCGGAATTTGGAAAATATGATATTTAAAGCAGTCAGTTTGAATTTCGATACTTCTCAAAAAATCCTATCAATCATTTGAAGCAAAAACAACTTTTGCGAGGGTTATTAATCCATGCAGACCACTTTCAAAAATTTACGATTCATTTTTGAGGAGGAAGGGGTGGCAGCGTCCTCTTCTCGGTCCGCTATCGGTACCGCGTTGGTATCGCGCAAGTCTGGCACAAACCGTGAGCTTATGTGCATCGCAAATTGTGTCAGCTGCCCACCGTACGTAGCCAACTGACGATGTCATTTTCTCTACCCAACCACTTATGAATTTGTGTAGAGGATGGTGTCCAGAAAGTAGTTTGGTTTTCTTGAGTCGTAGTATTAAGCCCCCCCCCCCCCCTGATTGGTCCCCTGTACTCGTCTGCATGATGAAAGTTTGCGTTTGAACTTTGACCTTTTAAAATGACAAGTAGTTTT
This sequence comes from Cylicocyclus nassatus, assembly GCA_958299035.1. NCBI lineage: Eukaryota > Metazoa > Nematoda > Chromadorea > Rhabditida > Strongylidae > Cylicocyclus > Cylicocyclus nassatus. The sequence continues at coordinate 11,253,692 of CATQJL010000001.1, read as the reverse complement.
GGCTCAAGTGCTCCATCTCCTTTCTTCTCTGCCATGTCCATCAGAATATTTCTTTTATTCGCCCTTCAAGCAGCTGTCCTGATAGAGGCTGATGATTGACATTTTTGGAGAAGCGTGTTGTACTGGATCAGAAAAACCTTTGTTCTCACCCTTTCATACATTGAAAAGGAAATAATTTTATATGACAATATTTTGATTGTCACCGCGACAGTTTAAAAATTTATAGCACTATAACTTTGCACTTTCAGTAAAATATAAATTTGCACATTGTGTACTATCGTGGAACGGCTATTTGCATATTACAAACAGGACTATGCTATTTTTGTCGTTCGTGGAGTATTTTGAATTACGTGGCAAACTGCAAATATGCATTTTTTTCATAAGAACAAGTGCTGAAGACACTACTTTTCTAAATTTGCAGGTTTTGCTCTCTTGTTATTTCAACCTACAAGCGCTAAACACTTTCGCAAATTTTTACAACCACTCGGTTTGCTTTTTGAAGCATATTTTTTCCGAAATTTTTAGGTCTTGGTATTAGGTTGTCCGGAAATCAATGCAGGTTTTGAATTCCCACCGCAATAAGTCATACACTTCTCATTTCTGAGTAGGTTTCAAAATACCATTTGATAGAGCAGAGGAATCTCGACAAGATGGCCATCTTGCTTTTGCAACAGCTCTGATCCACCAAGAGTTTCGAGCCAAAAACTAAAAAGATTTAACTGCCCGAAAAATTGAGAAAAATCGTAACTCACTCCATAAAATTCCTACAAAAATTTTAACTTGCTCACGTAAACGCAATCCACATAGGACATCTATATATGCCGTCGTCGTATTTTTTCCTCTGTTAGAAATCAAGAAAACGGAAATTTTCGTGCATTTGCCAAAGTGATGCTGTGCCGTTCATACATAAGTTGTTGTATACTACAAACCTGTAGAAGTACAAACGTGAATTCCCAGCTCTCTACCAGCTCTAGTTCTCGAAAAATATCGGACACAGTTTTCCGTGATCGTGTGGTCCAAACTAAAATTCAAATTTCCTGAGAACTAAAGCTTGTAGAGAGCTGTGAATATTTACATCTGTACTTCTACAGCTTTGTAGTATACATCTACTTATGTGGGAACGGCACAGCACAACTTTGGCAAATGCACGAAAATTTCCGTTTTCTTGATTTTCAACAGGGAAAAAAATACGGCAACGGCGTATATAGATGTTTTATGTGGATAGTGTTTACGTGAGCAAGTAAGAATTTCTGTAGGATTTTTATTAACTGGGTTACAATTTTTCTCACTTTTTCGGGCAGTTGAATCTTTTTAGTTGGCTCGAGACTCGAGGTGGATCAGAGCTGTTGCTAAAGCAAAATAGCCATCTTGTAGAGCTTGCTTTGTTCTATCAAATGGTGTTTTGAAACCTACTTAGAAATGAGAAGTGTATGGCTTATTGCGGTGGGAATTCAAAACCTGTATTAATTCCCGGACCACCTGATATCTCATTTCTGCACCATTTTTGCCCTTAAAAACACTATTTTTGTTGAATAGTAATGGCCAGGTAGTTTCTCTTGACTACTCTTTTCGATGATCTTACACAAATACAACAATCATTGAGTAATATGATCTCCAAATCGTAGAAGCGACCGGAACAATTTTTCAGTCATGCTGCATAAAACCTATGTCCTTATCTGTAACTTGTAGGTAATTTTCAAAAATTTTGCTCCCTAGCCTTTTCTCTCTCTCCGCCGCCAGTCCTTGTCCATTCGTGTTTGATATCCTGGTCGCACATTTCTCATATGCATCATTTTTATCATCATTTATGGGACTTTCGGGCCCGAACTGCATGTAAAAATCGCGTATTAATCAAAAATGGATACGGTGAACTCACAAACATTTCTCATCGACCTATATTGGTTTTCTTGACATTTGCACTAAGCATGGACGACATTTTCCCGAAAAGGTCATCCTCAGACGACGATATTTGAACGCGCATATGCAGCAGCATCCGCACAGTTGGGGGGGGGGGGGGGACAAAAAACCAGAATCGCATTTGCAATTCATACGCGATCGGTCTCAAGTGCTCATCACTGTTTGCTCAAATATTCGAGGATGGCTTGTTTTTCAAGTTCTTTTTCGGTTTGGAAAAAGAATTGGTCGCGATTATCGGATCTTTTTTCCTTTTTTTTGCGTCATGAAAGGTAGCGATATTCCTCGTTTCTATGCGAAATTTTTCTTATCTACGCATCATCATCCATTCTCTTTTTTGTGAACTATTACCTTCACGCTATCTTTGAAGTAATTCGAACGTGTAGGTCTCGATGCGAACTGAGATGATAACCTCTCTGATCTTTGAGACTAAATCGCAAAATTTTCTTGTGAAGTCTCGCAAATGTTTTGACTTTTTGCTTCAAAGTAATTTGTAAAGTAAATAATGCTACGCTCGCTTTCATTCTAAATGTTGAGGATATGAGTTTGCGAAAATTTGAGGATCATCCGATCTTTGGGAGATTTCGGACCTCCGCCACGCCCCTTTTCCCATCCTGCTCCTCTTCAAAAAACTATGTCCGCCATTGTCATGATTACTTAGAATAATTGGTGTATGACGTTTGCTTACTTCTTTGATATTCAAATATGAATAAGCTCATTCTTTTTGCCACCTCACTATTCTTTCAGTTTGAAAAATTTAGCCTATGGACCTGCGCAAAGTTCTCTTTCTTCAAAGTAGTCAAGAAGAGGAGTTGAATCTTGTTTATAATTAAAGAAATCTTCCTTGTATTGCCCTTTGAATCTCAGTCTTTTTTGCAAACTTCGAATCGACAAATATGTGTGTACCTAAGGAAGGTGGCCATCGTTTTCGAATCGCACTAACAATTTCTTACTCTTTTCTTCTCATCTCCCCTTTCCAGCCAGGGCATCCTATCTCTCACCACGTTTAGTGTAATGATTAAGGACAGAAACGTAGTTTAGAAATTTTTGATTTGACCCTAATATGCCAGAACCACAATTTCTGAACTCTTTTAAACTTTAGGATATTTCTAGGCTGTTGTTGAACATGTTTGCCCTCACGTCAGCAGTTCATGCCACTATCATTATAAAATTTTACACACACGGATTTCCCACTTTTCTCTAAAAATACATTTTTTATCACACAAAAGTTCACATTCTTCTTCTTCCTTCGCAAGTAAGGGTAGACAATTTGGCAGTTCTTTGAAGACTGGTTGAGTTCTACAGTGCGTATATATAACTAGAGCAACCCGTATAAGGATAGCTACGTAGTGCAAGGGTCATTGCGGACTGAATGGGTCCGGATAAGAATGTTGTATACACGAATTATAGAACTGCATAAGAATAACTGTAAAATTCGGGACTTTCGAATTAGCTTTGTAAAGATTTTTTCGAGCGTACTTCCTTTTTTAATCTGAGTGTATAACTGTGGTAAGATTTTGGAAACTTCAACCTTGAAAAAAAATTTTTTGGTAGGTTTCGCTAACGTTACATCTCTTTATTCGAAAAGAAACTTTTATCTCCCAAAGATTTTTTCCATCACTATCGGTTAGGATGGAGAGCATATTTGTTACAGAGTTCGCTGGCAGTGGGATTCAATCTCTCTGAATATTGGAAGGTCATTTTTTGCATGTTGACCTTGCTTCCAACAATGGTCTATCTGCCTTTCACCTAAGCATAAAGCGCTTTTTTCGTCCTCGTTTTTTTCTTCTTCATCTATTTGAACACATTGAAAGTTACAAAATCATCGTATTAACTCTCCAGCCAACTAATCGCGTTTAGCTGTATTATTGACTCAAAATTCTATTTCAGTCATGATCGAATGGCAAGCCACTGAGATCTTGGCCGGTTGCCTATTCACAGCTTTATTTCTAGCACTAGTCCTAATTGCTACGCAGTGCTTAGCATCATGTTTTGATAATTGGAGAAGCCATCGGTAAGCAGCCAAAAACCCAAAAAATTTTCTCGAATATAAACCCAGAAATTTCTTTTAGACGAAAATCTGACCCGGAGCGACTTCCTGAAGACTATATCGATGAAATACGCAGGTTGTTGGATAGGCACAAAAGGATCATGAACGAGTACGATTTTCCCGAGGGGAGCCGAGATGATGCGGAAACACTGAAGGCCGATGTAAGTTCAGTTGCGTTTATAGTCTCTGCGTGCCTTTTTGGACCGCGCCGCAAGCGCACGCGGCAAAATGAATATAAATCAATATGAGTTGTACAGCATTTCTGTGAATTTTTGAAACATTTGCATAGTATGATCTATAAGTTTTGTAAAAGTAAGATTAAATTAAGTGCGAACAAAAAACAAAGCTTCAAGAAAAGAATCCAAAACTTCACTTGCGTGCGGTCGCGTCGCGGTCACGGATCTGCTGGCAAAGCGACTGTAATCGTATATGCTATTCATCGCAAGCAGTGACTGGACGCTCTTGCTTCCGATCAAGTCAAAGCATATTGGGGAGACAGCAGACGGTTAGAGGAATGAAAGTACGTTTGAGCTGAGAGACGCCGACGCGCTCGCAGTTGCGTCCTTTCTCTACATGCGATGAAACGTCTATAGCTTCACTGTATCTCGAACGGTCCAATTTGAATGAAGAATTCAAAATTGTTGAAAAAAAACTTTAGCAAGTGGGGCTATGGTAATAAGCTAGCTTTTGCTTAATTTAAATTTAATGACTATTTTCTAAAAACAAATGATAGAATCAACCACAATTATCTTTCTTTTTTGTAGAGTGTTCAACCCATAACAGAGTCTGAAATTGGATCACCTGTGAAAATGCGATCACGGACTAATTCTCTAAAGCTTCAGCAGTTGAAGGCAAGTTAATTTTTTTCAAATTTTCGAAAAAGGATTTAATCCACAATTCCAGGAAGAACTCGAGGAATATCGGATTTGTGCGGACGATTTGCCAAAACCTTCACAAGAAAAATGTGAAGCAAAGCGACGATCATGGGGTGGATTGAATAATCCAGCTGTTATTCCGGTTGAATTACCCAACTCGCTCGACGCTGGCGTTCAAACTACGTAAGTTTTCTCTTTTGTGGAAGTCAGAAAAGCGAATTACACAATTATTGGCCTTCTTAAAGGAAAGCTTTCAGGAAGGAAAGAAGGGCGGGGGTCAAGGGAAGAAGAGGTGGGAGGGGGAGGAGAGGAAGGGGGGGGGGACGATTGAGACGCAAGAAGTGTGGAACAAAGTAGAACTAACATTAGACGCAATATTATTTACCGTGTTACAACTATCTACTTCATCCAATAACGAAAAGAAAGAAAGTTTTGCCATCTTTTCCAAATTGGTCTACTTTGTTTTTTACTTCTAGCTCAGTTTTGCCATTTTCCACCGGTTTCAGTTTCAGTACAAAAGACAGTTATCGTAGAACTCAATATTTTGCTCTTAGCGATAAACAATCAAGAGCGAAAATTTTCAATATTGCAAAAGGATTCTGTCATTAGCATACGTACATTTACACCACATCACGCAAGTGGAAAATCGTGCACTAGCCAGAGAGCTTTCTCTTGGTTTCTATATCTTCACGGGCACGGCTGGTTATGGCGGAAACAATGAATGTCCTTCAACCCTTTGCCACTTGTTATGCCTAGATTTTGAGCGTATTCGTACTGGTGTGCAATGGCACATACACATACACATACACATACATTGATTCAACTGGCTGAGCTTCGGCAAAGGCGAGGCTTAGTGACCTAATTAAGGCTAGGTAATGATCAGAGAGCACTCGCGCGCGAGAGACGCAGGTGCGTCGCGGGCGCGAGCGGCCTGCCCTACGGAGCTAAACCAGTTGAATCAAAGATACACATACACATATGGTCTTTGCCCTCAACTATGTGCCTGTTTTGAAATTTTTGCTACTAAAACTATTACTATGAATATGTTGTAGATGAGTGGTAAAATTATGCGAATTTGCGAGTTTTTACTTCCTTTATGGATTTTATCTCCCTAGAAATTCTGAAAGCCTTCATTCGGAGAACATCTACTCTCCTTTTTTTCCATCCCGTCGAAATAAAAGATTCGATGCCATCAGAATCGCAATCAAGTTTTCTATTTTCAGCAGTACGCTGGATCGCAAGCGGATGACCCACAAGATTGAGACGACCGTGTGACTTCGCTGATCTATATTGTGTTGTGTGTCCTGCTAAATCTCACATTACATGTACGCTCACTAGGAAGACATTGAAGCATAACGACCCTACTCTTCTCGATGTTACTGACCGTTGGGATGCTCTTTGAAAGTACATTTTTACAGTAACGCGTACCTCAAGGCTCCATAATCGATCTCATGTCTGTACAGTGTTGATTTTGTTTGTCGGATGTTGTATATCTTGACGCATGAATGTACTTACTCTTCGCTTTCGAGTTCGCAAAAAAGTCAGTAGAAAAGAGCAGATGGCTACATTAGCAAGCAAATGTACGAACTTTGCGGCAACGGATTTATGTAAAGGTAAGAATATCCTTATTAAAAGAAATGTACTAAAACGAGAAAAACTGCTACTAAGACCATGACGCCATTGTATTATTCGAATTTTCGCCTTTTCCTGCTACAGCGACAATAAGGACGGAGTCTCTAAGTCCCGTGAGTAAATCCCCGGAATATGTCACATTGTAAAGAAAGCAAGGAACAAGGTGCAAAGCATGATGCTCGACCAGTAGTGTCCATTGGGCAGGGGAAGAACCAAAGAAAAAAAAACAATCTTTATTTTATTGAACAAGAAATTTGACCGCTTCAAGATGCAGAGCGGCAAAGCCAAAGCCGTTTTGTTTCTACTTCGACTGCAGCTAAAGGGAAGCGGTTAGTTTTTAGGGACCTCTATCTAAAACAAGTTTAATTTTCTTTCATAATGATTTGTCATAGCTAGACTTAATGACAGCCGATAGTTCTTCACTAACCAATCTACAAACGCCTTGCGTTTCTAGCAGCCCGTTTGCGCACGCTCATCTCTGAGTATAGATTCCATGTGAAGGTTACCACAAAAAAAATGAATTGGTTATATTTCAGCTTGTGGTACTATAATCTCAAGGACTCTTCAGTGCTCCTTTTGTCTCAGCTTTGCAGGCGCTACCGGTGCATTATAATAACGGGTGATGCCGCTAACCGTTAGTTGTTACAGTTATTAGTGCTAAATTTCGCGATGACTTAAGAGAAACTGCACGGATATTGACTGTGATGCTCAACAACACGACAACAGAGCTAAACCGCTAAAATCTGCAAAGTATGGTCATCCAAAAACAAAACGTCTTAGATAACCCCTGCATGGGTGAAATAATTTACACTACATTTTCAATCACTCATAAGACGATGCGCTCTCGCTTTGCAACATTCATTACGTTTACAGAGGTGGATGCATCCTATGACGACTAAGTGCATATCTCTTCTTTTCCTTAACTTCTCAAACTTTCATTAAATGAGAGGCAGGTTTCATGGTAAGATACCTTGGCTACATCGGGTTGAGAATGACTGTGCGTAGAGCGCACGAAAGCTACCGCTCCGATTAATTTAATCGAATGAGACATTGCACTCACGATAGTATCATATTTCTGATTTCAAGCTTATGTTTTCACTAGCTGGCGTACCCGGCTCCGCCCGGCCCTGTCAAACACTGTGATGGTTGCCTTTTCCAATTTTTTGCACATTTGCCGGCCCTTTCCCCACCATTCATTATGTTTTTGTAATCAGCATGCCTTGCTCCTAGTGCCCTTCCAACCCCATGCCCCAAACGTTGCAAAAAATCAAACTAAGTCGATAAAGGTAACCAACGCTTCGAAAAACTAATCTTGTACTCATGATCAGCATGCTCACTTACCCCCCCCCCCTGTACAAACTCCCAGTCCCGTAGTTCAAAGTTCGCAAAAAAATTAATAAAATCGATATCGATCGACAATGGAAAAGAGCCTACGACACCTATCCCGCCCCGAAGTGTATGTGCGCAATCGTAGTAACTGTGAAGGAATAGACAGATAGTAAAGAGTAAGAATTATTCTATCTCTAACAATTGCTTTCTAACAAAATGTAAGCGACTCCAAAAATTGAAACGACTTTGAAAACTGTGCAGAGCAAGTTGCATTGTAGTTTGACATGCAAAGAAGAGATGAGTACCATAATGACTCTGACAATAATGAACTTCATTCTTTGCTGCTTTGCTGCTAAGCGGCTTATCGCTCCGCTCACCGCAATGCTTAAAGCTGATTTTGGATACAACAGGATTCTAATTCTGGTGATACTCCTTTCTCATTATGACTAAGTAAGTAGATGTTTACATCATATAAAACAGGCGCTTAGATATTCTCAGACTTTCTGTAAATGCAGCAAATTCTTGCCCATTTCATGAGTCTCGACCCTACTATTGTTCATAAATCTGACAAAGGAAGTGTTGATTTCAACTGTAAGTGGAGCATTCCTTTGCACAAAACACCCACTACGGTACATGCGGTAATGATCTTGCGCATTAAACTCGATCGTTGCATAAAATATAGTGCTCATGGACAACATCAAAACTTACACCAAAAACACTTTTCAGTGCACTTCACCAACAGAGGTTCAAAATGAGACATGCTGGTCATGTTTACATATTTCTGTAGAGCTGGTTTGATAGCAAATGATATGAGTTCACTATCATTGCAAAGTGCTAAAAATCAATAAATCGATAAAAGGAGCCCGCGAATTCAGTAAAAAGTATCCTAAAACCGTCTCCGGGGTCGAAAACATCTGTATGCAAAGTTTCAGCCCAATCGGTTGAGCGGCGCGAGCTTCTATAACTCACACACCCTCCAAACAGACAATTTTTGAGTTTTATATATACCAGTGCGTCAACTCTGCTTCGCAGAGGCTCGCACTGGTCCTACTAATTGAATGCCTTATTCATTCCCGCACCATAATGGCATTGAAACTCACCGCGCTAGGCGGACTATCAC